>OY992521.1:6888280-7514986 GCA_963921215.1 Scoparia ambigualis
AATACATATACCTAAGTTTAGCCGTATTATGTCTAACTATATAATATTATAAAGTCGAGACTTCTGTCCGTAACACATATTAAATAATATTAAAAAATATTGATATATTGATTGATCGACATTTTTAAAAGTATCAATATTGATCTCGATGTACCGCTAAAAAAAACGATATATCGATTTAATTTTTAACCGACTTTAAAAAAGAAAACCTCCTGGTTTTAAGGCCGGTTAAAAAAATAATTTAAGTCAGCCTAGCCCAGTAAGAAAAACAGATTTTTATTTTAAGTTATTATTTTAATGATGAAAATCTCAATAAAATTAAAACAAAGGAATCAGTCAAACCAGCATTTGTCCGGCAGTAAGAGTAAAAAAACTCTATTTTTGACGTGTTCCGCCGTCAGCCTCCTGTTGTTAGGAACCGCCAGATTTACGGCAGAAGCCACTCTCTCTAATGGCACGGAGGAAGCCGTAGGTGTGTTAAATACTTCAGGGCTAGACCCGAAAGAATTGGTGTAAATTGCTGGGTAAAAAACCCAAAATTTAATTGAGTTTTCTTTTCGGTTTTTCAGGTTTAGGTTCCGAGTCCGAGACGTCAGAGTTCGACTTGGTCTTGGCATTAGCACCAGTATATTTCGATGGCTCCTACGTAAACTATCGTATCCAACATTTTGGGCATTTTCATGTTTTTAGCTATTTGAAACAAAGTAATTAGTTGCTATCAATTCCAAAAACAAAAAGTTAAAAATCTTATAAAACAAGGATTTTTTTTCACGTAAATAATAGTAAGTAATATATACATGCCGCGTAAAATGTTGTATCTGACTGTTGCGAGGATATACGCGGTCAAGGCGCGCGCGTCCGTTCGTTTTATTTTAGTTGGGAATGTTTTGGTTTTGTTGGTATTACTTTATAAGTTTTTAATAGTGAGTGATTAAAATAAAAAAACAACTCGAGACAATACTTACGCGCACAAACAATCATGTGCTTCGACACTGAAAGAAATCGATGTTTTTGAATTATTATCCCCAGAAGAAAACCTGTATGCTATAATTGAAAATGACATAGAAAACAGATTTGTAAGTAAGTAATTTTAATAGTTTACTTTAATTTGAATAAGATTAACGCTTTATCCTGTTTTTTTCTATATTTTTACATAAAAATATGGTATGTGACAGATACGATTGTGTACGTTGTTAATTGTATTAAAAAACTATCGTATGTAACATTTACGATTTTTTACGTCGTTAAGAAAATTCCATATTTAATCGCTTGTACCACATACGATTAATTACGTTGTAATTGACAGTGTGCCTTATTTTGGGTTTGACACATACAATTATTTACCATGTGAAATGGCCTGAATGCTCTAAGGAAATGGCCCATTGTATCTACAAAATAAGATAGTTTACGTTGCAATTACGGGAAAAAGTGATATCTTAAGATACATTTTTTTATTTCAATGTCGCCCCCTACCACCTGGGACTGATTAAGTAAAAAATTCAGGCCTTTCTGAACTTATAGGAAACAGTTTTTCCGAAACACCACCACTATTGTCGACTTTTAATAATGGTCAATTTCAATTGTAACACTTGAACTTAAATAAAATTTTAAACACTGAAAAAAGACGACAACCTCAGGCGGGAATCGAACCACGCACCTTCCGCATTCCGGGCGGCTGCATTAACCACTTAACTTGGCTACCGAGGTCAGGCTTTCAACCGTCGAAATTTGTCAGTGCTTGATGTTTATGTTTTTTAAAGAAAGGCTCAGAGGTGAAAAAAACTTCTAAGATTTGATGAAGCAATGTTGACTAAAAAACATAAGCAACAAGCACTGACAAATTTCGACGGTTGAAAGCCTGACCTCGGTAGCCGAGTTAAGTTTTTAGCCACAGCCGTTTGTAGTAAGATCGCTTCATTATGTAGTTTAGATGTTTATGTTTATTTCTAATCTGTATATTTATATAATATGTTTATATTAATTTAAGTAGTTTAATAAGTTTTACTTTTATTTATTGCTTATTATGATATTCATGGTACACTACAAGCCACTTTGAATTTTAAATCAATGTTGTCCATCCAAAGTTCAATACAATAATGCCTTCAGGATGCTGATGAGGCTCCCTAGATACTGCAGTGCATCCGCCATGTTCGCGGAAGCAGAGGTGGATGACTTTCACAGTATCCTAAGAAAGCGGACAGCTTCGATTTTAAGAAGAGTGCGGGGGAGTACCAACAGCATCCTGGCGGTTATAAAGGATAGGCCTGACTGTCCAATACTTTGGCAGTGGATCCAGCAACATATGCGTGGATCCAATAAATATTTAAATTAAATTAAAATAAATTAATGTTGTAATTGCGCCCTTACTAATATAGTTTTTAAGTGTACATACTAATATTTTATGGATTATGAGATCTGAAATAAAAATAATTGAATTGAATTGAATTGAAAGGTTGTCTGGAAGAAATCACTTTTAGTAATAAGACCGCCATTTGTACGTCTACTTTTATAGAATTGTATTTTTTTTTCTTGTCAAAAATGTTTTTGTGGTGTACAATAAAGTATATTTATTTTATCTTATCTTATCTTAAAATGCTCTGGTGTAAAATTACCTTTTTGCACATACGATTATTTACTTAGGAGCCATCGATTTAAAATATAACTAATACGATTTAAAATATAAATAACTAATAGTAATGGCGCTTACGGATTACCGCGGACCCCGCCCCTCGCAACACCCGCGAGGGCACGGAATAACGGAATTTTCGCTGGCCGCATAACCCCCGCATGTTTTTGTTTATATAATTTTAACGCAAATTTTGTTGCGAACAAATTACAAATTGACAAAGACATTGTCGAAAAAATTTCCACGAGCGGGATTCGAACAATTTGTAATTTGATCGCAACAAAATTTGCGTTAAAATTATTTAAACAATAAGATTGTAACATAGCTTGCCTATTTCTTTACTGATCTATAAGGTTTGTAATAATATTAAAATCGGATGTTGTTATCGTAGTTTGTTGACATTGAATTGGCGCCTTTTGGTGTTGATTCATTTCGGCGGGCTGGATAAGTTCCACGGTAGCTCCAATGATATTTTATGTTTTGCCTGGCCTTTTAAGGTTATGTTTTTTCGCCTGGTGACGTGCATTTCTATATCGATAAATCAGTATTTTGTGTAAGTGGTTGGCACATATATCTTAAGTTATGAAATTTGTTTACGCCTCATTTACAACTTGTTTTACTTTTAACATGATATTAGTAATAATTTTTAAACTTAAAAGTACTTACCTACCTACCTATTGATAATTTAAAAAATATACATAATTGAATTGATTACTACTACTAGCATTTATATGCATTTTCACTAATTTTAAAAATTCTATATTTTGGTTACAGGTTTCCAAAAAATGATGATACGTGGGTCACTAAGAAAGTTTTGAGATACAAAAAAAGTATAAAATTTATTCAAATTTTTTTTATTACAGTTTCTCAAAGTACTCTCCATTAGCTTCTATGCATCGATTCATCCGCCTAAACCATGATTTATAGCATTCCCGGTACTCTTCTTTAGGGAGGTCTTCAACGACCTGCAAGTAGGCATTCTGTGCATCCTCAGGACTGTTATATCGCGTGTCACGAAGTCTGAGTTTGATTTTCGGAAAGAGGAAGAAATCACAAGGAGCTAAATCGGGGCTATACGGAGGATGACACAATTCTTCAATCTCAGTACTCTTCAAAAAATCCTTGGTGACAATGGCCTTGTGCGGCGACGCATTGCCATGATGCAAAAAGAGCCCCCTCAAACCAGTTTTAGGTCGTTTTTGTTTTAAATTATTAAATACAGTAGGTAACCACACTTCAATATACCACTTAGCATTCACAGTTTTTTGGTCGTCTTAAGAAATTGTGGCCACATGACTACTTGCAGAAAAAAATGTGGCCACCATTTTTTTCTCAACACTTCGCCCGCGTTTCACCTTCGTTGGAGGTTCATCATCAGGAAACACCCAAATTGTCGATTGCCGTTTAGTCGGTGGATCATATTGGTAAATCTAACTCTCGTCTCCAGTAATAATATTAAAAATTGACCGTCCTTCTCCGTGATCAAATTTTCTGAGCATATATTTGCACCATGTCACACGAGCTTCTTTTTGTTCTGAAGTCAGCGAGTGAGGCACCCATCGTGAACATAATTTCCTGACTCCAAGCCGGTTGTATAAAATTTCATTAATAGCTGGCGATGAAATCTTCACGACCTCTTCTATATGTTTATAAGTCACTTTTGGGTCTTCCTTAATAATTTTTTTCACAACTAGGACGTTTTCTTCTGTAACTGAAGTCGCGGGCCGGCCACTTCTTTCATCATCATTTATGGAGAAAATCCCTCGTTTAAATTGAGCAAACCATCTGAAAACTGTTGCACGCGATAGTGCATAGTCCCCAAACGGCGAAACTAATCGCTCTTTGCACACACATTCATTTAATCCAAATTTATAATCGTACAAAATCATCGCACGAAAATGTTCTCGCTTAAAATCCATAGTTGACGATGAAAGCCCGCGGGATTGAAACAAAAATCAAACGTAATTTTTTTATTTTTAAATATTTGATCAAATGGTTTTCTATGTTCGAATTACAAATAGTTTATCTTTAAAAAAAGGTTCAATCTAGTTGCGTTCTTTTTATAAATTTTGAGTATCTCAAAACTTTCGTAGTGACCTTACGTATAATTAAAGAATGGCTACGACCGGCGTGTAAAAAGACTAAATTGGATATGGAATAAACGCAGTCATATATGTTCCAAACATTTTACGATCAATCAATCATGAACAATGTCTGCGACACATTTGTACCAACAAGCATTTTGAGCAATCTTGTCTTAATCATTCTCTAGAACAAAGTTTCGATGACAATCACAGAATCCTATTGATAAAAGCCGTACCTTAGTTATATTTAACAATACGATTACCAAACAGGAATTACAGGAATGTGCGCCTCGTGACAAATTATGAAGCTTTTTAACCAAAACCTTCTTATTTAAGAGGCAGTGATTTAATAAAAATGTTTTAAATATTTATTAATAAGTTATTTCCTTAATTGTACTTCGACGTTGCATCCTCGAGATTTATATTCACCAGGTAGTCCACTCTTCAATGTACCAGGCATCCAACACATATTAAGAGCTATCTAAAAGAAATTTTATTAAAAAAACATAAAACGTTACCCATAGTATAGACACAGGCGCCATTTAGTGAATACCAACCGAGTGCACGAGTTTGTCACCCGCGCTGTCATCGTCATTCGCTTTTCGTGTTCGGGCATCAGCACATCGTTACCCTAAAAGTGTTTTGTGTAGCAAAAAACTATGTGCAAAAGGAAGCATGGATAATCATTATAATATACGCATGTGGAAAAACTGCGTAAACGACGATCGCGAAGTAAATCAGGTCAGCCAGTGTTTTAAATATTACATTTTGTCGATGTTATGATTAAATTACAAAGACAAACGATTTTTTTTAAACTATGTGATTCGTTAGCGAATATACGACTCAGAACCTCTTAGTGAGACATTCAAAGTAGAAACGTTATTGAAATATATTTCATAGTACGTTTCCTTCTTAATTTCGATTAATACTTTCGCTAGTGCCTTTGTGGTAACCCACATTTTTTGAATTTTTTACTATTTATCGATTTTCAAGAATACATAAGACGTTTAGCTTTTTTAAATAATAATAAAAAGTAAAAAACAAGATTACGATCGATATTAGGGGTACCTACCCTATGCTGTGACGCGATTACGGTATTTCTATTCTTCGGTCATTCCTCCCAAATGACTCTTTGTTTGCGCGAGGCAGTAGTTACCTACATTCTATTTTATGTTTTTACTAATCTTTTTATTGGAGCGCTTTTTTTCGTATGCAAGTGTTTTCTACAAAATCCTACAGTGCCGCCTTACATACTGCACATTTACGTATTACCGGAATGTGATTACGGTCAGTGCTAATATAAAATATAGTATCGTGACGAGATTACGATCGATATTACGGGTTACCCTATGCTGTGACGCGATTACGGCAAATAAATTCCTCGGTCATTCCTTCCAAATGACGCTTCGTTTGCGCGAGGCAATACCTACCTACATTCTATTTTATTTTTTACTAACCTTTTTATTGGAGTGTTTTTTTGTGTGCAAGTGATTTCTACAGGATCTTACAGTTCCGCCTTACATACTGCACACTTATGTAGTACCGTGACGTGATTACGGTCAGTGCTAATATGAAATCTAGTATCGTGACGCGATTACGATCGATATTACGGGTACCTACCCTTATGTAGATTCTGCACACTTATGTAGTACCGTGACGTGATTACGGTCAGTGCTAATATGAAATCTAGTATCGTGACGCGATTACGATCGATATTACGGGTACCTACCCTTATGTAGATACTGCACACTTATGTAGTACCGTGACGAGATTACGGTCAGTGCTAATATGAAATCTAGTATAGTGACGCGATTACGATCGATATTACGGGTACCTACCCTTATGTAGATACTGCACACTTATGTAGTACCGTGACGGGATTACGGTCAGTGCTAATATGAAATCTAGTATCGTGACGCGATTACGATCGATATTACGGGTACCTACCCTATGCTGTGACTTCAATAAAGAACCGTAAATAACAGACGTATATAAATCTAATATTGAAAAAGTCTTACGATCTGTCATGACCGCAGCACAAGTACACAGTCCGGATCTTACCCAGACCATCCAGGACGCTAGGGATACCTAGTCGTAATAATCCAAGCGCAGCAGAGGAGTTGCCAGTTGTAAATCCAATATCGGCGGACTTTCTTGACGTTCTTGGAGTTTCTAAAGTGAAGGAGGTACCATTTGAACCCGAAATACCAGAAGAGGTCTCTAAACGCTAGGGAAATCCTCATAGATGGTATGAACAAAGATAGTAAAAAAGAACTGTTTGCAACAACTTTGATACCTGTTTGAAGTTGGCCAAATTATGCTGCATTTACATTATGAAAATACCATGAATAGAAAAATGCTTACACTACCTGCCTACTCTTGATAAAAAATTCTTGTCAATGACACAAGATGTTAAAAGAGACGCACAACTCTTTTGGAAAAATTTTGGGAGAAAAGATAGAAGCTGCTAAGGCCGCTGAAAAATCTGGTTTGCAAACACGGAATACTAACAACATTGGACCGTCAACTTCACTAAGAACTACGCCGCCCAGCAAGTGGCAAGTGGCAAGACCCATCCAAGCAACAAGGTCATGGGTTGCCGGGCCGGGTGGGAGCAGGCAGGGATTCCCGTATCCACCTCCGAGGCGATCGGCGCAAGCACCGACGTCCGCCTGCTATCACGCCACGACAGCGGTGAGACCGTCGTGCAGACCGATGTTGCGTAAGTAGCAGCCAAGGTAACCTTACACGCTGGTCGTATAAATTTTTCTCTTTTTTTGTTAACACATGGTGTTCAATCCCAAATGACCTGGTAGTCTGACAGAACGTTACGGGTTACAAAATACCATTTGATAGTACTGTGAGGCAAGCTACTGAAACTATCACTCCTACCACTCCTCCTTTTCTTCGGCTGAAATGAGTTAGGTGATCACAGCTGTATCTGACTTGTGCCGGTCGGGAGTAATATGCAAATGAGAGGATGTCAAAGACCAATTTATTTCTCCCATATTCTTAGCACCTAAAAGTGATGTCGTCCAGATTTGTCTTGAACCTAAAATCATAGAATAAAGCTGTCGCCTCATACCTCACCAGCAAGCAAATTATTGTTCCAAAACAGTTTTAAGGCCAATGTTGATATCAAAGACGCGTATTTTTTCTTTAGTTCCTATTGATGAAAACTACAAAAAGTATTTAAGGTTCAAATTTTTGGGACACAAAAGTAATACGTATGAATTTTAGTGCCTACCGTTTGGACTTAGTTCAGCACCTTATTATGTCGTTACGAAACTCATGAAACCGGTCTATCTACCGGATTTATCTTAGAAACAGAGGTTTTTTAATTCTAATATATTTAGATCTTGTGCCTTGGCCATTCTAATGAAGAATGTAAAAGTTTTGTCCTCGAAACTGTTTGTTTATTACAAAATCTAGGCTTTGATAAAAACTTCAAAAAGGGTAGCTTGGAACCACAAAAGACTAGAAAATTTCTCGGTTTTGAATTAAATTCAGAAAACATGTATTTGCAATTGCCAATAGGAAAACAAAAACGCATTCTTGAACAAATAAATATCAATAGAATGGGTGGAGTACAATAAGTTCCTTTAAATAATAACACTTGTCGTCTATGGCAATGGTGCGAGAAACGCAAAATATTTGTCTTTGCATCCTTCATAAAATCTAAAGATAACTTCGAGGCGGATAAGGAGTCACGGCGTATGAATTTTTTTTTTTTTTATTGTGGCACGCCATAGTGGCTTCACTCTGCCTGATGAAAAGCAGCCAGTGAAGCCCAAGAAGTGAAAGCGTTCGTCACAGCGCTACCACGCTATGCCGAACGCTCTCACTATGGCGGCCTGCATAAATGCTTTTTCACGCCCCGCTTAAATAACCCGGGAGAGAAAGAGGAAGGAAACACGTGTGCGGGAAGCGCATTCCACATACGGGCAGTTCGGCAAAAGAACGATTGTCCAAACTTTTTGGTACGTGTCTTGATGGTCAGCACGGTATGAGGGTGGCTTCTAAGACCTGCACGCGTCGATCTGGAAAGGAAAGGAGAGGGAGGGATGAGGTCAAAGAGCTCCTCAGAGCATACACCGTGGTAAAGGCGGTAAAAAGCACTAAGGGAAGCAATGTCCCTACGTAGCTGTAACGGCTCCAGACTGGTCGTAACGTCATCGTTACCGATAATACGGACAGCACGTCTTTGCAACCTGTCAAGAGCTTCGAGCAAGTACTTGGCGGATCCGTCCCAAAGATGAGAGCAATACTCCACGCAGGAGCGCACCTGAGTCTTATACAAAAGACAACGTTGCTCCGGCGTGAAGAACCGCTTCACCTTGTTCAGGATTCCAAGTTTACGTGAGGCTGTGGTTATAATGCTCTCAATATAGCTCTTCGGGTTGAGGTCGCTGTGTATGTCCATACCTAAGAGACTGAGACCAGTCTGGATGGGTAATAGGTTGCTCTGGAAGGAGGGTTGGGGGAGAAATGCGGACTTTTTAGCCGTGACAGCGCAGACCTGTGATTTTTTGACATTGAACTGGACCAGGTTATCAGAGCCCCATTTATAAATGCGGTCTAACTCCTCGTCCAGCTCAATGACAATCTTCCGTCTCGACTCCACTACATCGGCCTGCTTTGCCGCAGGGTGACCCAAATAACGCCGATGTACTGTACTGTCGTCTGCATAGCAATGAATGTTACCCAAGGATAACATATCATTGATATGCAGAAGGAACAGCGTGGGCGATATTATAGAACCCTGCGGCACTCCGGCGTTCACCTGCAGAGACTGTGAGGCACTGCTTTCGCAGAGTACGCGAATGCTGCGCTCATGCAGGAACCCGGCGACCCAATCGAATAGGCGAGGTGGCAAGCCGTATGACGAAAGCTTGGAGAGAAGCGAACGATGCCAAACTCGATCGAAAGCCTTGGAGATGTCCAGGCTAACAGCCAGTGCTTCTCCATGCTTATCCATTGCTTCACCCCACAGGTGTGTTATGAACGCCAGGAGATCACCCGTTGATCGTTTCGGTCTGAACCCGTATTGTCGATCATGAATCAGGGAGTGATCTTCTAGGTAGCGAATGAGTTGTCTGTTTATGATTCGCTCAAAAACCTTGCAAAGGACAGAGGTGACAGCAATAGGTCGATAGTTGGCTGGGTCAGACCTATCCCCTTTTTTGGGGACCGGCTGGACGCTCGCCTTTTTCCAAGCCTCCGGCACAATTCCAGTAGAGTACGAGAGGTGGTATAGGCGTGTCAGTACTGGAGACAACTCGGGAGCACATTTTTTAAGGACGACTGCCGGTATACCGTCAGGACCGCTAGCCTTCCGCACATCAAGTGACTGCAGCACGGCACGGACGTCACGTTGTCTGATTTGGACGTCAGGCATTGTGGAACCACAGTGAGGGATGGTAGGTGGTTCCGCGGCGCAGTCATCGATACGCGAATTTGCCGCAAAGAGCTTCGCTAAGAGGTTAGCCTAGTCTAGCGGCCGATGGGCCAACGAGCCATCAGGGTACCGCAGTGGGGGCAGAGAAGGCGCGCAAAAGTTAGCTTGCACCGCTTTGGCCAGTCGCCAATAACTTCGGCTACCCGTTGGGTGCGACAACAGCTCTTGGCCAACGCGAGCAACGCGCTGGGCATTCGCTCTCGAGAGAGCTCTCTTGCAGACTTTGGTAGCCTTGTTGAAGACTACCTTGAGGGAAGAGATGTTACGATCGTTGAGCGTGCGAGCCTTGGTCCAAGCGCGATACGCCGCCTGTTTAAGTTCAACAGCTTTGGCGCATTCGCGATTGAACCAAGGGCACGCCTTACTTCCGCTGACGGCATCAGTGTAGGGAATATAATATTCCATCCCCAACATGATCTCGTCAGCGACAGCAGAGGCACTCTCCGATGGGTCCCTACCCACAAAGCAGCGCGAATATCGATACAGAATGGCAAATGTCGGCATCTGTGTTCGAAAAAATTGTTCAATCGTTTGGGACACCTCTTAAAATCTCTTTGCTACTTACCAAAATTATAAATGCAATAAATACGTCTCATGGCAACGAGACCCCTATGCCTTTGACATTGATGCATTCACCTTAAATTGGAATATATTTTATTTTTATGCTTTTCCCCCTTTCTCGCTCATATTAAAATGCTTCAGGAAAATAATTAACGACGAAGCCACTGGTGTACTAGTCGTATCGTATTGGCCGAGTCAACCCTGGTATCCCCTACTTAGCTCAGTAGCTCACCACCAACATACTTCGGCCCAAGTGACGATATGTTATTATTACCTATCAGGACCCAGCATCCCCTTTGCAAGAAACTTATCCTGGTAGCATACAAATTATCAGAAAAGCATTTCAAAGACAATCGTTATGTAATGAAACCATCTGAGGTGATGATTTCCTCATTGTCTACATCCTCACTAAAACAACAGAATGTCGCTTTTACGAAATGGTGGAGTTATTGTGATATCTATAAAGTTGATTTCTATAACTCCCCACTTCCAATTCTATCAAAATTTTTTACGGTCAACTGTTAACAGCAAAAATTGGTTGTAGTTCATTAAATATGCATCGTTCTGCTCTAGCTATTTAGAGCAAACGTTATAGTGAAGCTGATTTAGTTGTTCGATTTTTTAAAGGTATTTACAGGACTAAACCTAGTCATCCGAAACATTCGGAGACGTGAGATCCAAAGATTGTAATCGATCACCTTAGTAATTTATATCGAAATGAGGAACTTGCTCTGGAGTTTATTACTAAAAAATTAGTAACTCTGCTCGCATTGTCAACCGCACAACGAGTACAGACGTTATCTTCGAATTTCTAATTTAAAAATAAATAATAACTATGTCGAAACCATTGTGGATGATTTAATTAAAACATCTGCTCCAGGGCGACGACCGCCTTGTTTATTTATACAATTTTTTCTAAATAAGATTGAGATCTGCCCTGCAAAAACATTACTGTCCTACTTAGATATGACTAAAGTTTACAGAGATAAACCTAGAACGGAAAGGTTATTGCTCACCTGAAGCCTATTCATAATGCAACTAGTTCTACATTAAGTCGCCGGTTTAAAAACACCCTATTTAACAGCGGTATTGACACTTCTTCATTCTCAGCCAGGGAGGGATACCTTTATTTATTTTATATTGGTAATGTACCAAAAAACTCTGTTCCGTTTTTGTTCTGTTACAAATTACCGGTATTTATAACGTTACCAATAACGTTATTATCGCGTCGTTGCCAAGTCGCTTACACGTGGCAAGTTGGCAACAGTGTAGTGCCGAGTGCCGACCGACAGACTACACTTGTTTGTTTTGATTTTGTTGCGATATTACTCTAGCGCTCTAAGTTATTAAACGTATTATTTATTACTTGTGCATTGTACAATAATGGGACGTAAAAAAGAAAATAAGGTATACAAATACTTTAAAATTAATAAAGAAAAACATAATTCAAAGTGCTCTATATGTAATAGAACATTATGTAATAGAACATTAAATGTAAATATTTTCATTTCTAGGTACTTGTTATCGAATCTTTTGTCATTACCTTAAAAAGCTATTTATTACCTACATATTTGTGTATTGGTAATGAGCTGTAGTTGGGCGCTTTCGCGCGAATATGTCCCGGTTACAAAGTGGATGTCATTTTAGTTTATGTTATAAAATTATGTTATTTAGATGTAAAAATATTCCTTATATTTCAAGCTACCGATTGAACATAAAAGTTTCTTAGAAAAAACATAAGAAACGTGTGAAAAACGGATTCAAATTCAGTACAACACCATTTTGACTTCCACTTTGTAACCATACTGTTTTCTAATTAACAAGAAAACTACAATCACAATGCCAATAACTATTCGAAGCATTTGTTAAAAGTGTCGTGTCATTCAAAATTCAATTCAACACAATATGATATATGTGTTTTCATTTCATGTTTAGCATCTACTTTTGCCTGAGCATAAAACAATTAAAACAACATAGTAAAAGTGTCGTGTAACAACATTCAAAATTCAATTCAACACAATATGATGTATGTGTTTTCATCCCCCCATCTCGGAAAGAGTATTTTTACTCTTCGATATCTGAGTGCAAAAGCCGTTTTTACCCGCTAGAGGACAAAGTAAATTGAATTTATAATGTATTCAAAACTTCATTAAACCTATTTTCTTCTTCCTCCATGGTGCCGATTTATCATACGACCTTTTTAAATTGTTAAAAACTCAGACTCGGAACCTTTTTGGTGTACCTACTTTTTTAATTTGGTTGGTAATTTCCTCGTTGAGGTGGGATGAAAAGTTACGTGTTGCACTCGAGTGCAAAGATTTTTCTTTTTGCTCAATTTTGATCCCCTCGGTAACGCTCAGGATTCTAATTTTTGAATCACTCGCTGCGCTCGTGATTCAATTTTAGAATCCTTTGCTTGCTCGGTCATCAAAATTGAGCACGCGGTTAAAAAGCAAGTTTGCACTCTTGTATAACAAATAACTATTATTGAATGTTGCAAATACAATGGGCGATTTTCTGACAGCCCAAATTAAAAAATAAAAATTAGTTCAAAAATACTCGATAGATGGCGTTTTATGAAAGCCGACCCGTTCCTACCTAAGGGCTGTAATAAATTCTACACCTTTGCTTGTTTATCAAAAAAAGAAAAAATAGTACATACAATTTTTTATTCAGGATCTCCAGGACCTATTTCTATTTTGGAATGGAATAAATATTACGTAGCCATACACGTGTTTTTCATGGACTCGCCTTTTACTAGGCGCCATACTAATCTATGCTAAGCGCCATCTATGAAGTCATTTACGAACCAATTTCTTTTTTTTTTTGATCTCGGAAAATCGCACATTGTTTCAAATGTGTGTTTTATAAACACAAAAATATATACAAACACATAAATAGGTATTTTGCTAATATTTTGTTAAAAAAACTATTATGAAAATGGCTGAATCAGCTGAATTGTTAAAAATAAAGTAATGTAAAATTATTAACAGCTGATTCAGCCATTTTTGGAGTCGGTGCCAGCCAAGGTAATTTGCAGGCCCATTGCTGGGCAAAGCCGCCCCCCCCCCCCCTCCCTTCCAGTATTCGCGGTCTTTTGTGTGTTGGCCAATCCTTCGCGTAAGCATCAAGCTCATCTCTCCACCTCCATCTGGGTCGACCTTGCTGCCGTTTAACCCCATAGTCGTTTTTATTTGTAAATATGTTTAATTAGCCTTTAAGAGGCCTATTACATCTCGAATGTGATTTTTGCGTAAAATGCCCATTTTCGTATTTTGTAGTAATTTTGCAGTTGTATTTATCGTTTTTATCGAAATAGGATAATAAATTTGTGCATAATATTACAAATCTCCATTCTGTGAGCATAAGTTGAATTCGGACGGCCGGCGCATCGCATTTTGTAGTAATTTTGCAGTTGTATTTATCGTTTTTATCGAACTAGGATAATAAATTCATTATAAAATATTCATTCCTCATGAAGTAATAATTACTCTGGTATAAATTTTGCTCAATAATATTATCGTAGATAGGAGATATTCATAGTTAACTTATTTATATTTTATTTTTTATTATATTTTAGAAGTTTTTTGGTTTAGAATAAGATTTTTTTCCTATATAAAATCAATGTTAACTAAAAATTCCGAGGCCGCTACGCACTATTCGACTATATAAGAAATAACATTATAATTTTTTTATTTCACTTGTTTAGAACAGTAGTTCAATCAATGAGCTCAAAAAAGTGCCTTCGCGCACTTTATGAAAATCTTTCTCTGCAATTTTGGGTTTAATTAAAAAGTTAAGCAAAATTTACAAAAACCGAGGCCGCTACACACTATTCCATTAGCTATTTTACACTATTCAATAAGTCATAATTGTAAATGTATTTTTGTTTCTGAGATCCATAACGCCAAAATTGACCATTTTACGCAAAAATCACAGTCGAGATGTAATAGGCCTCTTAACAGTTGTCGTGTTCATTGGTAAATAGATTTTATTAGGTATTGCTACATTGTCGTATTAGGCTGGCACTGACTCCAAAATATTTTTTAAGATTATGAAATTGAGTAAAATAAAGGTTAATATTGCAAGTAAATTGAACAAACTAAACTACGCAATTATTTTTTCACTCCTATTGCTCAAAAAGACCATCATTGTAGCGTTCTAGAGCGGGGCTAAAATAGCTTTTCTCGCCCTAGGGGAAAAAGTAATTTTTTTTTAAATTTTTGTCTTTTACATGACAATGAGCCTACAAAAACGAAAAAGTATTTAGTCTTATGTAGAATAATCATGAATAAAGACTCGACTTATTACTGTTTACTTAGATCAACAACTTTTTTAAGATAGTTATTATTAAGTTTATGGTAAAATTAGTAATCATTTGAATCTATGGACAATACAGACCAAGCTTCAGCAATAAAAAACTGCACAGTCTGCACATGTGCTTAGGTGGTGAGCCTTTAGCCCGTTGGTCGCTTTTACGACACCCAAGGGAAGAGAGGGGTTGGCAGTATTATTTTGATGAGCCCATCGCCGCTCTATGCTGTTGTATGTATGTGCAGTCTTTAGTCCATTAGTCGAATTTTACGAGACCCACGGGGAGGGAGGGGTTGGTAGTATTATTTTGATGAGCCCATCGCCGCTCTATGCTGTTGGATGTATGAGCAGTCTTTAGTCCATTAGTCGCCTTTTAAGACACCGAAGAGAAGAGAGAGGTTGGTAGTATTAATTTGATGAGCCCATCGTCGCTCTATGCTGTTGGATGTATGTGCAGTCTTTAGTCCGTTAGTCCCCTTTTACCAAATCGAAGAAAAGTGAAGGGTTGGTAATATTAAATAAATCTTTCCTACAATCACACCAATTATCTAGCCCAAGAGAAGCTTCGAAGAAACTCGTTAAATGGTTACTAGACAACGGATAAACATACTTAAAATACTTAAATACATACTTATTATACATAGAAAACACCCAGACCCGAGACAATTTAGAAAACAATAATTTCTAAGTTGACCCGACCGGGGTTCGAACCCGGGACCTCAGAGATGGCGACACCATGAAAACCGGTGTACAAACCACTCGACCAAGGAGGTCGTCATATTATTTTGATGAGCCCATCGCCGCTCTATGCTGTTGCATGTATGCGCAGTCTTTAGTCCGTTAGTCGCCTTTGACGACACCCAAGGGAAGAGATAGAAAGACTGCACATATCTACTATCTAATAGCATAGAGCGGCGATGGGCTCATCAAAATAATACTACCAATCATTCTCTTCCCTTGGGTGTCGTTAAAGCAACTAACGGGTTAATTTTAAATAAAATAAACCAATTCAATGTATTGGATTGTTTTATTTTCTCGCATTCGTAGTGAAAAGCAGAGTGTAACACTCGGCGCTAAAAACCCATTAAAACTCGGTTTCTATTTACTCCCTCGCTAAAGCTCGGGAGTAAAACTACCTCGTATATAATGGGTTATTTTAGCCCCTTGTATAACAATCTACTATTTACGTTTTAGTGCATTTATTTCAGTTAAATTTTTTGGAGTCAGTTTTTTTTTGTTACATTTTTTGTTTATTTCTCGCTTTTTAGTGAATCGTTCCGATCTATTTATCGAAAGCGAATATTGGTAAACCTACAAAACGCGCTACTTGTAGGAGACAGCGCCCGTTTAAATGCGACAAGCGAAGAAAACGAGAAACGCCTATCACAAAGTAGGAAATCAACATCCAAAACAGACGGCAAGTTACCCGGATTTACTCGTGAACGCTGTATAGACCCTCCTACGATGATGACTTGCGAGTTACTTGGGTTCACCGTTAGGCAAACTAGAGGGACGTTTTTGACTTGCTCCAGTCGTAGATCGTAACCAAGTCACCATATATCTGCTCAATCGCTTCTGAGAGGTTCTCAGCCGAGGCCTGAAACTAAATTTGTAAGTCATCGGCATAAAGATGTCAAGAAGAATTTAGACAAGAAGTGACAGAAATAATAGTGTAAATAGTGTATTTTTAAATCCTAATAGAAATGTTTCGGAAGGAGTGATAAAGAGTGGCCTATGTCACTATTGTTCTTCAGCTATCTATGTGCAAAATCAGGTCGATGTGCAAGTGAAAGACGGACAAACAAACAAACACGCTTTCGCCTTAACAATATTAGTTAGGAAGGATTTATTGCCGGAGTGGATCTCATTTGACCTATGGCTGAAAACACCAAAATCGCTATAGGATTCCACAATCAGATCCGGTACCTGCCTTCTTTTAATTCGTCATAGTCGCTTAACTATCTTAATCGAGATATCTTATCGCCACCCGTGAAATACTTATAATTGAGGAGTTCCAATGACATTCTGTGGTCTTCTTCATCAGTTCTACTTCATCAAATGAGACTTTCTGAATGCAAATTCTTGACTTATTGCTGAAAATATCAAAATCGCTATAGGTATGCCTACAATATTTGAGAAGTTTCCTCAATTCCTGAGGATTCCATCATCAGAAATGGATTTTGATGGAACCAATCTGGAAGTATATCCTTTCAAATAAAAAAATAATTTTCTTAATCGGTGTATAAATGACTGAGTTGGTTCTAAGGTAACAGACATAAAAAACATACAACCGAATTAAGAACCTCCTCCTTTTTTGAAGTCGGTTAAAAATAAAGTAATATAAAATTGTAAAGTAAGGCTACTTAAAAGTGCAAGTATGATTATTGAAACTAAATCAGTACTTATACCCACTGACACCACACACATCACTGAGACAAAGTAGGTGTGCAAAGCCAAATGCATGAAATTAAAACAATTGTCTTTTACAACACCAACTGTTATTATATTTACAGTACCTGGTTTGCGAAACATTTATTTTTAAAATAAAATACAACATGTGAATTCGACTTTTTGTTTCCACTTTGTAACTTCTATTCCATCCAGAGGTTCCATCCTATATGTAACCAAACAAAGTGGAAGTAACGCTCCTCCTTTTCGGCCGCTAAAAACTGTAATATCTCGTAAAGTGTGAACCCAATGGTTTTAAATGTATTTGTATGCATTGTAGTATGAACTTGCCTTTCAAAATAGGCCTTAACAGCAATTCCTTGAATAACTTTTATTTTAACGGTTACAAAGCAAAGCCAACCTTTTGTACCTCGCTCAACGAAACCTGAACCGACAAAACATGATTCTTGCCAATCCAAGTAAAATATGTTTGCCGGAATTGATTTAGTTTTACTAAACCGTAAAAAGTGACATTCATTGGTAGTTTTTATACAATTTCTTTGCAAAGAGGCGGTTACAAAATTGAATTCCATGTCAGCACCAAAATCCGACACGAGTAATTAAATTAGTTTTAAAAATAATGTACTTGTATTTTTAATAATTTACACTCCATTTCTTAAAATTCATTATTATATGCATCAAGTAAAATACTTCGCGACTGCATAGAGCTAACAATAAATGAACAATAATGTTCTAAACTTCATCTAGTCAGTATGGGACATGCAAAAAATTATCATCATTTTAAGTTAAAAAACTTAACCAAAACACACTGTGTACGTTACACTGTTAAGTACGCTATGACAAAATTACGAATATTGTGTGTGTAAACGCGAGCAATCGCAAATTGAAAAGAGAAAGAACTATTGGTAACGTTATAATAACGTTAATTTTTAACGGTACTAATAACGATACAAATTTTGGGTATAACGTTACATTAACGTTATATTAGTAACGTTATATGAAAAATACCGATAATCCGGTCCCTGTTCTCAGCACACACGTGTAAGACACGCGTCCACGTCCACCTTGGCAGCAAACAGAAAAGGCCTTTCAATAACCGCAGGATGGACTGGTAATTCTCTGGCGGTTGCACGGTTTTACAATCGACCCCTTACCATTGAGAATGACGATAATGCCTTTGCAGCGGCTATTTACATTGATTAATTTCTAGCTTATTATAATATATCATACTGGTTTGTACTAATATGGTACCTAATTATATTCAATCGGTTATACTCGTAAATATTCAATTATAATAGTTCAATTAAATCATATAGGTACTTAAATTATTTCGCAAAATTTGTGTTCTAAACATCTACCTGGTGAATATAAATCTCGAGGATGCAACGTCGAAGTACAATTGATGGTTAAACAAACTTACCTGAAGTGAAGTTTGACCGTAATTGTACGAGACGTTGCATCCGAAGAGATTTATATAAAGATCCCTCCCTTCCCTTACATGCTGGCCCCATATAAATATTTTTTGCAAAAAAGCCCTAAAAGTGAATGACGATGACAGCGCGGGTGACAACTAGTGCACTCAGTTGGTATTCACTAAATGGCCCTATACTATGGGTAACGTTTTATGTTTTTTTTAATAAAATTTCTTTTAGATAGCTCTTAATATGTGTTGGATGCCTGGTACATTGAAGAGTGGACTACCTGGTGAATATAAATCTCTTCGGATGCAACGTCTCGTACAATTACGGTCAAACTTCACTTCAGGTAAGTTTGTTTAACCATCAATAATCCTTCATATTTATATTTTCCTGTACAGTTTTCAGATGTACGTTCAAAGCATAAAGTTCAATATCCATCTAGTTAATTTGACAGTAAAGGGTGGGCCGATGTGACACTGACTGTACACTGCTTTTCGTTATTAACTCGCAAAACTTGTTGAATTCGAAAGTGATTACTTTTACCGTTGACAATTTTTTGGCCTAACAATAGAACGAAAAGTTGTGTACACACGGCCACTGATCGACCTACCTAAATCCGTAAAAATATTCCAATCGATATTGAACTCTACTTGATTGATATTAAGATGAATTTTACAAACAAGGATATAGATGTGACGCTGGTTGTACAGTGCCATCATTTCGCCCTAGCCCTACTCTACCTACTCTGCGACCTACTAATCTGTGAAATACCTGCAACCGAATCTCAATCTAATGTTGTAGTAATAGAGTTCAATATCGATTAGGATATTTTAACAGACTTAGGTAGGTCGATCTGACGCAGCTGTACCTACAGTACAGTGATTCAATATAATATTGTAGGTGTTTTTCTTGTGCACCATAACATAGTTTTTTTTAAAAATTTGTGAGATTTAGTTTATATCGTTTCCAAGGCAAGCGAAAAAGCCGACAATGACCGAATTATTATGTTAGCAGATAAAATGGCCGGTCCACTGCAGAGCAGTGGACCGGCAATCCTAAGGTCGTGGGTTCGAAACCCACTCGAGTTTCCTAAGACTGGTTGATCTATATAGCATTGTGAATGCTTGATTTCAATAATAAAGATATTTATAAGCAATTACGTCGTTATCGATTGTTAAATACTTGCAATAGTATTTCTTTCGAATGTGAGGGTAGACTTCACAGTGACGTAATACCGCTGGCTTGCAGTGTAACCAAACTACTAGGAAAAATTCAACGAGTCTTCTGGGGTCTCGGAAGCTCAGCGGTTAGAGCAGTGGACCGGCAATCCAAAGGTCGTGGGTTCGAATCCCACTCGAGCTTCCTGAGACTGGTTGATGTTTTTCTAGTAT
Organism: Scoparia ambigualis; assembly: GCA_963921215.1. Taxonomy (NCBI): domain Eukaryota; kingdom Metazoa; phylum Arthropoda; class Insecta; order Lepidoptera; family Crambidae; genus Scoparia; species Scoparia ambigualis. The sequence continues at coordinate 6,908,542 of OY992521.1, forward strand.
ACATTTTATCCGTTATCTATATAGCATTGTGAAAGCAAAATTTCATTAATAAAGATATTATGTTAGCGTCGGAAGACAGGATTTGTATCGCTATCCATACACTTCTGTCATTCTGTATCATTTTCTCGTGGAAGTGCATTTTGTGAGTAATGTAGTGCGTGTAGTGAAACGCAACGAAATATACAGAATGACAATAGTGCATGGAAAGCTTTTGTCAAACTCTGTCAAATTCTGTCTTCTCGATGCTAACATAATACATACTTCGGTCATTGTCGGCTTTTTTGCCTGCCCTGGAAACGTACTACCTATATTAATAAATTGAAATAAATTGACGGCGCGCTTATCCTTCGCCTTCATATTTATTTACATGTTCAATATTTAGTTTTATTTTTGTCGATATAAAATGCCGAGAAATGACGTCCCTAGTGTGGAATAAACTGTGACCACACAAATTAGGACAAGTCAAACATTCTCCATCTCTTTCTAATTCATTAGCATGACTCTTAAGAAGAAGAAGGAATTTTAGCGTGGTTTCAATGCTTTAGTTATTGTTCTGAGGTAATTGCCCGAGTTTCACTCATCACACGTCAGTCAGTGTCACGTCAACACGATTGACACACGATCGTTACCTTTATAAGTTTTTGATTTGTTAATTGGTTAAGATGACTTCCTGTGTATCCAAAAAATGTAAAAATTATACTGCAACCGTAAGAGACAATAAAATATCTTATTTCATTCGTAAGTATTGTAAATATAAATTTAAAATACAAATTTTCATTAAGTGATGACATTTGCCATGTTGCCAATCCGATATGCATGAGTGAGGAGCGTATACTATGTTTTCTGTAAGAATGAAAGAGAAAAACAATGGCGGCCGAAATAGCGCATAAATTCGTGTCCATGTCTACAGCTTCCTCATTCGATATAGAGAAATTCTAAGCATGCCATATTTTTGTGCATATTATGTGCAATCAAACGTTTCAGTCCTAATTTTTGTGCCACCACAACTTCGTTACTATGAGTTGTTTTATGTGTGTAAGCTGGAGACACGTGTCACCAGCTCGCACACGCCCGTTAAGACAAACCAGTGAGGTTAGGGTTTTGGACTATAGCTAGAAATTTTGTGCATAATTTGTGCACTAGGAACAAAAAAAACTAACCATCACACTCAAATACTGTTGAAACTACGATCATAAAACTGTGTGCGAGCTGGAGACACGGGTCTCCAGCTCGCACAGCTGTATCTTCGTAATTGTTCAAGCTACGGTTATGAATTATACCTCAAAATTTTGTGCAGAATTTGTGCATAAGGCACAAAAATTTTCGAAACTTTAACTCAAAAGGTTTTTGAGCTACGAACCGATAAGTATGTGTAAGCTGGTGACACGTAACACGGGCTAACACATGGTGAATTATTGTAACTGTATAAGATAGTGCTTCGTTTTAAAGATCAAATAATACGTTATAATTTGTGCACACACAAGGCAAAATTTCAAATCTCTGGGCCTCTTACTTTTTAAATTATAAGTCAAAAACTGTTTTCCCGCCAAAAAATTCAAAATAATGGTTCGGAAGCGGCCAAGCGCGCCGTTGCCGTTCCGTGCGCTACACTATTGCCACTTTTAGACTAGGAGCCGTCTGTTAAAGCGATGCGCGACGCGACTAATTTAGTTTTACTATAGGCAGGTACCTAATAACCTACCCAACTTTTTATTTTAGATATCTCACACACGAATGTCTTAGTTATTTTTTGTTGTTGAGACAATTAAATAATTAGATTTGGCATAATGATAAACATTATGGAGGAGTGCAGAACGACAAAATGGTTGAATACTTGAGCCTAATTCGATAAAGAACGGATGCTTTCCAGCAAACTAATCGCTATCGACCGTCACAGAATAAATTTTAACCATTGAAAGTAATTTATTTTAATATTAGATTGTATTACTTCCCATGGGTTAAATGTAAATAAATAAATAAAAATAAATGTACTCTATGGTGATCGATGACTTTGCGATTAGTCTGCTGGGGCATACCAATGTAATGCTAGGGCCACATTATCGCGTTAGCGCGAAGATTTGCGTTTTCGCGACACGTCTGGCCAAACACTTCGCGTTAGCGCGTTGTATCATGGCGTTGACGCGCCGCGCTGTTGGTAAATTGCCGCACATCAAGGATTTTGTTGCGATAATGTTCGTGCGGCCACATTTCCTTCGCACACTTTATTGACTGCTAGCCGTATATACAAGTTACTTTGTGACTGCTAGACAACTAGAGGTGTGAACGTGTTGCAAATACGACTATCGATATTATTCTGTTTCGATAATTATGGATTGGAGTAACGATAAAGTATTAAAAGTAATACAATATTACGAATTAATAATTAATAAAAATAATAAAGATGCAATAAATAGTAATTATTTGCCGACATGTAATAAAGCGCAATCACCTCTTCCATTTTTTCCGATAAAATTAGGAGTAGGCGATACAAATCGTATAAGGTTACTGAAACGTATTTATTGCATCAATATCGTCAAATCCGATATCGATGCGTTCTGAAACTATACCTATTTTGGAAAACACTATATCGCGTCAGGAATGCGGTGTGCGTTGAGATCACTATATTGTACGTGATCGAATTAAAGAATATTGTACCGTATCCCTGATATTTATTGAGTTATCATTAATCTGTAGTTTTTAACAAACAAATGTGCTTGTAAAAGTTTAATAAAATAAAATTATTATAAACGTTCGATGCGTTCTGAAACTATATAGTGGAAAAAAACACGATATTGCATGAATTTTTAATAGTCCGTAGATATGGTCGATACTGTTATCACCGATATTAAATTTATGTAGCAAGCGGGCATTTTATTACGCGCATCTTCCTGTGCGCCGGCCTTTTTCGTCATTATTGTAAATTCTATAGAAAAAGAACTATAATAAAAATTAATTTAATTGTGTTCTATCTAATCGTTCTGCTGCTTACCTATACTAACCTCCAGTTATGGCTTCTTTATGTAGATGTTGTCTATCCGCAGTAGATCACCTAGATTCAGTAGTAGGCGTACCTTTGTTATCTTATGAGTAAGTACCTAAAGTTATTTTCAAATGCTAGTAAGTAGGTAGATGTTAAATTTTATATGTACCTATTTCAAACCCAATCCACAGATAACGAAAAAAAAGATACTTTTATTATTTTTAATAAAGCTATTTCAAATTTTTATTTTACCAGTAGTAAGTAATTCTTACTTTTTCTATTTACAAGTTAAAAAGTTTGCAAGTTACCAATTCTTCTATGTGTTGATGGCTGACCGACCCCTTGTCAGAATGGTTGATGGTTTAGTTATCGTAGCGTAGTAACTGTTTTTTAGTTAACGTGCCATAACTAAAAATTCTTGGGAGTGGTTGTCAAGACGAATCAAACGAGCGCAAACTCGATGGGGTTGTGTGGTATTATTATAAAGTTCCTGTGTCCTTTTTCCGGCTCTATCATCAGACCCTAAACACTATTTCTCGATAAAGTACTCGTCAAGGCGATTCAAACGACCCCGAACTCGTTGGGGTAGCATGGTTTTATTATAGAGTTCCTGTGGGCTTTTTCCCTTTTCATCATCAAACCCTAAACACTATTTCCCAACAGAGTACTCGTCAACACGATTCAAACGAGCCCAAACTCGATGGGGTTGCATGGTTTCAATATCGAGTTCCTGTGGCCTTCTTCTGGCTCCATCATCAGACCCTGGACCCTTTTTTCTAACAGAGTATTCGTCAAGATGAATCAAACGAGCCCAAACTTGATGGGGTTGCATGGTTTCAATACTGAGTTCCTGTGGCCTTCCTTCGGGTTCATCATCAGACCATAGACCTCGTCTAGTCGTCTCCCGTCAGAGTGCTCATCAAAACTAATCAAATGAGCCTGAATGGGGTTTCATGGTTGTCTTACAGAGATCCTGTGGCCTTCTTCCGGCTGAATCATCAGATCAGCTCAATGACACCATAATATTGCATTGTCATCCTGTTCTGACCTATGTTCAAAGTTGCAAGTCTAGCTCATCGGGAAGCTAGTATAAAATCGTTTGCATTTGTCGACAAATATTATTATTATATTGATTTTTAAAACGAAGCGCTATCTTATATAGTTACAATAATTCACCATGTGTTAGCCCGTGTTACGTGTCACCAGCTTACACATACTTATCGGTTCGTAGCTCAAAAACCTTTTGAGTTAAAGTTTCGAAAATTTTTGTGCCATATGCACAAATTCTGCACAAAATTTTGAGGTATAATTCATAACCGTAGCTTGAACAATTACGAAGATACAGCTGTGCGAGCTGGAGACCCGTGTCTCCAGCTCGCACACAGTTTTATGATCGTAGTTTCAACAGTATTTGAGTGTGATGGTTAGTTTTTTTTGTTCCTAGTGCACAAATTATGCACAAAATTTCTAGCTATAGTCCAAAACCCTAACCTCACTGGTTTGTCTTAACGGGCGTGTGCGAGCTGGTGACACGTGTCTCCAGCTTACACACATAAAACAACTCATAGTAACGAAGTTGTGGTGGCACAAAAATTAGGACTGAAACGTTTGATTGCACATAATATGCACAAAAATATGGCATGCTTAGAATTTCTCTATATCGAATGAGGAAGCTGTAGACATGGACACCATAAATTCTATGAGCTCATTGGTCAACTACCAAAAGTCAAAATATTGTCTATCTCTTTTTAACAATAGGCCACTGAAATGATTTTCCCTTTTGACGTGTATTACGTCATAGAAACAATATCGCCATTTTAAAATGCAATTCATTCACGTATAACTAGTCCGTATAAGAGCACCTGGCCCGGTTTGCCAGAAGGGTGCAAGTTCGAGTCCTGCTCGTGGAAATTTTACGACACTGTGTTTTTCAATTTTAAAGTTTTTGCTTTTTAACACCCTTTTATTAGGTCGACCTGTATGTAACGAACTATGTAATGGAATCTAAGGTAACTAATTTTATAACACATTTGCTCGTAAAGTGGCTCTTATTACATCGATTTCAGCATCGTAATGTAGCTTATTACACACTAGTGCGGTAATGTAAAATTAGTTATAACACACTAGTGCGGTAATGTAAAATTAGTAATAATTTGAATCTATGGACAACACAGACCACGCCCACACAGTCCACGCTTCAGCAAGAAACAACTGCACAGTCTGCAGAAGTGCTTAGATGGTGAGTCTTTAGCCCGTTAGTCGCTTTTACGACACCCAAGAGAAGAGAGGGGTTGGTACCTATTATTATTTTAAAGAGCCCATCACCGCTCTATGCTGTTAGATGTATGTGCAATCTTTAGTCCGTTAGTCGCCTTTTACGAAACCCAAGAAAAGAAAGGGGTTGGTAGTATTATTTTGATGAGCCCATCGCCGCTCTATGCTGCAGCATGTATGTGCAGTCTTTAGTCCGTTAGTCGCCTTTTACGACACCGAAGAGAAGGGAGGGGTTGGTAGTATTATTTTGATGAGCCCATCGCCGTTCTATGCTGTTGAATGTATGTGCAGTCTTTAGTCCGTTAGTCGCCTTTTACGACACCGAAGGTAAGGGAGGGGTTGGTAGTATTATTTTGATAAGCCCGTCGCCGCTCTATGCTGTTGGAGGTATGTGCAGTCTTTAGTCCGTTAGTCGCCTTTTACCTTGAAAGTTTAAAAATAAATATGTCTAGTTTTAGTAATGAAGAACTAAATTTACAGTCTACACCACCGGAAATAATAAGTGAAGCACAAAATGTTATTGACAGCCTATTACCATCTAAGTACAAAGAAAAATACATGTTGGCTTACTAAAGATTTATACACTAGAAAAACAACAAAAACACGTAGTCATTTTCAGAAAATGTGTTTTCCTCGCAAATATGTTATAAAACGTCGTATGACATACGTGCGCTTTGATAATTACAGCCTCTGCTTTCTTGTAGCCCTCGCCTACGGCTCGGGCCAGCAATATCGCCTCTGCTGTAATTTTCAACTTACCGCACTTATATCATAATGTACTATAACACATTTGCTCGTTAAGTGGCTCTTATTACACCGATTTCAGCATCGTAATGTAATAAGCTACGCACTAGTGCGGTAATGTAATTTAAAAATTAGTTCCTAATCGTTTGAATCTATGGACAACATAGGTGGGAGCCTTTAGCCCGTTAGTCGCTTTTACGACACCCAAGGGAAGAGAGCAGAGAGAGCAATTTGCACTTTACCGGACTGTAAGAAAATAACTATAGGTCGCAATAGTCCTGTAAAGTGCGCCCAAATGCGGTCCTGTAAACGTTTATAGGATTTATATAGGACTAGAATATATTTGGTCCTAGGATACTTACGCCTAAAATTTTTGGTTCTAATTTCATATGGCCGAACTATGTTGGCTTCAACTTTTAACGCACAATAATTGTCTAGCCTAACAGTTGTTTTCGCACCATTATAGTTTTGCCTAAAAATTTATAACCCTAATTTTAGAATCCATAATATTAAATGCACTAAAATGTATCGGCATAACATTCTTTCGGCACTACGAAGATTACGCTTTAGTATTGAAAGGCCTAATTTATTATTCTAATAAGTTTAAACTTTAATTTATATTTTTCATATTTTTTTATAAGACGACAGAAATGGGTGCGTGTCATTTCATATAATGACAAATTAACTAATTTCAAAGGACATAACGTTCATTGGATATAATTTTTACCTGTTCACACTAACTTCCTATAACAACATTATGTACGTATATTATTCATTTGATATAATACTCATATTCTCTAACAACTTTTTCTATAAAGCTATATTCGTAGAATAATCATATTCTATAACATCATTTGATATAATTTTTACTTATAAATAAAAATAGCATTTAACCCTGAATCGATTTCAAATATTGTCTTAAAAAGTTAATACGTTGAGTTTTCGTTGAGGTTGTGCATGCATGCTTGCATGCTGCATTCTTGCTTAAATGCTGCATGCTTGATTGCATGCTGCTTTCTTGCTTGCATGCTGCTTGCTTGCTTGAATTCTGCTTGCTTGCTTGCATGCTGCTTGCTTATTACATGAATAATGTTTTATATGATAAGATTATTATATCAAATGTATGTTATATCAAAGGTACATTAAGTATATCATTAAAAAATATAGAATCTAAAATTATATTATATGTTTATTATATGAAGTCAGTTGTTATGTCAAATGAAATTATATGAAATGATATTATATTATCTGAACGTTAGACCATTACACACCCGACAGAAATATTAGCTGCCCTACTCCTGTTGGTCCCGTGATAGATTAGAAATTTAAGACAATCGCGAAGCGCAGCGGGGCATGCTGCATGCAGGCAAGCATACATACAGGTTACCTAACCAGGTTAGCTTGTGCTTGCATGCTGTATGCTTGGTTGCGTGCATGCTTGTTTGCATGCACGCAATTAAGTAACTTGCAAAGTTATTTTGCCATATAAAAATGATTAAGTGTTATACTCTTGTGCGTTTAAACATTGTGCGGATTACATTTTAGTAATTGTAAATAGTATGGATTATAAATGGTTCCGCCTAATGTCGCATTTGGGAAGTTCAAATTCGGCGATAAAGTGTTAGGCGACGTGAAAATAGGCTTAACACATTTAGGAAAAGTAAAATTGTGCGAAAAAAATTAAGGCGTATGGTTTGTGTGCCATTGGCAAATAGGAGAACAAAAAATTCGGCGATCCAATATAGACCCGTTTGGAAGACCCCTCCTTTCCTATCCTTTGGGTGCGCATTGAATTCGGCTCCCGTTGGCGTGTCTTTGCGTGCCTCTATCGGTCCCACACAGAAGATGCTAACACAAGCAGCCTTTTTGACCACCTCGGCCGAGTGACTGATGTCGCGCAGGAGCGATTCCCAAACGACGAGGTGGTTGTTTTGGGGGACTTCAACGCCCACCATGAAACATGGTTGGGCTCCTCCAAAACTGACCACGCTGGTAGAGTCGCTCATGCCTTCGCTCTGACACAATACCTGACGCAACTGGTAGACCAGCCCACCAAGCTGCCAGATATCGTAGGTCACGCGCCCTCCTTGTTGGACTTATTGTTGACGAGTCGTCCTGCAGGGTATAGAGTGTCGGTGCTTGCACCTCTAGGGTCGTCAGACCACTGCTTGGTCATTGCCACAGCACTGCACAGCGTTGGTCCACCGAAAACGGTAGAGACCTGGCGTCGTCTGTGGCACTACTTGTCGGCGGATTGGGACGGATTGCGTGATTACTTTGCATCCGTCTCATGGGGCCAGAGCTGCTTTCTTGGAAAGGACCTATCGGAGTACGCTTCTGCCATCGCTGATGAGATCTTGTTGGGTATGGAATATTATATTCCATTCACAGATCTTGACAGCGTTGGCAGACAGCGGCCTTGGTTCAATCGCGAATGTGCCAAAGCTGCTGTATGCAAGCAGGCGGGGTATCGTGCTTGGACGAGGGCTTGCGCTCTGAATGACGCTAGTACCAGCTCCTTGAAGGCGGCCTACAACAAGGCCTCTAAGTCTAACAAGAGGGCTCTCGCAGGAGCGGATGCACAACGAGTGGCAAGGGTGGGGCGGGAGTTGATCTCGCACCCTGTGGGTAGCCGTAGCTATTGGCGGCTCGCTAAGGCCGTGCAGGCCAACTTCTGCTCTCCCTCGCTGCCCCCGTTGAAACATCCAGTTGGCTCGTTGGCTTACCAGCCGCTTGAGAAGGCGAACTTGTTGGCTGAACTTTTCGCAGCCAATTCGCGCGTCGAAGATTGTGGCGCCGCTCCACCTATTATAGCACGTTGTGGGGCCACCATGCCTGATATTCGTATCAGGCAGTGTGACGTACGTGCCGTGCTGCGGTCGCTCAACGTGCGGAAGGCTAGAGGGCCGGATGATGTTCCGGCGATTGTGATGCTCAGATGCGCGGCTGAGTTGTCTCCTGTATTGACACGATTGTTTAGGGATTCTTACGATACTGGTATTGTGCCAGTGTCTTGGAAGGAGGCGAACATACAACCCATCCCCAAAAAAGGGGATCGCTCGAATCCGGCCAACTATCGACCCATCGCTGTAACTTCTGTGCTGTGCAAGGTGTTTGAGCGGATAATTAATTCCCAGCTCATTCACTACCTAGAGGATCACTCGCTGCTCCATGATCGCCAGTATGGGTTCAGACCAAAGCGATCAACTGCTGATCTTCTAGCGTACGTTTCTCACGCGTGAGGTGAAGCGATGGACAAGCATGGCGAATCCCTGGCAGTTAGCCTTGATATCGCCAAAGCTTTCGATAGAGTGTGGCATCGTTCCCTTCTTTCCAAGTTGCCGGCCTTCGGTGTGCCGCCCCGTTTGTGCGCCTGGGTTGCAGACTTTCTGGAAGGGCGGAGGATTCGTGTCTTTGGTGAGGGTAGTTCCTCCGCGTTCTACAAAGTCAATGCCGTAGTGCCGCAGGGTTCTGTGCTCTCACCTACTCTATTTCTTCTGCATATTAATGATATGCTGTCCTTGGGAAATGTTCATTGTTATGCGGATGACAGTACGGTGCATGAGCGGTACTTGGGACATCCTGCGGCAAAGCAAGCCGATATCATGGTGAAAAGGCAAGAACTGGTTGCCAAAGTGAACCTGACTCTCGATCGTGTCTCTAAGTAGGGAGCCAAAAACCTGGTCGAGTTTAATGCTAGCAAAACCCAGGTTTGTGCATTCTCGTCCAAGGTAACTCCCTTCCTTACTCCTCCCTCTCTTCAGAACTCTCCGTTACCCATTTCGGTGAACCTCAGCATTCTTGGCATGGACATCGGCCAGGAACTGAATCCAAAATGCTACATCGAGAGTGCTATTTTAACTGCCTCCCGGAAGTTGGGTATTCTCAATAGGGGAAGGCGGTTTTTCACTCCCGAGCAGCGCTGTTTGCTGTACAAAACTCAGGTGCGATCGAGTATGGAGTATTGTTCCCATCTATGGGACGGCTCCGCTACATACCTCCTTGATGCACTTGATAGACTGCAAAGGCGAGCGGTACGCATTATTTGAGATGCTGAGGTTACAGCTTCCCTTGAGGACCTCCAGCTGCGTAGAGACATTGCTTCTCTCAGTGTCTTCTACCGGAACTACTACGGAGAGTGTTCTGAAGAACTTTTTGATCTTATCCCGCCCTCTCCTTTCCTCTCCCGGACTACACGTGCTGGTCTTAAGAACCACCATTATACTGTACAGACTATCAGTACTCGTACCAAAAAATTTGGCAAGTCGTTCCTCTGTAAGACCATTCGGCTTTGGAATTCTCTGCCGGCGCATGTGTTTCCCAGCTCCTACAGTCCCGGGTCTTTTAAGCGGGGCGTGAAACGGCATTTATGCAGGCCGTCATGAATGGGTGCGCTCGTTATCGTGCTTATTCCACGGTAGGGAGCACTCTCATTATTTTGGACTGCATCGGCGGCTTACCATCAGGCAAGATGCAGTCACTACGACGAGCCATTATAAAAAAATAAAAATAAAAACTCGATGAGGTTGTGTCGTTTCATTGTGAAGTTTCTATGGCTACCTTCCAGCTCCATCATCAGATTAGCACCATGTCATCATAATATTGCATTGTCACACGATTTACACATATTGTATGCAAAATTTCAGCTCAATCGGTAACCGGAAAGTGGATCAAATTTAATTTACAAGATTTGATGAAAACGGACAGGTGAAACTAAATAAAAACTTGTAAAATTATACTTATGTGATCAAACTTGGTAGTCGCACTATACATGCACTGCCGCTCGATCGATCGATATTAGCGCGAAGAACTTCGACACAGGTCCAACGCTGAGGAGCGCTCGCGCAGTTCACTTCACAGACTTAGTAAGAGATGCTACGCATCGCAGTACTGACTGAAGAGCGGACGGCCGGCGCATCGCATTTTGTATTAATTTTGCAGTTGTATTTATCGTTTTTATCGAAATAGAATAAAAATTATAAAATATTTATTCCTCATGAAGTAACAATTATTCTGATATAAATTTTTCTCAATAATATTATCGTAGATAGGAGAAATTCACAGTTAACTTGAAGCGATTTTCGAAGTTTTTTGGTTTAGAATAAGATTTTTTTTCTATATAAAATCAATGATATCTAAAAATTCTGAGGCCGCTAAGCACTATACGACTATAAGAGATATCATTTTATTTTTTTATTTCATTTGCATAAAACAGTAGTTCAATCGATGAGCTCAAAAAAGTGCCTCCGCGCATTTTATAAAAATCTTTATTTGCAATTTTTGGGTTTCATTAATAAGTTTAGCAAAATTTATCAAAACCGAGGCCGCTACGCACTATGCCAATAGCTATTCTACACTATTCTATAAGTCAAAATTGTTATATTTTTGATTCCGAGATCCAGAGCGCCAAAGTTGGTCATTTTACGCAAAAATCACAGTCGAGATGTAATAGGCCTCTTAAAGTAAAAAAAGGCACGCAAAAATTATATGCTGCAGGCAGATAAGTAGGTACATATCTGCAAATAAATAAAAATTCGTAACTTTTTACTCGGTCATTTCAATTTCATTGTTCAATATTTACGTCATGCTTCCCGGCGGAACCACTTTTGATTTAACTATAGTATTTGTTATTCATGAAAATCTATGAAATGTCTATAAAATTCTAGTCCTATTTAAAAAAAATCTATGTCTCAGGTTTTGCCGTATTTTGTTATTGAAAATGGTTGCGCTGCGGAGTATCCTTCCAGCGAAACCACCACGATATAATATATATGTATTACTATGAGTAGTATAATCAAATATATGGTATCAAAAAATTCTATAACAATTCTATTTTCAATTAGGACCCCCAATCCTCACTGGAATTTAAATATACGGACAAAGTGGTGCCTCAAATTTTCTCTTCAAATTAGTGGCTAAACGCTTAAGTAAAGTTCTTAGCAACGTTAGCATAACATATCTTTCAGAGAAAAAATTTATTAGCACCCAAATAATATACTTGTTGTGTTATATTATTATTGTAGGATATTAATAGTAAAGTTATCTTATATTTTCCTGTAACGACTAAATATCGTAATGTCTGTGTGTATGTCTAACAATTAAACGTCGTCTTAACCACTTATGGAACTTTTCATTAAAGTTCCTTAACTACCCACATTATAATGAAATCCTTTTAGTTATGAATTGCACATTTCAACATCAAAATTTTACGGGTGTAAGTATAACTGTTTTAACCGCCTCTGTGGTCTAGTGGCTAAGCTACTTGTTTCAGACCCAGAGGTCCCGGGTTCGATTCCCAGCGTGGAGTACATCTTTGTGTGCTCGGTTTGGTTGGTGGTAGGGCTGTTAAGTCCGCCTGGCTAGCTACCACCATCTTATCTAAGTCTGTCGCCATAACAACGATGTTTATAGCATTGTTGTGTTCCGGCAGTTTGAGATAAGATAGCCAGTTCCTCAGTGGTTGAGGATTCATTAAAGTAAAATTATATTCCATTAATTATGCAATTTCCTTAAATATTTCTCTCAATATTTTTCTCTGGATTCCTCAGGTTGTAACCGGCATTCTCAAACAATGGTAAAACCACAGAACAAACACACATATAATAGTATGTCTGTGGGTAAAACACACAGCTAGTGTCAATATGGCGGATGTTTTAGAAAGAGGGTCCGAGGTGGGGACCTCGGACCAAATATTTGGTCCGAGGTCCCCACCTATACTATTATGTATTCTATGCTACGGAGCGATAGAGATATGTATAGAATGCAGTAAGGTAGGTATGGAGGAGTTTGGCCTCCAGTTATCTCTATAACTTCATGGCGCTAACTAAACTTACCTCTTAAAATAAAAAAGAGCACTTCTTCTGGCGCGCAGGAAAAGACGTCTCTCGCTCTCTCAGAGCATTCATTGCGCAATGAAAGAGCAATAAAAGCTGTACGAGTAAAAAAATGCTTGTATATCTTTTTACCCCAAAATGAACCTTTTCAGCGCTGGATACTGTACCTTTTGGGAACTCAGTTGCGGCAACACTGAACTCCATTCAATGTACGGAACCAGCGAATTTTGAAGGGGCATGCGATAAAAAATAATATGTTAATATCGCACGATAATTCTTAATTCGTCGACTTTCCACTATATTTTTTGTCAGTTCTACGATAATTTTGTGACAAACCTGGTTTTGTATTGTTCGTTCAATCACAGTTCGGAAAGAACGAGTCGCTAATTTTAAGAGGCCTATTACATCTCGACTGTGATTTTTGCGTAAAATGGCCATATTTGGCGTTATGGATCTCAGAAACAAACATACATTATTTAACAATTATGACTTATTGAATAGTGTAAATTAGCTATTGGAGTAGTGCGCAGCGGCCTCGCTTTCTGTAAATTGTAAATTGTCAATTTAGCCAGTGTCAAGTAAGATATAATATTAAGTATTAATTTCTTTACATTAAGATGATAATGAGTGATAATCAACGTTTATTGGTAAATGATTTTCCCCCGAACCCCTCGAGACTCAATAAAGCTGTGGGACTTTATTGAGGTCTCACACGGACTTCTTGAGAGAATGGGCGATTTTCTGACAGCCCAAATTAAAAAATAAAAATTAGTTCAAAAATACTCAATAGATGGCGTTTTATGAAAGCCGACCCGTTCCTACCTAAGGGCTGTTATAAATTCTACACTTTTGCTTGTCTATCAAAAAAATAAAAAAATAGTACTTACAAATTTTTATTCAGGATCTCCAGGACCTATTTCTATTTTGGAATGGAATAAATATTACGTAGCCATACACGTGTTCTTCATGGACTCGCCTTTTACTAAGCGCCATACTAATCTATGCTAAGCGCCATCTATGAAGTCATTTACGAATCAATTTTTTTTTTGGATTTGGAAAATCGCCCATTTGAAAAGTGATGTTGCACTGTTTTGTTTTATTTGCTAACACTCATGCACGTTCACGAACACTTAACAGTAAATAATCCACCATTATTTCACATTAAAATTCGACAAAACACAAATTATAAAAAATAAAACAAAACTGCAGACATGACGCTTCACTTTCCCGCCAAGAAGTCCCATTCAGTACTTTTTCTAGGCGATGAGCGTTTTTTTTTAGCTCGTCATTGAATAAACCAGACGTAAGTAAATAATCTTTTTTTTTTAATGCGTTAAAAACACGATAATTTTGCAGTAAATCTAGGGTAGTTTTGACCTATGGATCTGGCAATACTGTACGGAACGGAGGCCTCTGGGGACTTCTTGGCGGGAAAGTGAAGCGTCATGTCTGTAGTTTTATCTTATTTTCTTTTGTGTATTGTCGAATATTAATGTCAAATAATGGTAGATTACTAACCGTTAAGTGTTCGTGAACGTGCATGAGTGTTCGCAAATAAAACAAAACAGTGCAACATCACTTTTCAAATTCTCTCAAGAAGTCCGTGTGAGATTCAGTAAAGTCCCACATCTTTACTGGAACTCAAGAGATATGGGGGGAATATAATTTTGTGATCATTTAGCTTATTATCATCATCACTCATTATATTATCATCTTATAATAAATGAACTCTATTATTTCCACTGAAGGACTAGTATCCACGGTGAAGAACAAATTATCAAAAAAAAATCATCAGAACATTTAGGCTCGTATTCTAAAACCAACAAATCTCTGCTTAAGTACAGTTAGAAAGGGATGGTGCTATTAATCGCATATATCGCCATCCCTTTCTAACTGTACTCAAGCAGAGATTTGAGTGTGAGTTCGGTTTTAGAATACGAGCCTAAATATTGTTCTGAGGGTGCACTGGTGACTGGTGCGATGTCTCCAGTGTTGCCATCTCAGTTACTTTGTAGCTAGATCTAGCTTCTTTTAGAAGCCAGGCAGCTACAATTTAATTAAACTTGCAGCTAAATCTTTTAGCTACTTTTATTAGCTACTTCACGAGAAGTATTGCTTGGTCTTTGACTAACCCTTCGTGGATAATAGTCGTGCACAAAATTGTAAGTAATTGATATTTATTTATTTATTAGATTCTTACATTATTGTAAGATTACCAAGTGAACTGACTTATTGAACAGACTCAACTCAAAAAGAATGCCTACTTGTGTTTAATTTAATTTAAAAACCGTTATTGTCATTAATTTTTCGTTTAATTGTTTAAAGAAACATTTAGCAACTTCTAACACCTTTTGTTTCAGAAACTTTTATCTAGTTCTAGCACCATTTTGGGGTTAAAAAATCGAGCAATCTATCCACTTTTTGCAATACGTCTAGGTGCTAGCTGGAGGCAGCGTTGTTCCTGATACGGCAATTGCCGTAATATACGGCATTCAGGTATCTTAGTCATCAAAAATACGGTTTATGGCAGCTATGTCATTACCGTATCAAAATATACGGCAATATAGGGGTGAAGGAAAAATGATAAAAGTGATAAAAAAAATTACTTACCATTATATAAAATTACATTACCTCACAGAAAACCGATGAGTTTTTGATAAAATTCCGTGATGGAACAAGGTAATGGCACATAGGAAGGCCCACCTTAATATTTCAAATCTCAATAAAAAAATATGTTTAAAAGGTTTGACAAAAACAACTATTTGTAATGATGTAATGTTTTATTATCTTTCTAAAAATATGCAAAATCTATAATTTTTATACTAAAAACTATATTTAATAAGGTTTTTTATAAACACTGTAGTGGGCCTAATTAATAGTACAGTCCCTTACTAAGCCCGTTTATGACTAACTGTTACTCAAAAACTACCTAATATTTCTAAAAATAATTCATAAATCACGTTAAGCAGTTTCAAATATAAGTTATTCAACCTATATTTTTGTAAGATATAATAAAAAATTAACACTGGGCCTGGACCCATGTACGATTAACAAAAATAGTCATAAACCTAAAATTCTGCTCTAAATCAATAAAAAAACAATTATTTTGATGACAAAATCGAAACTCTAGACACTATTAATTCAAGAATCTAAATACTCATTCCTCATTTGCCACTCCAATTTTAAGTGGCCCTACTAGGGCTATAGAATAATTTATTTTTTTCTTTAGCTTTAGGAACAACTTTTTAATTAAAAATCCCTTCAGTCCAAAGGCCTCTTTTTTTCTTTGGTTTTGGATGTGAATCTATGATCTAATAAAAGACAAACTAATATTAGTTAATATTAAAAATCTCATTAATAAGTATACAAAATATGAAATGCGAGTTCAAATCACCTACACGATATTGTGTCTATTTTAAAATACCTTCAGTAGTTTGGCATGGAAAAGAAATAAACTAAACAAACCAATTTCGTTTTATTTATACTTAAGTATTTACAATTCAAGCGCATTTGCCATTTTAATAAATTTAGTAAAGCCCATAGGCCCCTATGTAGGCCCGAGCCAAACTACGAATTTTTCATTGTGGCGGAAAATTAATATAAAATCACAAATAACTAAATAATCGGTAAACTTACCTTTGCATTCTAATCTCCAATAATTATTTAACAATATGATGATATAGTCACTCGAAAACTGACGCTATTTGTGGAAAAAATGGCAAAAACAATCACAACGAGTGTTAGCGACGCGCTCATTAAAATATGTAAATTTATCTCAAATAAGTAGTGTATTTTTCTTGTACAATAATATGTTGGCAGGTAGTTTAGTACATTACTTTATAAATGTCAAATATTGTGGGTAGGCTATCCCCCCGCCAGGAGTTTTGTCGTCTACGGCTGAGGTCGGTCAGCTGTCGTGTGCAGCGTTTAAATATTAATTAAAACGAATTGTTACCTAATTGCTTTTACGTATTGTTTTGTGCCAATATAGTGTTGAAGTTCGAACCGCATTTTCACTGCTCACGGCCCCTAACATCCACAAGTGGTCATTCGAGCCGGATGTACATGTCTCGTACACCAACGGCGCCGCGCAAGATGGTCGGCACACGTAGCAATGCACGCCGCGAACGTGAGCAAAGTGAACTCGGGCAACAAAATCCCGCTGATAAGGACGAATGTATTTCGACAGCTACTGCAGGGAATCAAAACACTCAGTTTAAAACACCTGGTTAAATGGTCACAGCGTCACGTCATCTGTAAAAGCAAGAAGGGCGCAACTGCATTTGGAAGCTGCGAAGAAAAAGGCACAGATCCAATCCAGATCAATCCAAATGGATGTAATAGACAAACAATTGGAAGCCGACTTAACCGACTTACAAGACGAAGCAAAGTACAGTCCACACGATGAAGATTGCACCCGAGGCGTGGAAGAATGGTTGGAGCGGAGTCACCTCGATCCGATACAGTCAGCTCCTAACAATGGCCAACCCACGGACCAGCTGTGTCAGCCAAAGAAAGCCCTAGCCAACACAATGGCCGCCATAACGTCTTTAGGACCTGCAGTGCCACATCTGCCGATGGAGTCGCAAGGACCTGGCGTGTACAAGTGCACCGAATGACAAAGTTTTAACACGATTGTGTACACCTAAAGAGCTACCGGAATTCTCAGGAGACCCGCTAGAATGGTTACAATTTAAGCAAGCCTATGAGGAGTCCACCCAGTTGTGCAATTTCACCCCTCAAGAAAACTTGTGGCGATTAAGAAAAGGTCTCCGAGGAGCAGCAAAGGAATCTGTGTCAGCTTTACTTATTACTGCGAGTCCACCTAACAAAATCATGTCAACATTGGAGTTACGCTTTGGTAATCTCGATTTGATCGTATCCAAAATAATGCAAGATATCAAAAGATTACATCCACTTTCACAGGACTATCACAAAGAAATCGTGCTGTTTTCAGTGAAACTGCAAAATTTGATAGAAGCCGTGCGATCTGTAGGACGCGAGGAATATTTACAAGGTATGAGCATTACTTCAATTATACTGTCTAAGCTTCCTACTATATTGTTATCTAAATGGTCCAATTACAGTTTCTCGTTAATAACGGCAGGACAAAAATCACGAATGGTTATTCTATCAGATTTTTTGAACGAAGAAGCCCTAAAGATATCCACTACATCTAATATTTATTTAGTAAGTGCACGCACGGATCAATATAAAAATAGAACATGTGATGTCGCCGTAAATCGCACGCAAACGATTTTATTACACACGGAACAAGATAATAAGTGCCAATTTTGTCGCGCATCGATACATAAGCTGGCCGAATGTAAACAATTTAAAAAAGCGCTACGTAAAACGAGATGGCAATTTGTTAAGCGCAACAGAGTTTGTTATAAATGCTTACTATCGCGTCATGATCGAGATATATGTACAGCACCTGCGTGCGATAAGGATAGCTGCGGTCAGGCACATCATTATCTATTACACTATAACATCAACAAACCGAGTGACAACTCAGAAACGCATAACCGCCATAACCGGGAATCGATCCTGGTGCCAACGACGACGTCGAGCACGACTAGGGAGCCCCCTAGTGATAGTATTCAAACAGTATCAAACATTAACGCGAATGAGTGTAAAGTACTACTTAAAGTCGTGCCCGTGCGCATACACACTGATAACGATGTATTTAGTGCAAACGCGTTACTCGACGATGGGTCAACCGTCTCATTAATAAGTGCGAGATTGGCTCAGCTAGCGGGACTCAGTGGCCGCTCCGAGACAATGCGAGTGTGCGGCGCGTGGTCTGATAACGAACTAGTTTGTGAATCGGTTGTCGCTAAAATGAACCTTTCCGGTATAGACAATAATGTGCATAGCATAAGGCTGCGTTGTGTTGATAAACTAAGTTTACCTATTCAATATTTTTCTTTAGTGAATTGTAATAATTGCAACAACTTGTTAGATATAAAAGATAAATTGTGTACCGTTGATGTTAAACCGGAAATATTGATAGGTCAAGATAACTATCATTTGTTATTACCAATTGAAGCTAGGTTGGGAAAACCAAATGAGCCGTCCGCTTCATTAACTTCCCTGGGCTGGTGCATGCATGGAATGATGCGCCCGGCGGCGCGCGCGCTCGAGCAGTTCGGTGCCGGCGCGCGCGGCGCTGCTGCTGGTGAGCGCGAGCGGCCGACCCTCCCCCCTCCCGCCCTCAGACGTTTCGGGCGAGCGTTCGCTGCGGGAACTTCATGAGGAGGTACAGCGTTCATTTACCATCGATTCCATTGGCATATCAGGTAAGCCTCGTGAAAACATTAACAATGTGCGTGCCATCACTCAATTGGAGAATACAGCTGAACTTCACGCTGGCCGCTGGCATGTTGGTTTGCCGTGGAAGAATGATATTTTTTCTATGCCTGATTCCTACAATAATGCATTTAATAGGTTAAAAAGTATAGAAAGGAAAATGTGTCGAGATGTAGGGTTCGCTAACAAGTATAAAGAGAGAATTTATTAGAAAACAATTATGCCAAAAAAATTGTAAATGCTCAACCTTCGCCCAGGACATGGTACCTACCCCATTTCGGGGTGGACAACCCTAATAAAGGGAAACTTAGATTGGTATTTGATGCCGCAGATCCCGTGGATGGAATGTGTCTAAACGACTACTTGCTTACAGGGCCGGACTTGTTGTCATTGCTGTTTGGAATCTTGCTGCGCTTTAGAGAAAATAAAGTAGCAGTAACTGGTGACATAAAGGATATGTTCTTAAGGGTGAAGGACCAGCAGGCATTTCGTTTCCTGTGGCGGGACAACCCTACGGAACCGGTGGACATGTATGTAATGTCTTCTCTTATATTTGGGGCTAATTGTTCACCATTCGTGGCCCAGTTTGTAAAAAACTTAAATGCACGTCGATTTGAATCTTCAATGGCGACAGCTGTCAATGCTATATATAAGTCTCATTATATAGATGACTACATAGATAGTCTACCAGATGAGTCGACAGCGGTAGAAATGGTAAAAAATATTTCTGAAATTCATAAAAGCGGCGGCTTTGAGATCCGTAACTGGACGAGCAATAGTTTCAAAGTCTTAAATAGCGTACCAAAAAAGACTTTAGGTAATGCCGCTATAAGGTTTAAAACCAACCAACAATACCAAGGGGAACGAACCTTAGGCCTAATTTGGTATCCAAACGACGTCAATGAGCTAGGATTCGATACGTCCCTGAAACGTATACCCGAAGGCATTATTCAAGGGAAAGAGAGACCTACCAAGCGAATTATGCTCCGTATCGTTATGTCGATTTTTGATATATTTGGTTTCCTTGCACCATTTACCATCCAGGGCAAAATAATGCTACAGGATACCTGGCGTCTTACGATAGGCTGGGATGACGTCATACTTGATGACGTATACGAGAAATGGTGCACATGGGTTGCATTACTTAAAGATATAAAACACATACGCATACCTAGGTGTTACCTCAATAATAGCCGAGACCAAGCAAAGCTAGTTGAGTCCGTAGCATCTCCTTTGTTGTCACCCACACTCCCCGTTGCGCCTGCGCCGTTTACAGAAAATCGTAAGCCGCCTGCAACGCGTGCTACAGTAGTAACTAACAATTATAAATGTTTGCAGTTGCATATATTCAGCGATGCATCTGCCAAAGCTATGTGCGCTGTAGCGTATTGGCGTTGGACAGCGGACGACGGGACGGTACACGTTGCATTTATAGCGAGTAAATGCCGCGTTGTGCCGGTCAAGCCTATTACCGTTCCCCGCGCTGAACTGCAGGCGGCTTTACTAGCGGCGCGTCTTGCGGACACCATACTGAAAGAACACAGAATGACTCCCGAGAAACGTTTCTTCTGGTGCGACTCCACCACTGTTTTGCAATGGATCAGAAATAATACACGTTCCTTCAAAGTATTCGAGGCTAACCGATTAGGCGAAATCGATGAGCTCACACAGGTACACGAATGGCGATATGTACCTACCAAATTAAATGCGGCTGATTTAGCGACTCGTGAAAATTTTGATATGACGCTGTTTCACGGAAGATGGTTTACGGGGCCGGAGTTCTTATATTCTGAAGAATGCGGATGTTGTTAACACTGCTAAGGTAATATATACCGAGTGTGTGGCTGTTATACGCGACTTATCAAATAACTTAGCGATCCCAGACCCACAACGATTCTCCTGCTGGCTCCGCCTGCTGCGTTCTACGGCTGTTATGCTGAAGTTTATTGATAAATGCAGCGGGCTTTCCGGTGAAGTGGACTGCAACGCGATGTCAAGAGCTGAAAACCTGCTGCTGAAATACGCGCAATTGGACTCCTTTACTATAGAGATATCTGCAGTAAAAAGGGGTAAATGTGTATCACGTGGCAGCAAGTTACTTACCTTGTCACCTTACCTTGACGAAAACGGTTTGTTGAGACTCGGTGGCCGCATTGATGCCGCAGTTGATCTGGACCTGGAATCAAAAAGACCGATTATATTGGATGGGAAACACCCGGTAACGCAGCTTCTTGTCACGCACTACCACATTAAAGCAGCTCACGGGAACCAGGAAATGGTGATCAATAACCTGAAACAGAAATATTGGGTCATTAGAATGAGACCTACAGTCAAACAGGTTGTTACAAGCTGCATGCTTTGCCGCATAAGAAAATGTAAACCACAAATCCCAAGAATGGGTGACTTACCACAAGCTCGCGTAGCACATCATCAGAGGCCCTTCACCTTCTGTGGACTTGATCTGTTTGGACCCATGGAAGTGACGGTTGGTAGAGGACGACAGAAGAGATATGGTGTCCTTTTTACTTGCCTCACGGTACGAGCCATTGATATCGAGTTGGTTGCATCGCTTACAGCCGACTCCCTCATAATGGCGTTACGACGTATGGCGACTCGACGTGGCTGGCCCTGCCACCTATACTCGGATAACGGAACCAACCTAAGGGGCGCAGACAAAGAGCTGCAACAAGCCGTACGGGAACTCGATGTGGACATACTTAAGACCGCTGGCGTCAACAATGCGATGACCCGGCACTTCATTCCACCCAGCAGTCCACACTGGGGTGGGGCATGGGAGAGGTTAATTCGCAGCGTCAAAACATCGCTTCGAGTTATAATGAAAGAACGCGCACCAAGGGAAGAAGTGTTGTGTACCCTGATGGCAGAAGTGGAAGGTATGGTTAACAGTCGCCCATTGGCGTATGTTTCGGTCGATCCTGACAGTTCAGAATCGCTAACTTCTAACAACTTCCTTCTAGGTAGTTCGTCTAACTTACCTGTCATTGGTTTTTTCGACGATTCAGATATGTACTTGCGGAAGCATTGGCGCAAGGCGCAAAGGCTAGCGGATATGTTCTGGCGCCGATGGCTTAAAGAAATTCTGCCCGACTTGCTGCCTAGAAGGAAATGGAACGAGGAAACACAACCTTTACGGGTGGGAGATCTGGTTCTCGTGGCCGATCCTGATAGTCCACGGAACGCTTGGCCAAGGGGTATCATTCAGGAAGTGAATCCAGGGAAGGATGGTCGTGTCAGATTAGTCGACGTGAAGACTAAAAAACAGGCATTTGGAAGCGATCGGCTGCCCGCGTCGCTCGTGTCTCACTCGGTATTGAGTGCTGAATTAGCACGGGGTGGGGAATGTTAGCGACGCGCTCATTAAAATTTGTAAATTTATCTCAAATAAGTAGTGTATTTTTGTTGTACAATAATATGTTGGCAGGTAGTTTAGTACATTACTTTATAAATGTCAAATATTGTGGGTAGGCTATCCCCCCGCCGGGAGTTTTGTCGTCTACGGCTGAGGTCGGTCAGCTGTCGTGTGCAGCGTTTAAATATTAATAAAAACGAATTGTTACCTAATTGCTTTTACGTATTGTTTTGTGCCAATATAGTGTTGAAGTTCGAACCGCATTTTCACTGCTCACGGCCCCTAACATCCACAACGAGGTTATATACATGCAAGAGAATGAACGACTTGTAACAAAATGGCGGCTCGGAAGTGATTTGGCGCTATTGCACATTTAATATAGGGTTAAAGTGAATTTCGGCCCAAAATTTCGAATCTTTTAGGCAGTGGCAAGTGCGCGTTTTTAAAGTGGGCCTTCGTAGGGGCCGGGCTTTCGTATGTGTTAGTAGGTACCTCAGAACTAAAAACACACACAACACAGCATATTTTGCTTTAAATGTATTATGTTTGCCACACTAGAACGCAGACTGCGAACGTAATTGTACGGTAATTATACACAACTTCAAGTGCCACACGAAATGTTTCGTAAAATGAAAGATAAATAACAGTGCAAACTAAATGCGACAGTCAGAAGAACGTAAAAAAATAAAATTTACTAGATACTATTCAAAACCTATATGGTGAAGAATAAAATGAGTAGTTTACAAGTAGTACACGCATAGTAGTATACATCACTTGTATTTTTTTATTTAAACCTTATAATTAGAGATTTTGTGCAATACGGCAATTTTTTGAGATTTCCCTAAAAATACGGCAATTTTTGAATTAGAATACGGCAACCCCTGTCAGGAACAACACTGGCTGGAGGCAGCGTTGCCAGACGTGCGATAATTATCGTAGATCCACGATAATTTGGAGGGGCATGCGATAAAAAATATTAATTAAGTATCGCACGATAATTTGTATAATTCGTCGACTTTCCACGATATTTTTTGTCAGTTCTACGATAATTTTGTGACAAACCTGGTTTAGCATCAGTCGTTCAGCCATAGTTTGGAAATAACGAAATTTAAGGTACCACAGTCAATATTTTAGTTTTGACTTACGGATCTGGCAACACTGGCTGGAGGAGGTAACAGTTGGCAACACTGCTTGTCTCTGTCTGTCTGTGTTTGTTTGGTTATTTTGATTGAAATAAAATCAAGACCCACATAGGCCACATACTTTGAACATATAATATTAAGTACTTGTTTGTATCAAATAACGCCAAAGGCATCGATTGATATCGACCAATGCAACATGTCTGGTAAGTTTTAGGCGTCCTATCACCTCCAAGTCAAAGTCACTATTCAAACTCTCGCTAAAGATTGCTCCTAATAAATCAGGGATTAATCGCTGTATTCTAGACATTAGAGATTCACGACTAATACCCCCAAAAGGGTTAGTCAGAGGTAATGAAGACCGCAGAAGCAGTACACTGCCATAGTCCACGCTTCACCAAGTTACAACTGCACATGTGTTCAGCGTGATAGGAGGTGCTGGATGTGTGTGCAGTCTAATCCGTTAGTTGCCTTTTACTCAAGGGAAGGTAAGACAGAAGAACAAGTAAGAGAAAGGGTGGCAGTATTTTTTTTAAAAATTACTGCATGACACGGCTCTATATTTTAGCCTAGACTGTTGTCTAGAATAGACAACCTATTGGCACAGAATAACGCAAAATAAACTTCCATCCATGCAACATTTACTCATAACTTACAATAAAGGTACTAAAAGGTACCTACGCTTGACATTAATGTGACAAGCAAAACCCATGACGCTGGTCTTATGTGGCCTGTGATTTTTTCCAGGGTCCCGCAGCAGATCTCGTTCACCACTATCCACACGGTCAGAGACTCAAAGTGACAAAGCTGATGCCCTTGAAACCCCAACTCAAAGTGGAAAAGCTGATGCCCTTGAAACCCCACAGCCTGAGAAAGCAGGCTCCGTTTCTGATGTCAATTTCGACACCAACGTACTGGTGGTTCGGAATGTGCCAGATGATTGGAAATGGGAAAAATTCCGAGATTACATTATTGAAATTTGTCCTGTGAGTTATGTATATAAGTAGTTTTAAATATATGTTGTGGTGGCTTTCAACGGTTTGTTAAGAGCCTATATAACTAACCCATAACTCACTGCTGGTGTGGACTGGACGTCTGGACCCAGAGGTCTCCATCATTGAAATAAAGTTAAACACCATGCTTGTTTCGCATTCAGCAAACTTGGTGGGTGGTAGAATTAGATGAATTGCCATCTATTCTTGAGAATCGATAAGTAGATCTTAAAAAATTAATGACATTTTAAACCAATTAAATGCCCTCACAACCAACTGATTTTTGAAAGTCTGATTATCAAACAGTTTACAAGACCCATTGTTGGTATGCTGCATTTTTTTTTCACTTTTGGACACAAGAAAAGAAATTTAAAAAAAGTTAATATCTCAGATCCAGTACCAAAAAATTCAAAACAAATTGTGAACAATATTAACCTTCTTAAAATTGTGTAAGTCTATTATAGTACCTATTAAAAATAGGTAAGTAAAGAAAGCAAAATCATTCTTTTTTAGGAAGTCCGTGCCAATGTACCCCATATTGTAAGAAGGAGGTCAAACATGAACATAACGTTTGCTTCGCCCCGCATATGCCTAATATGTTACAATGCACTACTTGATTCAGAGATAGATGGGAAAAAACTGGAGATCAAACGAGTACCACGTAAAGTATACAGTCTTATTAAATCTAGCACAGTACACTTTATTGAGTGTATTTTGTACAATCAAATAACACCAAAGGCATCAATTGATATCGACCAATGCAACATGTCTGGTAAGTTTTAGGCGTCCTATCACCTTCAAGTCATGAAGTCACTGTTCAAACTCTCGCTAAAGATTGTTCTTAATAAATCAAGGATTAATCGCTGTATTCTAGACATTAGGTTCACGGCCCAAAGGGTTAGTCAGAGGTCATGAAGACCGCAGAAGCAGTACACTGCCATAGTCCACGCTTCACCAAGTTCCAACTGCACCTGTGCTCAGCGTGATAGGAGGTGCTGGATGTGTGTGCAGTCTAATCCGTTAGTAGCCTTTTTTTTAATTGTGTCTTATTAAAAATACATTTTTTTCTTCTTTATGGTTTTATCTTGCGATCAGCCCTTAGGCTATGAGCAGATGTTTTGAGTGGCTTTTGCCAAGTAGAGTCAATTCCCCAGCAGGAACCTCTCCATGGGCACAATTCACAGAATAGAGTCCAGGTCTATAATTTTGCGCCTTTTTAGACGTCTTATTGTGTCCGGGATAAGAAGCTGCACTGCAAGCTGGTTCGGATGGTTCTGAAGTCGAGCTTTGTATGTTTTAGCATAACTTCGTATTTCCTCCTTTACGGTGCTAATGTTCGGTGTTCGTGAACTTCCGAGTTTCTAATAAACCAGGGAGTATTCGATATGCTCTTTAGAATAGAGTCTTCAGCTCTTTGTATAATGTTCAAATTTGAGTCGCATGCGGAACCCCAAAGTTGTAAACCATACGTCCACACTGGCTTTAGGACAGTCTTATATATCAAGAGTTTATTGTCCAATGACAATATGCTGTTCCTTCCAAGTAACCAGTAGAGTCCACGGAATCTTATATTAAGTTCATCTCTTTTGGCCCGGATGTGGTTTATCCACGTCAACCTACGGTCAAGGTGCATTCCCAAGTACTTCACTGAATTCCTATGAGGAAGTTGTTGATCGCCCAGTCTGGTGCACAATCTCCTTTCTTTAAGGAGAATGTGATGTGGACTGATTTGGCTGTGCTAACTCGGATACGCCATTTTTGTAACCATTCATGAATTTTGTTTAATCCTGTTTGTAGGGTCTTTGACGATTCCTCGGCATTTTTGCTAGTCGCTAATAATGCTGTGTCGTCAGCAAAGGTGGCTACTGTTACCCCAGTCACTTGGGGAAGATCATGGGTGAACAAGGTATATAGTACCAGACCCAACACATACCCTTGGGGAACTCCTGCTACTATGTTGTAGAATGGTGATGTACTTTCTCCTTCTTGTACTTGAAACTTTCTCTCCGAGAGGTATGATTCCAGGATTCTGTAGTATCCATGTGGTAGTGTAGTTCTTATTTTAAAAAGAAGACCCCTGTGCCATACCCTATCAAACGCCTGCTGTATATCCAGGAAAGCTGCCGAGCAGTATTCTTTTTTCTCAACTGATACCCTGATTGCCTGGTACACTCTATGAATTTGTTCTATGGTTGCGTGCTCGTGCCTGAAGCCAAATTGGTGATTCGGTATTATTGATCTTTCCGAGACCTCCATTAGGAGTCTTTTCAAGAGAATTTTTTCGAATAGCTTGGACACAGTAGGCAACAGGCTTATGGGTCTATATGAGGTAACTTCATGAGTTGGTTTTCCTGGTTTATGTACCATTATAATTAGCGAAACCTTTCATAGAGCTGGGAAGTATCCAGTCCTCAACATGCTGTTAAAGAGAAGGGTCAGGAATATAAAGGCTTTCCGTGGTAATTCAGTAAGCACCTTTTTATCTATAAGGTCGAAGCCCGGAGCCTTGTTGTTTTCCAAATGGTTGGTGACAACAGTGTATATCTCTCGAGGAGATGTTGGTTTGACTGGGTTATCAAATTGTAGGTCTTCATTCATAACCTCATCTATGTCCGATTCATCGCATCCAGGGCTAGCCTTATTAGGAGGGGCTTGGGAATGATGGGCCTGTTTGTATTTTTGCAAGCTTTCCACAAGGAGTAGTTTGTAGCTCTTGTTGCTGTAAGCGACTCGATCTGGGCTGTTATAGTTGCGTTAGAAGCTTCAGTGATCATTTCTTTTAACTCTTTTATTGCCTTATTTAGAGCTGTTTTGTCTGCTGGGTGCTGGCTAGTGTGCCATTTTCTACGCAGCCTTCTCTTGTCCTTAATCTTCGCCCTGATGTCTTCGGGAACAACTCCATGTCTTGGCTGAAGATTATTTGTTTCAGGGGTGCAAGTTCAGCAGCTCTTCTGTACCGTTGTGGTGAAGTCTTTAGCAGCGTTCTCAATATCATTATTTGTTTTGAGAGCTATTTTCAGTTCCAAGCGTTCTTCAACCATTTCTCTAAATGACGCCCAGTCTGTTCTTTTGTTATACAGAATGGTTCGTTTCTCGTAATGTAATACTGTAGAACTGACAGTCAGTATAATGGGTGTGTGGTCGGAGGAACCATCGAGACACGATTCTATTGAATAGTAGAGTCTTGATAGTCCTTTTGTGATAAAGAAATCGATGACGTCTGGAAGCCTATTAATATCGGCAGGCCAATAGGTAGGTTCCGCTGTTGTATTCAGCCTGGACCCCCAGTGAACGTTTTGCATTCCAGTCCCCTCCGGCGATAAATCGCCTGCCTAGCGCTTCTAGGTACTGGTTGAATAGGCTTTCGCTTATTGTATGCCTAGGGGGGCAGTAAACTGCCGAAACGTTAGTATCTCCTTGCTTATCCTCTACTAATACAGTTGTTGCTTGAATATGGTTTGTCGCAAAACCCGGACACTCGTGGTGCTTAATAGAAGATCTTATTATTATAGCAGAACCACCATGAGCAGTTCCGTCTGGGTGATTAGTATTGTATGTACTATAGTTCTGTATTTTAATTGAGCTATTATTTGTAAAGTGGGATTCTGACACTAGTAAAATATCAAGTTTGTGAAGATTTATAAGATGTTCGATTTCGTATTTATTGGGCGCCAACCCATTAACGTTCCAGGCATTAAAAATACATAAATGCCTTACTGCTATACATAGTCTCGCAAAACTGTTTACGACACCCAAGGCAAGGGAAGAGAGAAGAAGAAGTAAGAGAGGAAGTTGCAGTATTTTTTTTAAAGATTACTACATGACACGGCTCTAAATTCTAGCCTAGACTGTTGTCTAGAATAGAATATAAAAGTATTACCTATTGGCACAGAATAACGCAAAATAAAATTCCATCCATGCAACATTTACTCATAACTTACAATAAAGGTACTAAAAGGTACCTACGCTTGACATTAATGTGACAAGCAAAACCCATGACGCTGGTCTTATGTGGCCTGTGATTTTTTCCAGGGTCCCGCAGCAGATCTCGTTCACCACTATCCACACGGTCAGAGACTCAAAGTGACAAAGCTAATGCCCTTGAAACCCCACAGCCTGAGAAAGCAGGCTCCGTTTCTGATGTCAATTGCGACACCAACGGTGGTTCGGAATGTGCCAGATGATTGGAAATGGGAAAAATTTCGAGATTACATTATTGAAATTTGTCCTGTGAGTTATGTATATAAGTAGTTTTAAATATATGTTGTGGTGGCTTTCAACGGTTTGTTAAGAGCCTATATAACTAACCCATAACTCACTGCTGGTGTGGACTGGACGTCTGGACCCCAAGGTCTCCATCATTGAAATAAAGTTAATCACCATGCTTGTTTCGCATTCAGCAAACTTGGTGGGTGGTAGAACTAGATGAATTGCCATCTATTCTTGAGAATCCTTAAGTAGATCTTAAAAAATTAATGACATTTTAAACCAATTAAATGCCCTCACAACCAACTGATTTTTTGAAAGTCTGATTATCAAACAGTTTACTAGACCCATCGTTGGTACGTGCATTTCTTTTGACTTTTGGACATAGTAACAACAACAAAAAAAAAAATAAAAAAAAAGTTAATATCTTAGATCCAGTACCAAACTGTTCAAATCAAATTGTGAACAATATTAACCTTCTTAAATTGTGTAAGTCTATTATAGTACCTATTAAAAATAGGTAAGTAAAGAAAACAAAATAATTTTTTTTAGGAAGTCCGTGCCAATGTACCCCGTATTGTAAAAAGAAGGGTGAACATGACCATAACGTGTGCTTCGCCCCGCATATGCCTAATATGTTACAATGCACTACTTGATTCAGAGATAGATGGGAAAAAACTGGAGATCAAACGAATACCACGTAAAGTATACAGTCTTATTAAATCTAGCACAGTGCACTTTATTGAGTGTATTTTGTACAATTTGACAATTCATTCCATTAGACAACACACAAATTTCTAAATGAACTTGCTAGTTACGAGAATTCCTCATGAATTATTAAAAATTATAAGAATCTTGCTATGAGCTGTGTGGCGGCGGCTCAGTAAAAGGCGACCAACGGACTAAAGGGAGCATATACATCCCACAGCTTAGAGCAGCGATGGGCTCATCGCCTATCAGATTGTTGATGAAAGCGTAGTCCCTATCTACCGACCCCAATAGATAGGGTATCGCAACTGGAACTACGGGTCCGGTTGTGTTTTGAGGGGTACTACGGGGTTCCGGTTCAAGCCCCCCCGCTGGTTGTGCCTTTGACCAGGCGCCGCCGGCGGGATCCGGACATGGGTTGGACTCGTAGTGGCGTGTGGTTAGCTGTAGAGCTTGGGAATGTTCGTCTGTCCTGGTATTGTGTGCCAGGACTTCCAAACTCGTGCACAGCGAGCGGGGCCTAGTAGCGGTCTCTGAGGGGCCAGAAGCGAAAAGTCATGCGGGAAACGTGAGTTTCCCTTATAGTTGGCAGCTTTGTCCGGTGGTTCTCATTGGACATTGGTGTTGACATCTCCGGTACTAGTCTGGATAACTAGTAGAGGCGGCTTCCTAGATGCCGTAGCTTCCGGTCCAGCCAGCCGTGTAGGACTTGGGAACTGGCTGGGCTCCCGAATGGGTTCCGAGAAGTGAGTGTGCTTACTACTCCGCGACCAAGGTCTTGGACACTTGGAAGTTGATGACCCAAGCAGTGGCAACTGCGAGTTGTGCCCTTCGTGCAACGAGATGTAAGCGAGTTCGACAGCTCCGGTTACCTATCTGGACAATAGGCAGTAAACTACACGTATTCACGGGGAAACTCTCCTGCGACACTAGTCTTATGAGTACCGAATGAAGAGCGCGCTTCGGCGGGCACTGATTTGGCGTCACGACCTAACGCAGATGGTCTCCTGCGCGAGTTGGTTTACTGGCGCAGGGACGTCTGGCACTTCTTACATAATCTAACGGTTGGTCTCGAGGTGCCAGTACAAATAAAATTAGTGATGTAAGGAGAGGGGATGTTGATGAAAGTGGACTGTGGCAGCAGACTGCTTTTGCGGTCCACATAGCTTTCCAACTTTAATCGATATTGATCCTTACTTCGAAACAATAAAGTTCGAAATTCATTGTAGAAATTTGACATTTCGTGGTAAGTTGATCTGCTGTAGCTGGCATCTGTACATACTAAACACAGGCGCGTCTCAGTCACAGAATAACAGTAGTATTCCACGTATATACACACACCACATAAATCCACTAGTAGAATGAATATTTCACACCGCCTTATTGAGGCAAGCGATCTTATTGGTGGAATTTTTCTTTGCACACTGCATAGCTTAGCACAGCTAGCACCGCTCTGATAAAAAAGCAGGCTAAGAGTCACTGTTAGCCATGTGAATCCTGTTGTTGTTTGCTTACCATATTTTTTTTAATTAACAAGTCACATTTATTTTTTAGTGGCAGGACCTCCAGGTGCCGTAAAGAATGCTTTGAAAAGAGAAGGGTAAGCAATTTTTGTGTTTATTTGTAATTAGAATATCTGAAACGTCTCTCCTTCCATCCAAACCCCTTGGCTAACCAACTCTTGAAGCCTACCTTAACAATAAAAAGACTGAAAAGGAAGAGTATTCTGTGGAAGGATTGTTGAAGCGCTGGCTTCATCATCTTCAAGATAGTTTTCACTCAACACATCAGCTTATAACCTTGCCGACTGATTGCCGATATAAACAGAAAAATTAAAAAATAATGAAATTTGCATTTGTATGAGAAGTAAAATTATGAAACACTTGCTACTAGTCGGCAGACAATTTCAGATATGGGAAGATGACTTGAGGCTGTGTGCAGGGGCAGGATGGTGGAATGATGGAAAGGCGAAAGATAGGACTGAGTGAAAGATCTTGGGGGAGGCCTATGTCCAAGAACATACTGAGGTTTTTAGTAATTAGTAAACTACTTTTCTGAGAAAAATGTGTATCAAATCTTAGCAATAAAGGCTTTCTTTATTTTTATCTTTGTCTTATTGCTCTAGTATGATACAGTTGACATAATACAAATAACATTGTATTGTGCAGATAATAAGCAGAAGCATATATTTGTTAATTTATTTTATAGGTATGTAGCTGCTGCATCTATAAAAGTGAAATGCTACACTGCAGACGAGAAGGAAACTTATGGTTTAAGTTTAGGCTTCTTAGCTTCACTCGGAATTAGACCGCCGTTGAAAAACGCCGTATTCGTCCGTAATGTAAGTATTGATTGATTTTGATTGGTCACCATGCCAAGTCGCGTAGCGGCTCATTAATACAATACCTACTACCACCCTTTCTCTGCCCTTGGGTGTCGTAAAAGGCGACTAACGGACTAAAGACTTTGGTGCATCACATACATATAACAGCATAGAGCGGCGATGGGCTCATCAAAATAATACTACCAACCCCTCACTTTTCGTCGGCGTCGTAAAAGGCGACTAACGGACTAAAGACTGCACATACATCCAACAGCATAGGGCGGCGATGGGCTCACCTAAATAATAGTACCAATCCCTCTCTTCCCTTGGTTGTCGTAAAAGGCGACCAACGGACTAAAGACTGCACATGCATCCAACAGCATAGAGCGGCGATGGGCTTACCACCCATCACGCTGAGCACATGTGCAGTTGTAATTTGGTGAAACGTGGACTATGGCAGTGGACTGCTTCTACTGTCCCCATTGCCTACTGTCTGACTAACCCTATGGCTGCATAAATAGTCGTGAATCGGTTGTTGGTCGGTCATCAATTTGTGACCGATTATCGCCCTATTTTGTCAGACCGAATTTTAATCAAGTTTGTCGGTCCCGTTTAAGTGATGAATTATATTGAGCGGGCCGTGCACGGAGCGTGCCCCGTCTGGGCCCGGACGGGGGCACTGATTTGAGACGTTGCATACATTTTGTATTTATTTTGGAGCGGGATCATGCACTGTGTAATATGAACTGCTTCATACAAAATGTATGCAACGGCTCAAATCAGTGCCCCCGTCCGAGCCCGGACGGGACACGCCCCGTGCACGGCCCGCTCTAATATAAATCATCCCTAAGTCGGGCGCCTGAGGGCCTAGTGTAAGTTTGTAAATTATGTGCAAACGTTAGGTACTATCGCGTTTGTGCGTTGATTCTAGATATTAGTTACTTAGTATTAAGTAAATAATATTTACAATCAAAACTTCTTCAAAATCAAAATTTCTGAGTGGTAGAGCCACGCTGCGTTGCAGCACGCATTGGGCCGGCGTGCTGCAACGCTGCAACGCGCTCTCACGAATATCCGGCGTGAAATAATGGCACTTGGTGCTGTTGTGTTTTGTCTGGCCAGTGAGGATTCCGGAGGCCAATCCCCCCCCCCCCCCCATAATTCCTATTCCTTCCTTAAAGAACGGCAACGCGTGTGCGATTCCTCTGGTTTTGCGGGTGTCCATGGGCGGCGGTGATTACTTTCCATCAGGTGACGCGCTCGCTCGTTTGCCTGCTTCTTTTAAAAAAAATCTATCTGTCAAAACTTAACTCAAACGCTATAGTAACGTTTGCACATTTACAAACTTACACTAAGGGGACTGGTCTGTGTGTTGATGCCGAGGGTGTTTTTTATAACACTAATAAATATGAAAGCCGAGCCACAGACACAGGAAAACGGCGACTTTATTAATATGTTATTATAAATATATGAAGAAAAAGGATAAATTACTTACAATCGCTCGGGGTTGATATCCAAAGGCACTGAATTCAATTACCAGGTCGGGCAAAGTAACTTTATAACATTGGTTGAGTATCTCCCTGGTTCTAATTGCTATACATTAATATTTTTATCAATTCAAACTGTATACCGGTACTAGAAAGGCCTTGGCTCGTCAGGAAGTCCTAGGAGTTAGTCAAACAATTGAATAGGGAAATAGATGACAATGAAAAGGAAATGTTGGATTTACTGGATAGAAACAATATATTGAAAAAAGAGATAGCTTCATTACATTCTGAGTGTAATTACATTAAACGGGACAAGCTTCAGTTGTTAGTAGACGGGTTCGACCAATGCAGGGATGAGTATGAGCAGCTACCCTATCGGCAAAAAAATATGAATATGGACATGAACTTATTTGACATTTGAAGCCCATAATATGCCCATATAAGGACGAAATATTGGCTTCAAATGTCAAATGAAGCCCATGTCCATATCCATATTTTTTAGCCGATAGACCCGCAGGCCCTTGTGCGTATTACAGAGATACGCACAAGGGCCTTGGAAAGGCAGTTTCGGGTTTTTCGATGCATAGCCCGGGTTTGTGTTGTGATCACCAACCAACTCGCATTTGACGCTGGCCAGTTGGTGATTAAACCAATACAATACCCGTGTAGCGATGAATTGATTTAAATGGCGGAGGCTTTCGCCCTGCAGTGTGACAGTAAGGGCTGTTACTTCTGCAGTAGGTATCGATAATATAAATATTTCACTTTCAGTTGGAATTAACGGTCGACAAAGACAAAGTAACGGAGGTGTTTAATTTAGCCGGCAGAGTTATAAATGTTGTCATGATGATGAACGCTTCATTTCGCAAAGTGAGCGCTAAGGTGGAGTATGACCACCCAGTGGAAGCTGTCCAGGTAAGCAAAGAAAAAACATTTAACAGCCTTACTTATAAACGTTACTAAATTTAAGTATAGAGCGGCGATGGGCTCACCACCTGTCACGCTGTGCACATGTGCAGTCGCTATATGTTGAAAAGTGGACTATGGTAGAGGACTGCTTTTGTGGTCCTCATTGCATAGTCTCTGACTTACCTTTCGGGGATAATAGTCGTGTTTATATTTGTTACATAAGATTACTTATATTACTTAAGATTTGACATCTTTATGATAAGATAGATAGACAATACTTTTATTGTAACTTAACATCACAAACATTTACATAAACAATAATAACCGATCGATCTCAGCGCCAAGCAATATTGGTTGATATCACCATACCTCATGGCGAGAACCTCGTGAAAGCCGAGAAGGACAAGCTCAGTAAGTACCTTTACTTGGCTCACGAGGTTGCCGCCATGTGGGATGTGGATTCAACTATTATTGTACCGATAGTCGTTTCGGCACACGGTCTTATAGCTAAGAGCCCCGATGAACATCTAGAGAGGCTCTCGCTAAAAGGTTGGGTCAATGGTCAGATACAGAAGGTCAGCACGTATTGTCAGGAGGTTCCTCACTCTGCAGCCCTAACCACCGATAGCTTGGGTCTATCCCCGCTGCCGGTGGCAACCTAGGTTAAGTTTTTTATAATATTTTATATTGTAAATAGGTTTACTTTTATATAAAATATTGTAAAAAATTTACTTAAGATAATATGATGAATAAAGAGAATAATAATCAAAATAAAATCTTTATTGAATAACTTATTCTACAACATATCCAGAATACTAAACATACTATTTGTGACAATAATACACAAGTGCCTGAACTAGGATTATCCTGTTTTCCAGGAAAAATAAAGGACTTACTAAATACTTAAATGAATACTTAAATACTTAACAATGATAAGTTATAGTTTGTAGAAAACATTACTTAAGTAATGTCAGTAATGTCTATAAGTAAGGGGGTTACTGACTTTTAAAACAAAATAAATACAATTTACAAATAGAATGCAAGACGGATGTAGCCTTGGCCTAGGTTTTTACAAGCTTTTATTTAACTTTAATGTACCTATGTATGGATGTCTTGTTCGGCTGGAATTTTGCAACTCAATTTTGATCCACTTCCCGACTACCGATTGAGCTGAAATTTTGCATACATGTGTAAAATCTGATGATGGAGCTGGAAGGTGGCCATAGGAGCTTCGCAATAAAACAACACAACCTCATCGAGTTTGGGCTCGCTTGAATCGTCTTGACGAATAGTTTATTTTTCAATGGTAAGCAGGGTCTGATGAAGGAGCTGGAAGGTGGTCATAGGAGCTCTGTAATGAAACGACGCAACGCCAACGAGTTTCGGCTCGTTTCATTCGTCTTGACGAGTACTTTGGTGCTAGATGGTAACCAGGGTCTGATGATGGAGCTGCAAGGTGGCCATAGGAACTCAGTTATTAAACGACATAACCCCATCGAGTATAGGCTCGTTTGATTCGTCTTGACGAGTACTTTGGTGCTAGATAGTAGCCAGGATCTGATGATGGAGCTGGAAGGTGGCCATAGGAACTCAGTAATTAAGCAACACAACCACGTCGAGTTTTATTCGTCTTAATGGGTCAACTGTTTTTAAAGGGTGGTGAGTGGTGGTGATTTGGTGGACGTAAATAAATTTGTATACATAAATATTTGTATTCGAAAAACGTGTCCAGGGATACCAAACTAAAAGTTAAAAATAAATTTAAGTAAAAAAAGCTTTTTTTTATATGCGTTAAAATGAAAAAAAAATAAACTTTTACTATCAACTTTATAATACACAATTTATAAGATATAAAAGGTTGTTGCGAGATTATAATAGATAACTTGAAATAACTTGATGTGATTGATTTCAACTATTAAAATTTTAAATCTAAGAAAATACGAGTACTTACTTAACTCTCGCGACAACCTTTTATATCATATAGATTGTGTATAATAAAGTTGATAGTAAAAGTATTAAAGTAAAAGTTTATTTTTTTTAATTTTAGCGCTAATAAATAAAAGCTTGTTTTTAAAAAGGTTTTTTTACTTAAATTTATTCTCTAACCATATTGACACAGTCTAGGGTTCAAAAATGATTTTGTTTTGCTTGTTATCCTTATTAATTTAAAGTTTAATATTTTACGTTTAGTATATTGTTAAATATCGTATGTAGCTTCGATCAACAATACCAACTAGATAACGCGTCACGTACAAAATCAAAGTTAAATTCTGTCCACGTGAATAAATACTTTTTCAAAGCAATAAATTACTCCTGTCACTTAAAAAAGAAAAGACGTCATTAACATTTAGTGGTGAAATCAACCTTAAGTGGCAACAAATAAAGTACTTTTTCCTGTTATTGCCTTGCGAAAAAATAAACGCTTACTTCTCAAGTGCACTCTTATTTACCGAGACACATTTTTAGCGCCGACCTGACATCTAGTTGTATTATTGATCGAAGGTATGTAGCAATTATAATTCTCAAAAAAAAATAGCGAATTTTTTTAATATTATGTTAATCTATTACGATAAACCGTGCCGCATAGCGGTGAAAAAGGCGACTAACGGCCTAAAGACTGCACGTACATCCAACAGCATAGAGCGGCGATGTGTTCACCACCTGTCACGTTGAGCACATGTGCAGTCGCTATTTGGTGAAAAGTGGACTATGGTAGAGGACTGCTTTTGCTGCTTGCTAAAACTCGGTGTTTGACTGAAGTATTTATTTCAGTAATGCCTACATAGGTATAAAGAAGGGCGTCCGATTTTAAGGTTATATTTTTCACAGTGCCTCTTCTCATCTAAGCTTCAGGCGTATACAGTGACCAAGCCATGTTATCACGTATTAATTCGAGTGGTGATTCATTGCTTTGCTTATTTCAAACGAATTTTAAAATAAACTGGCCTAGCAATATACCCCTTACACGGCTGAATTACTCGGCTAGTGCGAACGAAGCGTCACGCTGTTTACGTTTTTTTTACTATTTCAGGCTATATCGATGTTCAATCGCCAGAGACTGTTAGGCCGACCAATGGTTGTTCAGTTCGACACCCGACCCGACAACATATATATGCCTGAAGGGCTCGAGAGTTTGGGGCCCGGCTTAGGACTCCAAAGCGAGCCGCTAAGAGACATAAGACAGCTGGTAGAAATGCAACCGCTGAAGCAGCAGTTTTCAAGAGATATAGCCGAATTAAAGAAAGCCATAACCAATAACTTTGCGCAAACATCCTCGAGTTTTAGGAACCCTGGTACTCCAGGCTTAGGGTCGTTACACAATCGATCGTCGAACATCATGACTCCGTTGAACATCAACACTATGGGTAACAATCCGCGTAACGCTGCGCCTCCTGTGTTCGGTTTAAATGTTGCAGCGCAACCAAGCATCCAGCCCTGGCAAGAGTTATTGCAACAGAATATGGGCAATGATCTGGCGAGCACTTTGGCGGCGTTGCAAGCTCATAGCAATAACACCAGTATGGTGCCAAACAC
The DNA here is from genome assembly GCA_963921215.1 of Scoparia ambigualis. NCBI lineage: Eukaryota > Metazoa > Arthropoda > Insecta > Lepidoptera > Crambidae > Scoparia > Scoparia ambigualis. Next base: position 6,946,353 of record OY992521.1, read on the forward strand.
ATTAGCAGCGTTACAGGTTCATAATGATACTAGCAAGATAGCGGCTGGCTTTGGTCAAGTGTTACAGGTTCATAATTATACTAGCAAGATTGCGCCAGGCTTTGGTCAAGCGTTGAATGTGACAGAGAATATTAATAGACAATCGTCCAGCTCGAACAATGGGAACTCTAATTTTCAGTCGCAGTCTAAATATAAAGGTTGTTCATTTCTTTATTTTGCTTTTATACACGATATAAAATGTATTAGTCTGATTAAGTATTATACAGCTGTTTTGAAAGTTAGTTGTCATTAATGCCACTGACCAAATGATAAATTTGCACAAATTAATCGCAAGCTGTGTTGTGACGAGTTTGCGCAAATATCTCACAATTAATTGACATAATTACCTACGCAAAGTTGTGGAACTTCTATGGTCGGTATAGTCTTCACTTGTATCGTGTAGTTACATATAAATTTGAATGTAATACTTCGTTAGATATATAAGTAAAATTAAACTTTTACACTTCAATTCAATGATGTATAATTTTATTTTCTGTTTTTAGAAGACCATCAGAACGATGACAATAAGGAAAGAAAATCGATCACCTCGTCAGACATGTTGGTGTTTAACTACGTAAGTAAATAGATTTTTTTTATAATCAGAATAATTTTTACTTTAATTTTATACCAAAAAAAATATGGAAACGCTTGGCATTTAACTTAACTGATAGTAGGTGGCAATAAAGCCACCAGGTGCGTAGCTACCGCCGTATAAGCCGTATCAATGATACGATGCCTCGGGTTAGACCCCAAACAGTGTGATAATAAATATCCTGGGAGTTCTATAAAACAGAAACAGCTATCAGACTTGTCATTAATGTCTAAGAAGCAGAAAATGTAGAAAAACTGAAATCTGTTATACGTGATTTAATAAAATGGCCAGACGAATGTATTGATTTGAATTATTTGGCTAACGTAGCTCCTAAGAGTAGAATCCCCCTACTCCTATACAGGGCCCGTCTAAGGTAAGCTACACCACTGCTGTGCGGGAGCCCTTTCGGTCGCATAATCTCTTTCGTCATAATGTAGTTTGGCATAACAGTTTCAGCATAAAGTTTTTTGCATAAATTATGATATGCAGAGTGTTATAAACCCATAATGGTTTCGTCGGCATAATTTTAACTTACTATAATTGTCTTTATCATAATTTTAATCTTTAGACCGGCAATCCAAAGTTCATGGGTTCGAATCCCATTCGAGCTTCCTGAGACTGGTTGATTTTTTTCTAGTAAACATTTTATCCTAAGTATATCTATATAGCATTGTGAATGCAAAATTTCAATAATAAAGATATTTATAAGCAATTACGTCTTTATCGATTGTTAAATACTTGCAACAGTATTTCTTTCGACTGTGAGGGTAGACTTCACAGTGACGTAATACCGCTGGCTTTCAGCGTAAATCAAACTGCTAGAAAAAATTCAACTAGTCTTTTGGGGTCTCGGTAGATCAGCGGTTAGAGCAGTGGACCGGCAATCCAAAAGTCTTGGGTTCAAATCCCATTCGAGCTTCCTGAAAATATTGGATTTTTTTTCTAATAAACATTTTATCCTATAATTTTAATCATCATAAATGTAAAGAACATAATTGCTATACGTCTTAATTTAATTTATCATAAAATACGAAACGCATAATAATTGATAATGCGCTGCGTAGCGATTGTCTTGAATTTTATGGTTATTTTTTTACAAAGTGTCTAGCCGGCCACCAGTGGTTATTTTATAAAACTAGGTCACGTGATAGGTTGGAAATTTAAGACAATCGCGAAGCGCAGCGTAGCGATTGATTATCTTGTATTTCGAGGTTATTTTTTTTTATTAGACAACAGAAATACTAGCTACCCTATTTCTGTTAGGTCATTATGTATTGTTTTTGTCGTCTAATAAAAAATGACCTCGAAATTACAAAATACATATTCAATGACTAATAAGTTGTGGCAGAATAGCTTTTTATGTTAGTCTGCCGCTAATGAACTATTTCACTACGCTACCATAATGTATATTTAAAATTGAACTTTATTAGCTTGCGTTAAGGAACAAATTGGAATACCTAATAACTTGCGACAGAATAACATTATTTCTTAACTTACCACTAGCGGCAGTACATTAATTTTTATTATGCTGCGCCGAGCTAACGCGAGCAAAGATTAGGTTTTTAGCGCGGCACGCACCCGTGTGTGCGTCATCACGCACACTACTGCAAGCTCGCTCGGTCGTTCGGTACGGTCGTTGGTCGGTGCTAAAAGTTAGTAACTCATTACTCTCAAGCATGCGTAGAGAAACCCAGTGATAGTAATGAATAAAATACAATTAAAATGCATTTTTTTATTGATTTCTTTACTATGTTGTAAGATAGTAAAGAAAAGACAGTTGTCTGGAATAAATCGCTTCATAGCGATAAGACCGCCAAATTGTGACTATGTATTTTACCTATTTTCTTGTTTTGTATGTATTTGTATATGTAAACTGTTGCAATAAAAGAGTTATCTAATCTCATCTAATCTAATCAAGAAAGAACACTCCGGGGTATGTTGGGCCAATTGTCACAATGTCTAAGGTGACATGATGTCCGGATGTTATAAAGACAGTTGGTCAATATGCACAAGTGTCAGAATGTCCAAGAAGTCATAACGTCCAGATGTTATAAAGGCCGTTGGTCAATATGCACAAGTGTCAGAATGTCCAAGAAGTCATAACGTCCAGATGTTATAAAGACCGTTAGTCAATATGTACAAGTCTCAGAATGTCCAAAAAGTCAAAACGTCCAGACCGGGTAGCGGTCTAGTTTTTACCGACATTATGCATACGTCCCTCTCATACTCGTACTCACATATTTGCCAGTACGGGCCGAATGCTTTATATCGGGGAATAAACATGATCGTACAAGTGTCCTTTTTAGTTTTAGTACTCGTTACTTCATTTTGGCAATTGGGTGTTTTGATAATGGACATTATGACAATCCGACCTTTTAACAATTTGTGGTTTTGGTAACTTGACATTACGACCATTAGACGCTTTAGCAATTTGTTGTTTTGACACCTGGATATTATGACAACTGGTCATTTTAACAATTGGGCATTATTGCCTTGTCGTTTTGACACACTGGACATTCTGACAATTGGCTCAACATACCCCGGAGTCAGAAAAAAGTACAAGAAAGTAATAATAATGTAATATTCAGACAGTGTTCAATTTTCTATTTAGCTGGTATAGTAGGTATATTCACTAGATACTAAAGTTTTAATACAGTTTTAGACAGATTCAATTATTAGGTTACGGGCTTACTTTATGAATCATACCTACAAAATACCTCCACTTAGGTACTGTATCACAAATTATTTTTATATAGCTTATAGAGGGTTTAGTACGCTGAGCACCAAATGCCTCAAGCAATGCTTAGGAAATTCACCCATTCAAACAGGCGAATCCGTAATCTAAAATGGAAATTATAAAATGGTAACTCTTTTTATTATACTTACTCGTACTTTAGGTGAAACTACCTTTACTTTACGTTTATGAAATATCGCCGTTTATGTAAGTGACTAGGTATTTTTGACCGTAAGTTATTATTATATTTTTACTCATACATATAACGTCAAAAAAACCTTACATCGGAAATTCCTAAGGCGTCATTTCGCCCCCTTCTTAGTGCAATAAATAAATAAAGGACATAATTTTTTTACTATGGAGCTTGGTACTATAAATTTTAATTTTTAACTTGACGCCATAATTTATTATTATTATTATTATGATCTTTATTTAAAATATAATCTTAAGTAAAAATTTTTACAATATTTTATATAAAAAAAACATATTTACAATATAAAATATTATAAAAAACTTAACCTAGGTTGCCACCGGCAGCGGGGATAGACCCAAGCTATCGGTGGTTAGGGCTGCAGAGTGAGGAACCTCCTGACAATACGTGCCGTGTCAAGGAGTACTGCCTTTTGCATCTGACCCTTGACCCAACCTTTCAGCGAGAGCCTCTCTAGGTGTTGATCGAGGCTCTTCGCTATAAGGCCGTGTGCCGAAACGACTATCGGTACAATAATGGTTGAATCCACATCCCACATGGCGGTAACCTCGTGAGCCAAGTCAAGGTACTTACTGAGCTTGTCCTTCTCGGCTTTCACGAGGTTCTCGTCATGAGGTATGGTGATATCAACCAATATTGCTTGGCGCTGAGATCGGTCGATCACCACGATATCAGGCTTATTAGCGACAATAGTCCTGTCCGTGATGATAGAGCGATCCCAGTAGAGCGTTGCATGACCATTTTCGAGAACTGGCGCAGGTGCGTACTTATAGTACGGCACCTCTGATTCAACAAGGCCATATCGAAGAGCAAGTTGCTGGTGAATTATTCTGGCTACTTGGTTGTGTCTGTGCAAATACTCTCCGTTAGCAAGATGAGAACAACCGGAAATAATATGTCGGAGTGATTCTCCCGGACGGCGGCATGCCCGACAGATGTCGACCGTACCGTCCCTCATTATATATTTCCGGTAGTTATTCGTCTTGATAACTTCATCTTCAATAGCACAGACAAAACCTTCGGTTTCCCCAAAAAGGTCACCGAAACGTAGCCAGTTCACCGAGGCAGGCAAATCTACATCAGGCCCAGTCAGAGCCCGATAGTAGCGCCCGTGTAGCACCTTGCTCTTCCATATGTCCTTGCGATCGAGAGTGCTTAGCACCACTGGTTTGCGCCAGTTTTCTGTTGCCAAGGCGAGCGGCGTAAAGTGTCTATCAACTGCCACGACATCCAAATGCATCCCGCACTCACTGTTAAGGAAATAATCCCTGAGACTGCACACCTCACGGTTATGTAGGTCCTTGGCATTTAAAAAGCCGCGACCCCCACATCTCCGCGGGATGTACAGCCTCATAACAGATGAGCGCGGGTGTAACATTCTGGAAGTCGTGAGCATTTGACGGACTCTTCTATCCAAGGCGTCCAATTCGGTCTGAGTCCATCTTAGTATGCCAAAGGAGTATGTGAGGAGAGGCATAACCCAGCCATTAAAAGCACGCGTCCTATTGCCACCCGATAAAAGACTGTTAAGTACTTTTCTTAGGCGACAAAAGAATCGCTCCCGTAATGACTGTTTTATGTCCCTGTCCTCAACACCCAAAGCCTGTGACATACCAAGATATTTATATGTTTCAACTTCGGAGAGAGATCTGAGGTTAATCGTTTCGGAGAGTTGTAAATTGGTTGAATTTACTACTCTCCCACGCTGTACATGCATAACCGCACACTTATCCACACCAAACTCCATCTTGATGGCACTGCTGAAAGTCTCAGTAATTTTCAGCAGTTTCACCAAGTCTTGGCGGTTTGGTGCGAGCAATTTGAGGTCATCCATGTACAACAAATGCGACATAACTTCACCCCCTCTCCGCAGTTGACAGCCTAACTTTGAATTTCTCAACAAAGTACTGAGAGAATTCAAAGCTAGGCAAAACCATAAAGGACTCAGACTGTCGCCCTGGAATATGCCACGCTCTATCCTTATAAGATCCTGCGTGGCAGAAACACTATCTCGACATCCTGGTTGACACAAGACCGTGGTCCACTGCCGCATGCATGACATCAAAAAGGATTTTAAAGTTATATCAATTTTATATAACTCTAAAATCCTCACCAACCATGAATGCGGCACCGAATCATAGGCCTTCTTATAGTCAATCCAGGCTGTAGAGAGAGTCCCTCTGCCACGCCGGACCTTCTGGCATATGGTCATGTCAATGAGGAGAAGCTCCTTAGTACCACGGGACCCAACCCTACATCCATTCTGAGTCATGTCCAAAATATTGTTTGCAACAATGTGCGTGTTAATTTTTGTTCTCAGAATGGATGTAAGGAGCTTGTATAAAGTAGGTAAGCACGTGATGGGTCTATAATTTTTCGGTTCCGTGGTACTACCTGATTTATGGAGCAGAAAAGTGACACCAGTAGTCAACAAACTTGGGAGTGAGCCGAGCTCTATGGCTTCTTGGAATTGTGTTGCCAGTAACTCGTGTGAACATCGAAACCATTTGATCCAGAAGTTGTGCAATCCGTCCGGTCCTGGGCATTTCCAATTTTGGGCTGTACGGATTGCACAACTTACGTCAGCTGTACTAATATTTATAGGCTGCATGGTCTCGATAGGTTCACACGCGTCACTGACAACACTCATCCATTCACCTTCCGTGTGCTCGACGGGCACCGACCAAATGCTGCGCCAGAAATTAGTCATGGCATCAACATCTGGTAGCCGCCCGTCGCTCACACGTTGATCAGCTCCTTCCCAACGTCTGTATACTTTTCTTTGGTCACTTTGAAAGAGGCGATTTTGTTGGTATCGGTCCACACGCACTCTGTAGCGACGTATACGGTTTGCCCACGCATAGACTTTTTGCTTCAGAAAGTCAATACGTTCCGTCACACAAGCCATATAGTTTTCCGGACGAACATCAGTCCCAACAAAGGCTTGTGTGACGAATCGCATGACGCGAGGCCGATTATTGCCATTTCTGAAGCAAATTAGCTTTGCAATGAGTGTCCTGAACTTATTAATACGCCCCTCGATCCTCAATTGCCAAGCAGGGGCAGTCCCGGTTCGCCGCGGTACTCGGTCAGAATCCTGGAATTTGACACGAGCAACGCGACACACCGCGATGGCCCCACAATAAAGGATCGAGTGGGTATCAATTAAACTTGCACTGGTTCCAAGATAAGGAACCAGTAAATCGTTCAAGGCACTCATTAACGCTAAATTATGTCTATTCGTGGGCAAACAAGGTATACGCGGCCTAGAGTTACGCGTGTCACGATACTGTAGAATAGCATCTTTCAAAGCGCTCCTCATTTGCTCATTCGTCTGTGTACTTACATTCGTATTTATGAAATCTTCATCGTCGGGTACCGGATCTACTCGCGCCACCAAAACCGGCGTCACGGCCGGTAATTGTGGGGCAGGGCGATCCTGCACCGAAGAAGAAGCCGCACAAATACGTAGTGACTCCAGGCGTAGCCGATCAGGTGCTGACTGATCCAGCAAGTTGTTACGCTGGATCACCCGCACTTGATCCGACAATCGTTGGGCAGACACGTCGATGGTCGGTTCAAGGGCCTGAAACAAAGACAGCAGTCGAACACGATACGCAGTGAGGTTAGTTCCTCCCTCTGTTGCCCTGTAGTAGGCGCGCATGCAGTTCTCATTTATTTGTTGAGTCCATCGCATGCGGCGCACTACACCACCGGTAGCGGGGGTCGTACGCGGAGCAGATTGCCCCACTGATCCCAAGCGTGCCGGCAGCGGTGGTCGTCCACGTCGCGCTGGTCGTTGTGGCGGCGGCGGGGACGGCGATCGCCCGCTCGCGCTGCTCGACTCGTCTCTGGTGAAGTCATCAGACGAGGAGCTTACGGTCGGCGGAGCGGGCGATGATGGAGGGCGTGCGCTTCGTCTTGCTCTTCTTGTTATCATTATTTTCCATTATTATTTCATTTTATTTTATCTTCTGATCTTCATGTTAATTTTTGTAAGTAATGTAATGTGATATTGTATTGACATTTCACGTCACCATGGGTCAACTTCATTTTTGTACTCGTTGTAAAATAATTTTGAATAAGTATATTTTTCGTTCCAAAGACATTAAACTATTACGTTTTTGAATAATTTGCAGCCGATTTATTGAGGACTAGGTTAAATTGTAGTTAATTGTCTAAAAATTTGGTAGAAAATAAAATAATATACAAATAAAGGAAAAAATGACGTGTGGTGTTGACAAGAGCTTAGCTTTTTTTTAACCTTCTCCTTTTATTGAAGTCGGTTATAAATAGCATATACCTAGTCTTGCCATAACTTCTGTTCCAACTTAAATGAGGGTATTTTAAAATAAATAATATGACGGTAGTGCTAATATTGGATATCATTAAATTAAGTACTTAGGTTTTATTCTATTCATTTCGATCTAACACATACATTATTATTATTATTATAAATACTTGAAGAATACTTTATTATCAACATATTTATGACCGTATTATTAATTTAAAGACCTTTGTTTATTTATATAAATTAAAAACCAACATTGATTTCTACTCAAAAATATCAACATTATAGTAGGATTGTGACACTTTAAGTTATTAAAAATAAAAAGTGACGCTTGTCTGACATTTTATATGTCAATACTCATCGTAGACAGATGTCAGACTGTCAGCCGCCAGACGATTCCCGGCCGCGCTTTCGTTGTGCTAGTTGTGTGTATCGTTGCTAAATACTTTAAGTGCGAAAAAGAAAAGAGAACTGTGATAACGATATCGTTTCTACATTAACATAGACCTATTATACTTACCTACTTAATAACCCTGCGTTCGATAACATTAAAAAACCGGAACTTTCTTTCAGAAACGTACAAAACTTATTAAAATACAGTATTCCTTAACGGAGGTAATTAAAAATCTAAAAAATTACAGAATGATAGCATTTAGTCTCTTGGGCAAGGAAGTATATGAATTGTTGCAGTTAATTTTTCTTTTATTTTAGTACCAAAAAAAATTACTTACTTAAGTATGTCCTTTGTTTACGTTCACACCAATTACCTATACCAAGATGAGTATTCTTGTGAAACTTTTTTATATGGTAAGATAATTGATAAATATTCATAAACATAGAAAAAACACCCAGACCCAAAATCAATTTAGAAAAACTGTTTTTTTCTAAATTGTCCCGACCGGGAATTGAACTTGGGACCTCAGAGATGGCCCGACGCCAGACATGGCGTGCTAACCACTCGACCACGGAGGGCCTCGTGCAATAGAAGAAAAAAGCCGTTTTTTGAAACTCTTAGGGCCTTTTTTAACTGTATAATCTATCCTTACGTTTTCCCATTTTAACTACTTATAACAATAAATAATCGCTGCATCATTAATTGTTCACATAGCTGGATGCCATCTTATTATAATTTAGTTAAGTACTTAATACGAATGAAACTAACCCAAAACGCTTCATCATCAAACCCGAGCCAAAACTCGATGGTGTTACATTAATTAACTATCGAATTCCTGTGGTCAACTTTTTGCTAAATCATCTGACCTTGGACACCATCTACCATCCAAGTGCTCGTCAAAACAAATCTAACGAGCCCGAATTCGATAGTGTTAAATCAATTAACTATCGAGTTCCAGTGGCCACCTTCCTGCTCCATCATCAGACCTTGGACACCATCTACGATCCAAGTGCTCGTCAAAACAAATCTAACGAGCCCGAATTCGATGGTGTTACATCAATTTACTATCGAGTTCCTGTGGCCACCATCCTGCTCCATCATCAGATCTTGGACACCATTTAGGGTCTAAGTGCTCGTCAAAACAAATCCAACGAGCCCGAATTAGATGGTGTTACATCAATCCTGTGGCCACCAACCTGCTCCATCATCAGATCTTGGACACCATTTAGGGTCTAAGTGCTCGTCAAAACAAATCTAACGAGCCCGAATTCGATGGTGTTACATCAATTAACTATCGAGTTCCTGTGGCCACCATCCTGCTCTATCATCAGACCTTGGATACCATTTACAGTCAAAGTGCTCGGCAGCACAAATCAAACAAGTCCAAATTCGATGGTGTTACTTATATTAATTATTGAGATCCTGTGACCACCTTCCTGTTCCATCATTACACCTTAGACTTCATCTACGCTTCAAATTGACACCATGTCATCCGTCTTTAATTCGTAAGCAAAATAGTGAAAACCGGATTTAATAAATAAAAAATAACAAAAAAAAACTACTCTCTTTTGCTGTCTGTGTAACACAACACGTACACAATGGACATCGTAGTATTTCAAAGGTCAAGTCGCTCCGCATCGAGACGTAGTCTCACTTTGAGTTCTCGTGGGCGACTGAATATTTTGTATGTTGCGCGCTTGTTATATTTCAACGTCTGAGCCCATAGCAATTTTGCGGCGGATTTGGAAGGAGTTTTTAAAAAATCATAATAAAATAACCAAAGCACATTACGAAATAAAACGACTGACTCCTTGTAGTTAATGCTTTTGAGAATTGTTTTTGTATGATTTTAAAACTAAAATATCGATTTTTTTCTTATAGTATTTTACCTAAACCCCAACACACGTTCTTCCCATTTTTTGTACAACTTTATGTAATTTTATTTATTAAACTGTTATTGATTTTAGATTATTAATAGAGATACATTGTAAACACACTCTTTGTGATAATAATTACATATTTATTTATTTTTTGGTAAGAATTGTGAACCCCATCGATTTAACGGTGACTGCCGATTTTGCCGTTTTTGCTCGGCGCAGCCTTAAATAACCACTGGTGGCAGGCTAGACACTTCCTTTTTTTATTAGACAACAGAAATACTAGCTGCCCTACTCCTGTAGGTCACGTGATAGGTTAGAAATTTTGGATTTTTAGGTTCAATTTCCGGTCGAGTTAATTTAAATAAACTGTTTTTCTAAATTGGTTTCTTTTCTGGGTGTTTTTCTATGTTTATGTATATTTATCTGTTATCTAGTTTAACCGTATTAACGAGTTTCAAATAAGAAGCTTATCTTGAGCTAGATAATAGGCGTGAGCGTAAATAAATGTATTTATTATTGTTTATTGTGTTTGCAGCTACCTCCCAGCGTGACCGCGCAAGCTCTGAACACCAAGATGCGTGAAATAGGGGAAATCATGTTTGCGGAAATAACGGGCCATGGGCGCGCCATTGTGCGCTTCCGTAACAACCAGGACGCCGAGCGCTGCATCAGTATCCTTTTACTAAGCCATCTGACTATCGGCTTCTTCACTCATAAAGCCCGTGTGAGATCTCAGTAAAGTCCCTCATCTTTACTGACACTTACGGGGTTTGGGGTCTTCTCTTTGCCTCCGGGGGATGTTAGTTCAAGTGTCAAAACGTACAAGGGAGATGCCATACAAACCACAGATCAATTTGGCCCAAGTGTTAAATTGTCCAGGACGATGCCATAAACACCACAGGTCAATTTGGCCCATGTGTTAAAATGTCCAATGAGTAATAGTGTCTAGATGCCATAAACACCACAGGTCCATTTGGCCCTAGTGTTAAAATGTCCAATGAGTAATAGTGTCTAGATGCCATAAACACACAGGTCAATTTGGCCCAAGTGTTAAAATGTCCAATGAGTACTAGTGTCTAGATGCCATAAACACTACAGGTCAATTTGGCCCAAGTGTTAAAATGTCCAATGAGTAATAGAGTCTAGATGTCATAAACACCACAGGTCAACTTGGCCCAAGTGTTAAAATGTCCAATGAGTAATAGTGTCTAGATGCCATAAACACCACTGGTCAATTTGGCCCAAGTGGTAAAATATCCAATGAGTAATAGTGTCTAGATGCCATAAACATCACAGGTCAATTTGGCCCAAGTGGTAAATAGTCCAATGAGTAATAGTGTATAGATGCCATAAACACCACAGGTCAATTTGGCCCAAGTGTTAAAATGTCCAATGAGTAATAGTGTCTAGATGCCATAAACACCACAGGTCAATTTGGCCCAAGTGTTAAAATGTCCAATGAGTACTAGTGTCTAGATACCATTAACACCACAGGTCAATTTGGCCCAAGTGTCAAAATGTCCAATAAGTACTAGTGTCTGGATGCCATAAACACCACAGGTCAATTTGGCCCAAGTGGTAAAATATCCAATCCAATAATGTCCATTCCAGAAGCTATAAAGAGAAAGACGTCTGAATGTGTTTTATGCGATGTTTGATTTTAACAGCGACAATGATTTGCTGCTTTGCGGCAGACAAACAAGACCCATACATGCCCATTATGATCTTTATTGCTATATTAATATTTTTTATTATGACCATTGCCCTTATTATGTTTATCTCTATCTCGGTGATGTTCCGGTAAGTTAGTGCACATGAGTGTAATACATTTGACATTAGTTCTCGAACCTTTTTAGCTCTCAATTTTTTTCTCCGATAATGACATTGGCTGAAGTGGTTCTGCTTATTGGACTTCTTGGAAATTGGACGATTCGGCAATGGGACGTTTTGGCAATTGGACGTTTTGGCAATTGGACGTTTTGGCAATTGGACGTTTTGGCAACTGGACGTGATATTCACTAGACGTAATGGCAATCAGACGATTCGGCGTTGGGCACTGGAGGTTATGCTCACTGGACTTTTTGGATGTTTTGACCAAAAGACATTTTGGCAACTGGGTGTTGTACGTTTTGTCACTTGGACTAACGTCCCCCGGAGGCTTCTCTTTGGTGTCGCAAAAGTCGAGTAACGGACTAAAGGCAGCACATACATCCAACAGCATAGAGAGGCGATGGGCTCATCACCTATCACGCTGAGTACATGTGCAATTGTGCCGTTGTAATGTGGTGAAACGTGGAGTATGGCAGAGGACTGCTTCTGCGGTCCTCATTGCCGAGTCTCTGACTACCCCTTGAGTATGAGTGCTACTTATGGATGTATATTTATTATAGCCAATAGTTTTCCTTAGCGTGCATCACAGAACTATTCGATTGCTCCAAAGTGGATGGGCAGACTATCAAAGTGAAATATTTCTGACAAGAACGTGTAAGTTAACACCATTTCAGGCACACTGAAACGTAAGTTTATAAAAATACGATCGGTTGGTCGTATTTTTTTTTTAAAAAAGTCTTAGTCTATGAAAAAGTCGCTATCCAACCTTTGTGTGACTTAATAGCTTTTAAAAGCCTTATTGACGTTTGTCACCTGATACTTATATATAACAGGCCGTTTATTAATTAGGTAAGTTCAATTTGAGGGGGCGATCCAAACATTCATTTTTGAATAATTTAATGTAATCTGTGTGTACACGTCTCATTTTTTTCACACAGGGGGGAAGGGGGTCAAAAAGTGGTAAAAATTTACTTACGTAATGAATGAACGGCCCTTAAGTGGTTGCACATGCTCGGTCGGTCCGAACGAGTTGGTGCGACACGGTGTCTAGCTATTTCTGAGGCCTACTGTACCTAGTAAAAGTAGGGTTCGCATGCTCGCCGCTAGGCGACGCTGCTTCCATTTGAAATGGATTTTATATATGCAATGGATAGAAATACATTTTTTTTCTAAAATATTCAAGGACATACAAAGTCTGCCAAACTGCAAAACCAGTGTGTCGGAAGTATCTACTCGATATAGAATATTGAAAAAAAACCTGTATTCAGTGCGCTGGACCCGCCATTCCGAATTTGTCTTATTGACTAACTAACTTGACTTAACCTTTATAAGCAACCAGTACCTAATGTTTTAGTAACATAACAGAGGCACGCACACACATACTTCATGGGCGTCCCTGATAATCAGCGTTGCGGTTTTCATTATTTGAAGCTGCAAGATGCAACATTATTTTGAGCGGGGTTCTGTTCGTCGCAGCAATGTTATAGTATTAGTTTAGAAACTAATCCTAAATATGCTAAGGCAAATAAATAGGTACTTGGACTTGTCAATTCTAGTGATTTTAATATCTGGAAGTCGATATATCTTATTGAATATTAAGAATTTTAGTTTTTATGTGAACAACTTGCTGACGTCTTAAGGACTTACAACGTAACTGGTTTTTTGGGCGGCGAGACACATGGAATCTATGCCGTGTTGACCTGAAAACTAGGTGTTTTTCGAGGGACTGTATCTAGCAAGCTTGTACCTTCTGTAGTACTTAGTAATAGTACTCTGGAAGATGGAATAGTCTACCTGCACACATTTCCCTCCTTTCTTTCATATGGCATCCTTCAAACGAGGCGTATAGAGGCACTTTATGAGTGGGGTTTGTTTTCGCGCCTGGATTTTTTGATACAGAAAGAACGAAGCGTGTACCTATTTTACTAGGTACAAAAACTAGGTGGTTTTATGGGCTCGTTTTAAAAGCAAGCGTGTCCTTTTACTAAGAACTACAACGTTCGATTTGGATGACGAGGGATTGGGAATGGGATTTCGGCTATACTCGGATTGACCGTGTCGTTGAGGGCACCTGTCTGTAACCTAGTAAAAGGCGTGTGAACTTCTGGACCTGGTAAGGTGCGTATGAATTTCTGGAGTAAAAGTCGTATTAACTTCTGTACATAGTAAAGGTAGTGCAAACTTCTGGACCTAGTAAAGGTCGTGTGAATCTTTGGGGCCTGGTAAAGCGCCTGTGAACCTTTGGACCTAGTGAAGGCTGCATAAACTTGGTCTTAGTACCTAGCAGTGACGGATACCTACTATTACATTATTTGGTCCTCTGTATAAATTACCTGTTTTTTGTTTTTACCCGTCACTTGTTCCCTTAAATCGTAGGGTATAAAAAGGTATACATAGGAATCCTAATAAGATTCCTTAACTAAGTAGGTAGTTATCGTTAATCCCGTATAAATATTTTATTTGTTGCCTCAAATAAACCTATTTTAAGATACCTGTAAAATTTATAATAACGCTGGTGTCGATAGGATGCAAAATGTTTAGAGTTCAGCAGCTGGCACGTTTGCTAAGGGTGATTGCGAAAGCTGAAAAACTTCAACAACGACAGATAAAAGTAATTGAAAACTGTTCCAAATGGATGTCCTAACATTGTTGTGTAGCTTTTCTGTGCATTGAGCAGCACACATATTGTTTGTTATGCGATGGAATACTACAAATGGAGGCAAACGATCAGGCGTGTCACTTACTGAAAAGTAATCACCGCCGCCTATGGACAAAACCAGAGAAGTCACAGGTGCGTTGCCGACCTTTAGAACGGAGTAGGATCTTTGAGGATGTAGTAGGAATTTTCAGGAGGAGGGGGGGGGGGAGGGGCAGTGGTGGGCCTCTGCTACTTTCACTCGAACGACGAAACACAACAGCAACGAGTGCTAACCCTAACGCTCACAAAGCATTCGTCGAAATAACCTCTAATTGTCACCGCAATTCGAGCAGCTCTGCGTTGAACGCGGTCAAATGGAAGGAGTTGGGTGGAGGACTGGGGTGCTCCAGCCCAAAGATGGGAGCAGTATTCCATATGCGACCGGATCTGTGCTTTGTACAGTTGTAAGCGGTGGGCCGGCGTGAAACACTGACCCGTTCTATTAAGCACACCCAGCTTTTTCGAAGCTAATTTAGCTTTACCTTCCAAGTGACCTTGAAACTGAACGTCACTCGAAATATCGACGCTAAAGATCCTAGTCGGATTGGTATCAAGGAGAGCTCCCTTAAAGTTCAGAGGTACGACGAAGGGATGTTTTTTCGCGGTAAATGCGCAAACTTGTGTTTTGGAGGGGTTAAAGTGGACTAGGTTATGGCGGCCCCAATTCGAGACATGACTTAACATGTTCTCGGTGTCAGTCACTCACAAGTTTATTCCGGCTCTCGATGACACTCCCGATAAATATTAGCTCGGTAGAGCGTATCCCCAGTACTGTCATCCGCATAGCAATGAATGCTGTTATGCAACATGTCATTGATATGCAGAAGAAACAGATTAGGGGATAACACACACCCCTGCGGGACTCCAGCCATTCACGGGCTTCATGTCAGAGCACGAACCGTCGGTCGACTACGACTCTGATGCTACTCCCAGAAAGAAAGCTGGCGACCCACGAACAATTTCTCAGGAAGCCCGTATGATGGAAGTTTAGGGAGAAGACCCTAGTGCCATACCCTGTCAAAGGCTTTTGCTACGTCTAAGGTAACTGCCTCTCCTTTACTCTCGACTGCCTCCACCCATCGGTGAGTAAGGTCAGCCGGTCAACCGCGACGAAAACGATACTGGCGATCACTTAGTAGCTGGTTCTTTTCTATAGTATATTCATTCTAGATTTCAATGTGTGGGCAAAACGGCAAAATTTATAATTTGAATTTATTACTGCTGTGTTATACCTATATACGAGTACATTAAAATACACGACTCCCCCCCCCCCCCGCAATCCGCTTCACCCCCTCCCCCCTTGAAAAGTGTCCCTTTTTACACATTTTCTCAACCTTCAGGAAAAAGTAGAAAGGCATAAAAACCCAAGCACATTGAGATAAAATTAAAAATATTAGATTGATCTAACCGTGTCGCACAGCGGTGAAAGAATACTACCACTTTTTGCTGGTTATAAATTTTTAGTCAACTTTGATGCACCATAGCTTGGAAACTATAAATCGTATCAAGATGAATGCTAGTACTTATTTGTAGGTAATTTATTGACAAATAATTCAGTCTTTGGCAATTTTGTCCTAGCTTGTATAGTTTTCCACTACTCATGGGGGGAGGGCTGAAGCGGATTGCGGCGGGGGGGGGGATCGTGTATTTTAATGTACTCGTATAGAGGTATACCACAGCAGCTGTTAAAAAATATATAAATGTTGCCGCTAAAAAATCTAGAATGAATATGCTATAGGTACTATCGCGGACTCCGTCGCTTTACCAGTTTAAAGGTCAAAATTCCTTGCACACCGCGTCGTCTATTTGGTACGGGCACGCACCCGGGCGGGCGGCGCGCTTCATACGAAAATTTCTGCTAAGTGCTAAAGCGACGGTGACCCCGACCGTACCTTAAGAGCTGGCGGATTGTAATGGACTCCATTACTTTGGAGAGCAGGTGATGGCTATTGGCCTGTAGTTCGACGGATCTGAGCAATCGCCTTTTTGGGAATCGGGTGGACAAGGGCTGTCTTCGGAAAAGGCGCTAGAACCGGCGCCAACTCAGGAGCACACGTCCGAAGCACAATGGGAGGAACTGCATCAGGCCCACTCGACTATATCAAAGGAAAAAAGAGCTTTACGAACTGACCTTTCTAGGAACCGAATGTTTGGCATTGAACAAGCGCAATGCGGTATGGTTGGTTGGTGGAGAGTTTTCCCCATCGTCCAAGGTGGAGTTTGATGCGAAAAGAGTGCCCAGGAGATGGCTTTCTCCTTTGCATTATGGGCCAGGCAGACATCGGTCTTGTGCAATGGTGGTAGGGACAGCTGACAAAAATTCCCTAAGATAGCTTTGGCAAGAGACCATAACGCATCTGCGAAAAGAACTTGCGTTTTAATTTAATTAATAGTCTGTGTGTCTTGTATGTCTGTCTGTGTGTCTTCTATTGTACAGTTTTGAGAACTGTTGGGATGGGGATGATTTGATCTCATGGGGAGATTGGGCCATTACCCAACACGCTGGCCCAATGAGTTGAGCATTAGATCGTTGTTTCTGATTTGCGATTAGTATAAGGATAAGTGTCTCTAATCTGGTATCCTGCCTTTTCGCCGAAAATTGTTTGGCAGATTATCACTTGCCAACCAACGTTTCGCCGATGTTTCACTTTGACAACTAACGATTAGCAAATTTTTGTATGACAACGTTTCATTTGGTAGAATTATTGTTAAGCGGTTTAATATATTAATGACACAAAACGTTTGGGACATTTATCATTCGTCAAATATTTCACTAGGCCACACAACTATTAGACGAATAACGTTTTGTCAGCGTAATAGTTCCCTTTTCATACATTGATATAATGATAAAAAATATTGGTGCGTATCATTTCATATAATGTCAAATGAACTAATTTCAAAGGACATAACGTTCATTGGATATAATTTTTACTTGTACTATATACACTTCCTTCCAATAAACATTACGTATATTATTCATCCTACATCCTACTACACTCGGCGTCAAAAAAATCGCACCTCTTAGAAAATCACTTTCAAATGTCATTTACTCTTGATATGCACATGCAGTCGCATTAATTATGATTTTATTTACAAGGTTACTTAATTAACTTAATAAAAAACATTACTTTTCATTATCAAATAAAACCTAATGCAACAAATAAAGTGTCACAAAAATTCGATGCAAATTTTGCTACCCGTGAGAGTTGCTAGTTGCGCTTCCTTTGTGGGTATAAAACGGTCAACACGGGTTCAATGTGGGTCATTCGCTATTCAACCGTTGAAGAGGACACACGCACAGATTTTGATGGATACCACAGCTGATAAAGCCGCTCAAGTGGTTGCACTACTGCAATCAGGGGTGCGGCAGTGTGATGTCGCCCGGCAACTGAACCTGAGCCGTTATTCCGTTCGAAGAGTGTACCAGCGCTTCATAGAGACCGGTGGCTATATCCGCAGACACGGTTCGGGTAGACGTCGCTGCACTTCGGAAAGAGACGACCGGTTCGTTGTGTCGAACTCTTTGAGAAATCGTTTCTCCAACGCTGTTGAGTTGCAACAGCAGCTCCAGGCAGTTCGCAGACGCACCGTAAGCGTATCTACGGTTAGAAGAAGATTGAAGGAGAAGAAGATAGCGGCCCACAGAGCTGCTACGGGTCCAAAATTGACTGCAGCGCATCGGCGAGCCCGCTTGCAGTTTGCTCGTGACCACGTCGATTGGACCCTTGAGCAGTGGAGAGCTGTTCTCTTCTCAGACGAGACGCGAGTGTGTCTTTTCTGCAACGACCGACGGAGAAGAGTATACCGGAGGCAGGGTGAACGTTTCGCCCAAGCCTGCATCCAGGAGACGGTGGAATATGGTGGCGGATCCTGCATGTTCTGGGGCGGTATGTCTGCTGCCGGCAAAACCGACCTTGTCTGCGTCTCCCGGACTGGAGGTGCTCGCGGACAAGGGTCGCTGACTGCTCGCCGCTATGTCACTGAGGTCCTGGAAGTGCATGTGGTCCCCTTTGCCGAATCTTTTGGCGAGGGGTTCACATTAATGCACGACAACGCTCGCGCTCACACTGCAGGCATCGTGAGCGACTTCTTGCAGAGGTCCCAAATCTCTGTGATGCAGTGGCCAGCGCGAAGTCCGGATCTGAATCCTATAGAGCACCTCTGGGACCATCTTAAACGTAAGGTTCGATCTCGGGATCCAGCTCCTTCGACTCTACAGGAGCTCCAAGACGCGGTGATTGAAGAATGGGGGCTTATCCCTCAAGAAGAGCTCCTGAAGTTGGTGAGGTCCATGAGGGACCGTATGGAAGCCGTGATCAGGGCAAGGGGGGGTAACACTAGATTTTAAGTTAATTTTAAGACACTTTTTGTACATTTTTCTTTGTAAATTATCTGTTGTTAATTAGGACTTAATTAAGGAGTTTTATTATTTTATTAATTTTAATGTTGTTTGTATAATTATAATTAAACAGAAAGTTAAATTTAATTGTTTTTTGATACTCCTTTTTGTTACCTTTCTAATGATACCCAACACTATCCTCTACATAAGGTTTAAGAATTTTTAAAGATGATTTTTAAAAGGTGCGATTTTTTTGACGCCGAGTGTATATATATCACACTAATATTATAAAGGCGAAAGTTTGTGAGTGTGTATGTTTGTTACTCTTTCACGTAAAAACTACTGAATGAATTTCGGTGAAATTCGGCATACAGATAGTTTATAACCTGGATTAACACATAGGAAACTTTTTATCTCGATATTCCCACGGGGACAGGAACCACGCGAGTGAAACCGCGAGCGGCCGCTAGTTTGATATAATAATCATATTAGACACCGAGATTTTTCATTGGTTTTGGAGCCGAAAACGTTATAATACAAAAAAGTGTTGTACCTTTTTATGAAATAATAATTGCTTTACGAGCAAAGAAAAAAAAGTTGTAAAAGTGACTTTTTGGCGAAAACACGTAGTACACTCGTAAACAGTGACCCCTATGAACTTTCCCGGCCGGCCGCCTGCGCCGGCGGCGGGGAGGGGGGGCGGAGCGTTTGTAGCGCCTCGGTCATTGACTTTAATAAGATCGTCCGGTAATAAGGGTACTTACACTTTTTATTGAAAAATTTCGACCTCCCATACTAATGTCATCAGCTGATCGGACCGTTTTGGATGGGAGGTCGAAATTTTTTTGTCATTTTTGGCAAAAATAACTTATATGCTTCGATAGTACTACTAAAGGTAAATGTGCCGCGGGAAAAGAACCACTAAAATGTCTCGGCGTATATATCGCAGTAAGATAAAGTGAAGCATTCATCTGTCATGAGCAGTAATAAGAATAGGTAGTGCTTTTTCGGGAAACAGACAAAAAGCGAAGAGTTCCTTAAGACAACTTTTTTTCGGAGCATTGTCCTAGTTTTAGGGACATCACTTAATTGCATTCAAAATGGATATTATCAGATTAGAATAAGTACAGTTCGCATCAAATAAAAAGGCCGCTGAGTGGGGATCTACGCAGTGCGCGATTTATCGGCAAAATTGGTGGGAGGGATGGTGTGGCGGGGGAACGCTTTGTCTTTGCGCGCGCGTTATTGGTTCGTCACTTGTTAACATGCGCAAACACATCCCCTCCACAGCCCCTCAGCGGCCATTTTATCTGATGTGAACTGTAGACTATATTTAACTAAAATTTATTTAAATATTTAAACAAAAGACCTGTTATAATTTGGGCTTTATTTTTATATATTTTTGTATTAGCATATTAGTAAGTAAGAGTAAAAACACTAGCTGACTTAAAATAAGAAAACAAAAATGATGGAGTTACTTAAAATTCCTAACATCTTTCTATCTATACCTTTTTAACCGGTGATGTTTCGGCAAAATTTTATTTACATTTTTTGATCATTTAAAACTAGATACTTCTATCGATCCACATAGATTATAGACTGCTCTAAAATGTAGAGACAAAAAAAACAAAATGGCGACTAATTCATAAGCCATTAATCTTCGAACCCCTTTATTTTTGAAAGCAACTTAAAACTTCATGATTGAAAATCAATGCTCGGCTGAGTGCTGATCGCGAATCTAGTTTTAAATTGCTAAAATAGAATCTGCACCTGAAATCAGTTTTGATACTAGATTCATTATTGAGTGTTGTTCTGCGATACGGGCCTTAATAATCAGTTAATAACTTGTATTGCATGCATCCTTGTAGTCAATGCAAGTAAAATCAACTATATTTAAAGAAAAAAAAACTATAAATAATATAATTATTCTAAACAAATTAAAGTAAATAATAATTAATGTTGAATGACCGTATTATCCGATGGAGAAAAACAAGCACAATCTTATTGCAGCAAATCGTAATCCATTACTTCAAAAATCAAAAAAATCAAAATCAAAATAACTTTATTCAGTAAGCTTAAATTAAGCGTTTTGAATCGTCTAAATTTTTTTTTATATGGATGGATGGATAGGCACAGGAACCCACCCACCCACCCCACCCATTCAGGAAGTCTTTTAGCTGTGGAGAAGAACGGGCACAACAAACTCCACAGCTTTATAATAATATAGAGGTAACGACATTTACAAAACAATATGTCGTTACCAAATTATACAGTCAATAGTCATAAAACAATTATATAAAATAAAAGATAAAAACAAAAGTGAATCTACAAGTTTTACTCGGGCACTATGAACGCATTAGAACAATGTACCTATGCGAAACTAGAGGAATGTTAATTCCATGCATTTTTGTCATTCATGTAATCGCTTACAGTGTAATAGCCCTTTTCTAAAAGTCTGTCCTTAACATGTGTCTTAAATTTGTCAAAGGGCAAAATTATAACATCGTTCGGGATTTTATTGTAAATTATGACACTTTGTCCCATAAATGATCCATAAACTTTCTGAAGTCGAAATTTAGGAATTACAAGTTTATACTTATTTCTAGTATTTAGTTTGTGTATATCGCAATTTTTTTTGAAATGAGTAATGTTTTGACGCACGTAAACAATACAGTTATAAATAAATTGTGATGCAACTGTAAGAATATTTATTTCTTTAAACAGCTCCTTAAGGGAGTCACGTGATCCTAGGTTATATATGGACCTTATTGCTCTTTTCTGTAAAATGAAAATGGTTTCTATATCTGCTGCTTTACCCCAAAGTAGTATACCATAGGACATAACACTGTGAAAGTAACTAAAATAGACTAATCGAGCAGTTTCCACGTCTGTAAAATGCCTAATTTTCCTAACAGCGTAAGCAGCTGAACTAAGTCTCCCCGCAAGGGTGCTAATATGAGGGTACCACTGTATTTTTGAATCTAAGGTAATACCTAAGAAAACTGTTGAATCAACAAGGTCCAACAGTTCACCATTCAGTTTAATTTTATTTCCTATAATATTCTTTACGTTAGGTAGAGTAAAATTTATACATTTGGTTTTCTTCGCGTTTAATTGAAGATTATTAGTAGTAAACCAATTCAACACATCTGTTAGGGCACTGTTGATGTCATCAAAACTATTTTTATTTCGATCAGTCTTAAATATCAAAGATGTATCGTCAGCAAACAAAACAATATTGCAAAAGTTTTCCGCATAAAATGGTAAACCATTAATATAAATTAAGAATAAAAATGGACCTAGTATTGACCCTTGTGGGACCCCCATTAGCACAGAAGATCCGGATGATATGGATCCGTTCACGCCAACTTTTTGGATTCTGCCACTAAGATATGATTGAATCAATTTAAAGGCATCAGAGTGCACTCCATAGTGTTTTAGCTTTATTAAAAGGGTGTTGTATTCAACGCAATCAAAAGCCTTGGAGAGATCACAAAACACTCCAAAAGCATTCTGCGATCCCTCCCAAGCCTCAAATATGTGTTTTAGCAGAGCTACACCAGCATCAGTAGTAGACCTTCCCTTGGTAAAACCATACTGTTCACTGTGAAAAAGGTGGTTTATAGCGAAGTGGGAGCCGAGTTGATCTAAAATAAGTTTTTCAAAAACTTTACTAAGAGTAAGTAAAATCGAAATAGGCCTGAAATTGCTCGGGTCATCTTTACAACCCGATTTGAAAAGTGGCAGAACTTTGCTATGCTTCATGAGATCTGGGAAAACTCCTTCGTCAACACAGCTATTGAATATGACTACAAGAAAAGGCGCAATGGACTCGATAATATTATTAATAATTTTTGTTGAAATATCCCACAAATCACAAGTGTTTTTTATTTTTAAAGATTTAAAGGATTTAAGTATGTCTTTACAGTTTACGTGTTTAAATTTGAACACTTCATTACACATGGGTACATACTTTTTTAGCAGAATTTCTGCATTACTTGGTGAAGAGTTGAGTAACATAGTTGTGGCAATTGGTATATTTGTAAAAAACTGTTCAAAAGCATCAGCAACTTTATTGTCTTCACTTAAAAAAGCTATTGCCTATTCTTAAAGAAAACTTAGTATCACGTGGCTTTATTTTACCAGTTTCGCGGTTTATGCAGTTCCATGTTGCCTTTATTTTGTTATCAGACTTTTTAATTTTTTCACTAATAAATAATGACTTGGCACATGCACAAGCCTTCCTAAAAGTTTTCGAATACTTTTAGATATACTCTAGAAAACTTGGACTATTATTATATTTTTTCTGCTCATATAAGTCATACAACTTAGCCCTACTTTTATGCAAACCAGCTGTAGCCCAATCCCTAAATTTCATTGAAATATTAGTTTTAAACTTTTTAATAGAGAAAGTTTTATTAAATTCACCGTTTATAAGATCAAAAAAATGCTTGTAAAGAGCATCTGGATTTTCATGTATAAATGGTAAACATGCAAGTTTAGCAGTTATGTTATGCTTGAAAATTTTAACCCGTTTCTCTGTCACTGGCCTACAAGATATTTCTTCTGAGTTAGGGTGTCCATATTCAGTAAAAGCAATTTTTTGCCCACAGTGATCTGAAGATAAATTAGTTAGTATGAACTTAGACTCAGGAGCAAAGTTACAAAAAAAATTGTCTAAGCAGGTTGCAGTGGTTGCTGTAATTCTAGTCGGTTCTCTAAATTGGTAATCCAAATCAAATGATTTAAACAACGAGATTAATCTTACACTAGTTGAATGACTGTCTAATAAATTTACATTGAAATCCCCACAAATTACTATTTTCTTTTTAGATTTACAAATCTTCTTAATTACATCTTCCATAGTGGCTTCAAAGACACTAAAATTACCAGAAGGAGGTCGATATACACAAACAATTATAAATTTCTCTAACTCGACACATGACAGCTCAATAACGCGTTCAATAGAATGGGAAACTACATCTTTTCGTTCCGTAATCTTATGTTTACTGTAATTAACAAATATTAAGGATCCGCCGCGAATTGCATTTGCTCTAGTAAAAGCACTGGAAAGCTGAAAATTTTTAATATTAAAAATTAACTGATAATCTTTAAGCCAGTGCTCTATACATAAAATGTTTATATCTTCATGTAATAAAAAAAGTTCAATTTCTAACTCTTTGCCGGCCAGGCCCTGCTTGTTTTGATGAACTATTTTAATTTGGATAGGGCTGGCTTTTGTCTTACCTCTTAGTTTAAACTAGAGGTTGTGCAAGACTTATCAACTAAATTTACATTAGTAGAAATACTAACAGTGCGATAGTTTTGTGTCGACATTGTTATACTACTTATAACTGTGTCTTTTAAATTATATGCTAGCAATGATGCTATCTGTAGCCTGTCTTTGTATATTAAATACATAGAATCAGTAGTCAACTTAAAACTAGATATAAATTTATTTGTATCAAAAAATACAATACTGTCACTGTGACGATAAGTGGAGTTATACAAAAGTAAGTTCAAATCAAAGATCTGTTTGTTTTGTTTCCACGATAAGTTACAGGCATAGGGAAAGGCACAAACTATTATTTTACAATGAGTTTTAGATTGTATATCAATTAAACTCTCTATGCTTTTTAAAAGGTCACGCTTTTTTATTGTGAGACTATCACCACACAGTATTAGAGCATTTGTTGAATGATTCAACTCCTGCTTGCTTAATGTACTTACTAAATTAGCGAATGTTTGGCCTGGATTGCAAAAGTTTATAAGCTCGTGGCTGAGTTTAGATTTAAGCTGCGGACCTAGGCCCTGACCTATCTTGTCAGAAAAGATAAGAGTTTTTCTAGACATTCCTTCAACAGAAGAATCTTTGTGTAAAGGTAGGTCGCGTTTTATTAACTTTCTATCACTCGATATATTATTATTATTATTAGTAAATGTAGCACAGGGTACCACTGGGATACCATTTATGACACTCTTTATGGGTGTTACGGATGGCAACAAATCTACTTGACCAACTAGTTGATTGTTCAAAAGAGAGTCATATCGTTCTGCATTGTACTTGCACAGATCTACTAACTCTGTGGCAGACTTAATGTGTTCTTCAATTTCTTTTTGCGACGACAAGTATTTTTTATTTAAAGTATCAAGAGACTCATGCAATCTCTGTATGTCAGATTGTAGTTGTTTGGTATCTCGATCATACACCTGTCTACTTTCTTTTAGTTTAGAATCGTAAATGTCTAGAGAGTCCATCAAACTCATGCGTTCTTTCCTAAGCGCAATATTTTTATAAAAACAATTTTTTTTTTTAATAAGCTTTTCTGTTTTCCTAATATACCTATTAATTTTTACATATTTCTTAATTTTGTTAGTACCCAAGTAATTACATTTTATTTTACTGTCATTGGTAAGTACTACTCGTTGCTTTGGTGAAACATATGATAAACTGGTGTTTGGGAGCTGTTGATGCTCTGCAGAAACAGCCGAAAATCCGCCAGGTGATGCCATCAGTTCGTCAAAAAGGTTCAGGGTGACTTCCGCTTGATTATATTGGGTTTGTTCATCCTGCTGAGATATGCGTTTGTATGCCCTCGCCAACTCTTGCTCCAGCTCAGTGATGCGATTCAGGGCCTTCTCATAGGTGGTGTTGCAATCATCAAATGCTTCAATAGTGCGTTGCAGCTGGTCTTGTTGATGAAGCACCTCGGAGTGTTCATTGTGCAGTGTAGCAAGCTCGGTTTTCAATTGTGTGTTCTTCCCTATGATGATTTTTATTTCTTCCTCACTTTCATCTCTTTCCCGGAGTAGCTGGTTGCAGGTATCCTTGGATAGTTTAAGTTCATGGAGAACTTGCCGAAGTTTCGCGTCTGTGTTTTGTGCTACCGTCTTGCGGGTCATCATATTGAGTTTTTTGTTTACACCTGAAATATTGAAGCCAATATAAGAATACTGTTATTGTTATTTTGTTTATTTCTTACCTACGGTAAAAGAGTCAATAAGTTTAATTGAAAACAGATTAATTAATTTATTGCCTAATACAACTTTGTTGAACAAAGAATCTATGTAGCTAGTTTAGAGTTAACTCAGTTAACTAATCTAAAAAACGTTAAACATACATGAAACGTTAAAAACACTTTACAAATTTTTTATCTTCGTTGTACTTATCAAACTTTATGTAGGAAAAAAAAAGACTTATATTCTAGATCATTTAAGCTAAGCAACGATATTTGTTTAAAATGTATTCTATCCAAAATTAAATTCAGAAACTAATAATAATAAATTTACACATTGAAATCGAATTTGTAATACCTATTCATACTTGTAACAAGGAGACTTTTAGTATTTTATAACATTAAACAGCTGTAACTATATAAAAACTAAAATAAAAGATACAACAATCTTAAAGAAAGATTTGCTGTTATGATGTGGGTAGGTCACTTGTATAAAAATATTTACCTATTAAGAAAACAACAACTTTTAAATGTGCAGTCAAGTTCTGATTGTAAAGTGTTGTAGTGTGTGAAGGTCTGTAGCAAGACAATGTCACCATCAACTTCACTTCCACTATATAGTCAAGTCAAGAGAGGTTAACCAAGCCAAATCGTAATTGAGGAGTGACGATACTCACTATTATGTGAGATTTGTAAAGTTGATAGATGTATTAGTGTGAGGAACATGTAGTTACAAATAAAGGAAACATAAAATAAGAATAACACCAATCAATATGTAGTGTTAGGTTATTTAGGTCAATGATTTTATTAGTTAAATTATGTACTTATGAAAAAATTATGAAAACAATACTCCCCGGGTTTTAGATGCAGATCTTCAGCTCTGCAGCTCTTCTTAAATTATACTTTTCTTCAAATAGTTTTGCCGGCCGTTGACAGCCGGTATAGTCGAAAATTTCAATATAACGAAAAATCTCCAATCTCTCTCTCTAATCAAGCCAAGGTAGTAAACAATAAACCAGAAAACTCGCACACACTCGCGTCAAAAATAATTATCTCAGAGACAAAACAGGTGTGCGTGTACACTCAACAGACCGAAGCACAGGAGTGAGGCAGGCGGGGCGGGGGCAGGCGCATTGCAGGAACACAGGCACCCCACCCCCTCCTCACCGGTCGTCCCGTGAGGTATAAGTGCGTCCGAGTGATGATAACCGAATCGATCCCAAATGAATGAGAGAATGCGTCACTTGTGCAGTTCATGTTACGTAAAAAGGCAACAATTTGTTTGAATGCATGTTTTATTAGAATTTAATTTTTTCTAATATTCCGAATATATAAATTGTAAAGTTCGGGTTAGTACCTACTTATTCCAATTAATATTATTTTTAATAAACTACTGCTGGGACAAAGTTGTCCCAGAAAAAAAAATTATCGTAAGGAAGTCTCTGTTCTTCGAACTTTAGGTGAATAGGCACCACCTATTCTTATCACTGCTTATCGCCAATGAGTCATATTATCCGTACCTACCTATGTCATCCTATTCTACTAATATTATAAACGCGAAAGTTTGTAAGTATGGATATTTGTTACTCTTTCACGTAAAAACTACTGAATGGATTAGGATGAAATTCGGCATACAGATTGTTTATAACCTGGATTAACACATAGGATACTTTTTATCCCGATATTCTCACGGGAACGTATGGATGGATGTTTGTTACTCTTTCACGTAAAAACTACTGAATGGATTTAGATGAAATTTGGCATACAGATAGTTTATAACCTGGATTAACACAGAATACTTTTTATCCTGATATACCCACGGGAACGGTAACTACGCGGGTGAAACCGCGAGCGGCCGCTTGTTTGTCATAAAAATAAGTTGCGCTTACACACATAATATTACATAATTATTAAACGAAACCCTACTAATTACAACATTTGGTAAACAATAAACTAAAACTTTCTTCTACTTAAAAGTTAACATTTTGAAAAGTGTCATTATGAATAGCAGACCAAACGTCCACTGTGGTAACTGTG
This sequence comes from Scoparia ambigualis, assembly GCA_963921215.1. Classification (NCBI taxonomy): domain Eukaryota; kingdom Metazoa; phylum Arthropoda; class Insecta; order Lepidoptera; family Crambidae; genus Scoparia; species Scoparia ambigualis. The sequence continues at coordinate 6,974,354 of OY992521.1, forward strand.
AGGTTGGAAAATAAAACAAAATTATATGATAGTTGGCAAACAATTATTCGGAAAAATAAAACTGCAAAACGTTAGTTGGCAAGGAAAAAAACTGGCAAACAATTTACGGCGAAAAGGCAGAGATCCCTCTAATCTACTTCGTTAGATATCTAACAATTTTTTGAAGATGTTCTACAATAATAATTATGAGTTTATGACTTAAATACAGTGTGCTGATTTGACCAATAAATTTACCGTATTTGATTTTGTTCAAATGCTGATTTTGATTTGTGGAAGAGGTTGTCTAAGTCCGCCTGGCTAGCTACCACCATCTTATCTAAATAAATCGTCGTAACATCAATATTAGTAAAATTGTTGTGTTACGAGAGTAGAGATAAGATAGCCAGTTCCTCAGTTGTTAAGGTATACGGGTGAAGTGCACTTCCAGCATCGGCATTATCATCACCTAACTTCAGGTGAGATGCTTTCGTCAAGTGCTCACCCGTAGTAGAATAATAAAAAAATAATTATTTTACAAATGCACTCACATGTGGTGGTGCAATTGATTAGCTTGTGATTTAAAGCTTTACTGCAACGTGTTAAGCCTCTTACACCTAAATCTATAACTGAATTTAACGCTAATCGTTATTAAAACATTTCTGTACTTCTGTCAATGGTTTGAAGTCGATACAAACAGAATGACGTTTTAAACACGGTTTAGCTAATTACGGATTGATGATCTTGGTGCAAGTGGCCCTTAGTACTTAGATTTCTTTGCATTTTTACTTTAGTTATGCTCAGACAAGTTTACATCCTTGTGATTTGGGAATATATTGATTTCTGACGCACATACCATTATTTTCAAGAGTTATCTTGGATTGTAATTTTAATTGTACAGTATTGTCATTAAAAAACATTGTTCTTTCATTTTCAGAGGTTTTAAGGGCTGAAACAGAAGAAGAAAACAATTTTTTACCTACAATTGTAGGTTTTAAATTTCCTTACAGTTAAGTATATTATTAATTATATTACTAAGCATAATAATTATCAACAATGGATACTTTGATATTCCTTCAATACATAAACTGGATAAGTACCTACCTACCTAATTGTGAAATAGATGGTAGCTGTATACATTTAATTCCGTTTTATCGTATTTTCATTGACGTGAAATAAATTGCTTTATTCAAGTATTTACGAGTTTTATTTATCGCATTCAAAGACGCCATTCCTGTAGGAAAAATTATACCAATATTTATTGTACTAAATGATAAGTAGGTACCCATTCATGCAACTGTGCCGAAATCATCATCATCAGCCAGAGGACGGCCACTGCTGGACAAAGGCCTCCCCCTAAGGATCTCCACCACGACCGGTGTTGTGCTGCTCGCATCCAGCGGCTACCCGCGACCGCGCACCAGATCGTCGGACCACCTTGTTGGAGGCCTGCCCACACTGCGTGTTCCGGTGCGCGTTCGCTACTCGAGAACCGTTCTGCCCCAACGGCCATCGGTTCTATGGGCAATGTGCCCTGCCCATTGCCACTTGAGATAGGCGATTCTTTAGGCTATGTCGGTAACTTTAGTTCTTCTACGAATTTCCTCATTTCTGATTCCATCACGTAGAGACACCCCGAGCATAGCCATTGCTCTTTGCGTGACTTGAGCCTGCCTATTAGGCCCATAGTGAGCGACCACGTTTCGGTACCGTATGTCATCACTGGCAACACACACTGCTCGAAGACTTTCATCTTGAGACACTGCGGTATTTTGGACAAGAAGATATTTTGTAACTTACCGAACGCTGCCCATCCTACCTACTTACGTAACAAACGGTACAGTTAGGGTACCGTTTGTCCCAGGTATACATAAACTCAAACTCAAATTATTTATTCACTAAAATACACGTTATAAAACAGTGGTAATGTTTTGAAATAAAGTTTCAGTGCATCTTGCCGTTACCGGCATGTGAATATCAATTATATATAAATTACGAGTATAATACATAATTGTTAAAATCTAACATGCCAAGAACTCATTTACGGAGTAAAAACATTTTTCCAAAAGCCATTTACTAATTTTAGATTTGAATTCAGGCATTGGAGTTTTCTTTAGTTTTATTGGTAATTTATTGAATATAATAATAGACATGCAATATACATTTCTTTTAAATAAAGTTAACCTTATCTTGGGAAGAAAAAGTTTATCTTTGTGTCTGAACGTTCTTTGTAACATATTCTCATGCGTGCTAAATAATTGGGTATATTTTTTTACTAATAAACAAATAATAATAATAATAATAAACTCTCCTACACTCACACCAATTATCTAGCCCAAGAGAAGCTTCGTTATGAAACTCGTTAAATGGTTACTAGACAACGGATAAACATACATAAAATACTTAAATACATACTTGTTATACATAGAAAACACCCAGACCCGAGACAATTTAGAATAACAATCATTTCTAAATTGACCCGACCGGGGATCGAACCCGGAACCCCAGAGATGGCGACACCATGAAAACCGGTGTACAAACCACTCAACCAAGGAGGTCGTCTAGTTATGTATAGTTTTTAATGTACATACATGGGAGAGGTAATATTTTTAAATTCTGAAATAGAGGTCTAGAGCTATCAAGGAAACCGGCTCCACACATATTTCTAATACACTTTTTTTGAACCTTAAATATCCTATCAGTATCTACCGAATTTCCCCAAAGAATGAGACCATAATAAAGTACCGATGACATATCCGTAGTTAGGCTGATAGTACTGCTTCTGTGGTGGCAATATGTCTCAGTTTCTTAAGCACAAATACAAATTTATTAAGCCTATTGCACAAGCTATTTATATGCGGTTTCCAAGAGCAGTGTTTGTCTATAATAACCCCTAAGAACTTTGTCTGTTCCACTTGACAAATGTTTTTATTGTCATACTTGATTTCTAGTTCCAGTTTCTTAGATTTATATGTTTTAAAGTTGATAACGTTAGTTTTACCTAAAATAATTTGTAAATTATTATTATTGAGCCATTGTATTATATTTTTAATTATGTTATTAATATCATATTCAAAATTTATGTCATTTGTCGATTGAATTAGCAGTGTCGTGTCATCTACATACAAAATAGTTTTATGATGTGTTACGTCTGGTAAGTCGTTTATGTATAGAAGAAAAAGTAGTAGCCCTAATATACTTCCTTGTGGAACTCCCATATTGTTAGTATTAAAACTAGAATGTTATTTTTTTTTCTCTGCCTGTTTTTTTTTTTATTACAACGCTTTGAAGTCTGTTTTGTAGATATGTTAGGAACCAGTTATTAGCCACGCCACGTATACCGTAGTTGTCAAGTTTACTTAATAGGATGGTATGGTCAACAAAATCGAAAGCCTTACTCATGTCCAAAAATATCGCCGCTAGTGCTTTTTTTATCGTTTAAACATTCAGTGACAGATTTGACTAGATCAAAACAAGCTAATGTTGTCGAGCTATTTTTACGAAAGCCATAATGTAGGTCGTTGAGAACCTTTTGCGCTTCTACAAAACTATAAAGTCTGCTATACATTGCTTTTTCTACGATTTTAGAAATAACGGGAATGAGCGTAATTGGACGATAATTATTTAGATCAGAGGTATCACCTTTTTTGATTAATGGATTAACAATTAATATCTTTAGCACATCGTCGGGAAAAATCCCTTGCTTAAATGATAAGTTTATTAAGTAGCTCAAAGGAAAGCTTATTGTATCAGATACCTACCCCCTTGATAACTTCTGTACAGATACCATCATACCCTACACAGTGGCTATTTTTCAGAGATTTTATTATTTTAATTATTTCGACATTGTCTGTAGGCGTTAAGGAAATACTGTTTGGTGTGATTTTTAAGTGCTTTTGACGGTTATGCACATGCAGATTTGCCTTTTTGATAAAATGATTAATAAAATGGTTATTAAATATTTCACTTATATCATTTGGGTCAGTATAGATTATGTTGTTACTAATAATATTTTCTAAGTTATTATTAGGACGTTTGTTGTTTGTGGTATCTCTTATTACCTGCCAAGCAGCTTTACACTTATTCTTATTGTTTGATATACTTAAATATACTGTTATTTATTCTTTGTAAATTATTGATGCAAGCCCTCAATATTTTATCATATTTTTTTATATGTATTTTTGTTTATCGTCCTGTTATTTGCAGATTTTATGTTTTTCGTATATAATTTTCTTTTTACTAAACAGCACTTTTTTAAGCCTTTAGTAATCCAATTTTGCACTGCTTTATTCGAGATTTTAATATAAGGAAAGCATAGATTATAAAATAGTAGAATTAGGTCATTGAATATTTGGAATGCTTCATTTACTTTAATACTGGCATATACCTCTGAAAACGATAAAGCTGATAAACATTCTTGAAATTTGCGCATATTATCACTAGAGTAGTCTCTTTTTTTTTTAAACCAATAAGTGATATTGGTTTGATTATTTATTTTTATAGATAGTGTTTGTGCTGTTTCATGGTCCGATAAACCGAGTTGAAGTACAGCTCCCTTAGCATTACGAATGTTACTGGCTATTATGTCTAGGCATGCTTGTCTTCTAGTCGGTACATTAATATTAGCTACAAGGTTATAATTATACAATATAGATTTTAACTCGTCTGTATATTTGTTATTCTTTAGAGTATCAATATTAAAGTCACCACATAGGACGATCTTTTTACGTTTGCTCTTTGAGATTACTTCGTTTAACAATAGGTTCAGTTTCATGAAAAACACATTAAAATTTTGAATTTTTGGGACCCTGTATTTTTCGTCGTACATATTCGTCAACAACTTAAATAGCAGAGTCTCCAACCTTCAGAGGAGTGGGTACGACACGTGGTTCGACATGATTTTCGTCTTCTCCATGTTTATTTTAAGACTCACTTGTTGAGGTGTGCGTTACTCCAGCAGGAAAGTAGCTCCTAGAGTGTTATGAGTGTATAATTAGTGCGTAATCTGCTGTAAATGTGCGCTGCATAAAAAAATTGTGCGTGTTGTCGGTTTGAGGAAAAACGAAAAAAACTATTTCTGCTGCAGTAACGCTGTTCCAGCTGAAAAATTCTAAACGAATGATCGAAGAGAGAAAAATGGTGCAATGAGCTTACGTTATTGCAAAAATGTGCGCCGAAAATAAAATTGGTGTTACTTTAGGTTTTCGAGATATTGCATTTCCTGCTGGAGTAACGTTTTGCAGAATCGTGTATCTCTAAAGCCATTGTATGTGCGCCTGTAGACTAAACATATACTAGTAGCTCTTAATTTGTGCGTATTGTGACAGAATTAGATTTACGAAAATATTCATAAATTTCAAGTAATTGCGCTTTTTTTTTCAATCCGTAACAAATCGCAGTGCCTAAACGAGAAAATGTATAAGCTCACTGAAAACTGTATTCGATTCTTCTCGACACATAAAAAGTTTCAAAAGTGTACTTATGTACCTACATGCGGTATTGAATAATAATACTAAAAGTCAAAACGACGGTGTCATAACTTTGACGGCAACATACAAGAAACCGGCTCAACCCAAGATGAGCGGGTTTAAACCAAAAATTAGTGCGTTTAGTCAAATAACATAGTGAAAATTTTCGGCCTAGAATGTTTCGCATATAGTTAAATAGATATAAACAAAAACCAAAACATGTAAACAACTTCTGGTTATCCTACCAAATTTGAATGACTACAAAAAGGCGACGGATTCGTACATATCAATGATTAACTTTACTCATGAACCGGTAGTAAAAAAACTTGTAATTGGACTATATCTTCTAGCTGTTTCCGTGACCTTGCAGATGATTAAGTACATTATTTTTAAATAGGTATAAACCATTTTAGGTTCGATTTTTTTAATTTACGCAAACTTAAACTTGTTTCTTCTGAATGAGACCTCGTGCCCCTGACCCCGCGCCACCCGCTGACGTCACAAGGAGTCGCTTTGTCTAGTTTGGAGAAAGTGAGACAGCTAGTAAGCGTACGGTATTGGTGGGATAGAGACAGATACATAAACGTTGCTTATTATCTATAATGCGAAGTGTTTTTTTACTAGGAAGTGCATACGCACTTTACGTATCATTTCGTAAAATCGTAAACAAACAGTTGTAGTTATCACGTCAAGGACACAGTCGCGTTGAGTTACGCAGTTGCACTGTTATTGTTTGTTTATTGATAATTTTATGAAGTTGGTTGGAAGTGTTTAAGTTATAAGTTTAAGTTAACAAGATACCCTTATATTTTGTAAAATAAAAGAAAAATTACTGTTTTTGCAAATTGTGGGAAATTAACCTAAGTTAACGGCGTCAATTAAGTGGCAAAAAAGGCAAATAAATATTTAAAAAAAATAACAAATAATAACATAACCTGGGTTTCCACCATGAACACGAATCATAGAATCGCAGCGACTTGGCATGCTTAAAATCAGTACATCAAAATCACTTGAAGGAATAGAATCAAACTAGCCCAAACTCGATGGGGTTTTATCGTTATATTGCGGAATTCCTATGGCCACCTTCCAGCTCCAGCATCAGATCAGCTCCATGTCATCATAATATTGCATTGTCACGCGATATATGTACATATGCATGCAAAATTTCAGCTCAATCGGAAACCAGGAAGTGGGTCAAACTTAAGTTGCAAGATATCATTACAGACATGGGACAGGTGAAAGTAAATATAAGCTTGTAAAAATAATAATTTCCACATCAACAAGCTCTTTCATTTGATATGGTCACAAGGTACATTAATTTTTTTTGTTATTAGGCCCCAACATATGTCCAGCAAACGTTTGAACGCGACTGTACGGACAATAGCTTATGTTTAATACGTTTAATAAAGAAGGTCATTGACATGTACGAATCCGTCGCTTTTTTGTAGTCATTCGAATTTGGTCGGATAACTAGTCTTATAATTGCCAACAAACGTTTGAACGCGACTGTACGGACAACAGCTTATGTTTAATACGTTCATTAGAGAAGGTCATTGACATATACGAATCCGTCGCTTTTTTGTAGTCATTCTAATTTGGTCGGATAACCAGCCGTTGTTTACATGTTTTGGTTTTTGTTTATATCTATTTATATGCGAAACATTCCAGACTGAAAATTTTCACTATGTTATTTGACTAAACGCACAAATTTTTGGTTTAAGCCCGCTCATCTTGGGTAGAGCCGGTTTCTTGTATGTTGACGTCAAAGATATGACACCGTCGTTTTGACTTTTAGTAATATTATTCAATAACGCATGTATGTACACTTTTGAAACTTTTTATGGTTATTATATGTGTCAACAAGGGTCGAATACAGTTTTGCATTTAAAAAAACCAATGAGATTTATGGCAAATGCTATAAAATTTGATTCTATACAAAATAATTAAGTGTTTTAGGCGAAGATGACTTTAAAAATACAAATGATTACTTTAATCTCATTATATGGCTCAGAGAGGTCCTGCAGCAGATTAAGCACACTAATATTATCCTATGTTTACCAACTTTTAACTGTGGAAAATATGCAAACATGTATAACTCAAGAATTGAAAGTTTTAACAATCTACTAAACTTGGATATTCTGACTCATGAACATGCTTATCTTCTTGATTCCAACAGAAATTTGTCTTATAATAACAGTATGTTTAATAAAAGAACCGGCGTTATAAGCACCCGTGGCTTACAGCAAATATTTAAAGATCTCAGTACTCGCATAAGCGAGATAATAAAGTATGAAATAGCTGTTTATGAATCAAGCCAAACTAATGACTTGTTTTTTCTCGAGCAATAACATTAACATACTTCATCAGAACATCGCCGGTCTTATTAACAAATCGAATACACTGGAGGTACACTTGGAAGATCTTACGGAAAAGGGTAAATCTGTCGATGTGTTATGTATTACTGAACACTTCATGATGGCAGGGCAAGAATCTCAACTTTCAATACAAAATTATTATCTCGCCGCATGCTTTTCAAGAAAGAAGTCAAAGAGAGGTGGTGCTTGCATTTTATTACGCAAGGGTCACATGTGGAAACCTGTCTCAGAAATCGCAGAACTGTCAGTGCCAAATTTATTAGAATGCTGTGCTATAGAATTAATTAATTATAAACTTGTTGTTGTGTGTGTATATAGGGTACCAAATGTAGCAAATATAAACATATTTTTTGCTAAATTGGATCAATTGCTTTTAAAAATACATAAAATTAATAGATTTGACCACATTGTAGTAGCTGGTGACTTTAATATTGACATTTTGACAAATAATAATATTGCTATGGAATTTGAATGTATACTATTGAATTATAATTTAAAACTAACATTGAGACAACCAACTAGAATGGCAAGCCGAACATGTATTGACAACTTTGCACATAACCTTAAAAAAGGCTGTAAACCGGAAGTCCTTGAACTAGCCTTGTCAGATCACACTGCGCAGCTCATGCGATGTACAATAAAGGGTCTACCACTGATTAAACATTGGAAAAAAAACACAGGGATTATAGCCTCGAAAATATTACTAAATTTAAAGAATGCTTGAAACGTCTTTCATTTGTTGATGTTTTTAGGGCAAACGACGCCAATTCAGCATTCAATGAATTTATAGAAGACTTTAAATTATTCTACAATTTATGCTTCCCTATAATTACTAAATCTATACCTATCATAAAAAAACTTAGATGGATATCGCGGGGTATAAAATGCTGCAGTAAGAAAAAAAGACAACTATTATGGAACTATAGACATAAACCGACTGAAAATAATAAACAGATCTACTTGAAATATACCAGATTATTTAAAAGAATTATAAATTTGACACAAAAGGCACAAAATAATTACAATATTAAAATATCGGACAACAAACAGAAAACGACATGGGAAATAATAAACAAATCTAAATTTAACCTACCAAAAAATGACATATCTCAAATTAAGGTTGATGACAAAGTTATTACTGATCCGAAAGCAATAGCTAATAAGTTTAATAACTATTTTATTGATAGGGTTACTTGTACAAAAGAGTCTAATAAATCTGCAACGTCGAGTTTTCCTTCAAAGCAGCGGTCGATGTTTATGCCACCGTGCATGCCTTGTGGCATAAAAAAAACTATCGCTAGTCTAAAAAACACAAAAAGCGAGGGTTTCGATGGCATATCAACCAAAGTTATAAAAGCTGTAAGTGACGAAGTATGTGTTCCATTATCACATATAATTAATATTTGTATAGAAACTGGTGTGTATCCAGATTACTTAAAATTATCTGTTGTCAAGCCGTTGTTCAAAAAGGGAGATAAAAATGATATTATAAACTTTAGACCTATTACACTCGTACCAATTTTATCAAAACTTTTTGAAAAGTTTATATTTAATGAAATTTATACGTATCTCGAAAAAAATAAAATATTATGCGATGAACAAAAAGGTTTTCGAAAATGTAAAACTGTTAATTTGGCAATATTTGAATTTTTACAGACAGTGATGTCAAATGTTGATAGAAAAAATCCCGTCTGCGTTTTGTATTGTGATATGACACAGGCTTTTGATCACGTTGACCACGATATATTATTAAAAAAATTGGAATTGTATGGTATTAGAGGAAATGTGCTCAAGTTGTTACAATCATATTTAACAAATAGAAAACAGTACACAGTGGTATCAAAAATCAATAAACAGACAAACATAGATGAAGCCTTCACTTCCAGCGAACGTTTGGTAAAATTTGGAGTACCTCAAGGAAGTGTTTTGGGTCCTTTATTATTTATTATGTACATTAATGATTTGCCTAAAAAAATCCCCTACCCTTTGACACTTTTCGCAGATGACAGTACAATGACAATACCATGTAATAATCTAGATACCTATGAATTTGACATTTTGAACTCTTTGACATTAGTAATATCTTGGTTGGAAAATAATAATTTAAAAATAAATTTAAATAAGACTCAATTTATGCAGATAAGACAAAAACAACCGGGAATGCCACTAGATAATATTAAAATATTAATAACTGAGACAAACTCAACAAAATTTTTAGGATTAATTATTGATAGTAAATTAAATTGGAAAGAGCACATTGAATATTTATGTAAAAGAATCAGCAGCTCTTCGTACGCATTGTATAAACTTGCCCAAGTTTTAGGCACTAACGCTTTGCTTACTGCATACCATGGATTGGTTGCCTCCATTATTAGATACGGCATAATGTTTTGGGATAACTCCACTGACGTAGTATTGGCATTTAAAATGCAAAAACGCTGTTTGAGGTCTATGTTTGGTCTTAAGAGCATAGAAAGTTGTAAGCCTCTATTTTTAAAACACAAAATTCTTACGTTGCCATCCATGTACATCTATGAAACTGCGGTATTCATAAAATTACACCCTGAACTGTTCCCTAAAATGTCAGATGGTGTTGTCCGTAATAGACGCAACAATGACCGGTTACAACTTCATACAGCTAATACTACATTGATGTCTAAAAGTGTATTTTGCATGGGACCTAAAATTTATAACAAAATTCCCAAGATGTACAGAGAACTGCCATTAAACCACTTTAAAAATAAAATGAAATGCTTATTGATTGACAAATGCTACTACAATATTATTGATTATTTAAATGATAAACTTATTTAATTTAATTTATTCATTACGATATTTTTATTTTGACATTTGTATTTTGTAGTAATGTAATGTATACGACATTGTTTTTTTTTAAATTATTATTTGTATTGTTATTTGACTTGCACTTTTTACGTGATATTTAATTCTTTTGACTAATTGACAATAGACGCTTTATATAAATAAAATTTGTACGCCAAACTGGCAAAACATGTTGATGCAATTAAAATTTATAGGTACCAACTTTTATTATGTAACCACACATGTTATTGACAAATAAATATTCTTATTCTTATTCTAAGGTATATAACAAAACTGTTGTGACACTTAATCACAACTCACACTACATGTTAGATCATTATGAAAGTAGGACTTAAGTTTTGATTTGAAGGTATTTGGTACCATATTGTTATCAATATCAATAAAACGTAGTTCGTCGGGTAGTACCGTAGTACATTTAAAAGTCTAGTAACTAGGTAGTCCGTTGTACGTTCGCCGTAGGTGTTCCTCGCGCTGCCCATTCACAACTTATTGCGAGCCACCGCCTGTGTATATACAGCATGCTTTATTTTATTTCGGAATTTTTGGTTACAAAAGTTTTCCTTTAGCAACTTATATTCTATTTGGGATTGTACCGGTAATATGTTACAATATTTAAAAAGGCCTTTATCATCGTCATAAAATTGCTATTTAATGTTTGTGAACACAATATTCCGGAGAATTTTACGTTGAAGAATAAATATAGATTTAATATATGTGGCATAAGTTCGACCGTAGCTGCTTATTCCATACTGGATGTACGATTCAGCCAATGAGTTGTATAGCATTAGTTTAACCTTATTCGGAATACGATCTTTTAATATAATTATGTTGGCAAGGAACTGTCTAAGTTTGTTACACACATACTCGATTTGGTGACTCCAGTTCAACTTATCATCTATAATTAGACCAAGATATGTGTATTTGGTTACGTTTTCAATGTAAGGACACTGGCACTGTGCATAGGACAAACTATGTAAGCAGCCGTGGTTATGGGCAAGTATACCATTAAATGGAGAATGTTAAGATGTGGGGATTTAATATTATTATGCAACAATTTAGTCTTGTCCGTATTCAGCACTAGATCCTCGTCATGACACCACTTTGCTATCATACAAAAGTCCAATTGCAGACGCTCGCTCGCTTTTTGTGGGTCTTTATCAGCAGTGATCAAGCAAGTATCGTCGGCAAATTGGTAGCATGTACTAAACTGTACACATTTCGCCATGTCATTTACATATGACAAAAAGTGGAAAGGACCCAATACCGATCCCTGAGCTGTACCTTCGGTAACAGTTTTAAAGTCACTGTAGGTATCATTAATTACTGTAAACTTCCGGTTATGGAGGTAGCTTTCGCACCAACGGAGTAACGGTCCACGAATACCTGTAAGCTCGAGCTTTTCAAGAAGTCGCTTATGATTTAATGTGTCAAAAGCGCGAGAAAGGTCTATAAACAAGGTAAGTGTTGACTGTGTTCATCCAGGTAAGTGTTGACCTCATCAGTAAATTTGACACAAGCTCTGTAGTTCCTTTGCCTGATTGAAAACCGTACTGGTTCTGAGTATTATTTGTAGAAATGGTGTATTTCGTCACTCACGAGTTTTTCGATTATTTTGTCAACAGAAGAAAGCAGTGTTATTGGCCTTACACATACCACCTAGGTGGGATGTGTAAGGCCAGTTCACAAAAAGGGCCCAAAAAACAATTACATGAATTATCGTCCAATAACACTACTTTCTTCTGTTGACAAAATAATCGAAAAACTCGTGAGTGACGAAATACTCCATTTCTACAAAAAACATGAAGTCATTACTCAGAACCAGTACGGATTTCAATCAGGCAAAGGAACTACAGAGCTTCTGTCAAAATTTACTGATGAGGTCAACACTTACCTGAATGAACGGAAACATGTGCTGGGTTTGTTTAAAGACCTTTCTCGTGCTTTTGACACATTAAATCATAAGCGACTTCATGAAAAGCTCGAGCTTACAGGTATTTGTGGACCGTTACTCCGCTAATGTTTTTGGAACTTTACCAAGCTCAATCAGTTATTGGCTTGGTTTCCAAAATATGGGAAATACAAAAATAAGCAAAAAAATATTTATTAATAATCATTGACACGCAGATGCTGCTAACACGTAGACGTCGTCCATTCTTGCAAGTTGAAGTAGAAAAGAATACACGCGCGCGAATGTGTAAGCAGTCACTCGTCTCAGTTTAAGGAAGGCGAATGTTTCGTCGAACATATCGTCGAGAGGGAAACGAGTAGCGAGCACGCATGTGCAAATGTATCAAATACAAAACGTAAACACACAAATTAACTTATTTCTTTAAGTCTAATTTAAGTCTTGCCAAAACGGATTTCAAAACTTGTATTAATTGAAAACGCAACAAAAGTGTGTCTAGTAATATGTCAGCCAAAGCTACGTCTATATATGAAAAAACAATAAATTTCAATTCAATCAAACTACAATTATCGATGTTTTTGGAAACCCGCTAATTTAACAACAATGATTACAGGTTTTTCAATTATTGCGAACCTTTTTGTAGATTAGCAAAGGCAGACAGGGACCTGAATTTACAACGTACAATTTAATATACGAGGGGCGTTCAAAATATTCTCGGTATGTGGATAAAAACAAACAAATACGAAAAGTTTGATATTTTTATTTTTCAATATACTCCCCCCCTATGTTCATACACTTATAAGATCGATCAATTATTTTTTTTAATCCCTCATAAAAATATTTTTATCTTTGGTGTAAAAATGCTCCTCCACGGCCGTCTTCAACGCTTCATCGTCAGAAAATTTATTTCCACGCAGATCCTTTTTAAGATTGGGGAACAAAAAGAAGTCGCTTGGGGCTAAGTCCGGACTATAGGGTGGATGAGTAACAGTTTCAAACCCACATTCAACAATAGCTGCCTTGGCAATATGAGCAGTATGGACAGGGGCGTTGTCATGCAGAAGCAGAACACCTTTGGTTAACTTTCCTCGCCTCTTTTCTTTGATCGCATCTCTTAATTGACGTATAACGTTAGCGTAGTACTGCCCTGTGATATTTACACCTTTTTCTTTATAATCGATAAGCAAAACTCCTTCACAATCCCAAAATATTGTGGCCATGACCTTGCCAGCTGACGGGATTACCTTGAACTTCTTGGGATGAGCTGAACCCTTAATGTGCCACTGCATGGACTCCTGTTTGCTCTCTGGGTCATAATCAGTGGTCGGAGTAGGTATATTGATTTTAGATACTTGCGTCATGATATCATAACATGGACATGCATTTCTTCCGGAATGTACCGGAGTTTCCAAAAATTTGGTAAATAGAGTAATAAAATAAAAAACCATATGTAAGCAAACAAAATTGTTTATTGTTAATACAAATAATCATTATTACAGTTTTATTAAAAATAATTATTTTTAATCCTCATCGGTTACAAGTTCTACATTTTGATTTTTTACTTAGGCCTTACACTTTTATTTAGGCCAAAGAGCCGGCTCAACATTAGCCAACAGGTCGAAACAATAAAGCTTTGGTCACCTATCCGTTGACCGGCCTGTGTGAGAGTGACTTAACCTCTACAATCAACGACCAAATGTGCGGCCAAGTGAGTCAATGAGTTCCAAAGGGGAAATAAGCCCAACAAATCTATAAACTACATTTCCTAAACTAGTTAATCGTTACTTACCCTAAATAATTATTAAAAAGCGACAATTATTAATAATTGTACCATCGTGATGGTTGGTTAGCGTTAGACGGGGGTTTTATAAAGGGGGGACAAAATTTCGTCCATTTTAGCGTAGGACGCACCGTTTCCAAGATATTTAAAGATTAACAAAAAAAAATCACTAATAATAATTTAAGACGTGATTTCTTTTCTTTTGCGAGATTGAGACAATGGATACGGCCAACATTAGAGATGGAGACCAGCGCCACTAGCAGCATAGCGTTGAGAGTATTGATACATTTTTAACTAGTTTCATGTAATAATTTCGATGTTTCGGTATTTTTATCATAATAATCCGGAAACTCGGAGGAGTATCCATATTAACATATACGTTTGATGTCAGTGACCTTAATTCAATATACCTACTCCGACCACTGGTCATAATGATGAACCCAGGTTTCATCTCCAGTAACTATTTTTTGCAGCACCTCATCGGGATTTTCACCACACAGGTCGATAAAATCTGAACAGCAAGCCACACGCATATCCTTTTGAAGAAGCGTCAGCATTCGCGGAACCCATCTTGCACTTACTTTTGACATATTAAGATGGTCATGTATAATGTCATGTACGGTACCAATAGAGAGATTGGTTACTTGAGCTATAGATTTTACCTTCACTCGGCCGTCTTCCAATATAAGTTTTTCCACTTTATCAATATTTTCTTGTGAGGTAGCCACTACAGGCCGGCCAGGTCTAGGGTCATCTTCAATACTCTCCCTTCCACGCTTAAATTCGCTTGACCATTTTTGAATAGTAGATAAAGAAGGAGCAGACTCACGGTAAACACAATCCATTTCCTCTTTTATGGTTTTTTGATTTTTACCCTGTTTTGTCAAGAATTTTATGACGGATCGGTGCTCTAATTTCGTTAAAATTGTTAATTCGCTCATGGTGTTCATGTTTGTTCGGCAATTGCAGAAAAACTAAAGAACATCTCGGTTCCAATTTTACTTTTTTTTAATGTCAATGGATGAATCTTAGCGGCCAGTAACAAATATATATATAAAAGAGGTTGTAACGTATCAATACCGAGAATATTTTGAACGCCCCTCGTACCTACACTTTAATGGTGTCATAAATGAATTTGAAAAGACTTAAGTAACGGAATTGACTCGCTGGCGAGTATGCTCTCCAGCGCGCCCACTTTGTTTTAAATATTACAACGAAACTATTGATATACAGTTACTTAAATTGGGTTTACAATTATATACAAATTATCTACATTTGTTTCATGGTTATTACCTAGCTTATACCTAGCTAGCTAAGTTGGTCTCGCCTCGGAGCATCACGTTACTTTGTAGCCAGTGTGGCAGTGCTAGCATCTGAGCGAAGTTCAGCGAAGGCACTGCCAATGGGTTAGGTGTATAGTAATAAAACAACCATTATTACATTAATTTATATAATTGTGTTGAATTTAAACAAAAAAGACCCTTTACTTAGGTAGGTACTAAAGAAAGTAATTTGTAATTTTTACCCCACTAATTATTAGTAGGTACCTACTTATCATAAAAGTGAGAAATAAAAAAAAATTAAAGAAAACTAAAAACCTGACAGCGTCAAAAATATTAACTGACAAGACATGAATCTTAGTGCTGCCACCAATTATTATTGTTTGTGGTTGGGCTAATGTTTTTGGCCTCTAAATTTTTTCCTATTGTAATTTAGCGATGGTGCTGTCACGCTCAGCAGAAACAGATTTTGTTAATGGGCGATTTTCTGACAGCCCAAATTAAAAAATAAAAATTAGTTCAAAAATACTCGATAGATGGCGTTTTATGAAAGCCGACCCGTTCCTACCTAAGGGCTGTAATAAATTCTACACTTTTGCTTGTCTATCAAAAAAATAAAAACATAGTACTTACAAATTTTTATTCAGGATCTCCAGGACCTATTTATATTTTGGAATGGAATAAATATTACGTAGCCATACACGTGTTCTTCATGAACCCGCCTTTTACTAAGCGCCATACTAATCTATGCAAAGCGCCATCTATGAAGTCATTTACGAACCAATTTCTTTTTTTTTTTGATCTCGGAAAATCGCCCATTGTGGTAACAGCAAAGTTGCTGAAGTCGTAGTGCTTGATAGCTCACTTGTGTGTGTGTCCTGGAAAGTAAAGAATATCTATGAGTATACAATTCTTTAGTTTTCTGCCTGCCTAGAAACGGTGTAATGGTAGGTATGTATGTATGTACAGTGGAGAACGGCCATGGCCAACCAGTTAGGAAAAATATTACTTGCAGTATACGCCGATGGTTTAGGGGGTGGAGATTATCCAATCATTTTGAACACATTATGTTATGACGACTTTAAGAAATTCCAAAAAATATACCTTCTCATACAAAATATTGCTCAGTTGATTATGATTTTAAACGAATGATCGAAAAAAATATTTTATTGATTATAGGCTAAAGGCAACTTGGGAACCTTCAAGCAGAGCGTGTAACTGAGGTCAATATTATACGACTTTGTTTGACCGTCACTCACCAATTCATCATCTCTCAGTTTACTTCATTTGTCGTCACTGGTAAAACACCCGACAGTAAAATGTTTTGAATAAACTCGATGGCGTTTTTTTGGTGTCCAACCATCTTCGGGAAACACTGCAGCAGTCCACTGCACGTCGAATTTCATCCAGAGGGGGTGTGGGTCCGGATCCATAAATTTTGTTTACATATTTTAGCTTGCCATAATAACCATTAATAATAACCAATAATGTTTATATCTACGAGTATAACTGATATGCCATAATCTCACTCGACATAAGATTCGCAAATCATAATTACAATAGTACTAACGTTAAATAGTCATAAACTTATATGTAATAACCATAAATTTCATAATAATAAAACTCATACAACAAAATTGACAAAATTAATTTATTACTTACATAAAAACAAACCTAACCTAACCTAAAATGCTCAATACCCTTTTTTATAGTACTTACATGGTTTTATAGATTTCATTCATTATGTGACAAAATTATGACAAAAGAAAGAAAGACAAAAAACATTATGACTCCAGATTTTTGGGCAAATGAAATTAGGGATTTCATTAGTTATGATAAACAATATTAGTACTGACATACAATAGTACAAATTATATTTATGACACAATAATTAATACAACAGAGTATTATGACAAAGGGGCTTAGGACAAAGTTATTATGACATTCAATAATAGGACAAAAATAATTAGGAAAAGCAAGGGACGCTCATCCAGAGGAAATCTAAAACATTTAAGTGAACATTACGACTACTTTTTAATTTATCGATACTTAACATTTTTCACAACACTTTCATAACATCTACGACGAAATTGTAAAATGGATTTTTAACTCTTAGTGAAGAAGTTTAACTATTTATTCCAATATAATATAACGAATGGTAACTTTTAATACTTAGTCCAACGAAGATATAACTATAAAAATAAAACAACGGTAAATAAACATAGAAATATCACTTACCAGTGGAAGCCGACTATTTCACCGTTATTTTCTTTATTTTCTATCCGAGATTAACACTTCTAAACGACGCCCGCCATAGTTCATTGCTTTATCACTCACTTATAACAGTATTTTGGAACAAAATTTCAGTATTCACACAATTATCACTTTTCCAATCTAAACAGAAACGCACGCCAATGATCCATGTATTATCCACTTAAGCGTCCGAGCCACTATATAAAACATGGCGCCCAGCGTCCAGCTGTTTACAGAGCTGCTAGAAGAGTGTACAGAAGAATACGAACCCTGACTGAGCTGACAAAAAAAATTAGAACTAAACAACTACTCAGGCTATATCAAAACTTTATATACGTACGGAATGCTTAGAAAACGCAGTATTTTAATAAATTAACAGTTAATTACGAAAATCTATTACTAAAATTACAAAAATAAACATTCCAAGACAAAAAAAAAATACGTAAAAATATATCGACATTTAGAAATTATTATTACTTGGAAGTCACTGTTTGAAACTATAAAGAATCATACCATGTTCGATAGCTAAAACCACAGACATATTCTATTATATGTCTGGCTAAAACCACATATGTCTGTGGCTAAAACCATAACGATTGTTTTGATGTGCACATTGGAAGAAGGATGATTACGAAGAGTAAAGCCGGGTCCGCTGCGCCAGATTTTGAACAGAACATTGTTCGAAAACATAAATTACTCAATGGGCCACATTATTACTCAATGGGCCACGCCCCTTATTTATGTTTTCGTACAATGTTCTGTTCAAAATCTGGCCGCAGCGGACCCGGTTTAATAACAACATTTTTTAGCACCAAAAAAATCCTATGCAAAAAAAATGGCGAACCGTCAAAATTGTCAACAATTTCATTTTTTTACTAAAGGTTCTCGTACACTATGCAATAGTTTCAATTGCTCTACGGATCAATTGATATCCATACAGCCACCTTTTTTCTTGCGGAACTACGAACTAGGTGCAGTGGGCAACAACCTTATCAAAGAACGTTGCCGTGTTTATGGCGCTTGGTCAGAAAAAAAATTTAGTTGCAATCATAGATTAGTATAGTATACTGGAGATAGATAGCAAACTCCGCTCATTCAAACGATCATGTAATGTGTCGCCATCTATCCGCCAGCCAAAGAACTTTTCTGCACGCACACATTGCGCTTGCATGTGTGTAAGCTGGTAAATTACTTGTTGTTTTATTTACTACCACTAAAACATGTAAACTTTGAGGCATGCAAAATTTTTGCAAATGTCGCCTCAAAGTTTACATGTTTTAGTGATAGTGAAACAGAAATGGGTATGACGAAGTTTAAATAAAAAAACAAAATCGTTTTTGCAACTTTATTTTCGTTCATAAAACACTTGGTCACTTTTTAATAGTTTTTCAATAAAAATACCAACTACAATAAACTGTATTTCTTATTTTAAACATTAACTAGTGAACCATCCAGCTTCCTTCTTTTACTACCTTTATTTTTGGAGTAGTGCCTTTGAGCTTTGACTTTCATTTCGTCATTATTGTCCCAAAATGTGGATTTACCAGAAAGTAAATTATTTATTTCTTTGCACCAATTGTGGGTGAAAAATATTGTACATTTATTTATTAAATATTCTTTTAATAAATGGTTATGTTGACTACATTGCAAAAATGTTAAATTTAAATGAATATTTACTATTAATTTTATATAATTCAAAATATTCTTTTTGTTGCAACTTTCTTTTAAAATTTGAATACAAATATTTTCCACATTGGCCACAAAATCAAATAAATTTCTGGTTGGATAGCACAACCAGTCTTTATTTTCATATTCCTTTAATTTTATGTATGTATGAAATGGCTGCATTTCATCACTTTCCAAATCATTTTTACACAACATACAAATTCTGTAAATTTTTTTCTTTGCAAGTTGTGCTATCCAGCCACTACAGTAACCTATCGCTGCTGTTTTCTCAATATGCATAGGAGTTACACTGTTTATCAGTTCGTCAGTTTTAACTAATTGTAAAAACAAATGAGCATCCTCTATTTCCACTTCACACGCAGTTGGTGTTTCGGTATCTTTAACATCATTTTTTAATAATAGTTTTTTTAATGTTTGCAGGCAAAAGCTGTCATCCTTTTCACAGTTAGATCCAACTGAATGTAAAGAGGAAAGATTGTTTATCAACAATGTTTTAAATGCTCCTTTGAATGCCTGTGCAGTGGGCATAGTACTACTGCATCCATGGACTCTAATGGCTCCAAAGAAATTCTCCAATGCATCCTGGTTAAAATTTCGGAGCAATAAAGAATCAATCCCTTTTGAATTTAAATAGTAGGATATTCTTTTAAAATTTTCAATAGTTTTTATCCAACTGGACAACGAAGGCACTACTCCCTGATTGTTTGCATCAACAAATTTCATTGTTTTTAAAATAGGTAAGCTGGTATTCCATAGCTTATGGTGCACTGATGTTGGCGTTACAGCTGTTCTGTAAATCTTTCCACCTTTCGGTTGGCTATAATTTCCATTCACACTATCAAACAACTCGTCTAAAAACATGAGAAGATCTGCTGTATTTGTACTATCTTTCTCGATAGCTCCAAATCCTGTAAGAGAAAAAGATTTTTACATTTTTTTAAAATAAATTGTTGATGTAAGTACAGCCAGATTCCCGTAATATAAATACAGGGGTATCCAGTGTAAGGTTATTTTATTTATAGTACACATGTACCCACAAAAAGGATGATAATCCACTTTTAGTCATATGTATGTAGGCATATTAATTTATTTTAAAACTGTAAACAGATAATGGATCTAGACTGTCACATTTGCAACTAATAGTCAATTGATAGGTAAGTTGAAGTAAAAAATCATCCCAAATGACTACATACCTGCCATAATTCCAATAGCAGCTCCAACAGTTTTACTAAATACTTGAGTACAGTATTTTACTCTCATCTTAGGTATAAGTGAAGGCACTATATGATAAGCTGTCAGTTTAGGAGCCATCGTCACTCCTTTGTAGCCTGGGCCTCTGTTATATAATGCCATATCATGGCTCCATTTTGCAATACATTGCTTCCCCTTCATGACATATTTTAAATTTTTGGTCAATAAATTATTCCTAATGCCTTTTATTAAATGGGGTGGGTCATACAGCGGAAATACTTTATTTTTATTTATTTCAAAAAAACCCTTCAGTATATTGCTGCCCTCTTCTTAAATATAATTCTTTTGTCTCATTTAATAAAGACTTAATTGCAGACACATTTGATGAACCTTGATCACATGTGGTGGCAACCACCTTTAATCCCGCTTCTTCAATTTTAACTATCATGTTTTTAATTATGGCCTTCAGTTCAATCGCTTTTGTACTTCCTTGGCAAAAATAGTATGCCAGTGGTTGCTTGAACTTTTTCACAATGCCTCTTATTAAAAAAACCAATACATGGTCACTGTATTCTTTGGTAATTGTATCTCCATTATCAACAAATCCTGTGATGACATCATCTTTTTGGTTATATGCTATGCCTGGTGCAATGGCCATCTCATCGAAAACTAGGGTACAATATTTAAATTTCTCTGGCATTCTGGCAACTCTTGCCCTTAAATTGTCAAAAATTTGATTGTTTATTCCAACTTTCAAGTTAATTTTTTGTAGCAAAGTCTGGAGTGATTGTCTGCTGGGCAAAATACAAAACTTGCTTAAGAGACGATATGCCTTGGGTGCAGGTTTGTAAAGCGATAGAGCTAAAATCTTTTCATCTAAAGTGAAACGACGGCCTTGCTTTTGTTTAGTACTCTGTGAAGCCTGCATTTGACAAAATAGCTTTGCAGTGGTTGACATATTCTTTGCTACAATTTGAAAAGCAGTACTTTTCGTCAATGATCTAGCAAGGGCTAACTTTCGTTTATACATCTTCGTATTCATTTCACATTTTCTAATTTTTTTTAAAATGCATTTATATTTTCTGTGTTCTTCAAAAGAGACATGAGGAACTGAAACAAATAATTAGTAATGATCATTCTCACCATGGCTTAATAAATTATCTTAAAAACATCGATACAACACCAAAATATAAAAGATGAGTAAGTATAGCAATTTATTTCATATTCATTAGGAATAATGCCAAATGTGGCATTGTTGAGCCATACTTATGGCTGTGATATGAAAAATTATTGATACTGTGCTTTTGTGCTCTGCTACCCCGTGGCTTGAAGTTATGCAAATTGTTTTTGGCGCATTGACAATGTTAGAACTTACAAAGTTAATGTAAGTATCTAATGAAAATAAAATACATTTTCACAACTTTCACAACAATCATTCAGCCTCAAACTAAGCAGAGCCTGTTTTATGGTGACTGGATAACGGATAAACAAACATAAATAGTAATAACAACCATGACTCGGTCACAAATGCTCATGCTCATCACACAAACATTTGCTACTAGCGGGATCTGTACCCGCAGACTTTTTGCAGTCAGGGTCGCTGAACACTATGTTAATGTAATGAAATAAAGAATGTGTTATCTTGTTACCTTTCAATTTCCTTCCTTTTCTTTCATGTGGCTGTTTGTTGGTAATGGGTATTTTATTTACTTCAAGATCTGCTTGAGGTCCTGCAAATTGAAATACATTTCCAGACTTAATTTATGGATAATTCATCATCATCAACATCAGCCTATAAACGTCCCACTGCTGGGCACAGGCCTCCCACGTGAACAAAAGCACGGGGGGATATTAGGCCATAACCCACCAAACGGGCCCAATGCGGGTTGGTGGGTTATTATGGATAATTATGTGGTTATATTACAAGCACATCACAAGTAATATAATTATTTATTAAAGATGTTAGGTATTGAAATATTGCATTTTTACCTCAATAATACCAAGAAAAAGAAAAAAGAATACAAACCTGATGTAACATCTGAGCAAAAAGGATTGAAATGTGAGCACGAGGGTAAACTTAGAGTTGTCAAGGACTCTTTTGATTGTTCTGAAAACCAAAGAAAACAATATGTAGTAGAAACACAATAACATTTAAACATTTATATTAGGTATGGGCGTTATTTAACGTAACCAGTTTCAGTAACAGGTTATGCAGCCTGTAACGGAATCACTAGTTTCGGCTTGAACAATGAACCGGTGATTTTTCGTAACCAGTTTCATAGAGCAACGACGTTATGCACAAAGCGCGTGTAACGCCGACCGGTGACAAATGTGACTGACACAAAAAAACGTAATGTAACAAAGAACAAAAAAACGTAATTAATGTAAAAATGTGTAAAAGGCTAGAAAGAACTATGAAAATTTGTTAATAATCAAAAGGTGTAAAAAGACAGAAACGATTCTTTATATAACTTTTAAAACCTTTAAGTGAAAATGTTTAAATACTCGTAACTGTATATTATTGTATTAATTTCAAATCATTGTATAGAATGAACTTTTAAATACAATTTATCCTTCCTACATAGTTAATGCAGTTAGTCCTAAACCTGGATAAAGTATGAAGGAAGTTCATTAGATCTAGATATGAGTCGTTGCGCGATTCTAAAGAAACGAAACGTAACCAGTTATTCCGATGTCGTCACCTGTTTCGAAACGAGTGATTTTTCGTAACCAGTGATTTTTACAAGTGATTTGACAATGATTAACCTAATAACAGCCTGACTAGTGACACCACATGCATGAGTATGCTGTAGCTAGTTACCGTCATTTAGTTATTATCGGAACTTAGTGACAATTTAAACAAGTTTTATATATTTTTATATTTTTGTGTGTACAATAAAGCGTTATATCTATCTATCAATATAATTATTGTAGAAGTAATTATGCATTGATCTAATGAACTTCCTTCATACTTTATCCAGGTTTAGGACTAACTGCATTAACTATGTAGGAAGGATAAATTGTATTTAAAAGTTCATTCTATACAATGATTTGAAATTAATACAATAATATACAGTTACGAGTATTTAAACATTTTCACTTAAAGGTTTTAAAAGTTATATAAAGAATCGTTTCTGTCTTTTTACACCTTTTGATTATTAACAAATTTTCATAGTTCTTTCTAGCCTTTTACACATTTTTACATTAATTACGTTTTTTTGTTCTTTGTTACATTACGTTTTTTTGTGTCAGTCACATTTGTCACCGGTCGGCGTTACACGCGCTTTGTGCATAACGTCGTTGCTCTATGAAACTGGTTACGAAAAATCACCGGTTCATTGTTCAAGCCGAAACTAGTGATTCCGTTACAGGCTGCATAACCTGTTACTGAAACTGGTTACGTTAAATAACGCCCATACCTAATTAGATCAATGCATAATTACTTCTACAATAATTATATTGATAGATAGATATAACGCTTTATTGTACACACAAAAATATAAAAATATATAAAACTTGTTTAAATTGTCACTAAGTTCCGATAATAACTAAATGACGGTAACTAGCTACAGCATACTCATGCATGTGGTGTCACTAGTCAGGCTGTTATTAGGTTAATCATTGTCAAATCACTTGTAAAAATCACTGGTTACGAAAAATCACTCGTTTCGAAACAGGTGACGACATCGGAATAACTGGTTACGTTTCGTTTCTTTAGAATCGCGCAACGACTCATATCTAATTTATATGGCAACAAAAAAGAGAGGTCAATCAAAGGGGTTTGAGTAATTTTGTATGGAAGGGTGGACTTTTTTTTTTAAATTAATTTATGATTTTATTTGGTTTGATCATTACCGACATAAAGAATGCTTTAAAATAAAAATAAACAAAAAGTCGGAAACCTCATAGTTTGTGAAAAATTGCTCATATAAAATTCGAAAATGTATGAAAAAAAAATTTTTTGCTTGTCGCTCCTCAATTTTTATTTTATTTGAAAGAACTTGTCAAGACATAAAAAAAATACTACTACAACATTTCCTAGTATTGGGCAGTTTTTGAGATATCGACTCTTGTTTGCTTTCCGTAAACCCTTTTAAGTGTAAATGTGGAATTGGCACCGGAAGCATTCCTTTTAGGGAAGTGCATTTGAGTTTATACATAACTAGCGAATCCTCGCGGTTTTACCCGTTCCCATGAGAATATCGGGATAAAATATAGCCTATGTCACTTGAGAAGAATGTAGCTTTCTAATGGTCAAAGAATTTTCTAAATCGGTCTAGTAGTTTCGGAGCCTATTCAATTCAAACAAACAAACAAATCTTTCCTCTTTATAATATTAGTAAGTATAGATGTACAGATAACGGTTACGCAAGCTATCCATTTCCGGTCATGTCGCTTTGTTCTCACGCAATGCATTTGACAAGAGCGAGAGACAAAAAGGTAATGGGTAGCTTGATCTACTGTCGTATATAATAATAAACTCTACATACTTAGGTATAATTACAGGTGGGTATAAAAATAAAATGAGGTAGGTATTTACGTCAAGTTTTATTTTCACATTAAGTATATAAAAGTAACAATTATTATTTATAAAAACTAATAAATAATTAATTTCATTATATTTACTTCTAAGGGGACTTTCACCCCTTTCGCGGTCTACAATATTTTTAAAGATTAGTATTACAATGTACTATACTATAAGTTCTTAACACACTAAATAACTAAGTAGTTAAGTAACTATAGTCCTAACAAAAAATTATCATTTACTATATCTACTAAATCTATGTTAGATCCTAATAATATTTCGTCTAAAAAGGCAGCAGGAGAAGAAACATTCACCTGATGCCTTCCCCATCCCAAGTACCATAGTATAGTCATTATGTGAGAACAACATCCCAGCGTTCTTTTGCCTATGATACAAGAACAATAGTGCCCCAAAATGGCATTTCTTCCAACAACTCCGCTTTCAATTAAAATATAAGAATAATATCGCCTTGCCCTGACATGGCGAGACTGAATGTGCCCTCGAAGTAGCCATGGATTATTAGCTCGAATACCATAATTGTGAATATCTCCTACGTTTAAATCTTTGTACACTGCAATATTATATGTACCGTCTGGCTTAATATGTTCGCCATAGTAGCTACGTGCTTGTTTTATTTGATAACTACCGAGCGCGTAAATAATTAATTCAATCATTTCGAGTTGTGGAAAATCTAGGCCAGGTAGATTAGCATTTATTTCCTCAAAACGCGCTCGCGCTCGATTTAGATTTTTGGCGATGACATATTCAGCCAGACGGTTTTCCATTTGGTATCTATTATGGTATTCATTAATTATATCATCAACCAAACTATGATCTACACATGGCACTCCGAAGGCATTTAACAAAGCTGCAGCAATCTTAACTTCATGCAATAAATTAAGTGCAGCCTTGTTGAAATATTGGTGACGAAGTTGTCTAAATTGATTTTTTAATCTGCCATTGATGGTTTCAACGATCCATCGCACCATTGTTACTTTTCTAGTCTCATTAGCTTGCTGGGTTGTCAATTGTCGTTCATGTTGGTCTTTCGTGAGAGGCATATGAGGCTCGTATCCTAAGCTTTCAGTCACTTCTATGGCATCCCGAAAACCCCTATCAAGTACAAAAACATCCCCTTGATGAAAAAAGTGATGAATAGGGTTATCTTCAATATTATTTGTCATTATTTCCTTTAAAATTGTCGAATCAGACATAGTAGCCGCATATGGCCCATAAACATCAATAATATAGCCATTTGGGCATACCATTAAAAAAGGTTTTAGCAAGTTACGCCATTTGTGAGAACTATACGATTGTCTTTGAAATAGGTAGTTTGTACTTTTTTGCATATAAATGTAAGTACCATCTAAAATAACAATTACTTTTCTTTCGTGTAAAGGAGCTTCCGGATTGCCAAATAGTGTGGTAGGAATAGTTAGAGATTTAGAAATGACTTCTTCTCGACTTATGTGGTCTAGACCTAAATACTGTGGTACAAATTCTTGAAACAAACACAGTCGAACTTTTTTCATAAAAAGTTCAAATGTTTTCCTTGTTAGTCCAAATAACTTAGATAGACGTTGATTACTGTCTCCCGTATGTAGTTTTACAAGAACAGTAGCCAGAGCTTTTGCCGGCCTTTTGCATTGGGATGCTATACTTGGCGTATCTCTGAGAACTTGAGCAAACTGAGATTTAGAAAATCCTATGTAAAAGTAAAACAACTCATCTGGAATGGTGTTTATATTGTCGAAATTAAGTAGGATTTTCTTTTTAGCTATTTTGAGCATGTCGCTGACATGTATCGATGAGAATACTGTTATTATATTTCTAACATTATTTTCAATATCCTGCCAAATGTTAGAAAATAAGTGATCGTTACAAACCCTCGCATCACGAGGAATATAAATGTTATTATTATTTAGGACGATTGTTCTAATTGAATTATGCACTCTACAAATATTAGCATTGTTGCAATTATCAATGAGGCACCGGTTAGAATTATTAGGAGCGCGAGTATACCCAGAAATCGGGAACATTACCCGATTAACTTGAACAGCTCGGTCATATACAGGGCGAGGTGGTTCGATTTCGGGGGCTATATCTTCAGCTGGCTCATCTATTTCCTGAACTTGAGGAACTGTTTCTTGTGCTTGAATAGCTGATTCGTCACCTTGAAGAATTGCTTCTTGTGGCCTTCTTTGAGCCCGGAGAAAACATGCACGACACATTCTATCTTCTTCTTCAAACTGCAAATAGAAATATATAGAAACAATTATTAACACAGATAGAACTATCGTGCGATACCTTGTGTTTTTCCACAAGTAGAACAAAAGGGCCTCGTAAACAATAGATAGAAAAACAATAGACTATAAGGTAGTCTATTGTTATCTCATCATCAAAAAAATTTTTAATACATTTAGGCATTGTTACATCAAACGGACCGTCTGCCGCGGAGTGGGAGCGCGCGTTACGCAGATTATCGTTTTTCCATAATTATATTATTATATTTAACTTCTCGTTCACACCGAACAGATCATACGTAGTGCGTTGTCGCTGACTCTAGGTGGCCGATTTCTGAACTACGCGTCTATGCACAGCGAGCGCGGATTGGCTACATAGCCGATCGCAACAGCGTATTGGATTGCTGCGCGCGGCGCAGTGGCACAATTCATTCGAGAAACTTCAATGAGTACAGACGTATATCTCGCGATAGTCGCGGTGTTGGCCAGCGAAAGTAGCGAATTGTACGCTATAGCGTTTCGTCGGCTAGGTAAGAACGCATACTGCAGACTGAGTCTACGCTCACACTGGGGCTGACTGTGTGAGCATACTCACTATCCTCGGCGGACAATCCATTTGGTGTGAAACATGCCTTAGGGTCAAGACACATTGATCGACGGCGATCGACGGTTTGTTCATACAGAAAGCAAGATTAGCATCGACGACCGACGTTGCGAAATGATGCATACGGCATCCAGCGTACTTTTGTACAAACAAACCGTCGATCAATGTGTCTCGATTCTTGAGCCATAAGCAACCATAGTACGTAGTACTATTATTTATTCTTAGACCATAGGCCCAGTGTGTTGGCCCTAGTTCGCGACAATCCTCTCACGCAAAGCACGTTTAGGTACCTACCTACTCGACTTTAGTATCTGAGCAGTAGAGTCAAGCTGAAAACAACACAGTCTAGTGTATATGCGATCGTCAAATTCGAAGCGATTGTTTGCAGTTTGACTCACCGTCCAGTCTCAAAAAAAATATTTCACCATTAGACAGAAAATATGAACATACCTCTTCAACATGTAAATCCCGAAGATAGCTGACCAAGTATGGGTGGTCTTGAAGAAAGACAAATGTTAAGCGATGCGAGCTTACAGCTGGTCTTGCTCCACCACGAAGCTGGACTCTCCGGTGACAAACGATGCATGAAACATGTCTGTTTCTATTGTCAGCCATGTCAAACGCTTTCAGAACAAGTCGATCAAAGCAGCCAAATCGTAGAGCAACCAATCACAAATAAACGCGCCAAGGTAAAAGTTTTTAGGGAATCAAGATAGTTAGAAAGCAGCAAAATACGCACGCACACGACACTACGGAAGGATTGTGAGTGACGCCAACGTCAGCGCCCGCGCCGGTCCACAATCCCCCTCCCTTCCCCCCCCCCCCCCCATCGACACTACCCTCTGGCGCCGACTACCCCGCACCCGCCTGACTTTATATAAATCGATTTGGAGTGACAAAAACAAGAACAACATTATATAGGTACTGTATAAAATATTTTTTTTTAATAACAAATAGCTCAAAATCTGCCCATGATAGACTTACTCTGTAAAATAATTTTTTGCTTATTTTGATAAGATCTTTAACATGAAATATTTTTTTTGAAGCGACATCGCCAAAAAAAAAGACCCCCAAATTACTCATACCCCTTTAACAAATTCAGATTGTGTAATTATTATTTGTATTTAAATCAAGAACATACATGTTCAATCTTATTAATATTTTAACCTTAAAACTTCGTGATAAATGTTTATCACTCTTTGATGCAAAAACTGTATGCATTTGCATAAAAAGAGATAAGTACACAATTAAATTATGACCTGGGGGACAACATATATCATACTTTTTATTGTTCCCCCAGTGTTAATTTAAAAGTAGGGTAACAAGTACTATTGTTGGCCCCCCTCCAATGATTGACCTTTTGAGTTTTAAAGCAAGATATTAACAATTACCAGCAGAAATAAAGCTAACAAAATAAAAATATACAACCTATATTTCATAATTGGCAACACCATGTAGTAACTTTATGATTTAATTAGCAGCAACACTGAGAAAAAAAGTATTTTTATTTGTGTGTTGCGATCGCGTCGATGTGCTGTGGATTCTTAGCAAAATCTGTTAAGGCTGGTTAGGTTTATTGCTTCGTTTCTTGTTTATTACGATTTGTTATAGTAAATGAATTATTTTTTTCATTTAGTTAGATTGACTACGTGCTAATTAACTCAAATATAACCGGCTATCTCACATCAAAAAAGGAATAATGGACGGCCAATCATTGTACTTACGAGTTATATGAACGTCTAATTGAATAGCATGACGGCCAATGATTAAAATACGGTTTCACAATATTCTATTATATGTTAAACTTAATTTGTGTCGAGTTATAAACGCTATTTTTAAAATTGGTCCAAAAGCCGTCATAAACATTTTGTAAACAAAAACTGGCAGGGCCAATCATTGTGCTTTTGAAGTGATTGACCGCGGCCAATGATTGTATTCCATCAGGGCCAATCATCATATCAGCTCCAAAGAGACATAGTAGTGATGTGCGTGTTTTAATAAAAAAAATAATTAATTTTTATTTTATCAGTAAATCAAAAATTAAATAACTTTACATTTGTTTTATATAATATCATTGACTTTACCCTTACCTTCTTCTTTGTTTTGTATAGTGTAAATCCATTTTTATAGTCACCTAGGTATTTAATAATAAGTGTTACTGTACCTTGGTTAGGTTGGGCACTACCTACGGGCTTGATGGAGCATTTGGTAGTAACCCGGATTTCTGCGCCGAGAGTCGTGGGTTCGATCCCACCCAGGAGAAACATTTGTGTGATGAACACATGTATTTGTTCTGTGCCTGGGTGTTATTATAAATTGTGGTACCTTCGTTGATTCTAATTGGTTGGTTCGACGACCTCCTTGGTCGAGTGGTTTGTACACCGGTTTTCATGGTGTCGCCATCTCTGAGGTCCCGGGTTCGATCCCCGGTCGGGTACAATTTAGAAAAAAACTGTTTTTCTAAATTGATTTCGGGTCTGGGTGTTTTTTCTATGTTTATGTATATTTATCCGTTATCTTACCATATAAACGAGTTTCACAAGAATACTCATCTTGGTCTAGATAATTGGTGTGAGCGTAAACAAAATTTATTTATTTATTTATTTAATATCCTTAACACAAGTGCTTTAGCTACTTATCTCGGGAGTTACATCAATGTCTGTGATGTTGTCCAATATTTATTTACAGATTGCCTTTTTAGGGTTTTCTTAAGTACAGTTGACTGCTGATCAAACTTTATTTATGTGAGTCTAGGGGTAGGATGCTTTTAAAAAAATGCAAGTAAATAAAGACGCATTTTGACTTTTTTCTTCGCTTCGCATCACTATTGCATAATCCACTACATTCATTGGCACACCACGTGTGCAATGATTGGCCCGGTCATTGTTTGTCAGGTAGCTAGGTCAATTATTGTGCTTCAGGGGGCCAATAATACTACTTTTGGGTGTTTATTACAAAAATACTTAAAAATATATCTTAACACCAGGCTGGTGAGTCCAAATCATGTTTAAATTGTTTTTAGGTATTTTCGGAATGGTACTACATATTTTGGCAGTGAATTATACGTCAATACACAGAGTAACATGAGGTCAAACTTAGCAAATGTCTTAAAGGGCCAATCATTGTACCCGTTACCCTACTACCTATAAAGACAAAGTGATGGTCAAAGTCTAACATCTAATAAATTTATCAGTGAAAAGAATAATAATGTAAGGCATAAACGAATGTAATGTAAAATTAACATGACTTTGATACATGCAGACATGAACCTATAATGCAGAGTGCAAATAGAATACAAATACCTACTAAGTAATACAGATACTAATACAGAGTAAGTACAAATTTAAAAAAAAGTTTAAAAATACCTAGGTACATTACCTGTCATAAGAAGTGTGGGAATTGCTAGGTTCGAGAGTCTATTCTTGGGATACTTATATATTTCCTCGAAATGTTTACGACAAATACGTTTGTTGTCATATATATTTTTATAATCCATGCCGGTTATTTCTCCACCAACTTTATCCAGCCATATTTTAAACTGTGCCGTTTTTGATACAGGGTCAGGAAACCGGTGCAAAGTGATATCTGAAAAATATATTTTAATTATTATTTACGTAATGCCAAGGAATTCATTAACTTTATACTATAAAGAATCTGCTGATATTTATCCAATGTCGATTTTAGATGTCAAAATATCTCATATTATTATGTTTGTCTATTCATTAATATGAATGGATGTTATTATGACAAAATTTTAGGTCTGTATCAAGGAATCAAGAGAGAGAATCAAGGGTGTTGTACACAGCGGAAAATTCTTGACAGTAGAAATCAAGCCTAGGGACATCCATTTTAACAGCTACTATAAGGATCTTTGGCTTTGATCAATGTTACACTTGATTCGAAAGTAGCCCCATTAGAAGTAGTATCTAAGTAAGTACAGCCAATGATATTATACTTTTTATTGTAACATCATTGAGTACATCTGTAACATTGTTACAAAACGTCTGTGGTTACAAACTACTTTAAATATTCTCTAAGCTATGTATTTTTATAACCACCTCCTTTTATGGAATTCGAAACTTGGTAGGTAGTTGTCAAATTTATACATGTTCTGAAAAATAATAATTTGAATGCCATATATTATTTTATTGGGTTGACATGCCAGACTTCAAAATTATTTAGCAGAGTTTTTCAATTTTATTATAGTTCTGCATCATACCTTGTTGAATAAAGAAGAACCTGTACTTGTCCTTAGACAGGTAAGATTTATCTTTAAGTATAATCTCGAGCAGACAAATTTGTAAACATTTCGGAAGAGACAATTTTTAAACTAATTTGTTATTTTCGTTTTAGGTTTTATTTTTGGTTTTAAAATAAATACTATTGCTGGGGAATCTGAGTTTTACAGGACGTACAGGCTACATATCAGTTTAGGTATTAGGTGTAAGGGGTGTAACCCATACTAAACATCATCATCATCATCAGCCGAAGGACGTCCACTGCTGGGCAAAGGCCTCGACCAAGAATCTCCACAACGGAGAGATGTGCTGCTTGCCTCCAGCGGCTACCAGCGACTTTCACCAGATCGTCGGTGCACCTTGTTGGAGGCCTGCCTACACTACGCCTACAGAACTTATCAAATAACAATTTAGTGGATTTAAATTTTTCCAAACAGAGACAGAATTGCATTTACTGGTATCCTTTGCAGTCACCGAACACCCTGGCACACAGCAGCAACGGATTTGAGACATGGTTTAAAAAGTTCACTGATAACTACGATCACTACTAACAATTATTATGGGTCCAAACTCCTCGAACGAGAGCGCCTATGTTTAATAATATCACAGTAACAGTAATCTTTGCAGTCTTTGATGTTTCACAACAAAACGAAGTCGCACGGAGGAAGCTAATCAACTCAACGTGGAGATATGTATGAAATTATTAACGTTATGTATCAAGGCTACACGGAGGAAATTAATCAACTCAACATGGACAGCTTAAGCACACACGAATTCACAAAAAGTAATGGGCGATTTTCTGACAGCCCAAATTAAAAAGTAAAAATTAGTTCAAAAACACTCGATAGATGTCGTTTTATGAAAGCTGGGTTACTTATGGGCTGTAATAAATTCTACACTTTTACTTGTCTACCAAAAGAATAAAAAAATAGTATTTACTTACCTATTTATATTCAGGACATCCAGAACCTATTTCTATTTTGGAATAGAATAAATATTACACAGCCATACACGTGCTCTTCATGAACCCGCCTTTTACTAAGCGCCATACTAATCTATGCTAAGCGCCATCTATGAAGTCATTTACGAACCAATTTCTTTTTTTTTTTTGATCTCGGAAAATCGCCCATTGCAAAAGTATTTATGCGCAGGAGGACACAAAATCGCCATTTGCAATTAATGTTGCCCCATTTCGAGTAACATCACCACATAGTTTAAAATATATTTAAATTAATTTTTACTGTTTTTCTCTATATTTTACAAGAAATCATAATCCAAATCACGGAAACAAATTAGTTTTTAGTTTGATATTAAAACTTTAGTCGTAAATAATTAAATTTATAGATTTTAGTGTAAAGAAGTTTTCCCTACGCAGAAACCTATTTATTTAGCGTAGCAACTCCATATTTTTCTTCTTTGGCTGGCGGATAGATGGCGCTGTTTTGCCCAAAATTTGATTTGTATGAAGGTTGCAATGTCACTGTCTACGAATGTAAACAAACTTAACCAACAAACTTAACCAATCTTTAACGATAATTAGTTTGCGATTGTTTTGATGTGCACTTATTTAGGAAATATGGTGAGTAGAAGAGTATTTCGACATTTTTAAAGACGCTTACGCTGCAAAATTCCGTTTTGGCGAACTTTCAATTTCGTCAATTTCGAAAGTGAAATTTTCTGTGGCAATATATAGATTTCTTTTACTTGTATGATGAATTAGTAACCACAGAACCACCTCAATTTTTTTCACGGACCCACGTACTACGTTCTTTGACCTATTAAACGGGTAACTAAACCTACCATGGACGGTTGGAGGTTTAAATGCTCGGTGAGTAAACCTACCGTGGACGTTTCGCACTTATTTTTTCTCGGTGAGTAAACCTACCGTGGACGGTTGATATATGTGTCATTGTTGGCTGACAAAGGCGAAGGCGAAGAATGAGTCGGTCGCAAAAAAAAATAAGAATATAATAAAAAATTGGGACACTCCGTATCTGTGTCCCACAAGTGGGCAAACGTTGGGAGGGTGTACAAAGAGTGAGCCGATCGCAAAGGCACAAATTTAAAACAAAAGAAAATAAAAATTAACACGACCAAAAAAATTAAAGCACGCTACTTGACCCGCGTGGTGAGCATGCACAAGAACTGAGCCGATTTAACACGACAAGAACAAAAAAAGGCGGTCCGGTCACAAAAGTACTACGTACAGTGCGACATAAAAGAGTAGAAAATAAATAATCCAGAACTAAATTCACTCTTATTTTGCCAACAGTGATTATCTGTCATTAATGTCAAGTGGTTGTTCAACTCTGTCCGTGGTTACGATATAAATTGTTGTTTTAGTGATATTTCTACTTTCCTGGATTTAAAACACTGATAACATGATTATGACCATCCATGGCGGTTCTCGTAACATAATATATAAGGTTTTTTTTGCGAAGTTTGGCAGAATTTCAAGACGGAACTTCGTTACGTAATCTGGAGGATATTTACAAACGTACAGCAGATTATACTGGTAAGTAAGTTATAAAAGATGTTGAAAGTATAATTATCTAAAATATGCCTATGCGCAATCGGCTAAATTCCGTGAAACAATCAGTATTTTTAAATATTTTTAAAAGTTTTGGGGAATGTGGTATGTATAGTAAATTATGTCGGTTGGCTTTTGAATCGAGTCGCCTGAATTTGAAGAAACTAACACTGTGGGGGGGTCTAAGTGGTTCTAAAATAAAGGCTTATTAACATTTTAGCTGCAGCTGTTGCGGTAAAATATTTAAAAAACCACTTTAAAGTTTTGTCAAAATCGGCTATAATCACGAAAAATTACACGTTTTTAGGTAATACAATACCATATTAACGGAACCGAAGTGTGGGGACGGGGGGGGGGGGAGCTGCCCAGCTCCCCTGCGAGGGGGGCTAAGCCCCCGCCATGAAAAAAGTCTAAAGAGTTAATTAGGTTAGGTTAGTAAGTATGTTGTGTTTGGCCTGTATGCCTGGGAAACTGGGCATAACAGGCCGGTTTTTGTGTGTCCGCCCTGCTTTCTGGGAGGTTGTTGTGTGTGCTTCGCGCGCGTAGTCGCCGTATGCTGGCGCGTAACCGCTGCTGGGCGGTTATAGGTTAGCACACGGCGACGGGGTGGCTTCGCGTGGTCATTGCCCTACAGGTCCCGTGTCCGCCACTCAGCCTTACGCTCTCGGAGTTTGGCCCCCCGGTGATTAGTGGGTAGGCCCCTCCCTCTCGCCCGGCGATTACGCCGTGGAAAGGGGGACGGGAGAGTCCCACATATCCAGTCTCCCTTTTGGAGGCTGGAATCCATAAGCAGGGATTCACACACCGGGTAAAAAAAAAAAAAGTATGTTGACCAAAACGCGCGAGCCGAGCGAGCGAAGCGAGCGTGCCGCGGGAGCGGCCGGCAAAGCGCAAGAAATGAGGTTTTTGTAACTTTCCATTTTTTTTTAAAAGTTATATAACTTCAAAATTACTTCTCTGAGGCAGGAGGGGTAAGTGGGGGGTACTCCTCTCTCGTTCCCTCCCGTTCCCCCACCGATTAAGGAGACTCGATTCAAAAGTTTTACCATGATACATAACCTCAAAATACAAAAATTAACATAACTTAAAAACTACTTGTTTGCGGCAGGGGGGGGGGGGTAAGTAGGGGTACTCCTCCCCCACCCCTTACCTTCACCACCCCCAGCTCGATTCAGGCGACTCGATTCAAAAGTTTTACCAATTATGTTAATAACTCAGTCCATAGGACTGAACAATTTTGGTTTTGTTTTTTTTTATGCATATATGTTTTTATTGTTCAAGGTGTGTCTGAAAGTACTGTGCGGAGAATAGCTAAACAAGGCTCCGAAAATGGAGGAAAATTTTCGACTTCCGCTAAACACAGAAAGGGTCGACTTGCAAAGGAACTCGATGACTTTGATATGTGTGCAATCCGTCAGAAAATGATTTTTTTTACACTGTAAAAAAAGAAGTACCAACAATATGCAAATTAATAGCTCAATTAAGGCAACTTATTGGCTATAATGGAAACCGCGAGCATTTGCAAAACTTGAAGAGTATCTGGACTTTAATTTATTAGTTTTGTATCTAAATAAAAATAAGTTATGTACAATGGCTGTTTTCATTTTTACATACAAACTACTCAAATTAATTATTTTGACGACCTCCGTAGCCGAGAGTAGAGCACTCCGGACTTGGCGTCGCCATCTCTGAGATCCTGGGTTCGATTCCCGTTCGGGTTAATGTAGAAAACCAACTTTTCTATATTGTCTCGGATCTGGGTGTTGTGGTACCGTCGTTGTTTCTGATTTCTATAACACAAGTGCTGTACGAGCAAGCGCGTACATTGTCTCATCAGCATTTAGTTAATTGACCTACATTAATTTAGCAGCAATTTTACATATTAATTCTAGTTCGCAATCAGCAAGCAATCAAGTCACGCGTACTCATAGCATTTTCATCCATTCATAATTATTTTATAGTTTTATTTAAATATACAGTTGTTTCATATCAGTTATCAGTTTATCATTTCTATCAGTATCTCAGTTCTTAGTTCGACCCCGAACATTGGTCCTTCGAGCTTTCCGGAAGGCGGGATCACAGTGCCAAGTGTCTAGAACTCTGTTACAACGTGGCTCTGCTTCCGTCACCGACCTATTGAAACATAGTGCATTTGTGTTGGACTTTGAACTGTAGTCAGCTAGCTAGTTTATCAAGTGAAACCAGCTATTTTATCAAGTGAATCTGGAACACTGTGTGCCTTTTGATCAATTATTCAGGCGCCCAGGTTATCAGCAGGATAAACGACTTACTCATAGTCGTTGTCACACAG
This sequence comes from Scoparia ambigualis, assembly GCA_963921215.1. NCBI lineage: Eukaryota > Metazoa > Arthropoda > Insecta > Lepidoptera > Crambidae > Scoparia > Scoparia ambigualis. The sequence goes on from OY992521.1 coordinate 7,011,561, forward strand.
CATCAGAAGCGAATTCAAGTAAGATCAGTCCTTTTTTATTTTACAACAATGTCTTCCGTAAACGACATCTTAGCAAATTTGAAGCAGTTATCTTCGGGAATCGAAAATATATATAGTAATTTTAAGAAAGATGGTTCCAGCAGAAAAACTTCGGACTACATCAAGAAACGGTTAGATATTTTAGATAGTTATTGGGTTGATTACGAGAGTAACTATTCTAAGTTAGCAGGAGTGGAGTTAGAACCGGCAATGAGAGAGTGCATTAAAAACGATATGGAGAGAGTCAATGAGAGGTACGGTAACATAAGATCTCAGATGCCCAGTTATCAGGTAGAGGAGAGAGCCCAGTCGCCTGTTCTTAAGCCTCCTTCGTTTGTATTTAAGGCGAATGAGGCCGACCAGGCCATACAACAAAGTAGCAAATCCAGCACCCCAAGTGCCACAGCAAGCGAATTAGATGGTTTGCTAAAGAAACAAACTAGTAACTTTAAAGCCTTTCATAGAACAATAATAGGGATCGATCTTGAATCAGTAAGTGAGAAGTGGGAGTTTGATGACCTTCTCCGCACCATCCAGTCCCGCTGGACCGCAATAGACTCGCTGCACTGGTCACTCGACAGCCTGTTCGATCGCCCTAATGAGGAGTATGAGAACGCTTATTCTTCTTATGAAAGTAAGTACCAATCCGTCAAGAAAGCCATCAACAAAAAGATGTGGTCCGTGGCACACATGGAGAAGTCAACACCTCAGATGGAAATCCCAACTTTTAGCGGAAATTATATTAATTGGATGTCTTTCAAGGATTTGTTTAATGAAACAGTACATAGTAACGCCTCGTTGACTAGTGCCCAAAAGATGCAATTCCTCAAGTCAAAAGTTAAAGGCGAAGCTGAAAGATTAATACAGCATTTAAACATCAGTTCAGATAATTATTTAACTTGCTGGAATATTCTGAACCAGAGATATAATAATAATAAACTTATATTTACTTCCCATATGAACATTCTAACCAATCTGCCCGTGATGCAACAACAGTCTGTAATACATTTAAAACGCCTTCATGACACTACTCAAGAGTGTCTTAATGCAATAAAAAAGGGGAATGCCAGGTGGCCATACTGACTTAGGCCCTCAGTGCACACCAATTAAACTGTATGGAAATAATAGTGCATAGGGCCAATAATTAATCCATAAAGAAAACGGTTTAAAAAAAACTTGGGGTTTGCATAAAAAATATAAATGTTTTTTATTCATAAAACCATTTTTGAATTGCACACAAATGCGTCATGCATTAAGTTATTGTAATATTCTACATACTATGTATGTTTACGTTTACAATTGGGCGATATTGTAGTCAATAGCTGTCTCATAATTATGCATTAAAAATATATAATATGGGTCTATTAATTGACGATAAAAGGTCTAATACATTTTTAATGGAATGGTATATCGCGCGAAAGCTGGTGATGAGATTTTGCGCGCATTTAATTCTAATTATATTTTATTCACACAAATGTCACTTTTGGCAATGTAATAATGGCCAATATGTCCCTTAAAATAAATAGACAAAAAGTTAAAAATTACCATCGGTACAAATATCGTTACCATGCTATTATAATTAATTACATTATTATTGTTTGTACAGGCAAGTTATTGTTAAGTCTGCCCAACAAGTAAAAAACGGGAAGAGAATAACAAGTCATGCACAAAAGGGCTAACCCAGCAGTAGCTAACCCAGTAGCTAACCCAGTGCCATAAGAGCTATAAAAAAATCAGCCAACAAGATTATTATAATATCTGTTGTTTCAGTTATTTTTTATTTTAAACTGCTTAGTTGTTATGATAAATGTAAAATGCGAAAAAAAAAGGACGAATATTCCATATTGTTTACTAAATCGATATTGTTGTGCACTCCTGGGCCTAATTTCGGCATTCTCCTTTGGGAGTCAGTGTGGAGTCGTGGGACCCCATTATTGTACATCTTTTATCTCAAAAGTTAGATATGGTCTCCTATACTGACTACGTGGAGTCTCTTCAGAACCCACGAGAGATACCTAACTTAAAAGAGTTTCTACAGCCATAATTAATGTTCAAGCAGTTGATGGGACTTATTACACAATGCGAGCTCTCTTAGATCAGGGTTCGCAGACCTCTTTAATAACAGAACACGCCGCACAGACTGAAATTACGTAGAAAGGCATGCAAAGGTGTTATTTCCGGTATTGGAGATAAGGAGAGCAGCTGTAAAGGTATTATCACTATCAATTGCTCATCAGCTGTAAGCGATTTCTCATTTGCTACGGATGTTCTAATAATGAAACAACTGATAAGGAACTTACCAAGCTACACGTTCACAAAACCTAATTGGTCATACCTTGACCACATCAAGTTGGCCGACCCGGAGTTTTATAAAAGCAAGCCCGTAGATATTTTATTAGGTGCTGATATCTACGCTATTATATTAATGGATGGAATTTGCAGAACTAACTCAGCCCTACCCACCGCTCAGCAAACGCAGCTGGGGTGGATACTTAGCGGTAATGTAAGAACCATTCAATGCAACATAGTTTTACATAATGTCGAAGAGATCCAAAAGTTTTGGGAGATCGAAGATATATCAGAAAAAGAAGAATTATCATCAGAAGATAAAAAATGCGTTGAGTTTTATCAAGCAACCACTATCAGACAGGAGGATGGACGTTACGTAGTTAGATTACCGCTTAAAACAGAATTTGAAAATAATTTGGGCTACTCAAAAACAAAATCAGCTGCTCAGTTTTATAAATTAGAACAGAAGTTTAAAAACAATCCCTCTATGTCAAAAGAATATAAGCAGTTCATCAATGAATATTTATCGCTGGGACACATGACACCGTCAGCTGTTGAACACAATACGCAGACGCTTAAATGTTATTTACCTCACCACTGTGTAACAAGAGACGACTCTACGACAACTAAATTACGAGTCGTTTTTAACGCGTCCGACAAAACATCGTCTGGATACAGTTTAAATGACGTCATGTGTCGAGGTCCGAACTTACAACAGGATTTGCAATGTCTCATTATCAAGTGGAGACAATACCAATTCGCTTTTACTGCTGACATTGAGAAAATGTTCAGACAGACGTACGTTAATAAAAAAGACCAAAATTTACAAATGATTTTATGGAGGGACAATCCACATGAAAAATTAAGAGAATACAATTTAACAACAGTAACGTACGGAACCAAAGCGGCGCCATTCCTTGCTATGATGACGCTCAAGCGTTTAGCCCACGACGAAAGTAATAATTATCCAGACAGAGTGGCGCCAGACGTGCTACAGGAGTCATTTTACACTGATGATCTCATTCACGGAACGCATTCGGTATCATCGGCAAAACAACTACAAGTAGATATGATTAATTTACTTAAATCAGGTGGATTTCATTTACGTAAATGGAAATCAAATTCAGCAGAGTTACTGCAAGCTTTTCAAGAGCCCGCTTAGCAAGAAAATTTTGACTTCAAAGAGGCCGAGTCTACTAAAACCTTAGGACTCGGGTGGAACCCACAGCAAGATTATTTTACTTTTAATCCTAAATTCGAACAGATGTCAAAGTCAACGAAACGGAATTTATTATCAGATATTTCTAGGATATTCGACCCCCTAGGTTGGCTATCCCCACTTACTACTAAGCTAAAATTACTTTTCCAAGAAATATGGAAGTCCAAGGATCAGTGGGATGACCTTGTGCCGACCGATATTTACGAGGAATGGAATAAAATTAAATTAGATATTTATGTTATTAATCAAATTCAGATTCCGAGGTGGTTAAATACTAAAGAAAAGGATCAAGTTCAATTACACGGTTTTTGTGACGCAAGTACGAAAGCCTACGGCTGCGTCGTATATTGTAAAATAGTCAGAGAAAATTATACATCAGTAGTATTAGTAGCAGGAAAAGCAAAAGCAGTGCCTCTTAGCAAAAACTGTTCTCTACCACGCTTAGAACTTTGTGGTGCAGTTTTGCTAATGAAATTAATGTCAAAAATCAAGGGATGCCTTTCAAACTATGACATCAGAGAATATGGATGGATTGACTCCATGGTTGTGCTGGGCTGGCTGAATGGTGATGTAAGTAGATGGAAACCATTTGTGGCCAACCGAGTAAAAGAAGTTACAGCATCAATGCCCTCTCACTGCTAGCGTTACGTAGCTTCCAAAGAAAACCCAGCAGATTGCGCCAGCCGAGGCCTAACAGCATCTCAACTTAAAGAGCATAGGCTCTGGTGGGAAGGGCCAGCCTGGCTACCTACTTATGTACCAGACACTAGAAACCAGGAAACTTATTTCACTAATCAAGATATGAAAAGGTTCAAGCAAGTTAATGCTACGTTATCAAGCGGAAATGAAGTTATTAACAAAATATTACAGAAGCAAAGCTCATTAACAACAGCAATAAGAGTTATAGCATGGGCCTTAAGATTTTTCACAAAAGAGAACAAGCAACAACATTTGACATTAAAAGAGTTAAATAAAGCTAAAATTATTATTATTACAAATATACAAAAAGAAAATTATATAGAAGAAATTGACAGGTTAAAAGACTGTAACAGCGTAAGCAGCAAGAGTAAATTATACAGTTTGAATCCTAAGCTAGATGAAAACGGCCTCATTCGTGTCGGAGGTCGACTTACAAATGCAAGCATGGACCCTGATATGAAACATCCCATCATAATCCCCAATAATACCAGGTTGGCAGACCTCATCATCGATCAAGCGCATGACACCACATACCACGGTGGGGCGCGCTTAACAATCGCGTTCATACGTAGGAAGTATTGGATTGTAGGAGGCAACAGCGCTACCAAAAAGCGACTTCGTATGTGTGTGAAATGCAAGAGGCACAGCCCTGGTCATCAACAACAGATCATGGGTAACCTACCACCAGCAAGAACCAACCCATCACGTCCGTTCTATCATTGTGGGGTAGACTACTCTGGCTACGTCTCAGTAAAGGCCAACAAGGGCCGTGGTATCAAGACCACAAAGGGATACGTAGCAGTGTTCGTATGTATGTCCACTAAGGCCGTACATTTGGAACTAGTTTCAGATCTTACAACATCAGCCTTTCTCGCGGCATTGAAGAGAATGGCTGCTAGAAGAGGAGTACCCGGACACATGTACAGTGACCAGGGCACAAACTTCATAGGCGCTAACAAACTATTAAATCAAGAATTTAAACAGTTATTGGATACCTTTAAAGACACATTTTGGACAGAGATAACGAGCTTGGGCGTGGAATGGCATTTTAATGCACCCTCCTGGCCATCGGCAGGAGGACTTTGGGAGGCTGCTGTAAAGAGTTTAAAACATCACCTTAAAATGGTGATCGGTGAACAACATCTCACCTTCGAAGAATACTCGACGCTTCTAAGTCAGCTGGAAGGATGCCTTAATTCCCGTCCGCTTTGCCCGCTAACAGAAGACCCGGACGACCTTAACTTTTTAACTCCATCTCACTTTTTAGCTAGTGGTCCCACACTAACATTATATGACACAGAAAGAGATCTTCGTAAACGGTGGCATCTTACGCAAAAAATATTTGGAGATATTTGGAAGCGTTGGCGTGATGAATATCTCACGCAGCTCTCGTCAAGGAGCACGTGGAAACAGTCTAAACCTAATATCAGTTTAAACGATGTCGTTGTTATCAAGGATGACAATTTACCCCCCGGAAAATGGAGTCTAGGCCGGGTAGTACAGCTACACCCCGGCTCCGATGGTTACGTCAAGAGTCGTGACTTTAAAAACTAAAAATGGTTTGATGAAACGCCCCGTTATTAAATTATCAGTTTTACCAGTTCACCACGAAACGGACATCCCTGAAACAAAAGAACAAAAAACAGAACCAAAATCAGACTTATTATCAAGCAAGAAAATAAGTTGCAAATTGTCAAGACTGGCTGCAACATTATTATTATTCTTAATGTCAATACCAGCAATTAGTTGTAATTATAACAAAAGTATTTTACCTAATGATAACAGCATTTATTTCGATCATGTTACGAACATGAATATGATCCGAGACGACTGGCGCCTCATTGTCTATTACGACATGCAGCCTTATCAGGACGGCAACACGGCAGTTAATATGTACATTAAATACCTAGAAGGAATATGTGCAAAAATAAAAGAGCAATCCCACTGTGAAGGAATAATGTTACAGCTTAGCCATGAACGCAATGAAATACAGTACTATAATGATATGTTGATAAACCATCATTCTTTACCATCACTTCGCCGTAATAAACGAGGGCTAATAGATGGAGTTGGGTACGTGGCAAACAGCCTCTTCGGCGTTTTAGACCAACACTTCGCAGAAAAATACGAACAAGATATCAAGCTCATAAGGGCAAATGAAAACCACTTAGCTTCCCTCTGGAAAAATCAGACGTCTGTTGTTGAGGCAGAGTACAACCTGTTAAAACGCACAGAAGGCATGATTGATAAACAATACAAACTTATAAATAAGAAAATAAATACAGTAGAAAAGGCAGCTATTCAACTTCAATCAGAAATTCAAAACGTGTCGCTCGCCAATGACTATCACCACCGCTATGATGGCAAACAACATTATATTTAGTTTAAAAAATACTCAGCAGATGTTACTGGACACCATCACCAACGTTTATAATGGGAAATTTTCATTTACTCACGCCTGATCAATTAAGACATGAGTTAAGTGTTATAAATGAACAGCTCCCGAAAGATTTGACCTTGCCGATCAAGAAGACTAGTAATTTATCAGAAATGTATAATTTATTGCGAGTCCAAGCAAGAGTAACATCAAATTACATCTTGTTTGAAATCAGGATTCCACTTATTGCTGAAGAAACTTACGAAATTTTGAAGCTTATTCCTATACCTAAACTCACTGAGAATTATACAGAAACCACAATTATACCTAGATCCAGTTACGTCGCGGTCAACCTGAAACAGGACTCTGTCATTGAAATCAAAGAAAATGATTTAAGATCGTGCATCCCTAAAAATACATCTACTACATTGTGTTATATAAAAAGGCCTATTTATCTCATCAAAGACGAATATAGTTTTTGTGAGGCATACACAAACACACGAATATGCAAAACGGTCACGAGACCTTGTAACAATAAATGGATTGAATTAAATAAACCAAATACCTATATTTACTTTTGTTGTCAACATTGCAACCTGAAACTTGTATGCGAGGATCAAGTTACTCCGCTACAACTGAATCACTCTGGATTTTTTAACGTAAAGCAAGCCTGTGTCATAAAATCAGCTGACTTCTTTATCTATTCGCAAAGGCAGGAACATAGCCAGCTAAGAATAAAGTCTCAATTTAATGTACCAGAAATCTCTCAACTAAACCACATTTTTAACATATCGTTACCACAAAATACCTCAATGCAAACCAATGATGAAGATCAGTTATCAGAGCAAAAGGACCGGTTAAACCAACTTCAAAAAATTAAAGATGACATAGACCTAATGAAACAAAGTCAACCGCTATCAGAAGTAGTCTCATACCACGACATACATCATTACGCAGCGATATATGTACTATTCGCACTAGTGGGACTCGGCTTTGCGGTGTGGATGTGGACGCGATGCAGATCGCGCCCCGAAGCAGCGGCAGCAGCAGCAGCGGTTCCCGCCCCTGGCGCCGCGCCCGCGGTGGCAGCTCCTGGCACCAGTGCTCCGTACGTTGATAATTATAGTGTAGTGAATGAGTGTACGAAAAATAGTGCGCGAGTGTCGTTCAAAAATAAAAGCACGTCGTCTACTGTGCAAAGTGCGCGAGTGTTAGTGAAGGACGTCGGGTCGTCCCCTATCGTACCTAGACCAGTGTTTACAGTTCCGGACGAAATTAAAAACTCTTAATTATATTAAAATAGTATAAAACCTTTTTGTTACAAATCATCTTGTTAATTCATCAGGGAAACTAACACTTTAACTCATACTAGCTATAATAAAATGTTGTATCATCCTTGTAAGCATATCAACCATGCATTATCTACTAATCCTTATTTTCTCGCCCGGGAAGATGTACGAGCAAGCGCGTACATTGTCTCATCAGCATTTAGTTAATTGACCTACATTAATTTAGCAGCAATTTTACATATTAATTCTAGTTCGCAATCAGCAAGCAATCAAGTCACGCGTACTCATAGCATTTCCATCCATTCATAGTTATTTTATAGTTTTATTTAAATATACAGTTGTTTCATATCAGTTATCTATCACTTTATCATTTCTATCAGTATCTCAGTTCTTAGTTCGACCCCGAACAAGTGCCTTAGCTACTTCCTTTATATCAGAGCAATGTGTAAGTGATGTTTTCCAATTATATGAACATATTAAATAAAAACAAGTATCAAGACCAATTTGCTCGACCTATCAGGGTTGCTATGTTAACGACAACAGCGCCCTCATTTAATTTCTACTCTTTTATGTCGCACTGTAGGTACCTACGTATTATTCTAAGCACAGTGTGAACACGCTCGTAAGTCAGTCATACATACAACAATACTGTACACACGAAAATATTGTTCGGAACATCAATGGCTATAATAAAATCAACAATGCAAGTCACTAAACTTGTAAGCGTAAATTAACTTGGAGTTAGCACGAATCGGATACTGGTAACACGAACTTTTATTGGGGTAGGTAGGTAAATGATAAAGCCCGGGCTTAGAAACGACTATTCGTGCAGAAAAGATACTGTATGGTAATGAAATTATAAATGTTAGAAAATGAAATTTAGAAATTAGAAATTAAAATGAAATTACGTGATAACTACGAGATATAATTATGAAATATTATTTTTAGCGGACTGTAGGTTAAATTTAGGGGCTGATTCGGGGCTGATAATGGTCGAAAGACCATAAAATTTAGAGGTATTCCGCGCTCGATTGGACCAAATATGTTGGTGCGACAGGCACTAACATGCGACGAGGTTAAAGGCTGAAGGCAGGAAGGACTTACTGGGAGAAGCTGTACGGGATCGCGGGGACCGGGAGCTATGCTGACCACGGGCGGCGATGTAGGCGAGTTAATGCACTTTCACTGCACTTAACCACAGGCATTCAGGCGTTCACTTCGTTTAGGTTCATAATAATCGATTTCACGGTCAGGCTGTTGCGTGCGCGTGCGGTAGGTAGCTGGCGACGAACTCCGGCGATCTCCTCACGGGGCGAGCGACAGCGAGTTGCGCAGCGGTGGCGCCGCGGCAGGCCGGCGGACGCGGTCGTCGCCAACCGTTGAATCAACCGCCATACAGATGGCGGTATCATTTGAATGGGCGTCCCGGCCTTGGCGGGAACACTAGTGTAAACTAATGGCGTTTGCCATAACTGTCAGTTGTTTGACATAAATGTCAGCGATTGACAGAATGCGCGCTGCAAATTGTAGGGTAGGGGGTAGGGTAGGATTAGAGCAGAGATAGGGAACCTCGCGAAAGAAGTCGCACGTCAACAAAGCAAGATTTTTCAAAATGTTTGGAACAGAGCCTTGAATGTTTTGTAGGCTCCACCCAACTAGCAAAACGGTGTGCTATAACAGTCACGGCAACGTTCCTGTTTTACTAAACAGTTCTATAAGAGCGTCGTTATAAGTTGTATAGATGTGGAGTCAACGTGTATTCAACGGGATTTAGGCGCAAATTACTCCACTAATTGGTGCAATAGAAGCAGAGTAACTGTGGAATAAATCGCCTAATTATGGAATAGATGTGATTTAACAGCAAACCTAACACATTTTAGAGCAGTAATAGCATTGTCGCGGCAACTACTGCACTATTTAATGGAGTTAAAGTTACATGGTTTCCAATATTCCACAAAATAATGCTATAATGGTTGCCGATATGCTACAAATCGATATTTTGATGCGATAAAAGCGAATAAAATACTGTTGTTTCAAAAAGTTCTGCTTTAATGCAACTGCAACTGAGTGAACAAATACCAATCTCCTCCTTATGTTATTATCCAATAGTAATGGAAGTACTCAACCAAATATGAATTTTGTAGTATGGTTGTACGTGTACAGGTGTAGAAATCTTGCGAAATTAATTTACCGATAAAGTGATATGCCATAATTCACATATATTTATGGGCTCTGATAAAACCGTTACATTAATAAATAAATATTAAAATAATATATAAATTACACGAATTTGGTGAATAGATTGCTGTTATAGCGCGTAAATTCGATCATGTGTTGAATAACTGCGACACTGTTCCACCATATTTAATAAATGGAGTTATTTTAGGGTTCCTGATTCAAAGTCGGTAACAAAACTTGAATGGTTAGATATAACTATAGATGTAAAGCTGGTTACTAACATTTCTAGCCTGGCGGCTAGAAACGGCTTATTTGGCTTATTATCATTTCTAGCGATAACTAGCGGCTGAAAACGGCTGCTTACATTTTATTGTACAGTTTATATTCACATGATTTAGTTTTTGTTTTTGTTGTTTTTCTGATTTATCCTTCCGTGCACCACGTGCATAAAAGTTACACGGCAAACCATGTGGGGTTTCTCAAACCCCAATAATTATCTGGGCACGGAATACGTAATTTGTAATTATCTGTTTATTTTATTTGATATTACTATTTTTTGGCTATTATAAAGTAAAATAAAACGTTACCAAGTGTAATAATCAACAAGTTTAATCTTTTACAACAAAAAATCAAAACATAGTAATTTTTTATAACCTTAAACATAGATTCTACTTTAACTTAATTTCCACCATAAAAAAGTAATCAAATATTTCTCACATTGCTTTATGTTTAAAACTTACTTTATAAGGCACAGAAACATAACAATATTAACTTAATTTTAATCAGTCTACACTTTTTCATATTATATTACAATAAAATATCTACTAACCTTTTAGACGACGCCCCGAATTACGTGGGGTTTGTGGCACCCGAGCGCGCTTTGCGCACGTTTGTTCGCTGAGCCGGCGACGTGACTATTAAACCACTGTCGCCAAGGGGTTTAACAACGTCTTAACTCCAGCTACTCAAAGCGCCGAAAAAACCACGCGAGTTTTTAAGAAGTTATAAGGATTTATATACGTCTGGGGTTTGTGAAACCCCACATGGTTCACGAAGGGTTATTTACTATAGGATAGGTACATTTAACATTAATAGACATAAACAGTGAAATTTGCATCCGTATTATGTGTTAAATACTCAAAATTCTCATACAAAATGTGACGCAGCAGTGGAATAGGACTATTTTAATTTATTTGTGATAGATTATTTGGAAATATCTATTTATCTATGAAATAAGGTGTGGACAGATACCTAGTAATAGTAAGCATGTAGTTGCACCAAAAGCCTGTGAGCCTAAATTTTGCCGCGAGATTCCTGCGTTTGGTTTATAATGATGATTAGATCTAAAGTAAACTAATTTAGCTACCTTTATTCTTATAATTTTCATACACCATCATATCATATCATATCATATTATAAACACAAACTCTTGTTTTAGTTACAGTTTCCTGTTTGTCTATAAATTAAATAATGGTGTATTCCGTGTTTATTTAAAAAAAAGCAGAACATAGTAAGTCCTACTTTTTAACAAAAATAAGATTTTAACAATTAAAAAATGTAATAAAAATCGTTTTTTTTTTCGATGTCAAGTCCGGTATCTTCTACCCGGTATCAAGCGGCTGGTTATTCGTTTCTAGCCGCTGGTTTCGGTAACTACCGGCTTACAAGCCGCTGGTTTACAACTATAGATACAACTCTATTATCTGGTAGCCACTGAAATGATTCAAGTTTTTTCTCTTTCTAGATGATTGTTTATAATTATGAATGTAGACACATGGCAGGAAACGCATTTTATTTTATTAGAAAGGTGCTACGGATGTAGAGTGGAAACAGATTTGAATACGAGAAAAATACATTTTATTCTAAATCTCTCTGTCTTGTTCATTTTCAAAACTCTCTGGGTTTTCAACATCTGAACTGCAATTACAGGAATCTTCAAAAACTCATTATTATTAACTTCTATTGCAAACAGTGAAGCCTGACAGTCGACTTCTTCACTGTATTCTATCAATTTAATTAATTAAACATGAATTTCAAGATTGTCGTGAACTAATAAATTGTGTACGGAACCACTATCTTCAGAGTGGTTAAGAAAATATCCTCACATTAGAGCTCTAAAGGTCACTAAAAATCTGTTATTGCATCTTGTACTGAATAAATGTGATATAATGGCATTGAAAACAATTCTAGTTTAGTAGCTGTAATCTATAAGCTATTATTGAACTAGTCGATTTATAACGCTGTATCAGTAATCATGACGCTTTTTAATAAACGGGTAGCAACTATTCAGCAAATTGGCTCCGATAACGGAACGTTTAGTAGTGGTTGTATAGTTGCGACCTACACAGACAAATAGCTAATTCAATGCTCTTATAGCGCTACTATAACAAACTCATGTTGAATAAACGAGTAATAGACACTATTACACGATTGTCGAATAGTTGCGGTGTAAGTACGATGAATAAACGTTTATACGTCATAATTATAGCGCACAATAGGGAAAATAGCTAAAAAGTCACACGAACGCATCTTTAGCACAATATGATCACGCGGTAGCCATTATTCAACATTTATTCGATCTTTAGTGGAGTAACTGATCGCTTATTCCACTACTTTGCTAGTTGCGCAGTTATCACGTCTAATAGCTTTAACCCATTCACGTCTTATTTCCGGGCATTTTGGACACCAAATAAAAGAATAATAAAAAGAATATTAGTAATATCGATAAAGCTTCGATACACAAATACGTACATCACTAATCATTATGCCAAAAACAAAGCCTATAAATTACATTTAATTATGGTTTAAAACCTGATTCTTATGAAAAGTGTACGATATAGTATGATTCACAATTAGCAAAAATTAATGCTTTGCCGTTTTTATTATTAAAAAACACATAGTAAAGCATACATATTAATAGAAATCACTAACGTATGAAATGATAATTCCTGGTCTTAACACCTCCTTTTGTTGTCCTTGACGAAGAATTACCAGCTGAACAAGACATTAAATCAATTGTATATTACACAAATAACACAAACACTAAGATTTCTTAATATTTCACTATTATTTCGCACAATCCAGCAATGTTTTGACCGAGTAGTCGGTCATGAAATGACACGTCTCACACCGACAGTGCGTCGCTGCCAAACGTACATTCACTATCTCTTTTACTCATATCACACTACAGTCATACAGACAGAGACACAAATACTTTACTTTGATACACGTATGTAAAAGCGGCAACGTCGTAAGACTCTGTCCATTGTGATATTTGGTCCGAGGTTATGAGGCTCTGACGGCCATCAGAGGTAAGTATTACTTAAAACTATGAATTTCACCAAGCCATGGAACGGTTGGAGCGCGCGCCGGAGTGTCTGCAGTTTTATTTTTTATTTTCTAAAATTTGTGTTTTTTCGAACATTAATGATAAATAATCATTGAGCTTAATTATAGTGGATTATGCGTTAGTTATTGTTTTGAGGGATTATTAACCGTTAAGTGTTTGTGAACGTGCATGAGTGTTGGCAAATGAAACATAACAGTGCAACATCACTTTTCAAATTCTCTCAAGAAGTCCGCTTGAGATCTTAGCAAAGTCCCACATCTTTACAGAGAGGACTTAAGGGGATTGGGGAACATCATCTAACATTCATCATCTTAATCACCACTCATTATCATCTAGGGAATAAAAGAAATAAAAAAACTAATGACTAGGCAGTATGGTCTCTGACCTTAGCCTGTTCCTTCGCGGAATAAATATATTTAAAAAAAAGGTACCTTTTCGTTTGTTTTTCCTTTTGAAAAGTGAAACAAATTTTATAGTTGTTTGAATTATAGTCAAGACTTTTTAACTTGTTGATCGAAGATAACCTTAGAAATGGTACTTGTTTATATTAAATAACACCAGAGGTATCGATTGATATCGGCCAATGCAACATGTCTGGTAAGTTTTAAGCGTCCTATCCTTAGATTAAAACAAATATCACCTCAAGTCACTGTTCAAACTCTCGTTAAGTATAGAATAATAGGTACATTATTCTTCCATAAATCAGGCATTAATTAGGTACCTAGGTACTATTGTCCCCAAAGGGTTAGTCAGAGACTAGGCCGGCTACAACCGCAGAAGCAGTCCACGCTCCACGGCCATCAAGTTACAACTGCACATGTGCTCAGCGTGATAGGTGGTGAGCCCATCGCTGCTCTATCCTGCTGGATATAATATGTGCTGTCTTTAGTCCGTTACCGTTAGTCGCCTTTTACGACACCCAAGGGAAGAGAGATTAAGAAGTAAGAGAGATGGGGTGGTACTTACATAATATTCTTATAAAGAGCCGCTATGCGACACGGCTCTATATTGTAGACAATACTAGTACTATAGTCTGACCGCTACCGCTGTACCGCGCCTTGGGTATGCGAGCGGCGAGGCGGGGGGGCGAAACAGTTGCTGTTGACTGTCTGTGTCAGACGCACATGAGATAAAATATCTAAAAATGGTTTGTGCATTATCTCGAGATATCAAGACTGTCATTTTCAAAGTGGCTGAATATTTTAAGAAAAGAAAAGCAAACAAAGAAAGTTTTGAATATGAAAGTGATGCAAATATTGCCAAAATCGTGGCGGGGGCAACGGGATACTGCAAAAAAACTGTAAGAAATGTAACAACTGCGGGAAATTCATCAACTAATTTGGGCCGACTGAAATTTAGTTTACTAAAAAAACAGAAAGCTATAAAAAAAAACATGCTATTGATGATTTTGATTTATATTTCCAACAATTTAAGATTTATTTCATTTATATTGGTTCTTTAATTTTACTTATCTAAAAATCATATTGGACAAAAAGGGATTGGTTGTAATTATACCCGTAAATATAAAGCTTCAATAAACTGTGCTTCAATATCGTAAGATCTGTCTGACACTATGAATCTCATGTGAGTTCATGCTCTTTACTTCCCACTCACCCCACCACCCGCGCATACCTAAGGCGCGGTACAGCGGTTGCGGTCAGGCTATACCTATTGGAATGTATTTATATTAAGTTGGATCGCCTGAATTTGAAGAAACTCACACTGTGGGGGAGTCTAAGGGGTTCTTAACTAATGGTTTATTAACATTTTAGCTGCCGCCGTTACGTTAAAATATTTAAAAAACTACTTGAAAGTTTTAAAAATGACATGTTTATAGGTTATATCGTACCATAGTAACAGAACCGAAGCGGGGGGGGGGAAGGGACGCATGAAAAAAGTCTAAAGAGTTAATTAATAATAATAAGTAAATTTTTTGCCAAAAAAACAAAGATAAAAAGGACTGTGGCTCAGCGTTTGCAGGAGACCCACAAACCCTGTTATTCTGCCACAGCCTTAAATGTACACATGGATTAAAACAGATATTGTAGCTATATATCTAAACTCTATTAACAATATTCTATGTATTATTTACCTATACTTTTGTTATTACAAAACCTGTAATTAGCTAGTGAAAGCGACTGCTCATGGAACAGCCAGTTGCGACAACTCCCGCAAAATGTTGGTAGTGAGAGATTAATCCCTGAACGAACTGGCGGCGGAAGGTCAATCCAAATTTTGACTGCACTGTGCTTGAAACAGCCTCTGGCACTAAACAATCTTAGTTTGCGTGCCAGTAACTGAAATCCCCTCTCTCTAAAAGACTTAAACGATTTGTGTTTCGGGGTAAGCTTTTTATACAAGTAAGATGGCTTTTTTGTGTGGTGAAGCGTATGCAGAAAGCATGCATACTTTATGGTGGATTATCTGGACATTCAAAGAATGTTCTTATTGATTAAAATTGTTGTAATGTGATGACGTCTGGGGATAGAATAACAGAACCGCATACACACGTTCTGCACTCTCTGCACGGTCTTTGCAGTCTTTTTAAACAGACAAGGAGACCTTTTGTACTATCGACAAAATGTGACAAGCAAAACCTATGGTGCTGGTCTTATGTGGTCTGTGATTCTTTCCAGGGTCCCGCAGCAGATCTCGTTCACCACTATCTACACGGTCAGAGACGCAAAGTGAAAAAGCTGATGCCCTTAAAACCCCACAGCCTGAGAAAGCAGGCTCCGTTTCTGATGACAATTTCAACTCCAACTTACTGCTGGTTAGGAATGTGCCAGATAATTGGAAATGGGAGAGATTCCGAGATTACATTATTGAAATTTGTCCTGTAAGTTATGTATATTAGTCTTTGATCAACGATACAACTAAATGTCAGATCGGCGCTAAAAATATGTCTCGGTAAACCACTACATGTTATTGACGTCTTTTCTTTTTTAAGTAACAGGAGTAATTTATTGTTTTGAAAAAGTATTTATTCATGTGGACAGAATTTATCGTTGATTTTGTATGTGAAGCGTTATCTAGTCGGTATTGTTGATCGAAGATATTAGTAGTCAATATATATATATAAATGTTATGGTGGCCTTTAACCCTTTGTTATTAGCCTATGTACTAACCTATAACCCACTGCTGGTGTGACCTGGACCCCTTTTATCATTGAAATAAAGTTAATCATCATGTTTGTTCGCATTCGGCAAACATGGTGGGTGGTAGAACTAGATAAATTGTCATCTATTCCTGAGAATCCTTAGTAGATCTTTAAAAAATCTTATAACATTTTAAACCAATTAAATAAAAAATAAAAAATAATTTTAACCAATTAAATAAAAAATTAATAACATTTTTAACCAATAAAATGTTACAGTTAATATCTTAAATTTTTTAAGTACCTACCAAACTTGTTGGTACAAGTTATATAATATTATAATTGTTGGAACAAGTTATATAGATAGCTTTTTAATATTAAATCCAATTTTTTTTTAAATTTCTGCTTTTTGTAGTACCGAACTTGTACCAAACCACAGTATTACCACAGAATAACTAATAGTAAACTATTCAAATTGTGAAACAAGTTTTTAATGTGCTTTATTGAACCTTATTAAAATTGTGTAACTCTAATATAAGTCAAATGCAAATAAACATTCTATTCTATTCACTATAAGTATGAATAGAGGACATCTTTTATGTATGTTGTTTTTTTTTTACTTAATTATTATATACACTTAATTATTTTTTTGTTTTTTATTATTATTAAGTTATGTTGTTGTTTAAATGAATAAAATAGGCATTTAAATTTTATTTTTTTTCAGGAAATTCGTGATGATTTACCCTTTATTGTAAAAAAAAAGTCGAACATGAACTTACACTTTGGGTCGCCCCGCTTATGCCGAATATGTTACAACGCACTACTTGATTCAGAGATAAATGGAAAAAAACTGGAGATCATACGAGTACCACGTAATGTATACAGTCTTATTAAATCTAACACAGTGCACTTTTGTGAGTGTACAATGGCGGACTCCGTCGCTTTACCAGTCTAAAGGTCAAAATATGGTGGCCAGTGATGGAATGTATGGCAATAGTCAAAGTCTATATAAACTAAAAATGTATTTTGATAAAATCTCGAAAACTTTCGGAGATATTAATTTTTTTTGGTTGAAAAAAATACAAAAAACATCATCATATATTAAAGGTCTCTCAATAAAATACCTATTAAAAATCTAAATATTTTTTATTTAGAGTAACAATGAAGTCAACTAAACAATTGGTGTTAAACCCACTGGGTCCATATTGGATTGCATAAAATAATGAGGCATATTTTAAGGCTGCATAACGTTTTTTGTCATAGGTACTCTTCTTTCGCATAACATTCATTCAGAATAAATCATTAGGCATACTTTATTTCCCCATACCTTCTTTTATAATAATGATAAATCAGCATCAAATGTTCATGCATAAATGTTTTTAGAATAACGATTACTAATCATAACATTTATTGGCCCTATGGCACACAGATTACAAGTCATGTCAGATTATCGTTCGTTATTTTTTTCAAAATCCTTATTTTTTTAAATCCCCCTCAACATTTGGCCGATGCTATTAATGCTAGTTGATTCATTTTTCAGAAACACGTTTCCAATATTATAAAAATACAACATTTCAAATAATTGAAATCCATAATGTTATTATCATCATATAACTTGTAATCGTAGTAACGTTTAAAGAATGCAAGCAAGCATGTGGAGCATGCAAGCAAGCTGCAGCATGCAAGCAAGCATGCAGCATGCAACGAAGCATGCAGCATGCAACCAAGCATGCAGCATCATCCAAGCACGCAGCATGCAACCAAGCATGCAGCATCATCCAAGCACGCAGCATGCAGCAGGCATGGTTTCTGTCACAGCTCCGGCGCTGCGAGGCTCCGGCGGTCCCACGCGAGCTTATATCGTCGCAGATGGCATTCGCTTACCACCGCAGCTACGGCTTGTTAAACCCACCTGCTCCTCAGCTCGCGGGCCGCCTCGCCCCTCCGCGCCTACGCGGGCTTAAATTACACTCTAGCGTAGGGCAGACAAGTCTACGTGGAGTTGGTTTTGCCGCGATTCGTTTCTATCACTGACTTTATAGCACAACCTTACCGAATACACAAAGTATTAATTTTTTAAGACATTTTCGAACAATTGGAATTTGTACAAGAATGTTTCGAATTTATGATAGGCTACCCAAATAAAGACTACATAATATGATGTACCTGACTGGTTAGAAATTTAACACATCAAATCAATCATCATCAAGATAGCGATTAAGATTAAGGTAGCGATTGTCTTAAAAGACATAATTTTTTTTGGTATTAAAATAAAAGAAAAATTAACTGCAACAATTCATATACTTCCTTGTCCAAGAGACTAAATGCTATCATTCTGTATATTTTTTAGATTTTTAATTACCTCCGTTAAAGAATACTGTATTTTACTAAGTTTTGTACGTTTCTGAACGCAAGTTCCTGTTTTTTTAATGTCATCGAACGCAGGGTTATTAATTAGGTAAGTATAATAGATAAATATGTTGATAATAATGTATTCTTCAAGTATTTATACATTGGTGTCAATCTTAAAAGACTTTCGAATTTAGTACCAAGCTCCATAGTAAAAAAAATAAGGAGTTAAAATACAGGAGTAGAGCAGCTAGTATTTCTGTTGTCTAATAAAAATATAAAAATAACCTTAAAATTCATGACAATCGCTACGCTGCGCTTCATTCATTATGCGTTTCGTATTTTATGTTAAATAACATTTAGACGTATAGCAATTATGTTATTTACATTTATGCTGATTAAAATTATGATAAAGACGATTATGCTAATATAAAATTATGCCAATGAAATATGGGTTTACAACACTCTGCTTATCGTAATTTATGCGAAAAATCTTAATGCTGAAACTTATGCCAAACTACATTATGACGAAAGAGATTATGCGACCGAAAGGGCTCCCAAACCCACTTGTTGCTGAAACTATTTTTTATCATGTATTTCCATAATTTTTGGATATTGTAACCTTGATGTATATAGTAACAACGAAAAAATAATTGAAAAAAAACCGTTTCCTGGAAAGCTCGGAAAATGTGGATCGTTTTATCGATCAGTATTAGTAGGCGGGTAGGTCAACGCTCATACAAGAACTATTTTACCGTTTAGCGATTATATAATATTTGAATGAAATAAAACAGACTTGTTTTCATGAAAAAAGGCTTTATTGTGTTTTTTATTTACAAATTAGTTTACTTATGTAGGAGTATGGTAGGTTAGGAAACATATTTTTGGGTGTAAATTAATTTTACACTTTTGACAAGTGAAGTTCGTATTTTTTTTGCATATCCAACATCTGAGCTGGGTGTCCCTATATTCTACAATATGATCGATTATGTCATAGCGAGAAGTTTCCCTATAATTTCCTGGAGATGGACAAGGTCCGCGTTTATCTTTTTTTTATATGTTTCTAGTATACCCCTGGCTACTGTTCTCCGAAAGGTAAGGTGATCGTGCTCTCCACCATTACTTTTGTACAGTTGCCAGGCATTGTGTGTAGCCATGTCCAGGCAATGTGACTAATATTTTGGTCGGACCTATCCACTACTCCCATATTTTCGTTGTAGCTTTTGATAGTGGCTGGCTGATCAATGTGTACATATTTTTTCTGCTGCTGCGAGAACCGTTGAGCTTTATGTATGGGTTCGATGGTTTGTGAATTGCATGCTACTGTCACTACGCTGTTGTCATTCCACTTGCAAACTAAAATGTTTGCTGGTTGGCTAGACTTATACTTGAAAGTGCCACTTTCAGTCTTCTTGAAGTCTTTATTTGACGGCAAAGGGCACTTTTTGTACGGTCTTCACAAATCGTTCCAGTTGCTGGGAGCCCTCTGTTTGCCAGTTCGTGAAAAAGTGGAATAGAAGAAAAAAAATTGTCGAAAAACAGGTGACAAGGCGCTCCTGGGTATCGAAATTGCAAATGATCAGCAAACCGTAAAATTACTCCTGCTCCCAACCCTAGCTTTTTACAAGCTGGTGGAATGATCGCTGCATGGCCTTGGTATGGATCAAACCATAGTACATATCCTAATCCGGTGGCACCAACCCAAAACTTGTACCCCCATCGAATTGGCTTTCCACGTATAAATTGGTTACAGCTGTGTCCCCCGTAGTAAGGTACCATAGCCTCATCAATGCTGTACATTTCTTCTAGAGGAGTCATATCCAGAAATATTTTGTTTAGCATATCGAAAAGTAGTCTCATCTTTGCGAACTTGTCGCTGTCGGTGGTTATCTGTGTGTTATCACAACAGTGGAAAGTAGTCATAATAAATGTAAATCTATCCCTTGATATGGCATTGTACACAATACTGAAATCTGTCCGATGATTTATCTCAGTACATTTGTCTTCGAGGAACTACGATGTATCCGCTGTACAGTATGCCAAGGAAACATTTCATCTCACTCAATGTCACACTGCCAACTTTATTCTTTTGAATGGCGTAAATATTTGTCTACTTGACCAACAATTCGATAACGCCGTCATCGAACATACACTCGAAATAATATAAAGGTGACTGAAGGTGTTTTAGTCCATGGTTTTCTTCCCATTGAAGTTGGTCGCGCGGGTTATGGCGATTTCGCCAAGTATATGACTTAGTATTTGATACAGTTGGCCCAATATAAGGAACGGCTAAAAGTGTGTTGCTAATTACTTGATCTGCACTAGATGTCGATGGCTCAGGTTCAAGTTCTTCAATTGGAGGTTCCTCTGTGGCCTGACGCCTTTTGGCTAAAGAAGACAGGTTCGTCGTCTTCATCACTGTCAGAGGACCCGTAATCAATTTGTGCAGGTGCTCTTAGCTGAGAACCTAGAAAAATGTAAGTTGAATAACAACAACTCAACGCATGAGAAAAACGTTAACGATCATAATAAAAGATAGATCTATGTTATAGATAACATACCTGGGAGATTGTTCAAAGTAACATGCTCTTCATCACTGAATCTTCGTCTGTGACATCGGCATTTGCATTTTCTGGTGGTAAAATAGTCATATTTTTTTGGAATAGGGCATCGTCATCTAATTGCTCTAGTTCATCAATGATTTCATTGAGCGACAACATCTTAGTATGTCTTGGCCTGAAACTTACAAATAACATCCCCATATTACTACCGATCGTTATAAAGATCATAAAATTTATCATCATTTTTTATACTAAAATATTGTACAAAAACCAACTTTTATTTCAAGAATATGAAAGACAGGTTGTACATTTTTAAAAAACATCAATAAAAATAATTACAATCACAAACAATTTTATAAAACTTACCGATTTGAACACATTGTGGAAGTTAAATCCGCCAATACAACTTAAAACACAAATTAACTTAAATAATATTTACGTAAGCGCAAAAACAATGTTGAACGATCACCACGACGATGATAATAATAATAATAATAATAATAATAATAATACCAACAAAATCGCCTCTTTCAAAGTGACCAAAGAAAACTATACAGACGTTGGGAAGGAGCTGATCAACGTGTGAGCGACGGGCGGCTACCAGATGTTGATGCCATGACTAATTTCTGGCGCAGCATTTGGTCGGTGCCCGTCGAGCACACGGAAGGTGAATGGATGAGTGTTGTCAGTGACGCGTGTGAACCTATAGAGACCATGCAGCCTATAAGTATAGTACAGCTGACGTAACTTGTGCAATCCGTACGGCCCAAAATTGGAAATGCCCAGGACCGGACGGATTGCACAACTTCTGGATCAAATGGTTTCGATGTTCACACGAGTTACTGGCAACGCAATTCCAAGAAGCCATAGAGCTCGGCTCACTCCCAAGTTTGTTGACTACTGGTGTCACTTTTCTGCTCCATAAATCGGGTAGTACCACGGAACCGAAAAATTATAGACCCATCACGTGCTTACCTACTTTATACAAGCTCCTTACATCCATTCTGAGAACAAAAATTAACGCGCACATTGTTGCAAACAATATTTTGGACAAGACTCAGAATGGATGTAGGGTTGGGTCCCGTGGTACTAAGGAGCTTCTCCTCATTGACATGACCATATGCCAGAAGGTCCGGCGTGGCAGAGGGACTCTCTCTACAGCCTGGATTGACTATAAGAAGGCCTATGATTCGGTGCCGCATTCATGGTTGGTGAGAATTTTAGAGTTATATAAAATTGATATAACTTTAAAATCCTTTTTGATATCATGTATGCGGCAGTGGACCACGGTCTTGAGTCAACCAGGATGTCGAGATAGTGTTTTTGCCACGCAGGATCTTATAAGGATAGAGCGTGGCATATTCCAGGGCGACAGTCTGAGTCCTTTATGGTTTTGCCTAGCTTTGAATTCTCTCAGTACTTTGTTGAGAAATTCAAAGTTAGGCTGTCAACTGCGGAGAGGGGGTGAAGTTATGTCGCACTTGTTGTACATGGATGACCTCAAGTTGCTCGCACCAAACCGCCAAGACTTTGTGAAACTGCTGAAAATTACTGAGACTTTCAGCAGTGCCATCAAGATGGAGTTTGGTGTGGATAAGTGTGCGGTTATGCATGTACAGCGTGGGAGAGTAGTAAATTCAACCAATTTACAACTCTCCGAAACGATAAACTTCAGATCTCTCTCCGAAGTTGAAACATATAAATATCTTGGTATGTCACAGTCTTTGGGTGTTGTGGATGGGGACATAAAACAGTCATTACGGGAGCGATTCTTTTGCCGCCTAAGAAAAGTACTTAACAGTCTTTTATCGGGTGGCAATAAGACGCGTGCTTTTAATGGCTGGGTTATGCCTCTACTCACATACTCCTTTGGCATACTAAGATGGACTCAGACCGAACTGGACGCCTTGGATAGAAGAGTCCGTCAAATGCTCACGACTTCCAGAATGTTACACCCGCGCTCATCTGTTATGAGACTGTACATCCCGCGGAGATGTGGGGGTCGCGGCTTTTTAAATGCCAAGGAACTACATAACCGTGAGGTGTGCAGTCTCAGGGATTATTTCCTTAACAGTGAGTGCGGGATGCATTTGGATGTCGTGGCAGTTGATAGACACTTTACGCCGCTCTCCTTGGCAACAGAAAACTGGCGCAAACCAGTGGTGCTAAGCACTCTCGATCGCAAGGACATATGGAAGAGCAAGGTGCTACACGGGCGCTACTATCGGGCTCTGACTGGGCCTGATGTAGATTTGCCTGCCTCGGTGAACTGGCTACGTTTCGGTGACCTTTTTGGGGAAACCGATGGTTTTGTCTGTGCTATTGAAGATGAAGTTATCAAGACGAATAACTACCGGAAATATATAATGAGGGACGGTACGGTCGACATCTGTCGGGCATGCCGCCGTCCGGGAGAATCACTCCGACATATTATTTCCGGTTGTTCTCATCTTGCTAACGGAGAGTATTTGCACAGACACAACCAAGTAGCCAGAATAATTCACCAGCAACTTGCTCTTCGATATGGCCTTGTTGAATCAGAGGTGCCGTACTATAAGTACGCACCTGCGCCAGTTCTCGAAAATGGTCATGCAACGCTCTACTGGGATCGCTCTATCATCACGGACAGGACTATTGTCGCTAATAAGCCTGATATCGTGTTGATCGACCGATCTCAGCGCCAAGCAATATTGGTTGATATCACCATACCTCATGACGAGAACCTCGTGAAAGCCGAGAAGGACAAGCTCAGTAAGTACCTTGACTTGGCTCACGAGGTTACCGCAATGTGGGATGTGGATTCAACCATTATTGTACCGATAGTCGTTTCGGCACACGGCCTTATAGCGAAGAGCCTCGATCAACACCTAGAGAGGCTCTCGCTGAAAGGTTGGGTCAAGGGTCAGATGCAAAAGGCACTACTCCTTGACACGGCACGTATTGTCAGGAGGTTCCTCACTCTGCAGCTCTAACCACCGATAGCTTGGGTCTATCCCCGCTGCCGGTGGCAACCTAGGTTAAGTTTTTTATAATATTTTATATTGTAAATATGTTTTTTTTATATAAAATATTGTAAAAAATTTTACTTAACATTATATTTTGAATAAAGAGCATAATAATAATAATAATAAAGCCTTTATTCAGAAAAAAGTTTGTAAGTACATTTTTAAAATAACAATTCAGTAATAAATATCTGTTTGCCCTTTTTTGGCAAAGGCCTCCTCTAGCCTACTCCATTCTTTCCTATCTTTCGCTATCCTTGTCCACTCTGATCCCGCCTCTTTCAACTCATCCTCCCATCTCTTATAAGGTCTCCCTCTTTTCCTTTTATTGTAAATTGGGAACCAGCTCATTAGGATTTTGCTCCATTTATCTTTTCCTCTCACAGTGTGACCCGCCCATCTCCACTTTAATTTCTTTATTTTTATGCTCACCTCTTCTATTTGTGTGTGTTTTCTGAGTGTTATATTTTTTACTTTATCTAGTTTCCGCTTTCCAAGCATACTTCTTTCCATGGCAGATTGACATACCTGTAGCTTTTTAGCTTGCGCTTTAGTTAGAGCCCATGTCTGACAGCCATAAGTTAATACAGGAAGAATACATGTATTATATAGCTTTCTTTTATAGTAGAGCCACGCTGCGTTGCAGCACGCATTGGGTCGGCTCGCCCGGCGTAATACCACCCCCTCACGAATTTTCGGCGTGAAACAATGGCACTCTGTGCTGTTGTGTTTCGTCCGGCGAGTGAGGGTTCCGGAGACCCCTCCACCCCCCCCCCCCCCCTCACAATTGATATGGCAGCGAACTGTAATCTAGATTTACCCCAGGGGGGTACCGACACATCCAGTGTCGGAGAATCCCCCCTGAGCGTTCTCGCTCAGGCTGCCCTACGTATTCTGGGGAGGGCAAAAGTTCGTTCGTGCCAAGGCATGCTGCAGGCAGGAGAAAGGCGAGACAATTGGCACCCCCTCCTACGCTTCGCGTGGACTTCTGCAATATCAGGGGAATCCACTCTAACTTGAGCGCCGTCCATTACCACCTCGAGACGGCGAAACCGGCCTTGCTCTTCCTCACCGAGACGCAGATATCCCCCCCTCCTGACATCTCGTACTTGCGCTACCCGGGATACAACCTGGAACATGCATTTGTGCCACGAGCCGGTGTTTGTGCCTATGTCAGGGAGGATATGTGCGTTCGTCGCCTTGGCAATCTTGAAGATAGGGACCTCTCGATCTTATGGCTGCACGTTGACTGCGGACGTCATCCTCGCGTCTACGCGTGCCTGTATAGGTCCCACAGCGGTAACATCGGAACTGACCAACTCATCGAGACCGTCCAAACAGCGACAGACTCCCTTCTCCAACGGATCCCCTCGGCCGAGATTGTGGTATTGGGAGACTTCAATGCCCACCACGTCGAATGGCTTGGTTCACGCACAACTGACCACGCGGGTAGAGCCGTTCATGACTTCGCTTTGGCCTACAGTCTGTCCCAATTGGTAACCGAGCCAACACGGGTTCCAGATGTGGAGGGCCATGCACCTTCTTTATTGGACCTTCTGCTGACCTCGCACCCAGACGGCTATCAAGTTTCTGTTGATGCACCACTAGGCTCATCAGACCACTGTCTGATTCGCAGCACTGTGCCTCTCACAGAAACTTCAAAACCGCAACCAGCGGCTAGCCGTCGAGTCTGGCATTATAGGTCGGCGGACTGGGATGGGATGCGAATGAAACATGTCAAAATTGAAATCGCTGCATATTTGGTTTACACTTGTACTCGCTCGCAACATAAATGAATTTTGGCGGTAATTGGACGAAACCAATGGTATATGAATGGGTGTGTAATGTCTAGGGGACCTAGTAGGGATGGTGAACTTAATTTTGGAGAGCAGTTGAGGACAGTTAATAATATTCGTTGAAATTTTGAGAAAATAAACAATATATGCTAATTCACGTCGCTTATACAAAGGTAGAATATGAAATCGTTTGCATAATTGTAAATAGTTATCAGAATTATACGGGACTTTAGCTTGAAAACATAAGTATTTTATAAATTTCTTTTGCAAACGTTCAATACGGTCGACATATTTATTATATCGTGGATTCCAAATTTCTGACCCATATTCTAAAATACTTCTCACGAATGAACAGTATAATATTTTCATAGTTTTAATTTCCTTGAAACTGGCTGAGATTCGCATAATGAACCCAAGAGCCCTAGAAGCTCTCTTAACCATTGCATCAATATGGTCATCGAAGAGGAGCCTTGAGTCGTGAAGGACTCCTAGATCTCGTACAACCGAGCTCTTTTGTAGGATTTGGCCCTTGAGGATATACTGTGATGGAACATTGTTATTTTTCCTGCTAAATGTTGTGACAGAGCATTTAGAAGGATTGAGGTCTAGCTTGTTCTGTTTGCAATAATTATCCAACCGGATCAGATCAGATTGAAGGTCGGACACATCAGATAAGGTTGAAATTTTTCTAAAGATTTTCATGTCATCAGCAAAACAAAGCAATTGAGAGTGATGAAAACAGGCTTCAATGTCATTAATAAATATTAAAAACAATATAGGGCCCAGAAGGGAGCCTTGCGGTACCCCACTAGGCACCATAACCCAGCTAGAAATATAATTGTTAATAACCACAGCCTGAGATCT
Source organism: Scoparia ambigualis (assembly GCA_963921215.1). Taxonomy (NCBI): domain Eukaryota; kingdom Metazoa; phylum Arthropoda; class Insecta; order Lepidoptera; family Crambidae; genus Scoparia; species Scoparia ambigualis. The sequence goes on from OY992521.1 coordinate 7,038,669, forward strand.
ATTGCTTATATACGATATAAACCACCTTAAAAGGTCGCCACATATTCCAACACTAGCCAATTTCTGAATCAATAAACTGTGTTCAATCCTGTCGAAGCATTTGCTGTAGTCTGTGTATATTACGTCCACCTCCGTCCATCGAGTCCGTCAAAAAGTCGTTCAGTAAAATAAGATTAGATGTAGTAGATCTTCCCTGTAGAAAGCCGTGTTGACATTCAGTAAAAACAGTCTTTAATGTTTCATATAAATACTTATGCACAATTTTTTCTAACAATTTAGCCAGAATACACAGTTTGGAAACCGGTCTGTAATTTGATATATCAGATTTTGATCCTTTCTTATGAATTGGTGTTATATAGGCTGATTTCCACACTGAGGGAACACAACACTTAGTAATGGACTCAACGAACAGAAGATAAACAGGGACAGATATACTTTTTGCGCAATTGCGAAGAAAAATTGGAGGCAGGTTATCAGGACCTGCTGATTTAAAAGTATCTAACGATGAGAGCCTGGTAACGTCTTCGACTTTAACTTGAATACTATTTGAGCCCCCCTTATCGGACACGAAAGATGCAGGTGTGGAATTAAGGTTCAAGAATGTCGAATAGAAAAAATCCGAGAACAAATTGCAAATGGATGTACCGTCATTTACAGATATATTATCATAATGCATAGTACTCGGTAAGCCAGATGACTTAGGACGTGATTTAACGAATGCCCAAAAATATTTCGGATTATCCTTAATTGATCCTTCCACAGTAGTTATATATTTATTGTAACAATCAATCTCAACACGCTTAGCCCTTTCTCTTAACAATTTAAATGTATGTAAGTCTGAAATGTTTCCGTAATTCTTAAATTTATTATGATATTTTGACTTTTCTCTAATAATTTTCTTTAGTGACAATGAGTACCAAACAGGATAATAGTTAACTCGACAAACCTTCGAAGGAACATGGTCATTTATTATCCTATTTATTTTAGAATAGAAATATTCCGAAGCTGCTTCGGTATCCTTGTGCATAAAATCAGAATGCCAGTCAATTTTAACTACACACATCAAAAGTGTCTAGGGATCAACATATATTTTTGCAATAACTTTTCTCCTGATTGATATTAATTAAAATTTTCTTTAAGGATTCATCAAATAAAGTGTTTTCGTTTGTCTACAGTAACGATAAACCAAGTCACCTTTGCATTAATAAAGAAATTTGCCATTTTCCTAATAAAGGGATTTTTGACATTTGAACCACTAACATTAAAGTTCGAAAAAAAGACTGAAATAACAGTTTTCTTTAAAATTTTATTGGGTAACTTAATCAATTAATAATCCGTGTTTCTACCGCGAACACTAACAACACAAGAACATCGGTTTGGCATACTCAAAATGAGTTCATCCAAATCACGCTGTGGAAAGGCCGGCCATGTTCGTTGCAACAACAAAAAAAGGTCTTCTTGCGACTGGATACCTTCCATATTCGGCAGAGCTCTTCGCTGTAGCATATCCCATGCATGCTCAATCGGGTTCAAGTCTGGCGACTGAGCAGGCCAGGGCATGACATTGATGTTAGCTGCGGCGAGAGTCTGTCTTACAACTCTTGCGGTGTGCGGTCGTGCATTATCATGCATTAACTGAAATAAGGGACCGATTTGCACTTGTAGAGGAACGATGACGTCTGATACAATCGTCTCAGCATAAATTTGAGCGTTGAGGTTGCCTCTGATCCAAATCAACTCAGTTCTTCCGCCGATCCAAATACCCGCCCATACCATGATGGTTCCACCACTATAAGGATGGATTTCCTGGCAGGATTTTAATCGCTGTTGGCGTCCAGGGGTTCTCCAGTGTCGTATACGTCTTGTATCCGGTCTCATACCAAAACGAGAATCATCAGAAAAGCACACGAAACGCCATTGTTCTTCTGCCCAATTTCTGTGTTCAAGAGCCCATTGATATCGAATCCTACGATTGTGCATTGCTATAGGTGGTACCCTTAGCGGTCTTCGGGAATGAAGGTTCACTTCATGCAAGCGGTTTCTGACTGTTTGGTCGCTAATTAAGTTCCCTGAAGAGTGATGAAGCCTCACGGCTAACATCATGGCGGTTATTGTTGGAGCTCTTCGAGTTGTGATTTGAATGTATCGGTCTTGTCTCCGTGTGGTGCAGCGATACCGTCCTCCATGGCGCTCAGCCACGGTACCAGTGCTTCGGTAACGTGTCCAAAGTCGACTGATAACACTCTGACTTGTATTCAGAGCTAAAGCCACAGTACGTTGCCGGGAACCAGCTTCTATCATTCCCACGGCTCTGAGCATTTCTTCCCTGCTTAAATAACGTCGCCGCTCCGTAATAACGTTGGTTTTAATCAGTAGTAGGGAAACAGTAGCACTAATAATGTCTTCAATGCGTTGTATGTTTTTATAGGGAAAATATTGACAGCTGATTTTCATCTTTTACTAGAAATTGATTGAAAGTTCCTGTTTCAAATTATGAAATGCACCAAAAAGGATTGTAACATTAGTTATTCATCCTTGTATTCGGAATTAGGCTTATAGTAATATTGTTAACTAAAACGGTTAATCGTCGCACCGTTGCGCGGGTGATGAGGCGCGCGGAAGGGAAGCATCGGCGACCCCCACCAGCGAACGATCTGCGACTGCGGGCCGAGCGAGCTCCTGCGTCAGGCACGACTCAACTTTGGTACGAGCACCCGTGTGTCACTCGACCCGAATTTCCTTGAGATACGTTTATCGCTAACGACGACGTGAATTTAAATATTTGTGTACTAAGTATCTAAATCCTTGTTTGTGCATACGTTGAACCTGTTGCAAGTGCGTTATAGTTTAATCCCATACTGGGTAAGTTGTGCTAACGTTTTCTTACTTATTGTGTAGGCTATAGTTTGTGTTATGTAGCTGCTTATGTGATGTTTTGCCAATAAGACTAGTTAGGTAAGCAGATTGATGATCGATCAAGTATCACTGTCGTTGTGTTTTATGCTTGTAAGTAGTTTCGTGCGTTAGGTAGGCACTAGGCAGTAAATAAATGTACAATGTACAATATGTATACTGTGAATTATATTAGGATTAATATTAGGACTTAGGAATAGGATTAATTTACCGTATTTATGATCGTGATCTATAATCATGATTTAATGTTATTTAAATTAATAGTATTAATGCCATCAGTTACTGCTTACTTGTAACCGTTTCAGCATCTTCTATGTACTGCCACTTCATCCCAGTATAATTTAAAATGCTAGCCTGGTTCTCTTTTCTTTTTTTCCTCGGCTTCGCCTGCGCTTTTTTAAAAACTATTTAGTCAGCTAGCGTTACTAGTGGCAGTACCAGAGCTTACCCATCCTGGTGCTAATCTGTAGTTTTGGCTTCTTTAGGAACTACATTTGGGTTTGTTTTAACCCTCGAAGACTGCGTCTGGCGGCTGCCAAGCTGTCGTGTGCCGCGACTTGCGGCATCTTATCTGGACTACGGGAGGGGAGGACTGAGTCGCAGCGCAAGAAGAAGAAGGAGTTCCAGGGGAGTGCCACTCCAGTGATCTTATCATTCACCATATCTCAAACCTACCCACGGCCTTGAATCTTAAAATTTTACTTGCTACCTACCTACTTATTATACTTGCTACCTTAATTGCTTATGTAGTATACCTAATAACTTAATTTTGCCGTTTTATTTATGACCCTTATTTAAATAAAACGTGACAATGGCACCCACTCTTATAATTTAAAGCTTTTGAGATTGGTTGTAGTTTGATCGCTGTAGCTTTTATTTTATCTGGTGATCGGTTGTGTGCATGTTTACTTGTAAATTATATACTTAGAGAACTTGATTTTTGTGTGCTATATATATCCATTTTATGTGCTATTATATCGTGTTTAATTTCTGCGCAAATTATGTGTATTAGTATTGTATTTTTCTAAGAGCCATTAAAAAGAATAAGTACCTAAGTACTTACCTACCTTACATATTAAAAAAAAATCTTTTATTGAAAAGTATTTTTACATTTAAGTACATATTTTTAATACATACCATTTCTTTAATTTTAACGTTTTTGTTGGCTACTAGAATAAAACATTGGCACTTTACTTCTAGTTTTTACCTTATTAGTTCATCGTTCTCGATCAAAATTGATTATTGTGACAGAACGGATTTAGTAACTGTTTGGCTTATTGTAGCATTACTATCAATAGTAGATTGATTTCAGGTTTTTTTTTTGCTATTAATTTGTTTTTATATTTTATTAGCACAACATATCTAGTTTTGTGTACTTGCAACATAATGTGGTATTCAATAAAATTTCTCCATCTGCAAAATGCAGAATTACAATACGAAGTCACTATCAGAGGTGAGATACCGGCTGGTACTGTTTTGGAATTATGACGCCAGGTGTGTAAATTGACTCAAATTTATCCTTCTGCTGACATCGCCGACTCTTGTTTGGAGTTTTCTGAGGATAGTAAGGGTATTACGGAATCTTTAAAAAAAATTAAATTAAATTTAGATAATTTGACGTCAGTGCCTGACGAGGGACTCAGCAATCGTACACAGTCTTTATTGCATCACTTGCATCACAGAATACGGCGTGTCGAGCAACCCGAGTTGCCGGAATATCTTTCTATGTATAAAAATTTAAAACTACAGTTCGATGATTATTATACACAGTTTTTGAAAATATCCAAATCTGCAAGTGACATCAACCCTGATACCTTTTATACTGCTGATGAACATAAAGCAACATCTGGCTTAGGGAATCTAAATATAGCTGTAAATTGTGACCGTGGCCTGTCTTCTGATATATCAAAACTAAAATTTGATGGAAAAACATGTGTTAGGTCTTTTATACAAAGACTTAAGGAGTTTCGATCGTCAAAGAAACTTACTGATGACAAGTTGATGTCACTCGCTTACGAAATATTTACGGGCAATGCTCTGCATTGGTTTCGGGCGGTTTTGGATGATATTGGCGGTTGGGATGATTTGATTACTAAGCTACGCGAAGATTTTGATATCTTTGATTATGATTATCAAATGATAACCGAGATTCGAAATCGCACACAAGGGGAATCAGAAAACATTATAGTCTATTTGTCAATAATGAAGGGTATGTTTTCCCGGCTTGGCATGCCTTTAGCTGAGAAGGATCAGCTCGAAATAATATTGCATAATATTCGTCCCTGTTATGATAACGTACTAGCAAATTGTCCGAACATTACTACAATAAATCAGTTACAACAACTTTGCAGAAATTTTGAACAGATTAAAGCTCGTTCTGCATACTTTAAAGAACCCGCTCCATCTTCATCTAAAACTCTTGCACCCGAATTTGCTTATAACGTGCCTAATAAGTTTATTCCTAAGAATTTTAACATGAACTCTAAATCCTATTCGGACAATTTTATGAAACCCAGTGCGAGTACTTCTAAAGTGTATGCGGTTTCTAACACTGAGTTTTGCTATCGTTGCCGAGTAGATACTCATAGCATGAAGAAATGTCCTGCTGCGCGCGATATTTTCTGTTTTAAGTGTGGGAGGAAAGACGTACGTTCACCAGATTGTCCGGACTGTGGTGTAGTTAAATCATTTAATAACAAAAAAAACGAATAAGTGAAAATTGTGGCAAGCCATCAGCCAAATTTTTTGACAGCTTGGATTGGGAGGATTGGTTGTTGACAATAAGAAATTGTTTCTCTTCTTATAACATTGCTTCAATTTTCACTGAAAAACCGAGTAATGATCCACGCCCTTATGTAAAAATTAATATAAATAGTAATAGTAATATGAGCTGTTACGGTTTGCTGGACTCGGGTTCAGTATTTTAGGTAGGAACTCGCATGATGCTTTAATACAAAGTGGATTTTCGTTGTTTGTTGACGAAAAGATAAGTGTACATGCCGCTGGAGGACAGAAGCTAAGGTCCAAAGGTTATTTGCTCTTACCTATCACATTTCATAACCAAGAACATATTATTAAGCTGCACGTTATTCCGGAAGTGGTCTCATCGTTAATTCTTGGTGTAGATTTTTGGGATAAATTTAACATTCTCCCAAAGTATTTAAATAATGCCAGTTACTTTGCGGCTAATGATCCTGGACTCCTTAATTTATCTCTCGAACCCCAAATTTTTCTTCATTCCTATGAAAACTTGGATGATGGTGAGAAATCAATTGCTGATAGTGTTGTACACAGGTTTAAAGCGATTTCTTTTGAGGAAATCGGCTTGGGCAGGACAGACGCGATAACTCATGCTATTGATACTGGAGATGCAGAACCTATTCGTCAGAGGTACTATAGGATGTCACCGGAAAAGCAAAGAATAATATCTGAACAAGTGGATGAAATGTTAGCTCTCGATGTTATAGAACCATGCGAGAGCCCATGGTCGTCACCGGTGCTAGTCGTTGGAAAGAAGGATGGCAAGCCACGCTTTTGTTTAGATTCTAGAAAACTTAACTCTGTAACTAAAAAAGATGCCTACTGTATACCGTACGTTTCAGAAATTCTTGATAACTTGAGAGACGCAAGGTACTTGTCCAGTATAGATTTGTCTAAATCATTCTGGCAAATACCTATTAAGAAGGAGAATCGGGAGAAGACCGCATTTTATGTTCCTGGTCGCGGAACCTTACAATTTAAAGTGACTGCTTTTGGCTTGTCAAATGCGCCAGCTACGCAGCAGCGTTTGGTAGATCCTTTTTTTGGTCCTGAGTTTGAACTAAAGGTATTCGCATATCTCGATGACGTCATCATTCTGAGCAGATCATTCGAAGAACACGTATCTTTACTTCTTCGTGTACTCGAGAAGCTATGCAAAGCAAACCTAACTGTAAACCTGAGCAAGTGTCAGTTCTTTCGTAGTCAGCTGCGGTATCTTGGATATGTAGTTGACGCACAAGGTCTGCGAACTGATCCGGAAAAGGTAGAGGCTGTACTACATTACCCAACCCCTAGTAATCGCAAGGAAGTAAAGCGTTTCCTTGGTACAGCTTCCTGGTACAGAAGGTTTATCCCGAATTTTAGCACCATAGCAGCACCTTTAAACAAATTAACTTCTACCAAGAAGAACTCACCACCCTTCCAGTGGTCGGTCGATGCCAACAATGCTTTCGTCACTCTTAAGTCATTGATGGTTAAGGCACCGGTTTTAATTTGTCCTAATTTCAATGAACCATTCGAGGTTCATACTGATGCCAGTGATTTTGGGGTAGGAGCTATGCTCTCTCAAACCATTGATGGCACTGAACATCCTGTTGCCTATATGAGCCGGTCCCTTTCAGGACCGGAAAGAAACTATAGTGTAACAGAACGTGAAACCCTTGCCGTCTTAGTAGCTTTGGAACATTGGCGGTGTTATTTAGAAAATGGTATACGGTTTACAGTTTATACGGACCATTCTGCTATTAGGTGGTTCCTCTCACTGTCAAATCCATCTGGAAGGCTGGCTAGATGGGGCGTCCGCTTATCGGCTTTTAATTTTGATATTAAACACCGACGCGGCAAAGAAAATGTGGTTCCGGATTCTCTTTCTCGATTGCCAACTCTTGCGGAAATTTCTAACTCAAGTACGATTCCTATGACAGAAGATGCGTGGTACCTAAATATAGTCCATGGATCTGAGGAGTCACCAAGCAGTTTTCCTAATTATCGTGTGGTAAACGGATCGTTGTATCGCTGTATGAAGAGTAAGAACATTCTTACTTCTGAATTTGAATGGAAGTTGGTGGTGCTACTGGAACAACGTCTCAATATATTAAGAGACAATCACACTGAGCCCATATCGGGCCATTTCGGGATATTTAAAACATTGAAAAGATTACAGCTTCGTTACTACTGGCCAAAAATGCATGCTGACGTAGTTAAATTTGTTTCCAATTGCGACACATGTCTAGCCTATAAATTATCAACTCATGGTACTTTGGGAACTATGGGTAGACCCAAACAATGTAGTAGACCATTTCAGACGATTTCAATAGATTTGGTAGGGCCTCTTCCAGTTTCCCGAAAGCAGCATTGTTACATTTTCGTCGTAACGTGTTGTTTTTCGAAATATTGCCTCATGTTTCCCCTGCGAAGGGCAACTGCGGATTTGGTTGCCAGGCATTTGGAAAATGACGTTTTCCTGGTTCACGGCATTCCGCAAACAGTCATATTAGACAATGGGGTTCAGTTCACTAGTAATGAAATGGGTAGCTTGTTCAAAAAGTATCGCATCCCTGGCATTCACTTTACCCCAAAGTATACTCCTCAGATTAACACGGTGGAAAGATACAACAAAACAATAGTAACGGTAGTTTCTACGTTTGTTAATGATGACCATCGCTCATGGGATATGAATCTCCCGAAAATACAATTCGCCATGAACACCTCCGTCAATGAAAGTACCGGTTATACCCCTGCATTTTTAGTCCACGGAAGAGAGTTAGTTACTGATGGGTCTCATTATGTAGAAAATGATACCCCTGATGAAATAATATTTCTACCGCGCGACGTATACGCTGAAAACTTGGGCCATCTTGCGAGTGTTTTTGATAAAGTCCAATTAGCACTCTGGCAGGCCCATTTGAAGAATACTCAGCGATACAATTTGAGACGAAAGAATGTGGAGTTCAATGTCGGTGATGTTGTTTGGAAGCGTTGTTACTTCCAAAGCGACAAAGAAGCACGTTTCACAAAAAAACTTGCCCCTAAATATACAAAATGTCGTGTAACAAAAAATAAATCTCCATTAGTGTACGTTTTAGAAGATATGTCCGGCCACGACTTAGGAGCTTGGCATATCAAGGATTTAAAGTTATCAAATGTTCACCATTAAGATTATTGGAGCTTAGCGGATTTTATGAGACGTAAAATCCTTCTCTTGGTGGAGGGGCACTGTAACATTAGTTATTCATCCTTGTATTCGGAATTAGGCTTATAGTAATATTGTTAACTAAAACGGTTAATCGTCGCACCGTTGCGCGGGTGATGAGGCGCGCGGAAGGGAAGCATCGGCGACCCCCACCAGCGAACGATCTGCGACTGCGGGCCGAGCGAGCTCCTGCGTCAGGCACGACTCAACTTTGGTACGAGCACCCGTGTGTCACTCGACCCGAATTTCCTTGAGATACGTCTATCGCTAACGACGCGTGAATTTAAATATTTGTGTACTAAGTATCTAAATCCTTGTTTGTGCATACGTTGAACCTGTTGCAAGTGCGTTATAGTTTAATCCCATACTGGGTAAGTTGTGCTAACGTTTTCTTACTTATTGTGTAGGCTATAGTTTGTGTTATGTAGCTGCTTATGTGATGTTTTGCCAATAAGACTAGTTAGGTAAGCAGATTGATGATCGATCAAGTATCACTGTCGTTGTGTTTTATGCTTGTAAGTAGTTTCGTGCGTTAGGTAGGCACTAGGCAGTAAATAAATGTACAATGTACAATATGTATACTGTGAATTATATTAGGATTAATATTAGGACTTAGGAATAGGATTAATTTACCGTATTTATGATCGTGATCTATAATCACGATTTAATGTTATTTATATTAATAGTATTAATGCCATCAGTTACTGCTTGCTTGTAACCGTTTCTGCATCTTCTATGTACTGCCACTTCATCCCAGTATAATTTAAAATGCTAGCCTGGTTCTCTTTTCTTTTTTTCCTCGGCTTCGCCTGCGCTTTTTTAAAAACTATTTAGTCAGCTAGCGTTACTAGTGGCAGTACCAGAGCTTACCCATCCTGGTGCTAATCTGTAGTTTTGGCTTCTTTAGGAACTACGTTTGGGTTTGTTTTAACCCTCGAAGACTGCGTCTGGCGGCTGCCAAGCTGTCGTGTGCCGCGACTTGCGGCATCTTATCTGGACTACGGGAGGGGAGGACTGAGTCGCAGCGCAAGAAGAAGAAGGAGTTCCAGGGGAGTGCCACTCCAGTGATCTTATCATTCACCATATCTCAAACCTACCCACGGCCTTGAATCTTAAAATTTTACTTGCTACCTACCTACTTATTATACTTGCTACCTTAATTGCTTATGTAGTATACCTAATAACTTAATTTTGCCGTTTTATTTATGACCATTATTTAAATAAAACGTGACAGGATCCATATAAATTTATAAAATCATAAATTTATTACAAAGCCACATCTCAATCTCAAGAAATCCGCATAAAAATGCTTGATCCCTAGACACTTTTGATGTGTGTATTTCAGCATTAATTACATCGTAGTCGCACTTATGAAACATTTTTTTAATGCGCGGCGCGCTTTCGAGGGCAGACTTAAAATTAAATGATGTACCTATTAATAGGGCTTTATGATGCGGATCGAGCGGGACCAACGGCTCAAAGCATTCCGTGACGGTAACCTTACCATTCGAGAAAACAAGATCCAAAATCCTACGTATGAAGACTCCCCACTATTATTTATCCATGAGATTCCGCTTAAATTAAAATCGCCCGTGATAAGAAACGTATCGTCCGGATTTTGTAGAATAATAGTTCCTAATTTATTTAAATAATTATGCAACTGTTCAGTAAAAGACAACCCCATGTTCTGAGCACACAAATACACGACGCACAAATTTAACTTAGTAATTGACTTGTTAATATTTTGTGTAAATGATATTGATAACCACAAATCCTCGGCAGTGGAATTATATTCGAAATGTGAGGTAACCGGAATATCTTTTCGCACTGCAATAAGTACGCCACCGCCGCGACTCTGCTTCGTACGTTCATAATCGCGATCGCGACGCCACACTATATACCTACTATCAAACAATTCCGAGTCACAAACACTATCGACCAACCAGGTTTCTGTTAAAATAATAACATCATACGAGCCCGAACATAGGTTGCGATAAAACGCCGTTGTTTTGAATCTCAATCCCCTAACATTCTGATAATAAATGTCGAAGGCGAGGGTGCTAAACATAATAAAATTTAAATAAAAACAATACAATAGCACTAATTTAAAAATAACTAACATATTTAAAATACTATTAAGGCTAAATATTAAAGATGAAAAGCAGTCTAAGTAAATTTTTTTAAATCATTAGTGTTATTAATAATGAAAATACCGGATGTGTCGTTTTTGCGAACGTGAATTTTGCCAAATTTGATCCATACGTAGCTGTAAGACTTCTCCTTCGCCATTTGTTTCGCCTTGTTCAACAAGCTCTTGATATCTGGATGAAGATGGTCGTTAACAAAAATACGCTGCTGAGATCCCTGAAAGCCGATATCTTCCGCTTTTAGGTTCTTACTTCCTCGCGCTGCAGCTATAAAATCCTCCTTGATATAGCGGTTAATAAAACTGATGATAATTGATTTGTTATTTGAGTTGAAAGTAGGAACTCTAGATATATAGTTAATTTGAGTTTTAGGGATACTGTAACCTATTTTCTTACTCAGGTTTTCAATTGTAGAATATAAATTCTCGTCTTTTTTACACGGCACACCCTTGACTTCAACATTATTAAGCCTGGATCTTTGATCTAATAAAGTCACCTTAGATTTCAAGTCGGCAATAGAACAATCAGCTGATTCTATTCTCTCCTCGAGACCCGTCAGTTTTCTTTCAATGACGATGTTCTTCGCTTCCAACTCTTCCACTGAGGTAGACAAGAAATTATATGACTTCTTAAATTCATTTAGGTCATCTTTAATCGACTTTAATTCATCAGCCAACCCCGAAAGACATGCCAATTTAGTCTTCACTTCGTTAAATTCCGCCATTTGGACCTTCAATTCCCGAATTTCTTGGAGAACAGCGGCTATCGATGCTGACTCATTGGGGCTAGGTGAAGCTGAGCGTGTAATTCTACATGTTGGACATTTCCATAATGACCTACGCTCTGCACCCAATCTTTTCCAACCGCTATCAGAAATACCAGCACAACTATAATCCAGATGTTTTCCACAGCTGGTGCACTGAACACCGTCAGTAAACTGATTATTACAGGTTGAGCACTTGTTTACTATGATTCTTATTTGTTATAAGTAATGTGATGATTCTTGATTAAATTTAAGGGTACAGAAAAGGTTTACGATCTATGAGATATGAGTTAGACCGCGTGCACTCTTGTTAGTTGTCCGCACTGTACTGAATGCGTGGAACTGCATCAGGCCCACTCGCCTTGTGGATATCAAGGGAAAAAAGAGCCTTACGAACTGACCTTTGCAGGAACTGAACGTTTGGCATTGTACAAGCGCAATGCGGTATGGTTGGTGGAGAGTTTTCCCCATCGTCCAAGGTCGAGTTTGAAGCGAAAAGAGAGCCCAAGAGATCGGCTTTCTCCTTTGCAGTATAGGCCAGGCAGTCATCGGTCTTGTGCAATGGTGGTAGGGACGGCTGACAAAAATTCCCTAAGATAGCTTTGGCGAGAGACCAGAACGCACGCGTCCCCGAAGGAAGGCGCACTAGCCTCTCGCCAATTCTACCTATGAATGATGACTTCGCCTTGACAATGTCCTTCTTAAAGGGTCTGGCGGCAATGTTGTACTTCTTTCTGAGCGCACTGGTGTTTGGATCCTTTGATGACACCGCATTAGCCCAGGCTTGGTAATGTTGTCGCTTTTGGCGAGACGCCATTTTGCAGCAACGACCAAACCATGGTTGGGACTTGCCGCCAATGGGAACCACAGAGTTTGGAATGAAAAGTTCCATTCCCTGCAGTATCACTGATGTGATACTGCAGGGAATGGAACTTTTCAGCAGAGTCTCAACAGAGTCAGCGGCGACATCAGGATCATCCAGCGAGAAGCAAACTCGCCACCACGGGTAGGACGCAAAGAAACTTCGCATCCCATCCCAGTCCGCTGACCTATAATGCCAGACTCGACGGCTAGCCGCTGGTTGCGGTTTTGAAGTTTCTGTGAGAGGCACAGTGCTGCGAATCAGACAGTGGTCTGATGAGCGTAGTGGTGCATCAACAGAAACTTGATAGCCGTCTGGGTGCGAGGTCAGCAGAAGGTCCAATAAAGAAGGTGCATGGCCCTCCACATCTGGAACCCGTGTTGGCTCTGTTACCAATTGGGACAGACTGTAGGCTAAAGCGAAGTCAAGAACGGCTCTACCCGCGTGGTCAGTTGTGCGTGAACCAAGCCATTCGACGTGATGGGCATTGAAGTCTCCCAATACCACAATCTCGGCCGAGGGGATCCGTTGGAGAAGGGAGTCCGTCGCCGCTTGGACGGTCTCGATAAGTTGGTCTAGTTCTTTTGACATTAAGTCCTTTGGTGATATAATTTGTCCTAGGTAGGTGTACTCATTAACATATTCAATATTGTGGTTATTAATTTGTACTGGCTTTTGTATGCTATTTGTCATCATTTTTGTTTTATCAAAGTTCATGGCCAGGGCCACCTTATGACTTTCTTCTTCTAGCTGGCAGAGCATTTGCTGAATTTCTTCTTTGGTTGATGCCAATATTATTAGACCTGGGTATGTCCTAAAACTACGACCAGCCACCGGAGGACGGGCCGCAGCGTCCTCTAGCTAAACGGTGACCCGCTGCGATCCCCAAGCCGCCTGCCAAGCGTGGGGATTATGGCAAACCCCCCCCCCCCCCCATGACAGACAATATTTGCCCACGGCCCCCAGTCCCCGGCAGCTCCTTTATCCCTGGCCCAACGGGTAGCTGGTCAGGTAACGGAGGAGCAGGGGGTGCGAAGAATCACCGGCAGTTGCTCGGCTACCCACACACCCACCAACGAACCTTGGCCCTGGCAACACACAACATCCGCACGTTGAGGACCGATGCAAAGATTGTAGAGCTGGAGGAAGAATTGAGCAGATTGCGGTGGGACATCATGGGACTATCAGAAATCCGACGAGAGGGGCAGGATATGGTAGTCCTTGATTCTGGCAACATGCTCTTCTTCCGGGAAGGAGAACGAAAATCCCAGGGTGGTGTTGGGTTTCTCGTACGCAAGTCCCTTGTTAACAACGTTATCAAGGTCGATAGTGTGTCAGGTAGAGTTGCGTACCTTATACTCAGAATCACCGATCGGTATTCGCTGAAGGTCATACAGGTATATGCACCAACCTCGACACACCCTGACGAAGAAGTAGAGGCTCTGTATGAGGAGATATCTGAAGCCATACATTCCTCCGAAACGTACTTCACCGTTGTTATGGGGGACTTCAATGCAAAGGTAGGCACAAGGAACGGCGATGAGTTGAGAGTGGGGCAATATGGATATGGACAGCGGAACCAAAGGGGCCAACGGTTGGTCGACTTTATGGAGAAGGAGGAACTCTTTTTGATGAACTCTTTCTTCCGGAAGCGACCAACCAGGAAGTGGACGTGGATAAGCCCCGATGGTTCAACCAGAAATGAGATCGACTTCATCATGACGACCAAGAAGCGTATATTCAGTGATGTCTCCGTGATCAGTAGGGTGAAAACCGGTAGCGATCACCGGATTGTTAGAGGCACACTGAATATCAACATCAAGCTCGAGAGGTCACGTCTGGTGAAGTCCACACTCCGTCCTGGCCCTGCCCAGATCCAGAGCCCGGAACACTTTCAACTCGAACTCCAAAATCGCTTCCAGTGCCTAGCCGAGTGCGAAACTGTGGACGAGATCAGCAGCGGGCTTGTGGAAACTGTCCAAGCTGTGGGGTCTAAGTTCTTTAAGACCCCACGCCGGAAAAAGCCTCAAAAGCTCTCAGACGGAACCATTAAGTTAATGGAAGACCGGAAAGAAATGATACTGCAATCTTCAGCTGATATGTCGGAATATGGCAAACTCAATAGACAAATCTCGAAATCTGTGCGACACGACCTGCGCTCCTATAGTGCTAAATGCATTAGGGACGCAATTACGCGGAACCAAGGCGCCAAAGTGTTCGCAAAGAATTCGTCTATTGGTCAGAGCCAAATGACTAAGCTGAAGATCGAGGACGGCAGTGTCATTTCGTCGAAGCCGGAGATTCTGAGAGAGCTCGAGAGGTTTTATGGACAGTTGTACACCTCAACACAAGAGCCCGCTGTTGGTACAGCTCAGGACACCAGAGCTAAGTTAACCCGACACTATACCGAAGATATCCCTGACATCAGCCTGTATGAGATTAGTATGGCTCTTAAACAGCTTAAAAACAACAAGGCGCCGGGTGATGACGGAATTACCACTGAACTTCTGCGAGCGGGTGGAAAACCGATACTCGTAGTCCTCCAGAAGTTGTTTAATTCCGTCATGCTCGAAGGTACTACGCCAGAAGCATGGCACAGGAGTGCGGTGGTGCTCTTCTTCAAGAAAGGCGATAACACCTTATTGAAGAATTATAGACCCATCTCACTCCTGAGCCATGTGTACAAGCTGTTTTCGAGAGTCATTACGAACCGTCTCGAACGCAGGTTTGACGACTTCCAGCCTCCCGAACAAGCCGGTTTCCGAAAAGGCTTTAGTACCATAGACCACATACATACGCTCCGCCAGATTATACAGAAGACTGAGGAGTATAATCGGCCCTTATGTTTAGCGTTTGTGGACTATGAGAAAGCCTTCGATTCTATCGAAACCTGGGCTGTGTTGCAGTCCCTCCAGCGTTGCCATATCGACTATAGGTATATCGAAGTGTTGAAATGTTTGTATAGAAACGCTACTATGTCGATCCGATTACAAGACGAGAGTACGAAACCAATCCAATTGCAGAAAGGTGTGAGACAGGGAGACGTCATATCTCCGAAACTGTTCACAAATGCGTTGGAGGACGTTTTCAAGCTCTTGAATTGGAACGGATTCGGCATCAACATTAATGGCGAATACATCACTCACCTTCGTTTTGCCGATGATATAGTCATAATGGCGGAGTCGCTGGAGAACCTCAACACCATGCTCAGCGACCTCAATATCGTATCCCAACAGGTGGGTCTTAAAATGAACATGGACAAGACGAAGATCATGTCGAATGTCCATGTTGAACCCGTACCGGTAATTGTTGGGAGCGATACTATCGAAGTTGTCGACCACTACACCTACTTAGGACAGATTGTCCAGCTAGGTAGGTCCAACCTCGACAAAGAGGTCGCCCGGAGAATCCAACTCGGATGGGCAGCGTTCGGGAAATTACGAGATATCTTTGCATCGAAGATTCCGCAGTGCCTAAAGACAAAGGTCTTTAACCAATGTGTGTTGCCGGTGATGACATATGGCACCGAAACGTGGTCCTTAACTGTTGGCCTTTTAGAAAAGCTCAGAGTCACACAGCGAGCAATGGAGAGAGCTATGCTCGGAGTTTCTTTGCGCGATAGAATCCGAAACGAGGATATTCGCCAAAGAACCGGAGTTGCCGACATAGCTCGTAAGATTTGCAAGCTGAAGTGGCAATGGGCAGGCCACATCGCTCGACGAACCGACAACCGTTGGGGAAGAAAGGTTCTCGAGTGGAGACCACGCACTGGAAGACGCAGTGTTGGTAGGCCTCCCACTAGGTGGACCGACGACATCGTGAGAGTCGCAGGCAACCGGTGGATGCGAGTGGCGAGTTGTCGGTCAGGATGGAGGTCAAAGGGGGAGGCCTATGTTCAGCAGTGGACGTCTTCAGGCTGGTGATGATGATGATGATGAATATTATTAGATCATCAGCAAATCTCAAGTGATTGAGTTTTTCTCCATTTATGGTAAGTCCATAGCTGTTCCATTTGAGATTTCGAAAAATTTCTTTTAGAACGGCTGAAAACAATTTTGGTGAGAGAGGATCACCCTGTCTTACCCCTCTTTCTATTTTAAATTCTTCTCCCTCTCTTTCTAATTTAACTTTAGCCGTGCTGGTTCTGTAGATGTTTCGAATTATTCTTGTGTATTTGTCAACTACCCCCATACCAACTACATATATGTATTAGTGAGTCGAAAGCTTTGCAATAGTCTACAAAGCAACAGTAGAAAGGGATGTTGTATTCTTTGCATTTTTCAAAGAATACAACATTTTTTTTTTTCACAGCATATATATGGTCGATAGTCGAGTTGTCACTTCTAAACCCAGCCTGTTCTTTCGGTTGGTTCTCATCGAGGATTTTAGTAATGCGTCCGAGGATTACTTTTGCAAAGACTTTGTAGATGTTGGATGTTAAACTGATGGGTCTGTAATTATTTATGTCATTTTTGTCTCCTTTCTTGTGTATCAGGCTAATTGTTGAAGTAGTCCATTGCTTCGGTATTGTCTCAGTATATAAGATTTCATTGAATACATTAGTGAGAATGGGTACAATCCAAGATTTCGCAGCTAAAAGAATTTCGTTGCTTATTTTGTCTGGACCGGGGGCTTTATCTCTCTTTTAGGTCTCGATAGCTCTTTCGACTTCTCGAGTCATAATAACCGGCACATCACTATAGTCTGTTAAGTCAACATTGTCACTGTTGTTTTGACCTCTATATAGATCTCTAAAAAATGTCGTGGCTATGGAGATCAAATCTTTTCTTTTTGCCTTTTGTTTCCTTTTTTTGTCCTTGAGTTTAGGTATCCACTCCTTCATATCTGCCAGCAGCTTTAGAGCCTTCTTTACTCCTCCGGTGTTAGCTATGTGTTTCTTGAATGTTTCTAATCTTAGTTTATGCCGATCTTTTCTCATATTGGTTTTTATTTATTTACTTACTTGCGCTATTTCTGTTCTTGTCTCCTTTGTTTTATTCTTGGTGGTTATTAATATAGCTCTCTTTTCTAGAAGTTTTTCCGTTGCTCTTGACGTTTTTCCATCTTTTTGTTTAATTTTATTTGTATTATTACTTTTAGTATTTCCAATTAAAATGTTGTGAAGTCTGTCTATTTTTTGGTTGAACCACGACGATTAATATACAGCAAACAGTAAAATTCAACTTGTTATATGTTTCAATTAAGGGTACTTTTAATAGATTTTTTTTGATCTTTATAACGATCGGTCGCTGTAAATGGGTTAAGACCTGTAATATGATGAGAAAGGCATAATCGTATCAAAGTGTCTTTTTTATATTTTTTCGAAACAAAAATAATTAATATCTCTGAAAGTATATCGTTTTCGAGATTTTATCTAAATACATTTTGAGTTTGTATGAACTTTATCTATCGACTGCCATATGTTTCATCACTGGCCAATGTATTATAATTTCATCATAGTGGGGAAACTTTAGCTATACCAACCATATTCCATGCTCATTCCATTCGACAACACAAAAAGTTCTAAATAAAAAAGGTTTTGCTAGTCATGAGTATTCATCATGAATTACCTATTAAAAATTACAAGAATCTTGCTATGAGCGTGTGATGTTGATGATGATGATGATGTGACGTGTAGCGGGCGGCGGCTCAGTAAAAGGCGACAAACGTATTTTCGCGATTGAAACGTATTGCATAATTTTTTTTTTGTAAGTGTTACCTGAGTTAGAGACCCCACACCTGGCGTCTTTCGAGCGTCGGCGTCGAGCCGGCGTCCACGCGGCGTCAGTGCAGCGCTCGCGTGGCGTCGACGCGACGCCGACGCCGCGCCGGCGCTGAGCGGCTACCAAACGCTTGGTTGACGCCGCGTCGTTCTAGCGTTGTTTTGCGTTGGAGCGTCGTTTAGGTGTACAATCAGTGACAAAAATGGATGCCGAGGAAAAACACTTCTGTTAACGTTACTACTAAGACGAAAATTAGTCGAATGTTTGAAATCATTTTATCAAAGCCGAATCCGCATAATTATTTTAAGAAAGCCGTAACAGATTAGCCCAGAACGTTTAAAAGTAACACATTGGCAGCCATGTAAAATAAAAATGGTTGTTAGAAATTTTTATAATTGTATGGAGTAGATAATCTGACAGATGTTAAACAAAGTTTTTATACGCGCTCAAATTACGTGTGGATTTGTCAAATGACTTCATGTGAGCAATATCGGAAGTTTCAGCAAAATTATAAAGTCAAATGATTTATTTAATTTAAACAGGCACTTATTGACGTTAAAACTAATTAAAAAACAGTTAACTAACATGTAGTTAAATCTTAACAACTAATCTAACAAACTACACTGGTGAGCAAAAAAATCGACTCAAGGCTTACAAGTTCAAATGACCCCTATTTGAAGTAGGGATTTATGTCAAAATGTATAATTTTGTAGTATCATTATAAAGGTTATTTCCTTAGCTTTGTAACGACGGCAAAAGCTTGTGTTTTGGTTGTGTATTCATTATACAACAGAGAGTCAAACAAAAACAAGAAAATTACAGAAGTTTTGGAAAAAAGGAAAAATCAGTAAAAATGGAAACAATCCATTTTTTCCGTTGAAATTACGTTAATCAGTATTTGGTATTACCTTCTCTTGCCCGTATTACTGCTTGGAGACGGTTTTTCATAGACCTTATCAATTTTTTATGACATTTTGTGAAATGCCCGCCCACTCTTCTACCATAGCTGCTTTTTAGCTCATCCAAGCTTGAAGGAACTGGAGTCCTAGCTCTGACTCTTCTTTTAAGCTCATCCCATACGTGTTCTATTGGGTTGAGGTCAGGGCTTCGCGCTGGCCAGTCCAATGTGCGAATTTCCACTTCAAACAAAAAATCACGAACAATCGCCGCAGCATGTTGCCTGGCATTGTCATGCATAAGTATAAAATTGTCACCCACAAAACCTGCAAAGGGGACGACATGATCCAACAGTATCTCCTCGACATAACGATACGCAGTCAAACCACTTCTTCTGCTTCGGTCCGTAATGAAAACCAAGTCGGGTTTTGCTTGCATTGAAATACCTGCCCAAACCATTACAGAACCTCCCCCAAATGCGATTGTTTCTGCTATGCAACACTGGGCATAATGTTCTCCTGGTCGCCTGTATACCCGACTTCTTCCATCATTACCATGTAAACACATCCGGGACTCATCAGAGAATAAAACAGACCCCCATTGCTCTAAGGTCTAATCGACATGTTCTCGTGCAAATCGGAGTCGCGTTTGTCGATGAGCAGCAGTCAATTTCGGACCCGTTGCTGGTCTTTTTGGATCCGATCATCTTGCTGGCTGGTACATCTTCTTCTGCCTGAACCACGTCTTCGAACAAAGCCACCGGTCTCGACATAGCGTTTGTATACTCTGGATACAGCAGACTGACTCAGGTTTAGCTGTGTGGCAACATTACGTTGGTTTAGTCCTTGTTCCAAAAGGGCAATCACTTGGGCGGCTTCTGCAGGTGTAGTATCCATTTTGCAATGATATGATTACACTAAATAATGGAAATGAGTTCAGGTCAACTTGTGATAAACACCTGATAAATCAATTAGCGGTATGAAACAGTTTGTAGATGTTACGAGATCGCAAATCGTACGTGTTGTAATGAGCACTTTTTGACGAATTGTTGTTTTTATTTTACTACCCTCAATATGCATAACAAAATCAAGCAAATTGTATATCATTAGAAAGGTAAGGAAACGGGTATTTCGACAAAAAATAAAAATAACGTAACATTTATCTTAAATGACTACATTTACAGTTTTATGCGGACTTACCGTTTGAGTCGATTTTTTTGCTCACCAGTGTATATATATATAATGTACTTACCTAAGTAATCTACCCCCTGTAAGTAACAAAAGTTACTTACAGTGTAAAAGATACATAAAAAACAAACAATGTTTATTTATATTAATTGTAGTAAAAAGTTTATTTTTTCTTTTGCTCTAGATTCTTTTAGTTATTTCACAGGACCACGCGTAATTAAAAAAGATTAAAAAAGGAGCTGTCAGATTACTTGCATTGAATTAAAAACAGTCGATTAAAAAAAATATATAATAGGTATGGTGTATCGACACAATCGTTTTCTATCCGCTTTGTCTATTTAAAATACTTTTGGGGGCATCCCTATCATTGACATTTATTCAGGGTGTTACCGCAATAAAAAAATATGCTGTAAGATGTTACCATTAACTAAAATACGAGCGCCTGTGATTGGTAATTTTTTTCCTAGGTAGGTAAATTCACTCGCCCATACGAAGTCGACCACCCCTGGTCGTGATGCGCGGGGGCAACGGGGATTCTCTGGTGCATCGTACTTGTTGACAGAAAACGCCGCGCTGGCGTCGCGTGGACGCCGGCATGACGCTGACGCTCGAAAGACGCTAGTGTGGGGGGTCTCTTAGTTAATTTTAAGTTAATTTTTTGTTTATTACAAGTAACGTGTTTAAGTTCAAACGATCCATTAATAAACAGTTTACTTTTATTTGTCTTAAGAGTATTTGATATTGGTCATTATTAATATACCTAGGTCGCGCTTTACTTAAGCATATTATTTATGCGTGTTGGCCATTACGCGGGTATGTCAAAATGAGTATTTCCCCATAGATTAGTATAGTATACTGGAAATATTTCCCGTTGCGTATTGGTCGGGTCGTTTTACGTGTGAACGGTTGTTTGCTTACCATGTATTTTTAAATTAACAAGTCACATTTATTTGTTAGTTTCAGGATTTCCA
This sequence comes from Scoparia ambigualis, assembly GCA_963921215.1. Classification (NCBI taxonomy): domain Eukaryota; kingdom Metazoa; phylum Arthropoda; class Insecta; order Lepidoptera; family Crambidae; genus Scoparia; species Scoparia ambigualis. The sequence goes on from OY992521.1 coordinate 7,060,085, forward strand.
GGTGACGTAAAGAATACTTTAGAAAGTGAAGGGTGAGCAATTTTTGTGTTTATTTGTAATTTGAATATCTGAGACGTCTCCTCCCATCCAAACCCCATGGCTAACCAACTCTTTAAGCCTTCCTTAACAATAAAAACACTGAAAATGATGACTATTCTGTGAAAGGATTGTTGAAGCGCTGGCTTCGACATCTTCCAGATAGTTGTCACCCAACACATCAGCTTATAGTCTTGCCGACTGATAATGATAACCGATAACCGATAAAAGAAAAGAAATAATGTAATTGCATTTGTATGGGTAGTGAAATTGTAACACTATTGCTACTAGTATCTTACAGTTGATAAGCAGAAGCATATATTTGTTAATTTATTTAATAGGTATGCACTTCCTGTACCACCGAAGTTAATAAGAGTAAAATGCTACACTGCAGACGAGAAGGAAACTTACGGTTTAAGTTTGAGCTTTTTAGCTTCACTCGGAATCAGACCGCCGTTGAAAAACGTTGTAAACGTCCGTAATGTAAGTATTGATTGATTTTGATTGGTCACCATGCCGAGTCGCCTAGCGGCTCATTAATACAATACCTACTACCCTCTTTTTTCCATTGGGTGTCGTTGGTTGGTTGGTTGATTTTGGTCGGCTCATTAAAAGAATACCTACTACCAACTATTAGTTACAGACTTCCAACTATCACGCTGAGCACATGTGCAGTTGTAATGTGGTGAAATGTGGAATATAGCAGTGGGCTGCTTCTGCGGTCCCCATTGCCTACTCTCTGACTAACCGTATGGCGATAATAGTCGTGAGTCGCGCCCTATTTTGTCGGAACGACTTTTTACCAACTTTTATCGGTCCCGTTTAAGTCGGTCGTCTAGTCTGTATGCTGATGCCGAGGGTGTTTTTATGACACTATATTAAATATGAAAGCAGAGCCACAGACAGGAAAACGGCGACTTCAGTTCAGTCAGTTGTCAATCTGAGTCCGAGTGGTTAATCGCTCGGGCTTGGTATCCAAAGGCTCTGGATTCGATTCCCAGATCGAGCAAAGTGTGTTTTGGATTTTTCGATGCATAGCCCGGGTTTGTGATCACCAACCAACCCGCATTTGGCAAGCGTGCTGATTAAACCAACACAATACCCGTGGGACTTCTTGGCGTTCCCCTACCCCCTCCTATTTCCTCTACAAGCTTGTTTGTATAGTTGTATATAATACTATTTTGTTGTGATGTCCTATTTGTGTTGTCTTGTTTTGTTTTAGGTGGTTATGTTCTAACGTAGCTATTTTTTCTTCTATCCATTGACGTTCGTGTAAATGCTGCACACGTGACTTTGGCGGAACAGCGAGCCCTCGTAGGCAAGCTTAAGTTCGCTCGCCAAAAATAAAAGAAGAAGAAGAAGAAGAAGACTTCTTGGCGAAAGTGAAGTGTCATGTCTGCAGTTTTGTTTTATTTCTATAATTTGTGTTTTGTCGAATATTAATGTGAAATAATGGTGGTTTATTTACTATTAAGTGTTCGTGAACGTGCATGAGTGTGAGCAAATGAAACAACAGTTCAACATCACTTTTCAAATTCTCTTAAGAAGTCCGTGTGAGACCTCAATAAAGTCCCACAGCTTTATTGAGTCTCGAGGGGTTTGGGTGAAAATCATTTACCATTAAACGTTCATTATCACTCATTATCATCCACTTAATGTAAAGAAAATGACAATTACTATTAAAAACATGACACTGGCTAAATGTGCTATCGCACGAAGCCATTATTTAAGAGAAAAAAAATACCCGTGTAGCAATGAATTGATTTCAATGGCGGAGGCCTTTGCCCTGCAGTGGGACAGTATACAACGTCAACGTCAGTCGGAAAGGGGGTACTAAGCCTAAGTCTGCGGGCACGAGATTAGCGACAGCCGAGCGACGGGCGACGCGACAGCGACGCGACGGCGATGCATCAACAATATGGACACCTATGGTGACGCGCACGAAACGAGCGATGGCGAGGCGATGCGATCGAGCGATGCACGGGCGACACGGGAGCGACGGCGGCGGCGCGGAAACGACGAGAACAAATGAACAAACTAGTTTGATTAGGTTGCTCGCGATTACAGTAGTGTTCTGTTGAAAAATATTAAGAAACCTCCTACGTAATGGAAATTGAAATTGATATTGAAGAATTTAGGTATCTCGTGTATGTTGTCAAAACCTGCTCTTTGGAACAGTAAAAATGTTCACCATAAAAAAAAGGTTGTAAATATTTTATATTTTATTTAAAATGTAATCAAATGTGTGTAAACTCATTCTGGTATAGTTGTAAAATTTTGTTGGATCGCACCTTAGCTCGTAAAAAGGGTAGAAAATTCGCCCAAAGTACTTCTTCCTTCATTTATTGGATGAACACCATCTCTAGGTAATAATAACTCCGTTCTCATTAATAGACTTGGCTCCAATTTTTCTCTTTCACGTAAACTTGTGTTATGATGACGTGACATGTTGCTCACAACCTCAGAACAATAACTAAATTCTGAGCTCACAACACTACCTCTAGAGCGACAAGTTTCGTGCCCACGCAAGATGTCGCGCCTTGTCGCGCCGCTCCGCCGTCGCGTCGCGTCGCCATCGCTCGGCCGTCGCCAATCTCGTGCCCGCAGACTAAAGGACGGTATAGTATACATGATAGTGAATAACTTTTGTCTGAGAACTTTTCCTTAAAAATAAGTAATTTTAGATTAACAGCTTTTTTTAAGATTTCGAAAGAAATGACACTGGTAGCCCTGGCGGTCAGCTGCTTTGAGAGAGAGACAGTTGAGTTCATTGCCGGGGCTTCTTGCGTTAGCTAACATGCGTTAGCCCCGGCCCTATTCAGGGTTGTACATTTTTTAAATTACGTAACCAAAAGTTTATGTTGTATGGAAGTAAATAAGAACGGTTTTCGCAAAGCTTATATTTGCAATATAACAGCAGTTGATAGTAGCACTTTCAGTTGTCCGCGGCTTAGTACCCCTTTTCCGGTCACATTTTATCAACTGTAAATATTTGGACAATACATCTTATTATATCAGAGAAATATGGCCCTAGCATTTAAAAAAAAATCAGGCTAGTTTTTATTTTTACTTTTCCTAACAAAATCCTCTGATCAAATAAAAAAGCCCTTTTAGTGAAACTACGGGCACGTGTAAGCGGTGTAGGCATTGCGGCCTCTCTGTTTCGGCTCCTTTGAATTTAAACTACCGAAAGTGCGTAAGGGGTGTTTTATTTTACATTTAATCGAAATGTCCTTTGGCGTTTTTCTTGAGAACTAGCGTATAAAAATTTAAGGTTTTTTCATAAAAATAGTTTATTTATTTGTTGAATTTATCCTCAAAATATTTGATTATAAAATGTGACATTATGTATAGGCTGTTACTTTTGCAGTAGGTATTAATAATATAAATAATTCACTTCCAGTTAGAAGCAACGGTCGACAAAGAAAAAGTAACGGAAGTGTTTAATTTAGCCGGCAGAGTTATAAATGTTGTCATGGTGATAGACAGTAAATTTTGCCAGAAAGTGGGCGCTAAGGTGGAGTATGACCACCCAGTGGAAGCTGTCCAGGTAAGCAAAGAAGAAAAACATTTAACGGCCTTACTTATAAACGTTAGATACTTAACTTTAAGCATAGAGCGGCGATGGGCTCACCACCTGTCACGCTGTGCACATGTGCAGTCGCTATTTGGTGAAAAATGGACTATGGCAGAGGACTGCTTATGCTGTCCTCATTGCCTAGTCTCTGACTTACCCTTCTAGGATAATAGTCGTGATTATATGTATATTTATGTATGTATTACGACAAAAATACTAGCTGCTAATACTCAGGGGTTAATGAAAAAAAAAACGCAAAACTTATTATCTGTTTACGAGTACAAAATAAACCCCACTTTTGAGTTACATTTTCTCAGTGACTATTTATTTAAGATAAAATTGCGTTAGTTTGACTGAAGTATGTATTTCATTAAGACCTACATAATAAGAAGATTGTCCGATTTTAAGGTCATATTTTTCACAGTGCCTCTTCTCATCTAAGCTTAGGTGTGTACAGTGGCCAAGCCATGTTCTCACGTGTGCTCGTAATTATTTCGAGTGGTGATACATTGCTTTGCTTATTTAAAACCCATTTCAAAACAAACTCGCTAAGCAATATACCACTTACACTCCTAAATTACTCGACTAGTGCGAACATGGCGTCACGCTTTTTTCGTTTTACCATTTCAGGCGATATCGATGTTTAATCGCCAGAAACTTTTAGGCCGACCAATGGTGGTTCAGTTCGATTCCCGAACCGACGTCTTATATATGCCTGAAGGGCTCGAGACTTTGGGGCCCGGCTTAGGACCCCAAGGCGAGCCACTAAGAGACATAAGACAGCTGGTAGAAATGCAACCGCTGAAGCAGCATTTGTCAAGAGAAATAGCCGAATTGAAGAAAGCCAAGACCAACGAGTTTGCACAAGCATCCTCGAGTTTCAGGAACCATAGTACTCCAGGCTTAGGGTCGTTCCAGAACATCACAACTCCGTTGAACATCAACACTATGGGTAATAATCCGCTCAACGCTGCGCCTCCTGTGTTCGGTTTAAATGTTGCAGCGCAACCAAGCATCCAACCCTGGCAAGAGTTATTAAAACAGAATATGTGCAACGATCTGGCTAGCACTTTAGCAGCGTTGCAAGCCTACAGCAATAGTACCAGTAACGTGCCAAACACATTAGCAGCGTTACAGGTTAATAATGATACTAGCAAGATAGCGGCTGGCTTTGGCCAAGCGTTACAGGTTCATAATGATACTAGCAAGATAGCGGCTGGCTTTGGCCAAGCGTTACAGGTTCATAATGATACTAGCAAGATAGCGGCTGGCTTTGGGCAAGCGTTACAGGTTCATAATGATATTAGCAAGATTGCGCCAGGCTTTGGTCAAGCGTTGAATGTGGCAGAGAAAATTAATAGACAATCGTCCAGCTCGAACAATGGGAACTCTAATTTTCAGTCGCAGTCTAAATATAAAGGTATTGTGCGAGTAGTTGTTTTGATCATTTATTTATTTTGATATACATATAAATGTATTAGTCTATAAATAAAATGTATTACTTAGTTTTAATAAATATTATTAAGTATAGCTATTTTGAAATTAAGTCGTCATTAATGCCACTACCAAAATGATAAATTTGCACAAATTAATCGTAAGCTGTGCTGTGACGAGTTTGCACAAATATTTCACAGTTGACGTAACTACGCAAAATTGTGGAAGTTCTATGGTTCTATTCAAATTAATCGTGTAATATAACTAATATAAGTGAAGACTATGCTTCACTTATATTACACGATTAATTTGAATCTAATACTTCGTTAGATATAATAATATAAGTTAAATTAAACTTTTACACTTCAATTCTGTTATGTGTAAGTACATATTTTTTTCTGTTTTTAGAAGACCAGAACGATGACAATAAGAAAAGAAAATCGATCACTTCGTCAGATATGTTGGTGTTTAACAACGTAAGTTAATAACAATTTTCTGTAATCAGAATAATTTTTACTTGCTTTTATTAATTTATTACTCAAAATAATATGGAAACGCTTGGCAATTATCTTAACTGATGGTAGGTGAAAAAAAAGATACCAGGTGCGTAGCTACCGCCGTATAAGCCGTATCAATGATACGATGCCTCGGGCTAAACCTCCAACAGTGTGATAATAAATATGCTAGAAGTTCTATAAGACAGGAACAGCTATCAGACTTGTCATTAATTGTCTATAGAGGCAGAAAATCTAGAAAAACTGACATTGGATCCCCCTACTCCTCCTATACAGGGCCCGTCTAAGGCAAGCTACTCCACTGCGTGGGCACCGCTAGAGTAGGTACTTACATAATAACAATAAATTTAGCAATTGTCATCATGCGTACATTGACTACCTCCGTTGTCGAGTGGATAGCGCGCCGGGTCTAGCGTCGCGCCATCTCTGAGGTCCCGGGTTCAGTTCTCGGTCAAGTCAATTTCTTATCTTATCTAGTAGGGCCTGCAGAGGTCTCCCTCTCGCAGTAGCACGTCGACCCATTGGGATCTTTTGTGCCACCCCGTCCTATCACTCTGCCTCCTCAGTGAAGATAATTGCCATAAGCTTGGCAATGTCCTTGAGGGCGAAGAGCCTAAAATCGTCTGGTTTCGGGTAGGCCGATCCCATAAGATTCATTCTTTTCCTGGCAAAAGAGTATATACCTTTTAAAAGACCGATTACCTACACGAATAATTTTTATAAGAAACTTGATTTTTCTTTAAAATGTATAAAATTCCTCTCAACATCTTTATTTTGTTACTAATATTATTTTTATCACGTTGTACCAAGACTATATTATTATACACACAAATTAAATTTTAAATAACATAAGTACAATTTTAAATTACGCATTACATGTTAATAATAAATTGAACTATTAAACTTAATAAAATACATAATAACAAAACATAAAAATTTGATTTGACTAAGATTAAACATTAAGTACATAGAGATAAGACATGTTGCATTCAATATATTATAAGGAAATACGTAAATAACAAAAAAATAAATTAAAATTGACTAAAATCTTATTATTACATTAGTTACCCAAACATGGTTCATTTTTGTGCTTATTTATTCTTCTGTATTCTTATTGCACAATCAAAGCATTTTAAACTTGTTGAATATCTTCATTTTGTGTACAACTTCATTATAGCTTCATAATTATCCTCAGACTGGCGTATTCCTTGGCTCTTTGTCAGATAACCGGAAAAATCAATTCGCACTGGAGGTAGCTAGTAGCATTTAAGTAAATTATGAAGTGTAATAATATCTCATAAAACAATCGACTGGTAAAATAATGCTTCTAAATATCTCTTCCCGTAATTATAAATAACATACCTCAAACCACTTTGTCAGTCGGTAAAAGTGAGGCGGTTAAACGGGTGAATACTCGTTGTATACATATATGCTTATTTTCCTTTGTTTCATTTTTCATAATCGTGATGAATAAGCAACATATTGTGTTCTTTCTGATCTTGACCTTGTGCAAACGTAGAGCAAACGGCGAAAAGTGCTGCGTTGGAAATTCTTGGGCGTTCGCTGCACCGCACAATTTATTTATAACGTAATGTGTACAGTTATGAAATCGTTATTATATTCTATATCGTATTGTTTTTCTTGGTACCTTATTTCTTTTGCCTTGGTCGATAAAACGTTCTTAATACGATGTGCCGGAAAGGAAGCCAAAGTTGTGGGAGCCATAAGAATGATGTTAAATGACGCAGTCGCAGCTTGATGTGGCTCGGTGTAGTGAAAATCTTGTTGTGTTTTTCGCTGAATAGAATGTTGCTGCCATGGTTGATGTAAATATTCCAAATGACTCACGTGTTCTTTTCGGGGTACACCGTTGGAAGGTTGCTTGTTGCTTGAGCGGGGTCACCAATGTTCCGTCGTAGAAGGTATGCGATGTAGAGATGATGGAGGTTTCCATGGCGATGGTAAATAACGACTGCGTCTCTTTATGTGATGTTGTATATTTACAGTGACTACATTGTGACTAACTTATTATCTAAACTAAACCTTACAAGACTATTTATACAGAGTGGATACTATGTAGATGTTGGAGGGAGGATGCCGTGACATATCTTTATCGGATCTGCACGCGTTTAGGAATGTGCTTACAAACTCTTTAACCGATACGTGATGATAATAAATTATGTGGCGACTCAGGCCGCCACACCCTGCACAGGTTGTCTGTAGCTAGTTGCATTTTGTGGAGCATTTGTTTTGTGGCATAGTGCCCAGTCAGGGCACCGGTGATTAATCGGGCCTGTCTTCTGCTACCTCCGCATATGATCTTACTCCGTCCTAGGGCGCCTTCGCCTATGAAGGATTTTGCGTGTCTTATGCCGGGTAGCTCTTTCCATTCGGTTTTATGCCTGTTTTGGATGAGGTCTTTGAAGGCATTGTTGATGGTGTTCGATGCTAGTGCCACAAACGGCTCAGGACCAATATATGGGTCTCTGAGCCCTCCCTAGCAAGTGCATTGGCCATCTCATTGCCATGGATTCTAATGTGGCCTGGTACCCAAATAAATCTCACCCTGTTGTGCCTACCTAGCTTGTTTAAGGCTTTCGTGGTTTTGAGCACAAGGCTGGAGTTGATTCGAGGCGTTATAAGTGACTTGAGCGCGGCTTGGCTGTCACTCAGGATGAATATGTTACGCTTCTTGGGAGCGAGTTCTAGATTATTTTTAGCACACAGGAGAATTGCGAAAGTTTCTGCCTGATAAACAGTAGCGAACTTTCCCATACTCTGACTGTGCTTAAAGTCATTGCTAAAGATACCTGCTCCAGTGCCCGACTTCATTTTCGATCCGTCGGTGTACTAGATCAGGCTGTCTTTCTCTGGAGACGGTGGCTGTTTCCATTGGTCCCGAGTTAGGATATGTATACTGAATTTCTTTTCGAACATGTACTTGGGGGCTATCTTGTCGCACCTCATTTCCATGATCCTATCAAGGGTATCATTAGGTTCCCATTTTGTGTGTCTGGTCAGAGGCAAAGATGCGTCCTACAGCCCGGTCACCTTTAGTCTGTGTAGCGCATTCCTTGCCTTCGTCTCTATGACACTGTGCAGGGGTGGGAGGTCCGTGAAGTCCTCCAGCGCTGCTGTCGGTGTGGTTCTAAATGCCCCGGTAATCGCCAGGCATATTGTTATCTGTAGTTTGCTCAAAGCATTCTTACAGATCTTCAGCCTGGTCCTGGGCCACCAGACGATACTGCCTTATGTGAGAATCGGCCGCACCATCATGTAGATCCATCTTATGATTTTGGCGTTGAGTCCCCACATTTTGCCATAAGTGGACCGGCACATACCAAAGACCCTATAGGCCTTGACGAAAGTCGTATCCATGTGCTGTTTCCAGGTGAGTCTGTGTAGCGCATTCCTTGCCTTCGTCTCTATGACACTGTGCAGGGGTGGGAGGTCCGTGAAGTCCTCCAGCGCTGCTGTCGGTGTGGTTCTAAATGCCCCGGTAATCGCCAGGCATACTGTTCTCTGTAGTTTGCTCAAAGCATTCTTACAGATCTTCAGCCTGGTCCTGGGCCACCAGACGATACTGCCTTATGTGAGAATCGGCCGCACCATCATGTAGATCCATCTTATGATTTTGGCGTTGAGTCCCCACATTTTGCCATAAGTGGACCGGCACATACCAAAGACCCTATAGGCCTTGACGAAAGTCGTATCCATGTGCTGTTTCCAGGTGAGTTCCTTAGCTAGTGTTAAGCCTAGATATTTCACTTCTCTGGACCAAGGAAGCTGGCCTGGGTGCCGTAAAGCGTTAAGTTTCCCAGTTTCGTAAGGTTTTTCATTCTAGTAAAGGAGATGGTGGTCGTTTTTCCCGTGTTTACCAATAGATGATTGGTATTACACCAACCTTCTAGCAAACCCAGGGCATGTTGCATTAGCTCCGATACCGTGGAGGGAAATTTTCCACTGACCTAGATAACTAGATCATCAGCGTAACCAACCGTAAAGAATGGTCCATGGTTCAGCTTTGCTATGAGTGAATCAACCACAAGGCTCCATAGCAAAGGAGAGAGAATCCCCCCTTGCGGGCACCCTCTTGTTATCTGAGCAAGTAAGCTGTCCCCTAGTAGTTCCGAGTAGATGATTCTACCCTTTAGCATACATTCAATCTATTTGCGGATCGGTTGTGGCACGCCATGATCCCTGGCTGCAACATTAATGGAGTCAAAGGTTGTGCGATCGAATGCACCTTCAATATCTACGAATGTGCCGACGCAGATCTCTTTGTTCTCCAGGGCGGATTCCGCTCTACTCACCACATGGTGAAGAGCAGTTTCTGTTGACTTCCTCAGGGAAGTTCTGACTGATACGCGCATTGAAGTCCATAAAGTGGGAATTTTTTCAATGGTCCCGCTCTGATAAATTTGTCTACCATCTTCTCCAAGGCCTTGAGGAGAAAAGATTGAAGACTTATTGGCCTAAAAGCTTTGGATTCTTCGTAACCCGGTTTACCCGTTTTTGGTTTATAAATTACTTTAAGACGCCTCCATATTCGGGGTATATAGCCGAACGCAATGCAGGCTTTGTACAGTCTGCAGAGGTGGGGTCCCAGTATGGAGGCGGCCTGCTGTAGTAGAATGGGGTAAATGTTATCAGGCCCTGGTGCTTTAAATGGTTGAAAGTTCCCCAGCGCCCATTTAACTTTAGATTCATCTACTACCTTTTTAGCTATTGTCCAATCATACTTGGAAGTTCTACTATGCTGCTCCTTCCAGCTGATTGGGTCATGTTCGTCCTGGATGATACTGGATCCAGGGACGTGAGTATCAAACATAACTTTTAGTGTATCACCACCAGTTTCTGTCCGAGTTCCATTTGCCCTCGTAACTGTAGACAATGGAATCGCCTTTGCTGTAAAAATTGCCTTAGTTAGTCTCATTGCTTTAGGAACAGATTGTATCTGTTCACAATGTTTTCTCCAAGCTGATCTCTTTGCTTTACGAACCGCACTGCTGTAGCGAGTTAAAGTCTTATTGTATTCACTAAAATCGTTCTTAGCCTTCGCTTCATTGAACGCCTGTCGTGTCACTTTTCTAATTTGAGCAACCTCTGAAGTCCACCATGGTAGTTTCTTTGCCACTGATTTCGTTTCTGGGCAATTGTTTTGCCAGGCCGTCATCAGTGCTTCTGTAAGTCTGTCAGCTTCAAACTCTATATCCACAGCTGAGTTGAGTTTGTCGCTTTGACCATCTAGATCCCTCCTGAGATCTTTCCTGAAGCCCTCCCAGTTGGTGTTTTGAGGGTTTTTCCTTTGCACAGTTCCTATGATCTTACCTAGTCTGTACCTAAAGCATATATAGTTGTGGTCGGAAAGTGATACCTCGTCTGACACATGCCAGTTTAGCAGTCTCTCCCCTCTCTCATTGTTGTCTGAACTGCCCCAGATCACATGATGCGCGTTGGCGTCGCAACCGATGATGACATCTTGGTTTTCTCGGCCAATGCAGGTTACCAGTTCCCGCATCTCCTTTGATACTGGACCCGCCTTCTCGAAGGGAAGGTAAGCTGACGCTAAAATTACCGTCCGCCTATCACCCCCTTCCCCAGTAAGGACCTTGACAGCCGTCAGATCCCTGCAACAGAACTTCATTAAAGGCATTGCGTGTAGGTCATTTCTGACATAGACGCAAGTCCTCATGTCATTAGTAGAACAGTTGTAGAATTATGTACAGAAGTTCCACCTCTAAACCTTTAATCTGGCCCCTATAAAGATAAGGTTCCTGGATCAAGATCAATCAATATCGTATTTATTCATTGCAAGCTCGCGTGCCAGAAGGGCAGTTGCGGCCTTGCAATGATGTAAATTGATTTTGTTACGGCGAAAGGCGTTCGCAGTAACAGCGACGAAATAAGGGTTGTGGGCTGGGTAGGTATGGATAGTGAAGTACTTACAGGGATGATGAGTCACAGGAACCGGGGGACGAGCTGACCACGGGCGGCGATGTAGGTTGGTTTCCTGGCGCACAGTCACTACACTACACAATAGGCATTTAGGTGGTCTCTTCACATTAGGTTCAGGAGTCACTATAAATAAGGGCAGATACCAGCGCGCGTATTTTGTGGGCGTCTCGCGGTAGTTAACAGACAGACTGGTCGGCGCGGTATATCTCACGAAGCCAGCGGCTGCGGGTCGCGCAGCGGTGGCGCCGCGGCAGATAGGCGGACGCGGTCGTCAACAACCGCCTTACCGATGGCGGTATAGTTTGAATGGCCGTCCCGGCTTTGGCGGGAACAGATTTGTACGCACCTTAGCTCTTAAAAGCAGCCTAGCGCTCGTCCTCTGAGCGGAGTTCGCCATCCGATGCCGCATGCACAGTCAACGGAGACGACCCTCCCAGAAGCAGCTCGTCCAGGGCGAGCTCCCCCAAATCGCTCGCTCTTTGGGAGCACTCACCTCCAGTCACTCCCACCACGCTCACAACCCCGCTACTGCCTTGGGCATCGACATGCTCGTCCGTAGACCTCTCCTTTAGAAGCTTGAAGACGCTCTTGTCGATGCCCGTATCAAGCCATTAGCCCTCCGCCTTGATAAATGATGCAGAGGCGCCATCCATCAACACGATCCTGCGGACTGTCAGACCCTCGACCTTAGTGTCGACGATCTTTCAGCCCGCAGTCCGCAAGCCCGGATGGTACCTCTGCAATATCCTCAACACCCTACCAGCATCAAGGCGGCTGACGTTACGGGATTTTCAAGACACTTTAACCGGCTTCGGAAGATCCTTCGCGTCAACCACCCTGAGCACGCCACGGTAAGGCCGTCCTGTGCTCGGAGTCAGCTCGGCGAGCTACTCCCCTCACAAGTGAAGAGAATAGCACCCGACGAGATGCCTCTGATATTGTCCATTGGCAGAGGACAGGCGCGGCCTCCAGCAGATTACAAATGGTCCCTTGGATCGCCACGTAGTGACCCTCCCCTAGCGTAGTCGCTGGGTAGTCATCAGCAATGATAGCCATCTTGTAGGCGCTCACTGCCCCCGCGTAAGACCCGTGAGTCTTAACGCGTTTGGCATCAAGCGCCTCTTGACTCTCATTACTGATTTCCCTCAGCCTTTTAGTACGTTGCACCGCAGCCGCCAGACGCCTGCGGTGGCCCGAGCCTTGCCTCGGCTTCTTCAGGTATTCCCCCCCTGTATCAGACCTGGGGCCGCCAGGTTGGTTCCTATGAGGACCCAGTTCCTGCGGCCGCGATGGTTCGGCGTTGGCGGTGGGACGGATCCCAGCAGGACCCAAATCCCGTAGCCCTACCATTCCACGGTCCTCCACATGGGGTTGCTGGGCAGGTGCTGACGCCCTCCCACTACCGAGCATCGGACCTCCGACCGCTTGGTCCCCTCGCGGGGTTCCCGGCGGGTTGGGCCCCGTAAGGTTCCCATTCCCACTAGGCCCCTGCATGGATCCCGACTGCAGCGGATGCCGTGCCGGTGCACCCGAAGCCGAACGTTTGCACCCGCGGTGTTTACTACGTCCGGTTGAAAGGGTTGGTCCCTGAATGTATCTTTCCCCACTATGTTTCGCGGTAGGCCCCGCCGTACACGCGCCTGCCCCCGAAGGAGTATGGCACGCTTGGGTCCCTTGCGGGACAGAAGGAACGCTGCCTAAGGCAAAATAGGCATATTTATTTCGTACAAACCGAGACCGTTCAAACGGCGACAGACCCTTAACCAACGGATCCCCTGGGCCGAGATCGTGGTATTGGGAGACTTCAATGCCCACCACGTCGAATGGCTTGGTTTACGCACAACTGACCACGCGGGTAGAGCCGTTCATGACTTCGCTTTGGCCTACTGTCTGTCCCAATTGGTAATCGAGCCTACGCGGGTTCCAGATGTGGAGGGCCATGCTTCTTCCTTATTAGACCTTCTGCTGACCTTGCACCCAAACGGCTATCAAGTTTTTGTTGATGCACCACTAGGCTCATCAGATCACTGTCTGATTCGTAGCACTGTACATCTCACAGAAACTTCAAAAACGTCCAGTCTGGCATTATTGATCAGCGGACTGGTATGGGATGCGAAGTTTCTGTGCGTCCTAGCCATGGCGGCAAATTAGCTTCTCGCTGGATGATCTTGATGTCGCCGACGACTTTGTCGTTGATGTGATATTGCAGGGAATGGAACTTTTGGATTTAAATCCAAACTCAGTAGTTCCCATTGGAGGCAGGTCCCAACCATAGTTTGGGTCGTTGCTGCAAAATGGCGTCTTGCCAAAAGCGACAACATTACTAAGCCTGGGCTAATGCGGTGTCATCAAAGGATCCAAACACCAGCGCGCTCAGAAAGAGGTACAACTTTGTCGCCAGGTCCTTTAAGAAGGACATTGCCAAGGCGAAGTCATCATTCATAAGTAGAATTGGCGAGAGGCTAGTGCATCTTCCTTCGGGAACGCGTGTGTTCTGGTCTCTCGCCAAAGCTATCTTAGGGAATTTTTGTCAGCCGTACCACCATTACTACCACCATTGCACAAGACCGATGACTGCCTGGCCCATACTGCAAAGGAGAAAGCCGATCTCTTGGGCACTCTTTTCGCATCAAACTCGACCTTGGACGATGGGGAAAACTCTCCACCAACCATACCGTATTGCGCTTGTTCAATGCTAAACGTCCGGTTCCAAGGTCAGTTTGTAAGGCTCTTATTTCCTTTAATATACATCCATAAGTCGAGTGGGCCTGATGCAGTTCCTCCCATTGTGCTTCGGACGTGTGCTCCTGAGTTGGCGCTGGTTCTAACGTGCCTTTTCTGGCTCTCTTACACTACTGGCGTTGTCCCGAGCTCTTGCAATACAGCCCTTGTCCACCCGATTTTCAAAAAAGGCGATGAAGCCCGTGAATGCTGGAATCCCACAGGTGTGTGTGTGTTAGCCCCTACTCTGTTTCTTCTGCATATCAATGACATGTTGCATTACAACAGCATTCATTCATTGCAACGCGGACGACAGTACTGGAAATACGCTCTACACCGGACGAGCTAATATTTCTCGGGAAAACGTCATCGAGAACCGGAATAATCTTGTGACTGACACCGAGAACATGTTAAGTCATATCTCGAATTGGGGCCGACATAACCTAGTCCACTTTAACCCCTCCAAGTTTGCGCATTTACCGCGAAAAAATATCCCTTCGTCGTACCTCTGATCTTTGAGGGAACTCTCCTTGATACCAATCCGGCTATTGGAAGCCTTGGCGTCGATATTTCGAGTGACGTTCAGTTTCGAGGTCATTTGGAAGGTAAAGCTAAATTAGCAAACAAAAAAGAAATTATTTGAATGAAATTATCAAATCATTGGAGTGCGATGACGATGAAACCGTACGGTGTAGGGTACGGGTACATTAGTTACAATTTTTTCCCCAGTAAATAGTACCGGTGACAGTTGAGCACTAAGGAGATATAAATTTGGTAACGGTACGAAAGGACAATGGCAGGGTACTATGGAGATTTTGTACAGGCCTACAATTTTCATGTTTTGCAATGAGACTTACACATTTGGTAGATTATATTATTTAGAATTACTATATAAATTAACAGAATTTTAAATGTTGGGGTTTAAAAGTTATACTTATATTTCGATAACTTTTTAAGGTTAGGTTTTTCCCTGTATTTGATTGACATTGACAGTTGAGTGACAGGGAGGGACCAAAGGACAAGACAATGATTCTGACAGTAACAAACAAATTAAATCATATAATCTGAAAATGTACGTACGCGCCTTGATTGATTGATTTATAGATCAATCGTGAATCGAACTAAAGTAGGTAGGTAAGTAGGTAGGTAGGTACTTAAGTAGTGCATTTCAATATTAATTAAGTAAGTACTTATGTATTGTTAAGCCCGAGTTATAGATTCTAGAAGATAGTAGATAGATAGATAGATAGATAGATAGGATAGGAATATAGGATACCTATCAGGAACTGCTGCGACTGTGATTATTCAGATCTTTGTACTTGGTTATTTAAAACACAAAAAGACATAACTACCCATCTATGTTTTGATAAATAACAGCAAAATACTTAAAACATGATGAAAGTCATAGATGTAAACAATAGAAGTAGGTATACACGTTCCCACTTTAGTAGTCGCAACTTTAGACTACCTATCTACCTATACCAACATTATGTTGAAATCATCTCCTATCCTACATATTTATTATTATAAATGCGAAAGTGACTTGTTTGTCCTTCCTTTACGCCCTAACTAAGCAAGCAATTGACTTGATCTTTGGCTTATAAATATTTGAAAGAACGAAGAGTAACAAAGGCTACTTTTTATGCCGATATTCCTATAGGAACGCGAATCATGCGGGAGAAACCGCGGGCGGAAGCTAGGGTTAAAATAATTGTCTCTGAGATAGGAATATTAATCTACTAGGTACTACTCAGAATGCATACTTACTTATATTTACAGTACAATCAAGGATCTTCCCAGTAGATACTACTAATAAATTACTTCATCAAAGGCAAACAATATAATATAATCCTAAAAAATATGATGAAAACATTTTAAATAAATCAGAAACTCGACTGGTCTTTCTACAGGGAAGTTTCACAATTGTACATATACACAGACAAGTAATGTTTTTCCATATTAGCATTTGCTCAGTGGAAATAAAACAATAATTTAGTTTGGTCACATATTTAATATTAAATTACCTATAAAGTAATTAAGAGCACTCTTAAAATAACATCATCGAAAAGTGGAGCAGGTCTAGTCATGCCTTTATGGCGAGCAAATCTGTGAGCAGCACCCAACAGTTCGTAGCCCGACAGTGCAAATAAAACTCGGGCTGTCCACTTCTACGTGAAGCTTTTTGAGCTCGGAGCCAACAAAGAACTCACGCTTCATTTTCTGAAGAAAGCTGAAATAAACAATCACAATTAAATTACAAAAGTAACAGAGTGTAAAGTAAATATTTTTTAATCTTACACCAATTAGCCTAGCCCGCTGACCTCTCTATAATACAAGAATGCTGACCTAAATATTTACTATCTTGAGTGTCTCAGGTAACAAATTGATAGTTTAATTAGGTCAGTGGCCTAGCCCCAAAGCAAGCACTGTAAGGCTTGGGATATGTTATACTAGGCCAATGGTTAAAAATTCAGTTGTGATAGTAGTAATAACAGTGGCTAGGAATGTGTTTGGGGAAATACGGTGAAGGTAAGCCGGCCAAGAATTTACAAGTCAGACAATAATAAACATGGAATGTTTAACTCATTGGTGGCGCTAATTACTGACATAATTATTAAGATCTGCATGGTGGATCCCTGGAGTAGGATTTCTCATAGGGAAGCCGATGGGAATCGGAATGTATGGTATATACAGCGTGTATCAAGCGGGGCCAGCCTTAATCCAGTGTTTCAAATTATCCCAAGTGTAGACTCTTTCTATAAATACCCTAGTAAGATAAGCTCAATTTAATTTGTTTTTGCATTTACAAACAAAGTTAATCTGTAGTTAATTTAAAATCAGAACAAACTAAACCCATCACTAGCAGGGTCATGAACTCTGTATGATAACTGCCTATAGTGCACCTCCTGACTATAAAACTGCGTGCCCTAGTATGGCCGCGCCACGCCCCCGCCTCCTACCAGGTGCACAGTTTTACAAACAAGAGGTTTTACTGTGACGGTGGCGGGCGGCGAAAATTAAAAACCTTTGACCATGGCGGCACCTTTGACACAAACCGCCTGGGTTGTTTGTCGGCAGTCGCTTGGCGGCATTTTTTGTTGGATTTGTTAAGACAGATAAGTAGGCAGCTATTTTACTTTCGTGATTTAATAATTTGTATTAAGTAGGTACCTACCTACCTAAGTACCTAATTATTATCAAAGTAATAAAAATATTATCATTTTACAGTCACAATGTTTCGACTCTAAAGTAGATAGGTACGTTTACCTACGAGTAGCTAGGTACCTAAATAGGTCTTAAATTAAAATGACTTATTTTTGAAATAACTCAATACAACTAAAGCGAAGCACTTTGAGGTGTAGTCACAGAATAGATAATCGTATTACTCTTAAGCTGGCCACTGACGATCAGTTTTGCGCGTCAGTCCTGGCGTAAAACTGTGGCATCACTCCAAATGGTTTTACGCCAAAAAGATTTCCCACTCACTGGCGACACTCCGGCTCGTCAGTTCTCGACCGGCCGGTACAATCAATTTTGAACTTTAGTATTCGGCATTAAGGATCAATATTCATTAGAGAAGTTCGAATCGAACTGAGGTGATACAATCAATTTTTTTTAACGACATTCATGATCAAATTTTGGACTGACGTCAGTTCAACTGATGGGAAAAAGTGATCGTCAGTGGCCACCTTTAGCCAGAGTCCTAAGTCACGGCACATCGCGCAGGCGGAATCCGCCGCGCACGAAACAAATACCTACTCGACATGTAAAAACCTGTCCGAACTGCAAGCGGGCGCTTACATACCTACTTTATTTCTATGCTCCGCAATCCACCCCCGCGATGCGCCCGTGACTCAGGACTCGGCCTAAAGGTAGCTACGCCTACTTAGAACTAGGTACCCTAGGTCCTTGATTACAATGACTTATTTTTGAAATAACTAAAATCACAACCTCTCAGTCTTGGAATCGAAATGTCAAAAAATGTTTAAAACATTAAAAAAAACAAAGTTATCATGTAACAGTAAACAAAACAAATATTGTTACAATTCACTCGGAAATTGAAAAAATGCTAAGGATTACACCACGTATTATTTTACTCGTATTTCGATGTATTTCTTACAACTTATTACCTACTGATCATTAGTCAGAATAATAATTTACTAATAAACAACAGTACCTACTTACATTAGATAAATCTGATAAAAACAGCACACAAAGATTCACTTGTTGCCGCTTGTGGCTTGAGAGGTAAAGCGAAGCACGTGTAGTCCACTGCACTTCACAATAAACAGTTTACAAAAGTGGCTCCAACACAGTCTCCTCAAAACCCGGGTCCCGCATATTTGGCTTGACCTCCGGACTCGTCGCACGAAAGAATCCAGTCTGCTGGAGACGCAAAACCATTGGTCGAAAGCAATCCGCCGATGGCAAGCGTCGCTGCTCAGCTTCTGGTCTGCCGTCGATGAATCTCTCGCGGTACAGGTCACGATCACCACGGAGACTGCCATTAGCTGCTCCGACACAAAGAGTAATTTCGTAATACTCCTGATTACTTAGAAATGCCATATTAATTTAATATGTAGTCGAATCGAAACCAAACAGCAAAGAAATAACTAAAAGTAGGTATGCACTCTGCAAGCTTTCACAAACAACTGCGAAAAAATTGTAGACAAACATGCAAACTAACCTACCGTACCGTTGGGCGTTGCTATTGTGGGGTGTGCCGCCTACTCCTGGTACTTAGAATTCGGAAAATGTAGTTTGCCCGCTCCCACAAAGGCACAGTAATGCCCCCACTATCAACTGCGGTCTCATGCGACCGCTTGGGGTTCTAGAAGTTAACACCGCCCCTAACCCTAGTAGTTTTAAGGGTTCAAAATTTAGACTTAAGTTACGAAAACCAGCAATATTTTTAAATTAGTTAAGTTATTCATCAATTCGTCACAAAATACTACTAGTGTAAACTGACTTAAGCGCTGCGTATTATTTTTAGGTTTGTTGCTATTAATTTAGTCAATTAGTGATAAAATATTCCATCACACGTAAGTTTTATTTAGTACGTATGTCACAGATGTTTAAAAATGTTATTCTTATAAACATTATTATTGTAAACAACAACGAATGTGTTATGTATTGAAACTATGTGTGATACAACATAGTTAAACTTAGTTAGTTAGTAAAGTTTAACTATGTTGTATCACACTAGTTAGGATTTCAGGAATGCTTACATTTATACCGGGTCAACCAAAGCGGTTAGAAAAATAAAATGAGCTACAGAACCCATTAAGAAGAAAGACGCACGCGCACGTTTTCTTGTGACTCCGCCCATACCAGGAGTGACTCCTAGTATCAATACCGCCATTATGTTAATACCGCCCATACTTTTTAGGGCTCGTAAATTAGACTTTGAGTTAAGAAAACTAGCAATATTTTTAAATTAGTAAGTCTTTTTTTATCACTGTTCAAATTATTAACATTATTATTTTCTGTTTTTTTAGAGCCGACATAAAAGTTACAATGAAAACTCACATGGTGACAGATTTTTCTGTTTTGTTATTTTTACTGCGTGTAAACGGGTGAGTTTAGTTCAGTGCTGAATGAAACCCGTATTCACAAACATTTACTTGTCTAAGCCTCAGAACAATACTGCTTTAGTTATTGTTCAGCAGTGCGATTCTCTAAGTTAAAGCCTTGGCAGTAGCGGCTGCCGCAGCGCTGAGAATTGACTCTGTCTCTTTCATATTTTGAATTGCACCGCCTACAACTCCCTCTGCCTAGCCCTAAGGTTGACTGGTAGAGAATGCCACTTGGCATTAAGTCCGCCTTTTGTACATTTTGTTTTCTTTGTGCAATAAAGATTAAAATAAAAAATAAATAAATATTCATAGAATCGGAAAGAGACAGCAATCACAGCGTCTATGTGTCGCTTAGAAAATCGCGGTCTAAGCAAAGTAGAAATGCTATGCGAAGTAAGACATTTCTCAGTGCGTTTCGTATGACAAGCCTTTCAATTCATGAACAATACTCAGACGACTCTTTACATTTAAGTACATTTAATTTTCTCAAAATCATAAATGTTTTGGATTCGTACCTCCATACTAATTAACCGTCAAAAGTACTTACCTGATAGATAACACATTCTTGACCTGACCTGGTGATAGGAACAGAGAATAATTGACTAAATAAAAGTAGGTAGTCGTAACTTATTTTCTTAGTGAAAAAAATAACAACACGGAACCCTTTTAACTTTATCAAAAATAAATAGTTGAAAGCGGGTGGAGTCAGCACAATAGGCACAAAAATACTAGGGTCACAGCAGAGGCAAAGGAGGAAGTAACACTAGACAGAGTTCATTACTCCAATCAGCTGTTTGATCAGGTGTTTGTTAGTGTTGTCATAATGTCGATAAACTCGTATTATTTTCAAAAGTATGTACTTCCACATTGCCCGAGATATCAAGTAATGTTTTTATGTGTGCCAGCTCACTAAAAGTAACTGATTAGGTACGTGAAATATGGCTGGCCCCGCTTGATACAAGCTGTATATGTATTTAGTAAAATTATTATATAGGTAAATAGTCATGGCTTCGGGTACAAATGCTCGAATTCATCATAGAAACTATTGTCCTTACTGGGATTCAAACCCAGGAAATCAGAGTAGGCATCACCACGAAAACCAGTGTACATATTACTCCACCACGGAGGTAGTCAATAAGTAAATATATGTTACTTGTTACCTCTCGTGGTCTAATCCAATTCGAAATTATGTTAGTCATCCTTTGTTCCTCTTCATTTGGCTCTTGAAAGACAACTCTTCGTCTGCTCGTTCTTAAAATAGAACGTCCACATACAACATGTCATGGCGATAGCCAACATGCCTTGTAGTTTTACTTTCAGATGCAATAGAATAGGTTGCTAATTCGCAGGAAGCATGACAAATATAATCAGGTGTTGCCTAAAACAATAAGAGCATGGATGAAGTTTATTAATTGATCAACAAAATAATAGAACATTAGTAGTAACAGATACAGAGGTGCATTACTGCACCAAGTAAGTATGTACCATGTTTTCTCGGTTTAGATGTCTAAAATGGTTGACGACATATTTCGTACTATGTACGACTTACCTTTCAGGGATATGACCAAAAACGAATAGTGTGTCGACTAAGGCTTGACTCTCGTTCGTCAGTAAATGCCGCCTGATGCGATCCAATTAAAATGCATGGCATACTCGACATTGTGATGGTAATGTATCACCCAATCAGACATTATAACTATCTCGAAAGTGCAGTTATAAGTACTGCGCAAGCACAACACAATATTGTTTGTGTTCATTTCATTATCACATTCACAAAGCGGCTTTTCGCAAAATAGGTAGGAAGGAACTTTTAAAATAAAACACAATCTTTTTATTACGTTTACCAAAAGCTCAATCATTGACATTAACAGTGTTGCAAGTAGTTTCAATCGCCTTTTTATTACGAGAAACAAATCGATAAGAAAATCAATCCTAAAAATAATATAAATTGAAATATCAAAAGTAAATAATCAACCATTTTAAGATAAAATGTGTGTAATTGTATAGGTTTAAGCTGTAAAATAGTTGCACAAATAAGTTTTTTATCGAAACTAGATTAACAATATTAAGACTTAACCTTTTGAGCGCCAAAGTCCTCTATACTTGACCAGTACTTGCGGGCCCTGTGCGCCAACGACATCTATAGTTGACAAAAAACCCGGCTTACAAAAATATTAAATAAATGTGTTGAAAAACTATTACTGGTATTTTTTTTTCTACATTCGCCAATAAAGAATATCCCAGCAACATATGAGTATAAAAACAAGTCTCTTAGAGCCATAAGAACTGAGAAATATTGAACTATAAAACATGGATTTTTGTCTAAGCAAATACTATGTTCAACACGCCAAAGTCGTCTACTCTTGACTGCTAGTGCTGTACTGCGGAAGGCAGTTTTAATGTAAATAACCTATTCAAAATTCAACTAAAACGTGTTATTTTACTTTATTATTATTGCTATTTTAATAAAATGAAATGTAAGCAAAATAACACTACCATAGCGTACCGTAGCTCAGCTACATGAATATAGAATCGTCAAATCAACTTCACCTAATAAATCCAATATGGCAACTCTGGCGCATCCCTAGCGCGTCATCAATAATCAGTTCTCTGGGCGCCGTGGTCACGGATAGACGATAGCCTGATGACGTCATAAGCGCATAGTGAGGAAAGTAGTGCAGTGCAATATGAGCGATTCAATTGAACTTCTTCGCATTTCGGAAGGCGTCGATGATGACGATGAATTTTCGGAATCTGATTCAATTATTAAAGAAGATTTAGAGGTAAGTAAGTCTATGCAAATTCTTAATAAATTAAACTTTATTTCTGTTATTAAAACGTAGGTACATAGAAATCTCGAGTTTTCGATCGTGAAAGTTAAGTAATGTTCGCCGAGGTCGCCAAGAGGATGGGTGACCGTAGGTTCATAAAATCACGAGGTTTCGATCGCGAAAGTTAAGCAATGTTCACCGAGGTCGTCAAGGGGATGGGTGACCGTAAGTTCATAAAATCTCGAGGTTTTCGATCGCGAAAGTTAAGTAATGTTCGCCGAGGTCGCCAAAGGGATGGGTGACCGTAGGTTCATAAAATCTCAAGGTTTTCGATCGCGAAAGTTAAGCAATGTTCGCCGAGGTCACCTACTGGTCACCCATCAATTACTCGACCTGCGCAAATTTGCTTAACTTTTGTGACTGTAAACAGAACGTCATCCACTGCGTCATCGATTCTCTTTAAGGCACTTGCTATTTTGCATCAACATAACTATTGCGGGTAGATTAATTTTATTTTTACTTAGCGTAGCGGTAGGTACCGGCATCTACTATGGATCATATTGTAGTATAGTAAGTAGTTATTTAAGGCATAATTTAATATCTATTATTTGTCGCACTCTAGGTATGTGCATCGACGAATGTATGTAGGTCGATGACATACGCGACCTCACGCGCATGACGTAGTTTTAAGTTATTATATATTAATTAGAAATGTAATGTTTTGCTCTCTGAATACACGACCATCAAAGAAACAACACCTTTATTTTGCCCTTCACGATCCTCATACTTCATGGCGACCCTGCCACTTTGACATTCTGGAATATACTGCCAACGTTAGTAAGATTCAAACAAAACAACCCTTCAGAAGAAACTATATGAAGAAAGAAGAACCCTCATTTACGAAGAAGGAAGAATCCTTATGAAGAGGGATCATTAAGAAGAGAGAGAGAGACTCGAAACAAGAACAAGGAAGGAGGAAGCAGACGAGTCAAGGATGGTGTCCAGTAGCAGCCAGCCAGCCAGCAGGAGCCAGTAGGAGTCCAGAGAACGGCCCAGTTCCTGTGCAAGCGGAAGAAATGCAGGCGGGAATGCTCGTAGCAGTGATGACGACGCTCATCATATTCATGGCCACGCTGATGTATATATCCTTTTTATTTAAAAATTAGTTGTAAGTCCTTAAATAATAATTATTTAGTATATTGACGGATTTAAAAATAGGTAAAGATTTAGTCTGGTTTAAGGTTCGATTCCTTATCCAATTATGTAAAAATACATATTTTTGCTATTTAATATATTATATACAAGTAACTTGATATATAATTATTTTGTAATTAGATTTAAATTATTTTTCATAATGGGGAACAAAAACTCCAAAGATAGTGAGGTAATCATTGCGCAAACAGCGTCAGGTGACGCACAAGCAACCCAAAGAATTAGTGAGGGTCTTAATACTACCGAAATATTACTGATTGTGTTAATTATAATTGTGTTGGGGTGTATTGCCTTTTATGGGATTAAAAAATACAAGAAAAATAATCTTAAGACTCTTAGACGCGAGCTAAATAGTCTGGCCCTTAAGGCCGCGCCCATCGTGGAATTGAGACAGACCTCTTGTAATGTTTAAGTAATTAGTTAAAAAAAAAAAAAAAAAAAATTCTTTTGGCACTTGTTTTTCTCATTTTTTTTTTTGTATGATTTTGTAATGCTTTTACGTAGTATGGACTATGCAATTAATTACTGATTTAACAAATTTACATAGTAGTCTATTTGCAATAAGAGAATATATTAGTAAGCTAGGACCGGAAAGGAGGAGGTCAGCTTTAGGAATTAAAAAGTACGAGGAAGCGTGTACTGTTTATGGAAAATTGGACTGTATTTTGTCTCATATTAAGAGTCTTATAGAAAAGTCGGAAATAAGCACAAGTGACGTAACTTTAATTAATGGTTTGGTGACACAAATTCATTGCATTTTTAATAAAATTACCACTTTATCGTGCTCCAGTTCAAGTAATTTAAAAAGTACGGTTAGTATAGGAAAATCTTTAAAAATGGCAACTGAAAAATTCGATATTAAAACAGCCATTTCCCTGTTACCCGTAATGACGGGCCAGGAGCACATTTCCAAGAGTTTAATTGATGGTATTGAGCTGTACAGTAGTATGATATCAGTTGATTCGCACCCACAACTTATTAATTTTGTGCTTAAAACAAGATTATCGTCAAGTGCTAAGTTGCGATTAAGGTCAAGTTATGATAATGTAGCTAATTTAGTTTCGGATTTAAATAAGTATATTTTACCCAAGAGGTCCCCGGTTGCTATGCAGTCGAAACTACAGTCTTGCAAACAAGGAAGTCGTTCCATTGAGGCTTTCGGTACAGAATTGGAAGACATTTTTGTAAACTTAACAATAGCGCAAGCCGATAATGATAGCACTAAATATGACATTTTACGCCCTCTCAATGAGAAGGTCGCTATAAAGCGTTTCGCCGATGGGTTGTCTAACCCGCGGCTCAGTACTATTATTGCTTCCAGACAGTTCGAATCTTTACCAGAGGCAATCCGAACCGCCAAGGACGAACAGTCGTTGTCCACTGAAAATAATGTCATGTCCTTTAACAGATCATTTCCACAACGTTCGATTTTTTACCGCGGGAACTATCATAGAAATAATTATAATAATCATGGTAGTTATTTGAGACCGTCGTATTCGCCTCGGAATAGTAGGCAAGGCAACGCGAGACCGCCGCAATCGCATAGTCAACGCGGTCACGTGCGCCATGGTCGCGGCGCCGCCGCCGCCGCCGGCGCTAGCCGTGCACGCCGCGAACCCGCGTATCCTCGTCAAAAAGGGTCACACTATGTCCGTCATGTGACACAAGACGAAACTGCAAACCCACAAGGCGATGGTTACGACGACGACGAAGTGTTGAACCAGTTTTTTCGTCCCTAAAGACGAAAGCTGTCATTATGTCCTTAATTATAATAATTGTAGCACGGTTACTTTTAGCGTAGATAATAAAACTATTGATCTTTTAGTTGATAGTGGTGCCAGCCTTTGCGTACTTAAATATGAATGGATACAGAATGATCCACATTTAAGGAATAAACTGCATTTTCATACGATTACTATTAAAGGAGTTAGTGGAAAATTAGAGTCGACAGGATATATTTTTTTAGATTTATTATCTAACGGGGTAGTTTTTAAGCAAAAATTTTATGTTTTCAAGAACTTAGCTTGCTCAGCAAACGGGATATTAGGAGACAATTTCTTAGAATATTATAAGGCTATAATAGACTATAAGCGTAATGTTTTGCAATTAACGAATGACTCACGATCAGTTAGTGTAAACATAAACTGTAAAGGTAGGTACAGACACTCGATACCACCGCGATGTGAGGTAATTAAGTTTATACCGACTTCAATAAATGAGGATTGTGTTGTTTTATCTAGTGAAGTACAAGAAGGTGTTTTTGTTGCCGGTTTAATTTCGAAGCCTAGTCAGGGTAGTATTCCCGTTAGGATTTTGAATACAACGAATAAGGAAATTAATCTCGATTTTTCTGGATTAAATATTTTCTCTTTGTCCAATTTTGATATATGTAATTTTATGGACGAGAACAATACACCTAATCGTGTTAAGACATTATTTAAATTACTTAACGTATCTGATTTAAATAAAGAGGAACGAGAATGTATAGTGAATATATGCGCCAAATATGCGGATGTATTTCATTTACCTGGCGACAAATTAAGCGTAACCAATTTAATGTCGCATAGCATAACTCTTAAAGATAATGTTGCGCCAGTGTATACCAAACCTTATAGGTTACCGCACGCGCAAAGAGCAGAAATTCAAAAACAAATTGATGAAATGCTCGCTAACGATATCATAGAGGAGACCTCGTCTGAATGGTCCAGTCCTGTTTTGCTCGTCCCGAAAAAGGCAGACAAGTCTAATGAGAAAAAGTGGAGATTAGTTATCGATTATCGCAGATTAAATAATTGCATTCAAGATGACAAATTTCCGTTACCTAATATCACGGATATTTTAGATTCACTTTCGGGAAGCATTTATTTTTCGAAATTAGATCTTTCTCAAAGTTATTACCAATTAAGTTTAGACAGTAAATCAAGAAAATATACCGCTTTTAGTGTTGATAAAATGTATTCTATTTCTTTAGACAAGCAGTCGCGTAAGCTTACAGCATTCACAGCTGACAACAAAATGTACCAAATGAAGCGCTGCCCCATGGGGTTAAAAACTTCCCCAAGCGTTTTTTCTCGTTTAATGACTATTGCTATGTCGGGTATTAATTACAAACAAGCTTTCATATATTTGGATGATTGCGTTGTTATTGGAAATTCAATGGAAAATCATAATAAAAATCTTATTACCGTATTAGAACGTTTTCGAAAAGTCAATTTAAAATTAAATCCGCTTAAATGCGAATTTTTGCGTACTGAAATAGTTTATCTGGGCCATAAAATTACATCGAACGGAATTTTTCCTGACGAAGATAAAATCAAAACATTGCAAAACTATCCGACCCCAGTCAACAGCGATGACGTAAAACGTTTTGTTGCCTTCGCTAATTATTATAGAAGATTCATACCGAATTTTGCTAGCATTGTATTTCCATTAAACAAGTTGTGTAAGAAAAATATAAATTTTGAATGGAATTCACAGCATGAATCAGCTTTTCAAAAATTAAAATTAGCTTTAATGAACCCTCCAGTGTTGCAGTATCCTGATTTTTCTTCCAATAATATTTTTAGATTGCAAACTGATGCCAGTAAGACAGGTTTAGGCGCTGTACTATCGAATAAAAATGGTCAAGTTATAGCATACGCGAGCCGTAATTTAAAACCTGCGGAGACTAGGTACCCAATTATTGAATTAGAACTTTTAGCTATTGTGTGGGGCGTAAGGCATTTTCGACCTTATTTGTATGGAAGGAAATTTATAATTAAAACCGACCATAAACCACTCATTTACTTGTTCGGTTTAAAAGACCCATCTAGCCGACTTACGAAATTTAGGCTTTATCTCGAGGAATATGATTTTGAAATAGAATACGTCCCGGGTCGAGACAATGCAGCTGCAGACGCATTGAGTCGATTACCGATGACGTCTTCCGATTTAAAATCAATTCAAGAAAATGTAGTTTCTGTTTTAACTCGAGCGCAAAGTAGGAAATTAACCGATTCGTGGCCGATGACACGACTAGCGTGTCACGCCAAATATTCACAGGGAGCCTGTGACACGGCTGGCGTGTCACGCAAAAAAATACTATAGGTCAACCAAAAACAGACTAAAGTTAAAGTTAAATATATCATTGTTCTTAGAATTAGGCGCAGTTTGGCGTACAGTGCTTGGTTTTTTGATTAACTGAGATAAACTTTTAATCAGAGGTTACAAACCTTTTTCCAAACTTATACTTTCTTTGCTTATAAAAATTAAAACATTAAACTTATTGTTTTCTAAAGTTTACGCGAACCCTACACGTTTAAATAAAACACGTTTGAACGGACAACTCAGGTTTTTAATCCTGACTTTTCGAACCCGAATGTAAAAAGTAAAATTAAGTAATTAAAAATCAGTTTAAATGTGTTTTTTTTTAATTAAAAACATAGTTTAATGTTATTAAGTCGTTTTTAAAATTGCATAATTAATATTTTAAATTATAAAACTCATTTTGGGAACCGAAATGGGAAATATTTCGTCAAACTACATTGATGAAAATGTGTACCTATGTAAGTGTGTAATTAATAAGTATGCGAAAGTTGCTTAACCTCCGCAATCGTAGGCAGACTGCGCTAACCGCTTCTGCGCCATCGAGCTCCTCGAGGAATATTACATGACTACTTTCTTTTGTTGATTAATAATTTTAATATTTAAAAAAAACACAAATACCAGATTATAAGGTTTATTTGTATATGAGAGTGCATGTGAGCGTGTAAGAGAATAGCGATGACATTTGCTGTAGGCGTCTTCATTGCTTTGAAAAATCCGGGTTCTCCGTTATTTGGCTTCTGGTGGACACTGGGGTAGATAACGTCAGTGTCTACCGATCGCATAGCGGTGACCAGGAGGCGACTCGGCTCATTGACTACCTCATTTAGACGGCAGACTTAACAAATCAGCGGTATCCAGCGGCGGAGCTTGTCTTTCTGGGGGATTTCAACGCTCACCACAAAGAGTGTCTGTAACCGTTCCAGAAGATTGACCATGCTGGGAGAGAAGCGCGAAGGTTTTCCCTAGCACTAAATCTCACTCAGCTGGTGGATCAAGCGACGCGAATTTCGGTTATCGTTGGCCACACACCCAATTATCTTGACTTACTGCTGACAACCGATCCACACAAGCATTCAATATCGGTCTCAGCCCCGCTGGGAACGTCCGACCATTGTGTGGTGAAATCCGTATCGATCTGCTCTCTTCCGGATATGAGCCCTAGGGGCCCGAGGTAAGTATGGCGATACGAGTCAGCAGATTGGGACGAGATGCGTAATTTCTTTGAATCTTATTCCTGGCGGCAAACATGCTTCGCTTCGAGCGACCCTTCGTGTACTGCCGATGCGATTACGAATGTAATCCGGCATTATTAGAAAGGCGAGATTCGACCACATCAGCCGAAAAGGGACGAAACTGTCATCCTCTACCCGAGCGGTAGTAAACAGTTCTGGTTCCTTTCGAAGTCAGCCGAGGCGAATTTCTGCCGTTGCCGTATGTCACCACCCATGCAGAAACCTGACGAGTCGCTGGCTTATTCTGCAGCTGAGAAAGCAAGTTTATTTGCCTCTCTGTTTGATAGACCGACAGTCTCGTCTTCTGGGCATGCAGTTGTCTTCAGACCTCAACTTCGACACCAGCATCGAATCTAAGGCTCAATCTGCAGCCAAAAAGCTGGGCGTCCTAAATAAGGTCAAGCGATATTTCACGCCGGGACAGCTTTCAACTCTCTATAAAGCTCAAGTCCGATCTTGCATGGAATATTGCAGTCACCTATGGGACGGCTCAACGAAATAGCAACTAGCTGCACTGGACACGATTCAATGCAGAACTGAGAGGCTAATTGGCGACAAAGAACTGGTGAAGAGCAAGTTTTACACCATAGCTCACCGCTGCAAAGTTGCCTGTTTATCGGTCTTTTACAGACTGTACTTGGGAAAGTGTACTCTGGAGCTGCATGAGCTCATACCGCCATCCCCCTTCTTCCATCGGACATCCAGACGCACTGCGGGCTACCACCCTTTCTTGGTGGATATTCCTAAATGTCGCACAAAGCGCTACTCAACATCTTTTATACGGGTTCGTCCACTAAGATCTCCTAACCCGATCCCCCAGGGGATCCCCGCGAACCCGTCTGTTTATCAGAATCCCCTTTAAATAAAAGTACATAAAGTCAATGTCACACTGAGTATTTTTATTGACATTAAAAAAAAACAGGAAACAAATAAATTATATAAGATATTTTATCTTATTTTACAATTTCTAAGAAATGACCTACTGTTATATCATTATTTAATCATTCTAACTGTATTTGCTGTATAAACTTATCAGTTGCGATTTGATCCGTTTTGCGGTTTAATCCATCATGGTAACTAGTTTTAATAACCAGTTATGCGAGCTTTTTTCGGTTGCCTTCGCTTTTGTTCAGCATCTGTTTTTAATGCGTTCAGTAACTGTACAATGTTGGGGCGTTTTCGACCAATCATTTTGATTAAACCCGAGTTCCAACTTTCGCTGCAGTTATTAGTCCGATGTCTTTCGCTGAAAACAGACCACATTTTTCTAACACCGTCATTTTTGAGCCAGGATTTCATATAACTTTCTAACTTTAACATTTTTGGATAATATGTTAAAAAAAATTAAAAAATACAGGATATGCATGTCATTGGATTGATATTATTATTGATAACGTCATTTGATAAACAAAAAGATTGCATTTAGTTGCACTAGCCAGTTAAAATAAAGTTATAGATCAAAATACCTACTTATTTTTAATATAAATCGGACTCAGTGTGATAGCATCTTTTTATACTTATTTTTGTTTAAGGGGATTCTGATGAACAGATGCATTCACGGGGATCCCCTGGGGGATCGGGTTAGGGGATCCTAGTGGACGAAACGTTTTATACTGCGTACAGCAAAGGAGTGGAACTCCCTCCCTGCGTCTGTGTTTCCGAGTACCTACTCATAACCCATCTATCTTCTACGCAAGGGTGAATATAGGCACCTTCTGAGTTAGCTTGCTCCATCGTGGATCCTGTATTACCCCTGGGCTTGATCGGGATCAAGAGCAAACCCATTCATAACCCAAAAAAACGGGACCATCCGCGACGTGACCATTCGCAAATGGGACATAGTTCTACTAATCCCTCCAAAGGGTGTGGTATTCCATCACGAAACATATCTCGGTAAGTATATCGAATCTCTAACTAATTTCTTGATGGAGTTATTCGTGTTCCATGTTTCGTGATTAAGTAGCACACTCCTACAAAGAGGTTGCTTACTTTAAATGCTTTATTAGAAGATGATTAACGCCGATTTGCAAGTC
This sequence comes from Scoparia ambigualis, assembly GCA_963921215.1. Lineage (NCBI taxonomy): Eukaryota > Metazoa > Arthropoda > Insecta > Lepidoptera > Crambidae > Scoparia > Scoparia ambigualis. The sequence goes on from OY992521.1 coordinate 7,091,236, forward strand.
GATAGACTAAAGAAATACGACTAGATCGTAAAAAAGGTTTACGACATCTGCTTAAAAAAATAGAAACTTACTTTTAAGCTCCAGTTTCTTATTAATTTCCATGTTGTTGTACTCTAAAACACAAACTTATTGTAGTTCTTCAAGTTACAAACACAGACTAACGCTCATTGCGCCAGAATCCGCTAGAACGCAATAATAACTTGAGCGGGGCCTATGACACGAGAGTAGTGTCACCAATACGCGGGGATCATGACACGCCTCCCGTGTCACGCTTATTTTGTATGGGGCCCTGAGTGTAACTTTCATCTGGAGGATGAGGCAACGAATCGGTTAAGTAATCATACTCCTCTCCTAACTGATTCCACTGAGAACTCTAGTCAATGTGGGCCTGATCAACCTGCAGCGGTAGAGGTACTCAAAAAACCTAAGAATATCGTTGAATTACTTATAACGGCAAACTTAAACGAGTTTGCAAGTTCAAATAATATATTATCGAATGCGGGTTATTGTGTGTATGTGCCGAATAAGGCCGCGATTTATCTATGTGCCCGATCGTTATCGACCCCAGAGGTGTTAGCGAGGGACTTAGAAGCCTTGTGTCATAGGTTAAATATCGCTGAATTATTAATAGTTAAATGTAATAACATTTTAAAAGATATAAAAAGTCTCGTACGAGTGAAGAAAAAGTTAAAAATAACTTTCCCGCAATTTCTTATCACTAAGAATGTAAAGAAAATTACAGATCCGGAAGAAAAAAGAGTTTTGTTAAACGATTTTCACTTGCTTCCCACTAGTGGACACGCTGGTATTAATAGAATGTTTAATAACCTAAAAAAGTATTGTCACTGGCCAGGAATGAGTAATGACGTCATTGATTTTGTAAAGGAATGTAAACAATGTCAATTATACAAACATGCCAACAGACAAGTTAAGGAACCAATGGTTATTACCAATACAGCCACTTCGGCTTGTGAACAAATAAGCTTAGATATTATGGGCCCACTACATGTAGATGACTTTAATAATAAGTATATATTAACTTTACAGTGTAGTTTAAGTAAGTACGTAGAAGCTTATCCTTTGCAGTCGAAAGATTCTGTAACTGTAGCTCAAAACTTCGTAAATAACTTTATTTTACGTTATGGCATTCCCAAGGATATTTTAACAGATCAGGGAACAGAATTTATGTGTTCTGTGTTATCTGAAGTCTGTAGTTTGCTAAAAATTAATAAGTTACATTCGACAGCTTATCACCACCAAACTCTTGGTTCTCTTGAAAATACACACAAATCATTAGGCGCTTTTCTTAGGATTCAATGTCACCAAAACAAATCTAATTGGAGTACATGGTTACCGTACTGGTGTTTTTCTTTCAATACTACGGTACACACAGAGACAAAATACAGCCCATTTGAATTAGTTTTTGGTAAACAATGTACGCTGCCAAGTAATTTACAAAGTAATATAATAGATCCACTTTATAATTATGATAGTTACCCCAAAGAATTAAAATACAGGTTACAGAAAGCTCAGGCAGATGCGAGGGAAAATTTAATTGTAAACAAATTGCAAAGAAAATCATTGTATGATAGAAAAATGAATCATATTCTTTATAAAAAAGGTGATCTTGTACTTTTGAAAAATCAAACAGGAAATAAGTTAGAATGTACATATCTTGGTCCTTATGTAGTTATAGAAGATCTCTCGCCTAATGTAAAAATATTAAAGAACGGAAAAGAATATATTGTTCATAAAAACAATACTAAATTGTTTATTAATAAGTAATACCTATGTTATTATTTTGTCTCAAAATTAATTTAATAATTTCACATACTTATATAAGTTTTTACTTTAGTAATATATAATATATAAATAATATATCATAGTGTGTAAGAAAAAAAAATTAAAAAATTAAAGTTTTAATTTTTTTTTATTTTTCTAAAGGGGTTATGTAGTATAGTAAGTAGTTATTTAAGGCATAATTTAATATCTATTATTTGTCGCACTCTAGGTATGTGCATCGACGAATGTATGTAGGTCGATGACATACGCGACCTCACGCGCATGACGTAGTTTTAAGTTATTATATATTAATTAGAAATGTAATGTTTTGCTCTCTGAATACACGACCATCAAAGAAACAACACCTTTATTTTGCCCTTCACGATCCTCATACTTCAATATGCATACAACACGTGTGCACGGTGATATAATTTAATTGTAGTTTAATTATAAAGCTAACTAGAAAGTTAGCTTTGTAATTTAATAATAAATAAAAAATGAATCACAATAATATTATATTATATTGTTTACTAAAATATGTTTGTTTATATTTATAAAAATATTTTTGTACTGTTTTGCACCGGTTAAAATTGACACTTTCTATGTATGTTTTTTTATATCCCATGGTTAATACCAAGTAGGTACCTTCTCAGTTTTGTTTATATAGATAGATATCATCATGTTTAGATAGATGGCATCGAGATTTGGTTTATCGCAATTTGTCGCGCTAACGTGCATCGAGATAGTGTGTTTCGAAATTACGTATTATACTCCGCTAATTACCTACATTTTTAAAGTTTTTGTTTTCGAGTTTAAAATAACCAATATCAACTTAAAAATCATAACAAAGTTTTTTCTAAGGCGAGCCGCAATTTTAGTTCGTAACGGTTGCGAAAAAAAGGACGAAATCACTATAAAGATGTTTAGGTATCATCTCGAGATCACGCGAGCGGATAATTATCTAAGTGTTTGGTGTATTTTTATAATTCAACGATAGTTAAAGTACATATAGGTATAATATAATAGAGTAATATTCTTTACAGAAATAAATCTCTAAAACCATAGTTCAACATAATCAATCCTTTAAAAAAAATAGGTAAGTAACCGTGAGTAAGCATTAAGGTCTAAAATAGCGGGTAAGTAGGTATATCGACTTGCTAACTTTCGGCATTACGCTCGTCTAGTAATATTATTCTGTGCGCTCGTTCCGAAAAGTATTGTGAGTAGACTAAAAACGATATATTGATAAGGATTTAAGATCTAAAATAGCGTATCAGCAGGCCCGCGTCACTACGTAATTCGGTCGATTTACATACCTACACGCTCGGTCCGCGCGCGGAGACAATTTAGTTAGTAGTGTCACGCACGCAGTACGCAGAAAGCGACCGACGGACGCGGCAGTTTGTTTCACGTTAACTTTATTTTCGCAAGTGGATAGTTCACAGGGTGGTGAAAGAAAAGCGTTACTGTGCTGCATTCGGATGCACTAACACGAAATTTAAAGATAAGGATTTAACCTTTCACAAAATCTGTTGCCGTTTGCACTTACTTAATATAAGCAAAGCACATAGTAAGACATAGTAACATAAGTAAATACAATAGAGTATTAATACGGATAGTTGGGCAGTGAAAAGGTTAATCGATGTCTTTCTAGGCATCGATTACGAAATTGATACATTACGCGCGACTCGGGTACATCTCTATGGAAGAGGCATTATAGGATGGCCAGCTGCGCCGTTGTCGTCCAGTCGTGACAATGAAGACATCACTATAGAGAATAGTGCTGTGGTTTACCACCATTTTATTTTCAATGCTATGCTTTTATTTATGTACTAAGTACATATATACAAAGAGTGGAAGATGGCACAAGTATAAATTAAACATCCCAGATTATAAGTAGTCATTTATTGCATATAAAAACAACAAAAACAGGTCGCCGTGTGTTACCAATTTATCCACTCTTTGCAGCACTACATTTTTCGTAGGTATTTTTGTCTATTTTATGCTCTGGCGTGCAGGACACAGGAATGCGTTTATGGCGTGGCGCCCAAAAGGTTAATTAGCTATTTGAGAATCGATTTCAAAATCGATTAATCGATATTTTTATGCCAGGCAACTCTGACAGCAGATTTTCGTTTTGCGTATAGTATCTGCTACTTGAAATGTGTTTCGTTATTTGTTTTAGTATTATTATTTCGCTTTACGATTTTTCTTTATCCCGGACTTTTAAAAATATAACATTTACTGGAAAATAATGAGAAAAAATTAAGGAACCAACTATGCAAATATGGTACCAAAACATGAACATTGTGGGGTTGTACGCCAGTACGCGTTCTCCTTTGCCTGGTTTGCAACTAAGAGCATAGGCCGAGGTTACGGTAACGACTATACCGCAAACGCGGAGCCTAATATTGGCGTAATTTAAAGTTATGACAAAAGTACCGAAAGTACCGAATTTCCCGGGAAACAAATTCTCAGTACCGGTACTGCGTAATACGTCAATTTCCCGGGAAAAACCGGGAAAAATCGGTACCGGGAATTCCCGGGAGCATGCCCTAGTAAGTGGTAGGTGTGCGATGCTTGCTTAGTGACGACAGCATATCCAGAACCGACGACCTACTTTAGAGTGGGTCCGCCGCCTGTCTGTACAGGTGGTCGACAGGACAGGACGGCGACGTCGACGTGTGTTATTCACACTTGGACTTGACGGCAGACGCTGCTAGCCCAACATCGCACACTTGAGCATACATCCAACCGCCCTTCGGCCCCAAGTCAATTTAAAGAAAACTGTTTTTCTAATATGATTTCGATTCTGGGTGTTTTTCTATGTTTATGTATATTTATCTGTTATCTAGTTTAACCGTATTAACGAGTTTTAAATTAGAAGCATATCTTGGGCTAGATAATAGGCGTGAGCGTAAACAAATGTATTTATTATTGTTAATTGTGTTTGCAGCTACCTCCCAGCGTGACCGCGCAAGCTCTGAACACCAAGATGCGTGAAATAGGGGAAATCATGTTTGCGGAAATAACGGGCCATGGGCGCGCCATTGTGCGCTACCGTAACAACCAGGACGCCGAGCGCTGCATCAGTATCCTTTTAATAAGCCATCTGACTATCGGCTTCTTCACTCATAAAGTCCGTGTGAGTTCTCAGTAAAGTCCCTCATCTTTACTGAAACTTACGGGGTTTGGGGGTACCTAACTTTCATTTATTGATGAGCTGTGTCGCGTAGCAGCTCGTTAAAATAATACTACCGTCCCATCTCTTCTCTTTGGTGTCGCAAAAGGCGAGTAACGGACTAAAGACTGTACATACATCCAACAGCATAGAGAGACGATGGGCTCATCACCTATCACGCTGAACACATGTGCAGTTGCAATTTGGTGAAACGCGGAGTATGGCAGAGGACTGCTCCTGCGGTCCTCATTACTTAGTCTCTGACTAACCCTTGAGTATGAGTGCTACTTATGTATGTATATTTATTATAGCCAATAGTTTTCCTTAGCGTGCAACACAGAACTATTCGATTGCTCCAAAGTGGATGGGCAGACTATCACAGTGAAATATTTCTGACAAGAACGGGTAAGTTAACACCATTTCAGGCATACTGAAACGTAACTTTAAAAAAATACGACCGGTTGGTGGGTCATAGTATTTTTTTTTTATACTAAGCCCGGCAAATAACCCCACTCCACCTGATGTTAAGTGGAAATGAAGTCCAGGCGCGAGGACAACTGGTGCAGCGCAAGAGACGTAGCATCAGTCACCCTCACTCTGCCGGCCTTGACATAGCCAAGGCTTTTGATCGGATCTGGCACAAAGCTCTTCTCTCCAAGCTCCCGGCATACGGTTTGCCCGCTCAGTTCTGTACCTGGATTGCTAGCTTCCTGCATGAGCGTAGAATCCGTGTCCTTTCGGATGGATGCGCTTCGCGGTTCATGTCAGTGAACGCTGGTGTTCCTCAAGGCTCCGTTCTATCCCCCACGCTGTTCCTTCTGCATATTAATGACATGCTTCCTCTTGGAAACATTCATTGCTATGCAACGATGATAGCACAGTGCATGGGGGATATAACGGTCACCCAACGACTGGGCGGGTAGACACCGAAATGAAGCGAGCAAATCTTGTCATTGAGCTCGATCGGGTGTTGGACCTCATTTCTAAATGGGGCTCCGATAATCTGGTGGAGTTTAATGCCAAGAAAACACAGGTGTGCGCGTTCACAGCGAAAAAGTCGCCATTCCTTCCCCTTCCCTCTCTTCAGGGTACATCTCTAGGCCTGCAGAGCAGTATTAACATGCTCGGTATGGATATCCGCTGCGATCTGAACCAAAAGGTCAACCGCCTTACAGATGGCGGTATAATTTGAATGGGCGTCCCGGCTTTGGCGGGAACAACTACATCGAAACCGTGATTAAAAATGCCTCACGTAAACTCGGTGTTCTGAACAAGGTCCGCCGATTCTTCAGGCCTGATCAGTTGTGTCTATTATACAAGACACAGGTGCGGTCTTGCGTGGAGTATTGCTCTCACCCTCGGGACGGCTCCGCAAAGTACCTTCTCGATGGCTTGGACAGATTGCAGCGCCGCGCTGTGCGCATTATCGGCAATGCGGAGGTCACTAAAACTCGAGCCTTTGCAATTGCGTAGAGATATTGCGTCACTCAGCGTCTTTTACCGTTTATACCATGGCGAGTGCTCTGAAGAACTCTTTGACCCCATCTCTCCTTCTCCCTTCCTTCATAGGAGTACGCGTTCTGCTCTCCGGAGTCACCAATTTACAGTCTCTAATATTCCATCACGCACAAAGAAATTTGGTGAGTCGTTTCTTTGCCGCACTTCCAAAAGATGGAATAGTCTACCAGCACACGTATCCCTCCTTTCTTTGATATGGTGTCCTTGAAACGAGGCGTGAAGAGGCACCTTATGAATGGGGTGCTAGATCTTTCAACGCTGCACCAGTTGTCTTCGCGCCTGAATTCTGGATATAGAAAGACCGAAGCGTATACATTACAGGTAGGTACTCTAGAAGTGTTCAAACCAGGTGGTTTTTTGGGTCGTTATAAACGCAAGCGTGTCATTTTACTAAGAACTCCAGGGTGTTCGATTTGGATGACGAGGCCGATGCTTCTGATTGGGTTTAGGATTTTGGCCAACTCTGATTGAGCGTGCCGTATTAAAGTTAAAGGTTGAAGGCACCTGTCTGTACCTAGTATTTTTTCCGAACCTGGTAAAGGTTGTGTGAACTTCTGGATCTGGTAAAGGTCGTGTGAACTTCTGGATCTGGTAAAGGTCGTATGAACTTCTGGGCCCGATAAAGGTCGTGTGAATTTCCATATCTTGCAAAGGTCGTGTGAACTTCTGCACCTCGTAAAGGGCCTGTGAACTTCTGGTTCTGTCAAAGGTCGTGTGAACCTTTGGTACCTGGTAAAGGTCGTGTGAACTTATAGACCTGGTAAAGGGCGTGTGACCTTCTGGACCTGGTATGGTTCGTTAGAACTTTTGTACATAGTAAAGGTAGTGAGAACTTCTGGACCTGGTAAAGGCCGTATGAAACTTGAGGACCTGTTATAGGGCCTCTGAACCTATGGACCTGGTAAATAAAGGCCGTGTGGTCTGGTCGTGGCTGTGGTCTTCGTACCCGGCAGTGACGGATTACATTATTTGGGCCTCTATATAAATTAATTACCCGTTTGTTGTTTGTTCATCGTTATGTTTTGAGTGGTAGAGCCACGCTGCGTTGCAGCACGCATTGGGCCGTCTCGCTCGGGGTAATCACCCTCTCACAAATATACGGCGTGAAAGAATGGCACTTTTGCTGTTGTGTTTCGTCCGGCGATCCGGAGCCCCCCCCCCCTCACAATTCCTTTTCCTTCCTTAACCCTATTCCTTTTTTAAAGGTCGGCAACGCATCTGCAACTCCTCTGGTTTTGCGGGTGTCCATAGGCGGCGGTGATTGCTCTCCATCAGGTGACCAGCCTGCTCGTTGGCCTCCTCCTTACATAAAAATAAAAAATGTTTAAAAAGGTATAGGTGTTATATGATAATATTCGGATTCACTAAAATCCACGTAACGTGTTATATATAAGACAGCATTTGCTACCATTATCATCATCAGCCTAAAAACGTCCCACTCCTGGGCACAGGTCTCACAGGTCTTCCAATAGCACATTGGGAGGTTGGGCTATCACGGACCACGCTGGCCCAATGCAGGCTGATGAGTTTGCTACCACTAAAACTAATCACAGATAAGTATCAGCAGCGCACTCAGCAATGTATTCAACAAAAACATTAGTCGATGATTAACTTTCTAACAGTTGTTTCTGGAATGGAACCCAGAGGGTTCATGGTTCGATGTCCAGATAGATAGATATTATTGCGCTCTGTTTAGTTGGTGATAAGTCTTGTTATAGTATCTTATCTAAGCTTGTCATCGACAACAATTTTGGTAGAATTGTTGTGTTTTGACAGAATGTATTCAACAAAAACATTAGTCGATGATTAACCTTCTAACAGTTGTTTCTGGAATGGAACCCAGAGGGTTCATGGTTCGATGTCCAGATAGATACATATTATTGCGCTCTGTTTAGTTGGTGATAAGTCTTGTTATAGTATCTTATCTAAGCTTGTCATCGACAACAATTTTGGTAGAATTGTTGTGTTTTGACAGTTAGAGATAAGATAGCCAGGGGCCCTACCTGTCAGAGACCCGGTAAGATTAAAGTAATACTGCTCAAAAACTTGATGGTGGTCTTACCATTTCACACCTTTTGTTAGTAGATGAGCGTCGAAACCCGCAGGGTGTATGCTTTCATTGCGATTGCGAAATGTTAAAGAATATCGAATTTTAATGTATAACAGTTCCTGAGTTCAGTAGTTGTGGGTTTTCGGTGAAATACGCTTTCGCCTTCGATGTCATCGTCATTTATTACTTGGTGATATGAAGGCCATGTGCTTATTGTACATGTGCTTGTTCTCCGTTATGAAATATGATACAAGTGTGCAATGTTGGTCATTACAATCGAGGTGGGCTATGAGCCCGAGCCGAAGGCGAGGTCTTAATGGAGCCGAGAATTATAATTACCAATGCACACGCGTTTCATACGACGTTTTTCAACATACTTGTGAGGAAAAATAAATAAAATTGTGTTTTTTTTTGTTTATAAAATCTAAATATAAAATATCAAATTTAATAATAATTTTTTTATTATTAAAACAATGATAATAATAAGGCAAAGGACAACAGCCAAACAGCCTATAGATATTAAAAATATAATAAACTAAACATTTTAATAATGTTACGAATTAAGGTTAAATTCTTGACAATATAAATAATTTGGTGAAATTACTCCGTTTTTCTTTATCTAAAACAGATTATTTATTCATATTTTAATCAAAATAGTTAATTTATTCACAAAACTGTTTGCCCTTTAAAAAAAATCTAGTTATGAAAACTCTATGTTCAGATTATATTTTGTTTTGCACGCGCCAAATGTAAGGTGATTGATTACTAGCCATACAGCCTACTTCAAAATTATAATTTTAGTGATAAAATGCAAATATTTTATAACAAATTACTGTATCACACCACACCAATCATTCAGCCCCAAACTAAGCATAGCCCGAACCGAACTATGGTGACTGAATAACGGATAAACATACATAAATACTAATTAACATCCATGACTCGGTCACAAATGCTCGTGCTCACCACACAAACATTTGCCCCTACCGGGATCCGAACCCGGGACCGTGGGTTGCGTAGTCAGGCTCGCTGACCACCCGGCCGTCTAATTTGCAATTAGGTACTAACTTAATTTTGTAGGGATAATTCTATTACGCAGTTTATAGTGTGTAATATTAAGCACGTGTGTGTTATAGTTCGGTTTATGTCCCTAAGAACAATACAATAAAGCTCACTTTACGAGCAAGTGTGTTGAAAAAATATTAAAGATTTGTTTACGGAGTAGCAGAATTTTTTTATTGATTATTTTCATATTTGTGATAATATCGCCTATCCCTATTAACATTGTCGGATGTTAATAGGGAAAATTGCCATGTTATGTTTATTTCAATAATAGGACTTAAAATACAGCATCTGCAGAAAGAAATTGCATTTTATACATATATTCTGAAATGGCAGTATTAAAAATGCCGGATATTGACTGGACAGTTCGTTAACAACGACGGATGTTACTCTACCGACATATTTAGCACCAATACGGCCTATATGTCTGTCTGTGAGGCGACTTCGACTTTTTCAATAACTATCTTTTATACAGTTTTGAGAACTGTTGGGATGGGGATGATTTGATCACATGGAGAGATTGGGTCATTACCCAACACGCTGGTCCAATAAGTTGAGCATTAGATAGTTGTTTTTCGATTTGCCATTACAAAGGTGTCTCTAATCTTCTTCGTTGGATATCTAACAATTATTTGCAGCTATGTTCTACAATTATGACTAAAACAGTGTGGCTATATGCTGATTTGACCAATAAACCTAACGTATTTGTTTATTCATGAATGCTGATTTTGATTTTTGGAAGAGGTTGTCTTAAGTCCGCCTGTCTAGCTACCACCATCTTATCTAAATAAATCGTTATAACATCAATGTTAGTAGCGTTGTTGTATTACGAGAGTAGAGATAAGATAGCCAGTTCCTAGTAGTTGAGGTATCTGGGTGAAGTGCGCTTCCACCATCGGCCTTTCATCATCACCTAAGTTCAGGTGAGATGCCGGCCAAGTGCTCAACCGTAGTAGAATAAGAAAAAAAAAATTTTACAAATGCACTCACGTGTGGTGGTGCAATTGCTTAACTTGTGATTTAAAGCTTTACTGCAAGCGTGTTAAGCCTCTTACACCTAAATCTATAACTGAATTTAACGCTAATCGTTATTAAAACATTTCTGTACAGAATAACGTTTTAAACACGGTTTAGCTAAATACGGATTGATGATCTTGGTGCAAGTGACCTTTAAGTACTTGGATTACTTTGTATTTTTACTTCCGTTATGCTCAGACAAGTTTACAATCCTTGTGATTTATGAATATGTAGATTTCTGACGCATATACCATTATTTTCAAGAGTTGTCTTGGATTGTAATTTTAATTGTGCAGCATTGTCATTAAAAAACATTCGTTCTTTCATTTTCAGAGGTTTTAAGGGCTGAAACAGAAGAAGATTCGTAATTGTAGGTTTTAAATTTCTTTACAGTTATTTAATAATTTTATTACTAAGCATAATAATTATCAACAATGGATACTTTGATATTCCTTCAACACATAAACTGGATAAGTACCTACCTAATTGAGAAATAGATGGTAGCTGTATACGTTTAATTCCGTTGTATCGTATTTTCATTGACGTGAAATAAATTGCTTTATTCAAGTATTAACGAGTTTTATTTATCGCATGAACAGACGCCATTCCTGTAGAAAAAATTATACCAATATTCATCCAACTGTGCTGAATCATCAGCCAGAGGACGTCCACTGCTAGACAAAGACCTCTCCCAAGGATCTCCAGCACGACCGGTCCTGTGCTGCTCGCATCCAGCGGCTACCCGCGACCTTCACCAGATCGTCGGACCACCATGTTGGAGGCCTGCCCACACTGCGTCTTCCGGTGCGCGGTCGCCACTCGAAAACCGTTCTGCCCCAACGGCCATCGGTTCTACGGGCGATGTGCCCTGCCCATTGCGGGTGTTTCGCAGTTTGTCTGGTTCGCAATTTGTCTGTATTCTACAATTCGTCTGTATACCTTTTAGGATTAGCATTTCGTCCGGAAGACGAAGCGCGAATTTTTTATTTCAGTTTGTCCGGCAGATGCGAATTGTTAAAACGCATGCTTTTTTTACCCAGTACAAGGTAATTCTTTACTTTATTTACTTTTGTCCAGACGTACTGCGAACTTTTATTATTAATTTGTCTGCAGACAAATTGCGAAATAGAAAAATGCAATGATCATAGGCCGTCGAATTGAGAACAAAAATTCGCAGTTCGTCTGCCAGACAAATTGCGAACCAGACAAACTGCGAACCACCCCCCATTGCCACTTGAGCTTGGCGGCTCTTTAGGCACAGAATAAATAATAGTACTACTTTAGGCTATGTCGGTTACTTTAGTTCTTCTACGAATCTCCTCATTTTTGATTCGATCACGTAGAGAAACCCCGAGCATAGACATTGCTCTTTGCGTGCCACCACCACGTTTCGGTAGCATATGTCATCACTGGCAACACACACTGCTCGAAGACTCGTCTTGAGGCACTGCGGTATTTTGGACGAGAAGATATTTCGTAGCTTACCGAACGCTGCCCATCCCACCATTCCCACCTAACTGGACTGTTTGTCCCAGGTATACATATTCGTCAACAACTTCAAGAGCAGTCTCCAACCTTCAGAGGAGTGGGTACAACACGTGAGTTAAACATGATTGTCGTCTTCTCCGTGTTCATTTTAATGCCCACTTGTTTCTTTTTTGGTAGCAGCGTTTCATAGTACTATACTAGAACAGTGAAGCTTTCGGTTTACTTCGCTGTCCAGCAGTGTGTTTTAGTTTTTGGGCTATGTTTTAATTTGGGGCTAATGTGATTTGGATGATGCCCACTTGTTGAGATCACCGAGCATTGTGCCGAGGTCCTCCAGGGTCTCAGCCATGACTACTAAGTATATCGTCGGCAAATCGAAGGTGACTGATGTACACGCCGTTAATATTGATGCCGAGTCCTCTCCAGTCCAGAAGCTTAAACACGTCCTCTAGTGCAGCAGTGAAGAGCTTCGGAGATATGACGTCTCCTTATTTCACTTCACGCTGCAGCCGGACGAATTCGAGCTCTGGCCCTGAAAGCGAACTGTCGTAGTGGCGTTTTCGTACAAACACTTCAACATTTATACATAGTACAAATGTCTTTCCTCCTCTATTTAGCACTATACATAAGAAAGTGACAGCAAGAGACATAAGTCATTAAAACTTAATTGACGTCTCTGAGTGCGGCAGTTAAAAGTGATATGGGACTGTAGTCTTGTTGCCCTTCTTAAAAAACAACACAACCACACTTTCATGCCACGCTTCTGGCGTTCTACCTCCGAGTACGACGGAATTAAATAGTTTCTGAAGAGTCTTCTGGTCTTCCGCCTGCTTTCAGAAGCTCAGCCGTAATTCCGTCAGCACCTTGCTGTTCCTAAGCTGCTTGAGAGCCAACCAATCTCGTACAGGCTGATATCCGGGATATCTTCGGTGTAGTATCAGGTTAGCTTAGCTCTAGACCCTGGAGTCTAGGTTCTCTTACCAGTGATCACTGCCAGTTTTGAACGCGTTGATCACAGAGCTTCCTCGTCGACATGATTAAGTCAATTTCATTTTTTGTTGCACCATCGAGACTTAGCCAGGTCCTCTTGCGGTGTTCAGCTTTCCTAAAAAAGAAGTTCATCATGAAGAGTCCCTCCCTTGCCAGAAAGTCCGCCAGCAATTGGCCCCGGTGGTTCCGGATTCCAACTCCAAATCGTCCTACTTTCAGCTCATCGCCGCTTCGTTTGCCCAGTTTTGCGTTCAAGTCTCCCATGACAACGGTGTAATAAGTTTTGGAGACTTGTATGGCTCTGAGATGTCCTCATACGTAGTTTCCACCTCATCGTCGGGGTGTGCCGTTGTCGGAGCGTAGGTATACCTGTATAACCTGTACCTGTATAACCTTCAACGAATACTGTTTGGTTATTTTGAGTCTGAGCTACGCTACCCTCGACGACACACTTCCGGTATTGACAACGTTCACGAGAGAGCTGTGGACGATAAACCCGACACCACCCTGGGACAGTTGTTCGCCCTCCCGGAAATAGAGCAAGTTACCAGACTTCAAGATTATCGAGTCTCTTCGGACCTTAGATAATCCCGCAATGCCCCACCGTATCTTGCTCAATTCTTCTCCAAGTACCAATTCTTGCTCCACCAATAATGGTTATATAGTGTGCCGAAATATCGAATACTTAAGTACAAGAAAAATATGGTAAGAATCCTGGGGGCTGATTGTCTAAATTCAACTTCCATCGCAATACCTTTCAAGTAGGTACATGTACATTGCTTTGCTAGTTTTCTTATTTAAAAGTAGTTTTAAAATAATAATACAAGCAAAGCATCGAAGGCAAAGCCTTGTTCGCACTTGAAGATAATTTATTTGAGTAGGTACATAGGTACCCAATACATTGCGTAGTTTTATTATTATGCTGATCACCGTTGTCAAATTGTTTAATATCTGTGCTGGGTATGTACCTACTCAATGTAAGTATGCTTTACAGGATTTGAAAAAGATCCAAAAGATTCTTTTGAAACTGGTTTTTATTAGTTAGTTAAAGTATAAACATACTACTTTTTATACAAAGAAAACACCCAACTCGGAATCAATTTAGAAAACTGATTTCTAAATTAACCCGACCGGGATCGAGCCAGGGACTTCAAGAGATGGCAACGCCAGAACCGCCGTGCTAACCACTCCACCACAGAGGTCGTCAAAAGTTTCGGCAATGCCCTAAAGCAGCTGCTGCTATTAAGTACTTTTCTTAGGCGGCAAAAGAATCGCTCCCGTAATGACTGTTATGTCCCTGTCCTAACACTCAAAGACTGAGTTGACATACCCAGATATTATGTTTAAACTTCAGAGAGAGATCTGAAGTTTATCGTTTCGGAGAGTTGTAATACTCTCCCACGCTGTATATGCATAACCGCACACGTATCTACACCAAACTCCATCTTGATGGCACTGCTGAAAGTCTCAGTAATTTTCAGCAGTTTCACCAAGTCTTGGCGGTTTGGTGCGAACAACTTGAGGTCATCCATGTACAACAAATGCGACCCTCTCCGCAGTCGACAGTCTAACCTTTAATTTCTCAACAAAGTACTGAGAGAATTCAATGCTAGACAAAACCATAAAGGGCTTAGACTCTCGCCCTGGAATCTCTATCCTTATAAAATCGTGCGTGGCAGAAACACTATCTCGACATCCTGGTTGACACAAGTCCATGGTCCACGGTCGCAAACATGACTAAAGTTATATCAATTTTATATAACTCAAATCCTCACCAACCGTAAATGCGTATCCGTCAGAATGGCGGGTGTGTGACTTCCAAATAGATCAAAAATAAACTATGTAAATGTACGGAAAATGTACGTTTTTGTACTGAAATAAGTATAAATGTACGTTTCTGTAAGCGTAGCAACAATAATTTTAAAGTGAGCCGCCATTATGATGTCAGGTTGGCGGGTGAAATATTTACAAATAACTTTTTTCAAATTTAACTTTAGGAAAAAAATGTACGTCAATTTGTACTTAAAGGAACACTATTTAAAAACTTCCTAAACGTTATAAAAGCTCTGATATTGTAAAACGTGCGTGAGCCGCTCGCTACCCTGACTTCAGAATGGCGGGTGTTTTCTAATCCAATCAAACTATTTTGATCCACTAGATAACAAATAAATGTACTTATTATGTTCTTGACAGATTAAAAAACAAATTGGATGATT
Organism: Scoparia ambigualis; assembly: GCA_963921215.1. Classification (NCBI taxonomy): domain Eukaryota; kingdom Metazoa; phylum Arthropoda; class Insecta; order Lepidoptera; family Crambidae; genus Scoparia; species Scoparia ambigualis. The sequence continues at coordinate 7,106,540 of OY992521.1, forward strand.
AATTCATAGCATGATTTAATAAATATTATAACATTTGACCATACAGGGTGGAAAGATCGAATGCCACATGGATGGCAAATACCTTAAATATTGGAAATAGCACATTGTGTGCAAAGGAGACTTTCCTATAATTATAAAAACAATAAATTCTGCATTTATGGATTTTTGAAAAATCTGTTGTCTTAGGCGGGACTCGAACTAGTCAAATGCGATAAAAAAAATAACAAGCCGTATTTTATTATGCAGATAGAGAGGGTTACTGATAAGGCTCATTTTTCTCTTAATAACAAACACAATCAAAATAACGGAAGGTCATGAAAACTAACATTTACCTTAATTGGTTTCACCCGTCACGTGAAATGCACCGCAACTACTTTAATTATAGGAAATAGCAAATTGTAGGGAACAGAGACTTACTTTTATTTTAGAGAATAATAAATACTGTAAATGTGGATTTTTGAATTATATTGAAAAATTGACTTTTCGTAGCTCTTCGCAGTGAATTGTGGTGATTATTAGTAATATTTAATAAAAATTCACTGCGAAGCGCTACGAAAAGTCAATAGCAGCGTCCACACCGACCGAGCACGGGTCGCGAGGCAGCCTCGCGAGCCAATGTCTCAGCCGGTGAGGACGTGGCTCGGGCTGTCTCGGGCGCACGTTGCTTCGGCCGAACGTGCCTCGGGGTCGTGCCGTCGGTTGTCAGTAAACTGGACGCGCTCAAAGGTGCCACAGGGTGCGCTGTGCGCTCGGTGTGGACGGTACGGACGGTAAGTAGGTACACGAAAAAAGGTAGGTACGTTTTGCGAAAGGGACCGTTTTCTATGGGGTGCATTATGCGAAAGGTACATTCTGCGACGATTTGTTAGTTGACTTTCCCGTCTTCATACATTGAGCTATTATTCTTCGTAGTAAATTTTCCGTTCGCATATTTCCCCGATCGGTAAAATTCACATTTACCATAATTTATTTTTCGTTGTTTTAGTCAGTACCTAGTACATTTTCCGTTCGCATTTTTCCCCGATCGGTAAAATCCATACATAGAATAATTTATTTTTCGTTGTTTTTACGATTCGCATTTCTTCTTAAACTTAATTTAGACTTTTCGTATATTTTTCACTTTGCTTTATTTCGTGATAGTTATGGAATTGCTACTCGATTGTCCAGTACTTACACTTACACTCTGCAGCAGAAAATTGAAACTAAATTAAGTAAAGATACCCTTAAGGAGATCCTAACTATAAAAAAGAAAGAATGTATTTCATGAAATTTGCCTAATTTTTTTAATTAATGTTTTCTGGAAATAGTTATCCCGTTCCCTCCTGATGGTATTATTCGCTTGTCAAGTCTATAGGTTACTTGGTCCTAGGTTCAAAACAGAAGAGGTAAAAAATCCAGAGTATGTAAATACGTTGCAATTAAAAAAATAGTTTAGTTAAAATTCCCGAGTGTGTAAATATGCTGCAATGAAAAAATAGTTAAGATAAACTTCCCGAGTGTGTAAATATGCTGTATTGAAAAAAGACGATAAAAAAATATGCTCTTGGAAAAAAAATAAAGCGTTAAAATAAAGAATCCGAAAACTATAATACTGTAAAAAGAACTTTCGGGGAAATATGCGAACGGAAAATTTACTACGAAGAAATAATGAGTTCGGGAAAGTCATTAACAAATCTCTGCGACTGAGCCGTTTCGTCGCGTTAGTATATTAATTGTTGCAACAGTATAAACATTTGCGAGGAAGAAAAAGGTACGTTGCTGCTTGTCGTTCTTTTTCTGTTGTCCTATACCGCAAAGTTTGTCTGGAAGAGATCGCTTTAAGCGATAAGACCGCCTTTGCCGCACATTAGTTTTAATATGCTTATTTTATGTTTTCTGTATTTTTGTGTGTGCAATAAAGCGTTTAATCTATCTATCTACGTTTTCAGAAAGGGATGTTTTGCGCATGGGGTGCATTGTAAAATATTTAACCGGGTTTAACGCAATTTACATAAATGCCGTTACAGGTATCCAGGCATACCCAATAGGTAGGTATGTATTACTAAAGTTTGATAGGCTAGGACAAACCAAATATGTATTTAAAATGTGTAATTCCGCTCTGGTCTGGTTTTATCGGATTTCTTTAAATCAAATGCGTTTCAGGTGAAATCGAAAAAAAAACAAGATTCGCGTTATAATATTAATTGTTGCAACAGTACAAACATTTCTAAATAAAAAAACTCCCAAAGATTTTTGTAGTCATTTATTAACCCTTAAACGTCTATTCCCTCATCATCTTCTCCTTCTGGCGAGCGAGCTTCTTCTTCGACAACTTCTTCTTAGCGGGCGCATCGTCGGCGGGCGCGGCGCGTGCGACGGCGTCCTCGCGCTCGCTCAGGCACACCTCGATGTGGCAGGGCGACGACATGTAAGGGTTGATGCGACCGTGCGCGCGGTACGTACGCCTGCGCAAGCAGGGAGCGCGGTTTACCTGCAATGAGAGAATACATCTAACCTTAAGGCGTGGCGGAACATGTTTAAAATAATCGTTTGTTTTTTTAATGATAGCTATAAAATCTGGTGGAACATACATGTCTGTCTGTCTGTCTTAAAGGAATTTATTAAATCTAAAATATGTTTCCGGAGCACATGTGCAGTGGTATTTGGTGGAGTGTGGCAGTGCACAGCAGCAGTGGTCCTCATTGCCTATTCTCTGAATAACCCTTAGGTATAATCTTCGATCAACAATACAACTAGATGTCAGGTCGGCGCTAAATATGTGTCTCTGTAAATAAGAGGTGTACCTACGCCTGGCGTACTCACCATGGAATTCTGTTATTTCAAGAATGCCAAAAAACTGTACCCAAAACTACAGTTACAGGGTACAGTTTTTTGGCATTCTTTCCAGCCATTGCTGGTCCTGTTTTCGCCCAACAAGGTGAGTACGCTAGGCGTAGAACCTACGCCTAGCGTACTCACCAAACCATGTCTATAACTTTTTAACTATAAAGGTACTATTTATTTCCTTTGGGCACTATTGGGTACTATTTGGGTACAGTTTTTTGACATACTAATTATAGTTGTAGCTTACTCAGATTTCCCAAACTGAGGTGGGTACGCTAGGCGTAACCTACGCCTAGCGTACTCACCAAACTATGTCTATAACTTTTTAACTATAAGGGTACTATTTATTTCCTTAGGGCACTATTGGGTACTATTTGGGTACAGTTTTTTGACATACTAATTATAGTTGTAGCTTACTCAGATCTCCCAAACTGAGGTGAGTACGCTAGGCGTAACCTACACCTAGCGTACTCACCAAACTATGTCTATAACTTTTTAACTATAAGGGTACTATTTATTTCCTTTGGGCACTATTTGGTACTATTTGGGTACAGTTTTTTGGCATTCTTGAAATAACAGAATTCCATGGTGAGTACGCCAGGCGTAGGTACACAATAAGAGCGCACTTGAGAAGTGAGCTCTTATTTTCTCGCAAGGTGATAACAGGAAAAAGTACTTTATTTGTTGCCCCTTAAGGTTGATTTCAGCACTAAATGTTATTGATTGAAGGGATAGTTAATTTAAATGTTCTATTACGACTGTGGTTGATAAATGCAGTATAATCCAGTCGTATTTGGAAGCTGTTAAAACTACAATAATATAGACATGGTCAGACAATAACAGAATGGTCCCCTCAACTAGGCGTGTCACGTCCTGGACCGGCCACGGCGCCGAAAAAGGCAGTGGTCGTGTCAGTAAGGTGTACGGGTGTGTACTTTATAGTACTTAAAAGGAAAATAACGGTTATTCCACCTATTTCTACCAAAGTATTTCCCCCAGGGGAAATTTCCACTTATTTCTACAACATCAGAACATCCTATTTTATTAGAGTAGTAGAAATGAATGGAAATCTATTTCCCCTGGGGGAAATACTTTAGTAGAAATAGGTGGAATTACCGGAAAATAATTGTACCGCACTATTTCGCCAGATAAAGCACATTTTTTGTGGCCGGGCTGAAACGTGTGCGTCCCAGCACGGCCACGCTTCTATCTAAAAAACTTGGTAACTTTTAGGTATGTGATCATTGTACGTATTATGTACCGCTTAAAACATGTCAATTTTCTTCTTAAAAAGGTAGTTAAATACAATTTATTTCGGAATCAAACTTTATGAGATACAACGCCTGGCATGAATATTAGAGCATAAATGAAAATTGATGTTGATTGATTTATGTTATGTTTAGGTTTTGTTTGTGTTTTTCAATAAGTTAATTAAGATAAAAAAAGTTTAATAAATAAATACATAGTAATTTAAAACAACAAAAGTTCACTAGTAGACTTTATATTTCATATATTATTATATTTTAATCTACATAGCGTCACCCAAAGTAACGTTTATTGGGTCAAATAATTATATTTAATTGTAGACACTGAACAAAACTAATTGTAGACAAGAATATTATATATTTTATCATATTTGAGTTAATTACGTATGAGTTTTTACGCCTACATAAAAAACTCGTTCACAAGAAATCAATTTTCGTTTTTGCTCTAACATTCATGCCAGGCGTTATATCTCGCAAAGTTTGATTCCTAAATTAATTGTATTTAACTTCCTTTTTTAGAAGAAAATCGACATGTTTCTAGCGGTACATAATACGTAGGTACAATGATCACATACCTAAGTGATATTAAGTTTTTTAGATAAAAGCGTGAGTGCTGGGACGCACATGTTTCAGCCCGGCCACAAAAAATGTACTTTATCTGGCGAAATACTGCAGTACAATTATTTTCCTTTAGAGTACTATAAAGTACACACCCGTACACCTTACTGACATGACCACTGCCTTGTGGCTGGGCCAGGACGTAACACGCTTCAACTAGACATAGACAGATGACCTCAAAAAATAGCTGGTTTTCTTTGACTTTGTCTGGCCCACACAAGAGAAAACTGGAAAGAGCTGGAGGAGGCTAGCTAAATATCGGTAGAACTATCAATTATGTTATTCACCAAGACATTTCCAATAGAGACAAAAAAGCATTGTATGTAGCAAAATTATCAGAAAAACACAAATATTTCCCAATAAACATTCTGTTACAAATTATGTTTGCCTTTTGAAAACAGTCTGTACATACAGTAACACACTGTCAAGCAAAAAAAGGCACATCAAGAATAAAATATCAGTTAATTGTTATATGGTATTCTTACTAAGTATATTAATTTTAAATGCACTTAGAAAAATTTGAAAATTCAGTCACAGGCCTTTGGCACATGGCAATCTGTCTATTTTGACAATTAATAGAGTAGGTATTTGTGTTAAGTTGATCTTCAAGTCGTATGAATGTAGAATGCTAGCAATTGGCTTGTAATGGACCTATACCATGGCCAAATTTAATGGAGAATGCTTGTATATTTGCTTGTATTGTCATTTCTTAGTGCAAATATCCAGTTTTACTTAGATTTTTATTGTTTTTTTAAAGAAAGTTACCATGGTTAGCTGTTTTCTCATGAATCTTTAGCAAGAAAAAGTAAAACTCCAAGTGACACCACAAATTTGCACGAAGAAATGTCAATTTGTTTACAAACATTCTTTATCAAAAGCCATAGTATAAAAAAAGTCTGTATTGCACAATGGCTTTAAGTTCAATTTTATTAAAACTGTTAAGATCAAAAACTATAATAACATTTTGATTTTAACCGTGTCACGCAGTGGTGAAAGAATACTGCCACCATTTTTCTTCTCTCGGGTGTCGTAAAAGGCGACTAACGGACTAAAAACTGCACATACATCCAACAGCATAAAGCGGTGATGAACTCACTACCTGTCACACTGAGCACATGTGCAGTCGCTATTTGGTGAAAAGTAGACTATGGTAGAGGGACTGCTTTTGCTGTCCTCATTGCCTAGTCTCCGACTAACCCTAACCTCTTCTAATTTTGTAAATTTTTTTTACTGTTGTTTACATATCCAATCATCAGAATTGTTTAATCTGGCAACTGTGTCACTGAACATTAAAACTTTATCTAGGTAATAAAGTGTAGTTAGCCAATAGCAAAGTTTCCAGAACTGATCTGTACGGCACTACCCTCGTCTTGAGCAGTGATCAGTAGCGCGGCTGCAGTAGAAAAGGTATAAATAAACAACTCACCTGAATGTGATCGATAACCAGCCTGTCAACATCAAGACCTTTGTAGTCAGCATTCGATTCAGCATTCCTTAGTAGCTGTAGAAGGAACTCTGCTGATTTCTTGGGCCAACGTCCCTGTGTGGTTCCGAATTGCTTGGCCTGTGCGCAACGGCCGACTCCGCCGTTGAAGCGACGGAAAGGAATGCATTCTTTCTTGTCAACAACATTTTTTAGATAGCGGACGGCGCGGCGGAGAGGTAACTTTCTGATAGCCATTGCCGTCTCGTACGTGTTCTGAAAGAGCAATAAAAAAGAACTTAGAAATATAATTAATACCAAAAAATCTATGTGACTTATTTTGCCAAATCACACACTGTTGCAATTTGTTTGTTGACTTTCGTAGTACCTAGGTAGGTATCGATAGTATCGTGATTCAGTGCTATACGATCAGAAAATACAGCATTTTGGTGCTTCTCTATAATGAGTAAACAAAACATGTGGATTTGGATTAACTTTTTATTTGGTTGCAATTTTTTACCTTGAAGTGAACACGCAGGTTGGATCCACGCGCTTTGCATGACTTCGCTGGGTTATCCGGTTCCCGAGAGTAACGACCCATTTTGCTTCTGAAACAGAGCGGCTTGATTCAATTTCAAACATCACAATACGAGGTTATAATTATTGTTCTGAAAGAAATTGTCACTCATCCATTGAAATAAACACGTAGGCGTGAAGGTAACACCGGTAGTTGATCATCCATGACTAGATTATTTCAACAAATAGATGATTTTTCTGATAAATTATGATAAAAGACAACACGAAACCAACCTCTCGGAGAAAAATTACACAGGAAAAGAAGTAGACAGACAACTTCTTTTGACATCTACTAGTTGACATTGACATTTGTATCTGTCTTGTTGCCAGTAATAGAAATGCCATAGACGCACCATAGACGTGACGTGAAAAGCCTGGAACGCCATCTGTGTTGACTTTATTTTACCAAGAACTAATAGCGTTAGGTTACTGTGAAAACATATTCTAAGATGAAAACCCATAAAATAGAAACACTATTGATAGCTATGTCCTTTGTCGAAAGAAATCTTATAGAAAAACATACCAATAAATATTAATAAAAAAATTGGAAAATGTAAAAAAAATCCAAGAGCAGCATACGAACATGCACCTGATGCACCCTTCTGACATTCCGGGTCCGGTCATATCCAGCCTGCCGAAAATGATGGATATTGGTGTAGGTATGTAGATTTATATTACATATTTAAAAAACGATAAATATGGTTTGTTTGTTTATAATATCGAACCAATAATATTCAGTTAAAATATTCAATACCGTTTTTTAATTTCTTATTATTTCGAGCAGCAGCATTTTGTCCTCATTTTTGTTAATATTATTTAGATTACTATAACATTGTAGTTAAAAGAACTGTTTACAAAAGTTAAGCATAAATGCTGTACTTTAAAAAAATAAGCTTTGTTTATGCCCGTGAATTTCACTACAACTGCATTTCTAAGTTTGTATCTATTTTGGAGAAGATATTTTCATTGTTTTTCGTAAATTACTTCAACTGACAGTTTAAAATTGTAACTGATTAATGTCGGCACATAATTTAGCAAGTTTTCATTGTTTTTTTTCTAATTGGCGTATACAATCACCAGAAGGGAGTTATGTAAAAAGTTTTTTTTCTTTTCCACTTAAAAAATTATAATATGATATGATAATCAAATTATAAGAGATGATTATAACTGAGAACAACTGCCCTGAAACGGATTTACCAACAGAAAATACATTACGCCTATTTTTTTTTAGGAGAAGTGGGCCTTATCATATCGCAACCAACCGTGTAGCGTAACTAGCGTAGCGTAGAAGCAACCGTGTAGCGTAGCGGTGAAAAAATACTACCACATCCTCTCTTCCCTTGGGTGTCGTAAAAGGCGATTAACGGACTAAAGACTGCACATACTTCCAACAGCATATAACGGCGTTGGTCTCAGCACTTGTCACGCTGAGCACATGTGCAGTCGCAATTTGGTGAAAAGTGGACTATGGCAATAGACTGCTTTTGCGGTCCTCATTACCTAAGTCTCTGACTAACCCTTCGGGGATAATAGTTGTTATATGTATGTATGTATCATATCGCAACAAAAATACGTTTTTTTTGCTAAAAATGATGCCTGGTTAAAAAGGTCTTACAGTTTCAAAATATTTATCGAATTGCTTTTACCGTGCCAAATGTAATATCTAACACCAATATATTTTTTTACAATAAACCTATTCGCAAGTAATACACAATAATTACACAATTAAATTTTTATTAAAAAATAGCGGCCGTCCCCGAGGGCCGTCCGCTGTTTCACCCGCGTGATTCCCGTTCCCATGGAAAGATCGGGATAAAAAGTAGCCTGTGTGCTAGTTCACTACTTAAATTCCCGATATACCAAATTTTTATTTAAATCCGTTCGGTAGTTTTTGCATGAAAGAGGGACAAACAAACAAACTCACTGACATACTTCCGCATTTACATATACGATAAAGAAAAGCACTCCAAATAAGCTTTAGGATACTTATTTCGTCATAAATATGCTTTATATAATAGACACAATCGTTTAAACGCGATAAATAATAATGACCAAAAAATCGCTACTTCGGCCCCAACGTGCGGCGGCGCACGGTAACGGCAGGATAGGGGTGCGAAGAATCCCCGGGTTATAAAAGGCCGCCATAAACAACTGACCCTGGCGACGCATAACGGACATACGCTACGGCTAGACACGCACCTGGCGCAACTCGAAGAGGAACTCGGAAGGATTAGGTGGCATATCCTTGGGTTATGTAAAGTCCGAAGAGTGGGGGAGGACACTGTAACCCTTAGATCGGGTCACCTCATGTACTTCCGAGAGGGAGACCAGCTATCCCAAGGTGACGTAGGACTCCTGGTAAATAAAGCCCTCTGTGACAACGTTGTGGAAGTGTCGAGTGTGTCAATCAGGGTTGCGTAGGTACCTCGTAATTAAGCTAACCGAGAGGTATTGCCTCAAGGTTGTGCAGGTTTACGCACCGACCTCAACACACTCGGACGAAGAAGTGGAAGATATGTTTGGAGACATATTATCCAAGGCCCTACACTTCACCACCAAGGTCCACTACAACGTTGTCATGGGGGACTTCAACGCTAAAGTGGGAGTACAGAATCGCGACGAATCGGTAGTACGATCTTAAGGTTTTGGCAGCAGGAATCGTAAAGATATAGCATAGCAGATGCTTGTCAACTTCCTCGAGCGGAAGGGACTTTTCTTGATGAATTCGTTCTTCAAGATACAGCCCAACGGAAGTGGACATGGCGGAGCCCCGATACTATGACTAAAAATGAGATCGACTTCATCATGGCGGATAAGAAGCACATATTCAGAGACGTCTCAGTGATCAACAGGTTTAATACCGGCAGTGACCACCAACTTGTACGAGATTCTCTGAATATCAACTTTAAGCTTGAACGCGTTCGCTTGATGAAGTCCAGGTTCCGTCCTAATCTGCTCCAAACCATCATGGGATCTGAAACGATCCAGTCAAATCTCGAGAACCGATTCGCTGCCGTGGAAACCAGATATTCTGTTGACTAGGCTCTCGAAAACGTGTCTGAAATCCTCAGGGAGGAAGGTCTGAGATTTTGCAAAGTTCAGCGTAAAGGCAGGAAGTCAAAGTTTTCGGAAGAAACGCTCAGGCTTATGAAGAGACGGCGCGAAGACCCACCTGTTACTTCGTCCGAACAACGGGCCCTCAACAAGACATTGGTAAAATGGTGCGATATGTATGTATGTATATGATATGATACCTTCGATTCTCCAATACACGCTCGATTAAACGAGTAATTGAGCAGAATCGGGGATCAAAAGTGTTTGTCCAGTCTCTTAGTAGAAGCCACCTGACGATGTTAACTACGGCCAGCGGAGCAGTTGTTGCTTCGAAGCCAGACGTCCTTTCGGAAATAGAAAACTTCTATAGCCAGCTATACGCCTCGCATGAATCTCAACCTGATCCCGAAAATGAGGAAACCAGAGCCACGTTGACCCGCCACTTTACCGAAGACTTGCCAGAAATCAGCCTAGGCGAAATTGAGTTGGCCTTGGACAGCTTAAAACGGAAAAGACGGTGTTACATCTGAGCTCCTGAAAGCAGGCGGTAGACCTGTGCCAAAGGAGCACCAATATATCTTTAACACCGTTCTCTTTGATGGGAGAACTCCGGAGGCGTGGAGTAGGAGTGTCGTAGTGTTATTCTTCAAAAAAGGAGACAAGACCCTTCTGAAGAACTACCGACCCATTTCGCTCCTGAGCCACGTCTACAAGCTGTTTTCAAGAGTTATCACAAACCGCCTTGCGCGAAGACTCGACGAATTTCAGCCCCCGGAGCAGGCCGGGTTTCGAGGAGGATACGGCACCATAGACCACATTTTGAAAGTGCGGCAGATTATACAGAAGGCCGAAGAGTATAATCGGCCCCTGTGCCTTGCATTTGTGGATTATGAGAAGGTATTTGACTCTATCGAGACCTGGGCTGTTCTTAAATCTCTGCAACGATTGGCGATATATCCAAGTGTTGAGGTGTCTCTACAATGGCGCCACCATGGCCGTCCAAGTACAGAACCAGCAGACAAAACATATCCACTTACATCGAGGTGTGAGACAGGGGCATGTGATATCCCCAAAACTATTCACAAATTCCTTAGAGGATATGTTATATCCTTATATGATAAAACGCTGGACTGGAAAGGACGTGGCATCAACATCAACGGCGAATTCATCTCACACTTGCGATTTGCAGACGACATCGTCATCATGGCCAAAACGTTGCAGGAGCCACAACAAATGCTGAACGGCCTAGCTGATTCTTCTCGACACATCGGTCTGCGGATGAACTTGGACAAAGCCAAGGTTATGTTCAACGAACATGTCGTCCCGGAACCGATTGCAATACAAGGCAGTGCTCTCGAAGCTGTTAAGGAATATGTCTATCTCGGGCAAATTTTACAGATGGGTAGAAACAACTTCGAGAAAGAGGCTAACAGAGGGATACAGCTGGGCTGGGCTGCGTATGGGAAATTACGTCGGGTCTTTACGTCGCCAATTCCGCAATGTCTAAAAACGAAAGTCTTCAATCAGTGCGTCCTACCCGTCATGACATACGGAGCCGAAACGTGGACACTGACGGTAGGGCTGGTTCACAAGTTTGAAGTCGCTCAGCGGGCTATGGAAAGGGCTATGCTCGGAGTTTCTCTGAGGGATCGGATTCGAAACGAGGTGATCCGACAGAGAACTAAGGTAATCGACATAGCCCACCGGATTATCATGCTAAAGTGGCAGTGGGCCGGCCATATCAGTCGCAGAACCGATGACCGTTGGGGTAGACGTGTTCTGAAGTGGAGACCGCGTATCAGCAAGCGTAGCGTAGGACGCCCTCAGACAAGATGGAGCGACGATCGTACGAGTATAGGCTGATGATGATGATGATAGATAAGGATGCGGTAGCTTAGTAGTGTTAGTAGTGAATTTTTTTTATGGTAGTGGTACTTATTAACGTGTTTAGGTTTTAAATTAAACAAGGTAAGCACGTTGTTATTTTTTTATTAGTGCGGCTAATAATACAGCTACTGTTTAATATTAATACAAAATTACATGTTATTGGGATATCACCTATGCTATTATATCATTGATATGTATGAAGGTGACATCATTTCGCTCAACGCGACAAGTTCATCAAATTTTGTTTCGACTCGTTATTTCTAAATTAAGTAGGTCTATATTATTTACTAATAATTTCCTAATTTCTTTTACACAGAAATGTAACATTTCATGTAAGTAATATAAAGATATTTACACTGTGTTGGTATGACTGTAAAAGTAAATTACAGTTTGCATTATTAAACTATGTATTTTTTTTTTAGTAAAAGATGAGTAAGTACTGTGTTGTATTTTAATTGTATGACTTGCATAAATTATCTGACACATACAGACAGACGTATACCTATTAACACTTCCTCGTCAAAGTGTAACATCAGTTGAGCAAAGTAAAAATAACATGCACAGCGATATCAAACAATTTATGCTGTATATAATTATCTCTAAGTATGGCATTGACTCGATGTCATAAAACATCTAAAACTAATTGTGGAACCACGGTAACGTTATAAAACAATAATGTAAAATAAAACACATCATGAACTAAAAACTACATAAAGAATCGTATTACAAAGTTAGCGGTTTCTATTGTAACTGAGCTGCGTAAGCTATATTATGTTAGATAATGTATGTACTTGTAGAAATTTACTTTTTTATCTTTAAAAGATAAATTGAGGTGTCACTAACTAGATAAAAAATACTTTAATAAAAGTGTTGTGGTAGTATATTATTAGGCTATCGCAATATTTGAAATAGGATTTTTTTATCGTAGATCATTTTTTGGCGAAGCAGCGCCATCTTGTGACGAACTTATAAAACTAATTTATGAATTGTACTTTACTTTAACTCTGTTGGGTAGTGAATAAAGTTTACACAAACATCTCATTCCTTTGATTATTCATAGTAGGCAGTATTTCACACGATTAATTTACTTATAGGTATTGCATTTAATAATCATCTTTATTTATGTACAAACAAATAAACTTAATTAATGCTAATTCTGACTAGGAAGTTGTGTCAATTATTCCACTAGATTATGTATGGTTTACATCTATAAAATATCATGTACCTTATTACATACAATCCTACCTACACTAATAATGAATTGAATTCATAACAATTGCTTTCATTTTCACTTAGAATATCTAATATCTACAGTTTTCAACAAAATTAAGACAGTAAGTCATTGTTTTAATGATCAAAATATCAAAAATGTTTACTTTTTTACATGGCAACATTACACATTAAAGCCTTGCTTGCACTAGGCCAGTAATTAGATCGAAAAGAGTGTCACTTCCTTTGCGAGTTTGATTGTTTTAACCTCTTCGTTTATTCGTTTTATTTAAACAAAGCTTCGAAGTAATGTACTTGACTAAATTACTAATCTTGTGCCAACAAAGCTTTACATTTCCAAATTAGCATGAACGGCGACATTAACGACTAGGGTATTTTAACTTAGTTAAATACAGATAATTATCTTTGCTAAGGGAACAGACGTTATAAACTACAGAAACTATACAGGTTTAAGGTGCTAGCTCTTCACTTATATTGAATATGTACAGTCAGCATCAAAAGTAACTGAACAAAAACAAGGTGGCAAAAGTAATAGTCACGTGTAAGTGTCTTTACATACTCATCATTTAACATTTCAGAATTATATGATATTTTTGTGTTCAATAATAATTATAACTTCTCTGTAATTAACTATAGTGACGGTCATGTACTTTTGACTCAACAGCTATGTCAGACAATTCTGGTCATTTCAACCGTAACAATCATTTGAAAATTTTATATGCTAAGCTACTTTTAATGCTGACTGTACGTACACCCGAATATAATAATAATTACACTTTTTATAAACTTTCAAGGTTTTTTTTTCATTTTAAATGCGGTAACCAACTTAACTTCAGGTAAACTTTTTCAACTACCCGACGTTTCGGCCATTGCTATTTTGCAATTTTGCGAGAGTTTTGCGTTAAATCCTGTTCAACATTTTAACTCTACTTTGTCTTCAATGTTTTGCATTTTGCTAAGGACAGCAAGGGTGGGTACCTAGTTTATTTCAATGTAACTAAAGGCCAGCATGAAAAGGTGGGTAGGTAATTTGACTGTATGCCCGGCAGAATAAATTGTAACTCAACGATTCCATGGTAAAAAATTAATGCGGCGCCGGTGCAGGCGGAGGCAGCAACGGTAAGGGTGCGACGCAAGCAGCGCATCCATCTCTTTCTAGAACAAATAACACATAATTTAAGCTTCTAAAGGTCTACATTTATCAGTGTGCTAAATCCTTACCATGAAGTTCTAGATCATAATTAACTCGCATTTAGTTAGCACAACCGTGTCTTGTAGCGTTGAAAGAATACTACCACCCTCTCTCTTCCCTGGGGTGTCGTAAAAGGTGACTAACGGACTAAAGACTGCACATACTTCCAACAGCATACCAGCGGCGATGGGCTCACCACCTGTTACGCTGAGCACATGTGCAATCGCTACTTGGTGAAAAGTGGACTATGGCAGAGGACTGCTTTTATGGTCTTCATTGCCTAGTCTCTGACTAACCCTTCGGGGATGATAGTCGTGATTATAATGTTATGTTATAATTATGTAGGCCAGCACAGCAGCGTGGTGGGTTATGGCCCAATTGGGGATAATTGTGCTGATGTCCAAGTAGGAAGGCCTGTGCCCAGCAATGGGATGGACGTATATAGGCTGATGATAAAAATACCCTATACGTCTGTGATAATACCAGATAATGTTGACATCTTTATGTTTCAATAATCGCATTATGTATAATTTTTAAACACTGAAAAAAGACGACAACTTCAGGCGGAGAGAGACCAGACCTCGGTAGCCAAGTGGTTAAGGCAGCCGCCCGGAATGCAGAAGGTGCGTGGTTCGATTCCCGCGTGAGGTTGTCGTCTTTTTTCAGTATTTAAAAATTTTTCTTAAGTATATTTAAGCGTTAATAAAGACTGCCACAACACTTTTAATGTGGTATGTCCAATCCGAGCCAAGTGGGACCGGCTGGCTCGAGCAAAGGTAGCCTATTCGTGCTAAGGGCCCCGCGTCAGTTCCGAAACAGAAAGAAAGAATATACACAGTTATCCAAGCGAACCTCCAACGCAGCAAAAATGCCACATCCGAACTCCTTATTGAAGCAAATAAGATGAACATCAGCTTCGCACTCATTCAGGAGCCGTATGTGGGGGGCAAGGGGGTGATGAGCGATGTTTTGGGGGCGCGGATCGTCCAGGCCGTGCGTGAGGAAGGGAAGAGCAATAAAGCAGCCATCTTGATCTGCGACAACAACATCGAAGTATCGCAGCTTCCCAACCTCACGTCACACAATCTGGCCGCGGCCAGATTAGAAACGACGGACTGGACGATCGGAGTTATTTCATTTTATTTTGAACCAGACATTGACATTGCCCCCTACGTGGGGCTTCTGAAGGAGATGATCAGGGAATTGGGATGTGGCAGGATTTTTATCGGAGGCAACGCTAATGCATGAAGTGAGTGGTGGGGCAGTGTAAGGAGTAATGATAGGGGTGTGGAACTAGTAGGTATATTAAACGATTTAGAATTGAACATCTTAAATGAGGGGGATACTCCGACTTTCGATACCTGGCGTGGAGGGAAAAGATACAAGAGTAGCGTAGACGTCACATGCTGTTCCGGTGAGATGACAGGAGACGTTCAGGAATGGAAGGTGAACACCAACCTAACGACCTCGGACCACAACGCGATTGTAATAAAAATAAAATTAAATAGTATAAAAGAGAGAAACAATAGTAGGACAACGAGGAAATATTTAACAAAAAAAGTAGATTGGGGAAAGTTTAAGGAGGAGTGCAGGAAGGAATTGGCTAAAGAGGAACTAAATGAAAAGAATATAGAAAGTATTAAAGAAGGTAAGGATTTGGAAATAATAGTAGAGAAATATATAAAAGCCATAGACAACACATGTAATAAAATTTTAAAAATTAAAAAAGAGTAGAGAGAAATTATAACACCGTGGTGGTCCGAGGAGTTAGAAGGGTTAAAAAGGAACAAGAATAGGTGGAAGAACAAAATAAGGTGGGCAGCTCCTAGACGGAAGGCATGGGTTGTGGAACAGTATGTGGCGGAAAAGGAAAAGTATCAAAACGCAATGGACAAAGCAAGGATCGAGAGTTGGAAGGAGTTTTGTGGCAAGCAGGAAAGGGAGAAAAAATGGGAGGGGTATATAGGGATATATAGGGTAATAGGCAGAACAAAAAGTAACTATGAGGACCTACCTATAGCCAGGGACGGCAAAAACACCAGCCCAAAGGAGTCGGTGCGCATAATGGCTGACAGCTTTTACCCGGAGGACACTGAAGTGGGGGAGAGCGAGGACCATAAAGAAACGCGAAGAAGGGCAGCCGAAACGAATGAGGGTAGCAAAAATGGTTTTTGTGACCCTCCATTCGTGGAGGCTGAACTTCGACAAGTAGTGGCCTCGTTCAACCCCAAAAAGGCCCCGGGTACCCAGGTAGGAAGCTGACGTCTGCGACGGAGAAATGACGTCATCTATAGGCCATTTTAGGGTCAGTACGGTATAGGTCGTATTTGTACGTCCCACTGACGTCCTATTAGCGTCAGTACAGTATAGGCCGTAATTGTACGTCCCACTGACGTCCTATTAGCGTCAGTCTGGTCAAGTCATGATAAGGTCATAAGGGGTATGTCCTGGAGACGTCATTTGACGGTCTATAAAAATAAATAAATATCAGTCAACACCAAATATGGACCTATCAAAATAATTGTTGTTTTATATTTTTGTTTTGTTATACTTTGAAAAAGTGCCGTGTTTGTGTTTCGTTTTTTGTTATCAAACTCGCAATAACTAGAATTCCGAGTATTCAAACTTCCTTTTTTTTTGAAAGTTAAATTAATTAACAATTATTACAATCGTTTGGCTAATTCTAAGTATAGTTACAGTAACTTTGATAATCATTACTTCAAAAATCTAATGTACTACAGCAATAAAACAATTTTTTTTTTTTAAACTTGAAGTCGGAACTGAACGCAAAATCTGACGTTAGCTGTACCACGTGATACTTATAATTCCCTGCTTCTTTTGTGTAGGGATGATCGGTGTTAGAAACACATCGATGTTGACATCGATTTTAACATCGATCCTTAAACATCGATGTTCGATAAATATCGAACGGAAAACATCGATGTTTTTTCGTTATCGGTTAGTGCAAAATAAACAAAATACTTTTTGTTAAAAATGTATTTAAGAACAAACAAAACAACACAAGAAAGAAAGAAACAGTGTACAAAAGTTAGTACTTTTGCCAATCTTATTTGGATAAAATAGAGAAAAGAAATAAAAGCTAAACAGCCAAACCTTTAAAAAACATCGATTGTTTTTCTCAATCGGCTTGTTTAAGCAGTAAGGTGATTTAAAAATTACACTAGTGTTTGTTAGATCACTGGTCTAATAGCCCACAAGAAACTAAAGCCAAAACTAAAAGAAAATTAGGTATATGGAAAAATATTTATTAAAAAATCAAAGGACTATGCCCACGGCTCATACATTTGAAAACCTGACAATGAGTTAGCTAAACATGTTTTATACTACTTGTAGGGACTGGCTCTACATACTTTAGATGATAATTATGATAGCTGATTGATATGATAAACTGATGCTGCTAGGAACTGATATTAGGATGTCGGAAATGATACAACCGTCTTGAGTGCTAACCGTAGTTGAACTAATTTATTGAATAAAATACCGGCGCGTGTACAAACATAAATGCATGTAAGCAAATTATAAATATTGCAATAATTAGGTATTGCTTAATGTGCGTTACACCGTACATATTGCCGCACCAAGAAGATGCAAGATGACAAAGATTATGTAGCATTTATTTTTACATGTCTAAGATGAAACTATTGTTAAATGTTTTAAAAATGGTGAAAATGATACAACGTGATTTCAATTAGCCTAATGTATGTATATTAATTAGAAGTAAAGGTTAATATTTATGATTGTCTGGTACGACCACAACACACGCGGTAGGTAGTTCACTGTCTGTCATTGACTGTCACTGTCTAATCTGAACCTCGTAAGTTTGGGAGCCACTTTCAATTTCGATTCACTCGCAATAGATTGATCGCGTCGCGCACTCACCCGCGGGACATTTGACACTAACACTTCACTAATACTGTCGCTGTTATCGTTGAGTGGCGCCGCCCTGGGTGCCTCCACCCTGGGCGCGGCCTGAGGCTGCTGCTGCGGCGGCTGCTGCTGTGGCCCGCTGCCCGCATTGGGCGCAAACCGATGTCTGATCTTGCGAAGTCCGAAGATACAACCAAAACCAGCAACTACGATAATGATTATGACGTAGATGCCGTACATTGCGTAGTGATGATTGTCGCGAATGGTAAACTCATGTTCAGATTGTTCCTTTAACTCATTGATTTGCTTGTTTATCTGATGGTAATACGATTCGTGGTTCTCGATTTTTGTAAAGTTTATTGTGGAATCCTTCATAATACTATTTAGCATAGACACTTCTGGTACATAAACAGGGTGGTCAACGTTGATTTGATTCAGAAAGTGATTATGAGCGAATATTGTAAGTTCATCGCTTTTCAGTGTGCAACCTTGACCTATCTTGATAATGCCCCGGTCATTCAACCTTTTCATTGTCACACCTGACGGGCATAGAATGCGAACATTACATTCCGCGCAGCACGTGAATATCCATGTGTTATCGGCATGCAACTTGATCCAGGTCTGTTTACATATCGTCACTTGCGACTTACATATTGAAGGATCACTATTTGCCGCGGAATTAATAAATTTAATATTACACAATGATTGTTCGAGCTTCATATCGTAAAATGGCTGTGTCAAATGACATAATAGTGATGATGGTAATTCAAAACATAAATGAAGATCGCTATCTGTCAGAAAGAGTGCAATGTCCTTTCTTAGGCTATATGCTACATATGATACTGCTGGGATAATTTGATACATCTCGTGATTTCGTATCTGTGGGATGCTGATAAGTCTACTTAATTCAAATGCTTCGTTACTAACAATAGGTATTTTAACCTCTATTATCAGATAGTTATTGGTAACCCTTGTAGATACTCGTAATAATTTGTCAATATCCATAACATTTTCCTTTATCGGTAAGGCGAGATCGTTGCTTAACTGTCCTGCTATGACATCGAGTTGATGCTGTAGTTGTCCCGGCGATATTAAATGTGTGTCCAATCTGCCGTGGTTGATGTCAGTCACGGTGTTCAGGAGCGTTGTCTGAACGCGTTGAAGGCTTCCTAAAATTAGATTTGCTGCTAAAGACGATGATACTATGTATAAGTTATTGTTATTATTTAGTTGCACCTTGGCAACTTCTAATGATATGTTATTGATATGTTGTCTAATAACTTCAAATTGCTGCTTCATAGAGTTTTCATTACGTTGTATGATATTATATTCCGCTTCTATAATGCTCGTCTGGTTTTTTATTAATGATTGTAAATGATTTTCATTTTGCGTTATTTTCTCTATGTCTCGTTCATATTGCTCTGCAAAGTTGTTGTCTAGTACTCCGAATAGGTAATTGGCTGCGTAACCTATTCCGTTGATAAGGCCTCTTCGTTGTCTTTTGAAAATAAAATTCCTAAGTAGAATGCTATTATAATGGTCGATATCGTTCAGTTGTTGTTCTAGTTGTAATGATAGAGTGCTATATTGTGTATGTTGATATTTTGTGTCCATGCAAACTTCTTTTATATGTACAACGTAGTTTTTAATATCTGACAATGATTTCCAATATGTTGTCATATTATAATAAATAATAAGTTTCCAGTCGTCTCTTATATACTGAAGTTCTGATGTTTTATCGAAATAGAGAGTTTGATTTTCCGGTAATGATGTTATATTATACGAGCTTGATATAGATGATTGATAGCTGGGTAGTATACACATAAATAACATGAGTGTATAAAATATTTTTTGTACAAAGTTTGTTCTTAACTTTCGAGTATTTTGATTTTGACAAGATCGATGCGATGATTTATCCTCCTTGTCTGGTGGTGCAGCATTGTTCTGTACAGGTAGTAACACTAATTTATTTATGGGACGTTTAATTATGTTATTTTTAGTTTTTAGTGACACCACTCTGACGTAACCGTCCTTGCCGGGGTGAAGCTCGTGCACCCTGCCAAGCGGCCATTTACCAGGTGGTATTAACTCCTCCTTTAATACTACGATGTCATTTATTTTCAGGTTTGATGTCGGCGTTGCCCATTTTGATCGTGTTTGTAACTGCTGAAGGTACTCGCGCGACCATGTTTTCCAAAACTGTTTATTTAAATTTTGAACGAGGCTCCAGCGTTGTGATATATTTATATTTTCGGTTTCAGTTTGCGGACGTGATAATAGCGGGCCACCAATTAGAAAATGACCTGGTGTGAGGATTTCATCTTCCGCGTTTTCAGTGATGGCACAGAGAGGTCTCGAGTTCAGACACGCCTCCACTTGGTGGAGAAGAGTGCTGAACACCTCAAAGGTAAGTTTTTGGTGTCCAATTACACGTACTAGATGATGTTTTGTGCTCTTTACAGCTGCTTCCCACAGCCCACCAGCGCTGGGCCATGAGGGAGCATTGAAATGCCAATTGATGTCCATATCCTGAATTTTGTCAAAAAACTGTAAGTCTATACTATTTATGATCTGTTTATATTCAGCCTTTAAGACTTTGTTAGCTCCAACGAAGTTTGTCCCGTTGTCACTGTAGACGTGTCGAGGTGTTCCTCTGCGGCTGATAAATCTTCGAAAGGCTGCAAGGAACCCCTGTGTGCTCAAGTCGGATACAAGCTCCAGATGAACTGCTTTGGTGGTGAGACAAACAAAGACTGCAATGTATCCCTTCACGGTTTTTATTCCACGGCCTTTGTTAGCCTTCAGTTCGAAAAATCCTGTGAAGTCCACGGCAGAGTGAGTAAAAGGACGGGATGGGTTAACTCTTGGTTCCGGGAGATCCGCCATAATTTGATGTTTGCTCTCTTTATTAAAACGTCTGCATATAACACAGTTACGTAGCTGATTTTTTACTGTCCTTAATCCGCTTATAATCCAGAACTGTTCTCTAATAAGTGCTAAGGTGAGTTTGGGACCACCGTGTAATGAAGATAGATGTGCTTTGTTTATCACCAGTTGCGTAAGGCGATTTTTGCTTGATAAAATTGCTGGGTGTTTTGCACTGCTGCTGATATTAGAGTTGCTTAACCGGCCTCCTACCCTTAATATGCCATTGCTATCAATGTAAGGATTAAGATTGAGAATGCTACTATTTTTTCCTACATGACCAAGTTTTTTCATGTTTTTTAATTCATTTGCAAAATCTTGCTGCTGTATTGTTTTGATTATAATATTAAAGCTATTACTTATTTCCGAGACTGTCAATGTTTTTGCATGAGTCACAGTACTATCGTTCCGCGCGAGAGCGATGTAACGAAACACCCATGATAAGACTCTTGTAGCGTACGTAAGGGAGCTATATTTATTTAATAAATTATCAATAAATAAATATGTTTCATTTTGTTGTAAGGCAACGTTCACATGAATAACTTTTTTCGTTTCTATTTCAGGGGTGGCATATTCAATTTTTGTGTAGTTTTCAGGGTTGAAATTAAGCAGCCATCTTGGGCCTGTCCACCACAAATCATGCTCAACCAACTGCGTAGCTGATATTCCACGCGACGCGCAGTCTGCTGCGTTCTCTTTTGATGATACATGATACCAATTTTTTGCCGGAATGACTTCAGTAATTACTTGTACTCGATTAGCTACGAACTGCTTCCATTTTGATAGGTCACCTTTCAGCCAACCCAGGACAACCATCGAGTCAGTCCAAGCATACGTAGTGACGTTTTCTGTTATGAGAGTTTCTCTAATCTTTTTTATTAATTGTGACAAAAGAACCGCTGCGCACAGTTCAAGCCTAGGTAGCGACAGTTTTTTATTTAACGGCGCTACTTTTGTTTTTGCAGCGAATAAGCGTGATGTACTCTTGCCCTTATGTTGTGAAACAACGTAAACAGTACAAGCGTATGCTTTCTCGGATGCGTCTGAAAAACCATGTAGTACTATAGAATTTTCGGTATTCCCAACCTGTCGTGGTATTATAAACTGATCGATGTTGTTTAAATCCAGTCTAATTTGACACCATTCCTTTTTATAATTATCTGATAATTCATCGTCCCATGATATATCTTGCTTCCACAAATTTTGAAAAAATAATTTTGCTCTGACAGTCAGTGGCGATAACCAACCTAAGGGGTCGAAAAGTTGAGAAATGTCGGCTAAAACTTGACGTTTAGTATGCTTAATGTTTATTTCTTTCTTAAGTTTATTTTGATAGGTAAAAACATCATTTACAGGATTCCATTGTAGTCCAAGAGTTTTTCTCGATTCCTTGCATTTAAACTCGAAAATAGAATTCAACTGATCTTCTGATAAGTCTGATAAAATGTCAGATTGATTGCTGGACCATTTTCTGATATTCATGCCTGCTCCTTTTAAAATGTTAATTAGCTGTTTTATTAGCAATATGACTGTTGTTTTGCAATTATGGCCTGATACCAGATCGTCCATATAAAATGATGTTTGCAATTCTGGTGCGGCTAAGGGGTACTTTTTGCCATCATCTAAAGCTAACTGTCTTAGGGTTCGCATTGTTAAGTACGGGGCGGCCTTGGTTCCGTATGTAACGGTAGTGAGGCAGTACTCTTGCAATTGTGAATTTGGTGATTCTCTCCACAAAATGCGTTGTAAATTTTGATGCGATTCATTTATAAATAAGTTACGAAAAGCCTTTTCTATGTCTGCTGTAATTACATAATTATACTGTCTCCATTTTAATATCAATGATTGAAGGTCTTGTTGCAGGTTCGGGCCGCAATGCTTGAGATCATTGAGACTTTTACCAGAGCTTGTATTTGATGAGGCGTTAAATACAACGCGGAGCTTCGTTGTGGTAGAGTCTGGTTTTTCAACCTGGTTATCTCCTTAGTGAGGGATGCTGGACGCATGTGGCCTAACTCTTCATACTCTTTCATAAATGATTTATAGCTCTCCGCAAAGGCAGGTTTGCACGACATTTTACGTTCCAGCTGCTTAAATTGGGCAAAAGCCTTTGGTTTTGAACTGCCTAACTGGTTTTCAAAGCCGTTTTTCATTGGCAAGCTTACTTGGTATCTACCATTGTCTAGGCGAACCGTTGTTGACTTATATAAATCTTCACACTGTTGGTCATCGATTGATAGCTCTGACGTACCGCTGTTGATGTCTTCAACTTCCCAATATTTTGATAGATCAGATAACTCTTTGACAACTACATTGCAGTGAAAGGTACGTACGTTGCCTGATAGTATCCAGCCTAACCTGGTCTGCTGTGCAATCGGTGCATGTGACGGTCCTTTAATGAGGCCGTTCATTATTATTTCAGAATACACACTCGCATCCAATAAAAGGTCAATAGGTTTAGAAAGGTTGTATTCTGGGTCTGCCAAATCAATGTGTTGAAGATGCTGCCATGACTGTTTGTGGAATGATAAATTAGGTAAGTTGCTGATAAGAGATGATATAACTAAACCTTGTGTAGTAAAATCATAGTCATTATATATTGATTTGCATTCCAATAACACAGCTCCTTTGCTTTGCCTTGCGTCGTGCCCGATCCCCGAAATGGATGCGTGATATTTATTTCTAGGTAATTGTAAGAGTTGAGCTGCTCTCTCTGTAATTAACGATATCTGTGATCCCTGATCTAATAAGGCACGCAGTGTAACATAAGAGCCATCGTAAGATTTTATCTGAATCAAGGTCGTCGTTAATAAAGTTTCTTCATCGTTTTGAGATACGTGATGTGCACTGAAATGTTTTAATGGTGTATATGCTGCTGATTTGATATTAGGAGTAGACTTTCCGACGGACTTAGAGCTTGATGCGGTTTCCGCCCGTGATTGCACAAATGCGTCATGAAGTTTCGTGTTATGATCGCCGTTGCAATGCTTGCAACGTTTCTGCGAAATGCACACATTATTAAAATGATGGTATAAACAGTTTTTGCATACTTTCAGTTTCGCAATTGTATTTATTTTAACATCTGGGGTCATTGAATTAAAATTGTCGCATTGAAATAAATCGTGGCCTAGATTACAAAGTGGACAACGACGCGTGTAAGCTGCGTTAGATTGAAAGTTATTTGTTCCAAATTTCTTATGATATGATGATATTTGCTTCTGTTCATTAGGATAAAAATTATTTCTTCTGAATGTATTTTCTTGATTTTGATACCTCTTAAATGTCTGCTGTTGGATAGGCTTCAGTAGCTCTCTTTCCCTTTTATGTACAGGTTCGAGAGCAATGAATTTTCCTTCCAAAAAATTTATTAACTCTGTTAAAGTTGGTAGCTCTCTTGGTGACTCACGAGCCTCCTTATATTCACTAAAACTTTCAGGGTCTAACTTTTTTGATACCAAATGTACAATTAACGGATCCCATGTATTTGTGTTTACTCCCAAGTTGTGAATGGCATGAATGCACTCTGCTGTGACGTTATGCAAGCGTTTGATTTCTGATGCTGTCTGTCGCTGTATATTTGTTTGATTGAGAAGTATCTCGATATGTTTGGTGAAAATAAGTTGAGGGTTATTGTACCTATGTACGAGTATTTCCCAAGCAGTGTCATAGTTTTCTTCGGAGATATACAGATGCTGGATAAGTCTTTCTGCTTCGCCCTTAAGCTTTCCCTTTAAATGCTGCATTTTTTGTGATTTACTCAACATATTGTTATTATGAATGGCGGCGGAATAGAGATCAAAAAATGTGGGCCAATTAACGTAGTTTCCGGCGAATATAGGAATTTCTAGGCGTGGAGTGGACAGCTGAAGATGACTCGATGCTGATAATTTTTGATTTATCTTGCGTTTCATGTCTTTGAACAATATTTCATGTTCATTAAATTCGGTGTCGTATTCTTTGTAGTTACCTTGGGTGATGTTGTCAATATCTAAATGAAGGACGTCAATCGCATTCCATTTGGATTGAAGATTACGTAGCTCGTCTTTGATCTCCCATTTTTCAGTTAATAGGTCAAGGTTTATTCCGTTCAATAATCGCTTAAATGCTCTAATGTTAGTTTTCTGTTTTGATAACAACTCTTGTAGTGGAGTTAGTTCTGATATTTTAACATTAGAATCGACGGAAGTGGATTGGTTATATGAAAACAGTACTTGATAAATTTCCACATACATTTTACGCGCCTTCTCGTAAATGTTTTCTTGAAAATATTGCTCATCTTTCGAATAATCACTCTCTAAAAGAAGTTTATTGTTGTTGTCAAACTCTGCCCAGAGGTTCTGAAGCGTGTCTATACGTCTCTTGATATAGTCCGGTGTCTTCCTGCTTTCCGAATCCTTATTGAAGTTACTCTTAACTTGCTTAATGGTTTCCAAAATTTCTGCTTGGCGTTTAATTAAAGCTTCCATCTTAATGAGTTAGTACTAAAAAAAGGAACAAGCTTACTGATAAGTGCTGATGCTGGTAGCTGGATATGGTGATTCAGTTACCGACTGCGCTGCTCACGGTGAAGTTGGCTGATACTGCTCTGTATTGGTAATGACTCTGCCGTGCAGCCTTGGGGCGCACAGACAAAGAACTCCAGAAAAATCCAGGAAATGCTAATGTCTGCCACTTAATCACAGATATAGTCACTGTTATGTTATAATTGTTCTGTATTTTATTGTCACTGATTTGTACTTAACTGAGTTTTTATAAAAAAAAAACAATGTCACTGATACTGATATATAGATACTTAAGTAGTTAATTGTTTGTAAGTTTTTTAAGATTTTACTGATGATAGGCACTGATAGCTCTCACGGCACTCGACTTACGCGGATCCCTATTTGACACGAACGCGCGCACTCGATTAAAGCCAAAAGGACTGATAAACAGGTGATAGGTAAATAAAGGCTCGAAGGACCAAAAATATGTAGGGACTGGCTCTACATACTTTAGATGATAATTATGATAGCTGATTGATATGATAAACTGATGCTGCTAGGAACTGATATTAGGATGTCGGAAATGATACAACCGTCTTGAGTGCTAACCGTAGTTGAACTAATTTATTGAATAAAATACCGGCGCGTGTACAAACATAAATGCATGTAAGCAAATTATAAATATTGCAATAATTAGGTATTGCTTAATGTGCGTTACACCGTACACTACTTTTGTTTCAATTAATCAACCACAATACATATTTATTATTAAAGAAGATATTATTAAGACTATAAGAGAAGATAAAAATAGCGAATCGGACCACCTCACACAACAGAGACAGAAAGAGTTGACAACTGACAAGTCAGAAAGACGTTTCTTTTTACCCTTAATAAGTAAAGCCGTTCATTCAATTGATAATAATTAGTTAAATAATTAATAACTATTCATAAATCGCTAAGCAGATATTTTTTTTAAAAAGGAGGTCAAGAATTTTTTTAACGTTAACAGATAAAGAGGCGGTACAAAACGTTTTATTGGCAGAGTGCGTTCAAAAACCTAGAATTCGTTACTTCGTAAAACTTAGTATTGTTTTTTCCTGACTTTAAAGTGAACTATGAAAGCATGGTTAGACTAACCGCCGTACTCAGAGACGTCAATTAAGTTTAATGACAATTAAATGTCTTTCCTTCTCTATTTATCACTATACATACGAAAGTGACAGCAAGAGACTTAATTGTCATTAAAACTTAATTGACGTCTCTGAGTACGGCGGTTAGTGAATTAGTGAAATGCATTCTCAAAACAAACCAGGTCCAAAATGGGCATTGTCCATTATAAATCTCAATATTTCTTTTCAATGCTATGTAAAACCAACTTTAGTTTACTTAATGTTTTTCCCTTCAATCGGTTTTTTTTAAATAAAAAGTGGCCGTTGTGTCATATTTTGCGTATCCGATACATCGAATAAAAACATCGATATATATTCGATATTTGAGTATTAACAATACATCGGTTCAATACGATGCATCATAACAATACATCGATGTACATCGTCCATCCCTATCATCCCTACTTTCGTGTTTGTGTTGATCGCGTGCCGTGCGGACTTTTTTTCCAAACTTCTTTTGTGCCTAATTCCTCTACAAATGTACGCCATAGTACAATTTTCTGCTAAAGATGGTGGCACTTTGGCGATTGTCATTGTCAATAACCTGACACCGAGGAGGTGCGAGGTATATTGGCCACCGGATAAAAGGGACAAAAGCTTTCAATCAAATTTTAGACCATTGTGCTACACCAGACGAGAAATGGAAGTTGTATGGTGTCCAAAAAGTTTATTATGAGACTGGTACGTATTAATTATTATTATTGATTATATTTACAAACTATACCTACGGTTTTGTTTTTTTAGGTTATAAGCAAAGAATAGGCAAAAGCTTGTTTTTAAATATTTTATATAAATGATGTTTGAAACTAATTTAAGTCTTGCCAATTGTAAAGTTAATACCTCTTATTTTATAAAAAACTGGCTTCTAGAAATTTTGTGTAATTGATTAATTTTGTCTTCCAGAAGATATCCTCAAATCTACTAATGATATTTCATCATTACATCTACCTGCATCACCTGATCTCCCTTTATTAACAACAAGTATACTAGGTAAGATGCACTTTTATTATATTATGTACACTTGTACAGCTTAGCAAGAGCTTGTCACAAGTCACTTGTGCCGCATAGAACCCAATGTTTCATGTGTTACCTACTTCCCTATTTTTAGGTTTTTGGAAGTAAATTGCATAAACAAAACCCTTCTTTGTTATATTTGCAGGCTTAGCATACGAGACTGAGCTGACCTCCGGAGGACTCCATTTAGACGAAGGGATAGATTGTCCTATGATATTGGACAGCCGACGTTCAACCTTTGGAGGTGGCGCATCAACTTCAGCTTTGCCAGTGTCTTCGCGGCTTGTTCCATTAAAAAGTCCACAACCTAATCTCGACAGTGGCGTTAACGGTGGGTCGCCATCACGTGTCGCCCAATTAACAGGTAAATTGTGACTTAAAATATACAAACTGAAACTTTATTCCATTTCGTCCTTTTTTTTCTTAACAAAACAAGCCATTGAATATCATCCATTTTGATTCAGGTTACCAGACAAGAGTATTGTCATTACTGACAACAATCAAAACACAGAATGACCAAATTATTTAACAAAATGATTCCATAATAAAGCAAAGTACAGAAATATGAAGAGGTACTCTTCGACCAGATTTTAAATTTCCAATAAACACTGCCGAAGAGCTTATTAGCATTGAAATATCTTTAAGAAACAAAGAAAATTATGACAATTTGGTAAGGTTATTCTAAATTGTATCAGTTTTTTGTTACAGTTAATTCTAAATTAATTAGTCATCTTTTTATTAGTCACACATATAAATTAGTCTTATTACAGTTATTCCTAAATTAGTAGACTAATACAGTACTACAAGGCTTATTACAGTACACTAAATTAGTTGGTACATAAAATTATTGGAATATAATAAAAAAAAGTATTACATATAAATGATTTTCAATTTCAACCCTCCTTTCACCATTTAGTTTCTTAAGAAGACTGAAATGCGGGGACTACTGGGGACAGCCCAGACTACGTACTACTGTTGGGGATTACATATGCTAGGTGGCGCCTCCAATTGATTTAATTTTCTTATTGCTAAACTAGACCATTCTCAAAAACGAAAATACTAAATCTTCCTCTACACACCTCTAATATTTATTGAATTAATGTTTACTGCTTTTCGTTTGGCCGTTTTTGATCTAACTCAATTAACGCCAAAAACGGCCACTTTTGCATACCGAAAAGCAGTTAACAGTAACTCAATAAATACTATAGGTAATTTGCTAGAAGAATTAGTATTTTCGTTTTTGAGAATGGTCTAGCTTAGCAGTAATAAAATTAAATCAATTGGGGCCGTCCCCTAGCTAATGTAATCCTCATAACTTGGGCCATACATATGACGTCACTATGACGTTAGTGTCCACCATGATCTGAACGTCCTAGTGACGTCAGCTCAGACTATGCATATTACGTCATTATGGCGTCAGCGTCCTCTATTATCTGTGCGTCCTAGTGACGTTCCCCTAAATGTATTTTATGACGTCGTTCTAACGTCAAGTGTCGACCTCCTAGTGACGACCTGAAGAGACATCGTGAGGATGTGACAAATTGACGTCATCCGCAGGATCACGCGACGTCATAAAATGACGTCTCCTACGTCGCGTTGGACTTTAAATAGACGTCAAGTTGACGTAAAAATCCTACCTGGGTAAGGATGGCTTTTCGGCAGACATTTGCGCGGCCGCAATAAATACCGATTTCTCTTTGTCCCTGGCTTATATAACCAATGCCTTAAGCTCTCCCACTTCCCGAAACCCTGGAAAAAAGCCACAATCATCCTTTTGAGAAAACCCGGAAAAGATGACTACACCCACCCTAAGTCGTATCGCCCAATAGGTTTATTAGCAGTACTTGGTAAGATTTTGGAGAAGCTTTTAATAAAGAGAATACGATGGCATGTCCTGCCGAGACTGAACCCCGCACAGTATAGATTTGTGCCACAGCGCAGTACAGAGGATGCCCTATATGACATGGTCCAGCGGATCAGAAATAATCTGGAAGAGAAAAAGATTATGGCTCTGATCTCGCTGGACATTGAGGGGGCCTTCGACAATGCGTTGTGGCCACAGATCCAAGTACAATTGGAAGAGAAGGGTTGTCCGATTAATCTGCGGAGGCTGGTAGATAGCTATCTAACTGAACGTACGGTAACGGTGAGGTATGCGGGGAAAGAGTATAGTAAGTGGACAAACAAGGGCTGCGTCCAAGATTCAATTGGTGGACCCTTGTTTTGGAACCTGATACTCGACCCCCTGCTTAACCTACTCACCGAAACTGACGTCTACTGCCAGGCCTTCGCGGATGACGTTATATTGATAGTTGATGGCAGCACATCCATCGAGGTGTCTATTAAAGCCAATGCCGCTCTCTCCCGTATCCGGAAGTGGGGTGTGTCAAACAAACTGAAATTTGCGCCACATAAAACCAAGGCCATGGTTATCACCAGAAAGTTAAAGTTTGACACGCCCCGTCTGGAGATGGGAGACACGGCTATTGAAATAGTCCGTGAACATAAAATATTAGGTGTCATTTTTGACGATAAGTTGTTATTCAATAGCCACATAAAGTATATTTGTAAAAAAGCATTAGGAATTTACAAGGGAGTTTGCAGAGCTGCACGAGCTACCTGGGGACTACACCCGGAAATAATAAAAACAATATATAAAGCTGTTATCGAACCCGTGATCTTGTACGCGGCAAGCGTTTGGTCGAAGGAAGCGAGAAAAGTAGTCTCCAGGAAAGCTCTCGATGCAGTATTGAGGCACTTCGCGCAAAAGATAGCCAAATGTAACAGGACGGTTTCCCTGAACGCTGCTCTAATACTGTCGGGGCTGCTTCCGCTGGATCTTCAGATCCAAGAAGCATCCCGGCTTTTTGAGGCAAAGCGTGGGAAACCCCAGGCAGTATTGAGTGGCAGGAAGGTTGAGCAGCGCGTACCCTATACAGAAAATACCCACCTCAGTCGGACGCTAAATTCAAAATTCACCCTACTACAACGCGGAAGAGGATGGGGAATTGGCGGAAGGATTGGTCAAGATATATACAGATGGCAGCAAACTGGAGGGGAAAGTCGGAGCCGCCCTGACCTGCTGGGAGTGGTTGGCAGAGACGTGTACCCGGAAGTACAAGTTGGAACCATACTGTACAGTCTTCCAAGCCGAGTTATACGCCATCCTTCAAGCGACCGAAATTATTATTGGCAAGAAATTTCAAGAAGCGGCCATCCTGAGCGACTCGAGGTCGGCTCTCCAGTCGCTACTTGATCCAGACTCCTCGCACCCGATCACGAAGGCGGTACAGGGTAACCTAGAATTCCTGAGAGACAACCACCAGCTAGTCTCTCTATATTGGATACGGGCCCACGTCGGAGTGAAAGGGAACGAGAGAGCGGATGAATTAGCAAAGGAAGCCGCCCACCAACCGAACACCAGAGCGGACTATGACTGCAGCCCCGTCTCGTTCGTTAAACGTCATATACGGGCGGAAACGATCGATCAGTGGGACTGCAGGTATAGGACCGAAGCCACAGCCGCGACCACCAAGGTCTTTTTCCCGAACGGGGTGGAAGCACACAGTGTGGTGAGAAAGATGTCCATCGACCGCTTGGCCTCGCAAGTCTTGACGGGTCACGGGGGATTCTGTGCATACCTGCACAGATTTAAGTGCAGGGACAGCCCCTCGTGTGCCTGTGACCCGGCGGCGGACGAGGACATCTTCCACATCCTACTCGAATGTCCAATACACATGCACGATAGGTACACTCTGCAACACAAAATTGACACCACACTTAGTAAAGACACATTAAAGGAAATTTTAAGAAACGAGAAGCAAAGAGAAATATTTTTTGATTTTGCCAAGAAAGTAGTAATAGTTAATAGGAGAAACAAGGACTAATAGATAAGTAAGCAAGTTAAAGCAAAGACCACACACGTGGCAGGATGTAAAAGTAAGTCAGAACTTATTAAAAAGAATATAGTAATCAATATAAAATAAAAAGTTAGGATGGCAAAGGAAACATACTTGTATTTATTAAGAGAAGGAAAGAAGAAGAAATATAAGATAAATTTAATGAATAATCAAGTGCTAGAATAAATGTATTGGAAAAAAGTAAAATATAGAGTGAGAAAATGTCATAGTTAATAAGAAAATAGGTAATAAATATAAGGAAAATAATGTAAAGCTTATATGAGAAAATGTATTAGATAATAAGAAACATGTAATTGTAAAATTGTATAAAAAAAGAAAGAAATGTACAAAAGTAAAAAGAAAAAGAAATTAAAAGAAAAGAATCTAAAGTAAAATTGGTTGCCTGTAAAGTCGGTATACGGGCGAAAGTTTTACGTGACAACGACTTTGAGTGGTAAAATAATTTTAATGTGAATATTCATTCGTATAGTAGGAAGAAGGATGAAATAATAGTAACAATTTAAAACATTTATTTATACAAAGAATTATATGGAAGGGACGCGTGCCTTTCACTTTTTATGTCTGTCTCTCTCGCTCTTAGGCGGGCTAACCATGCCCGAGTGGAAGGGACGCGTGCCTCTCACTCGCTCTCATTGTGAGCGCATAACGTGAGCGGAGCGTAACGCAGTTTCTTGAAGTGTCACCCGGCAAACCAATTTATAAGACGTTGTCACGTCAAAAATGATAGAAAAGAAAGAAAGAAAACAAGTAAATAGAGTAAGTAGAGCTCATGAAGCTCCAGTTCATTTAATTAATCACTTTGAAAGAAAAGAAAATAGACATAAAAGAACAAAAACCCTGCCAAAATAGCGGGAAGCAGTAGTATATTAAAAAAAAAGCGTTAAAAAAACGCTAAAATATATAAAAACCTTAGAATAATAACGCTATAGAAACCAAGTTCGCGCGCCTATTTTGAAGCACATTAATTGGAGCCAGAAATGGCACCCTACGCCGGACCGCTCCGTAGTGTTCAATGTGACAGCGCGCCGAACGTGACTCGCGAAAACAAAAAAAAAAATGACGGTTTGTGCAGTTAAATTGTGTCACAACACATCTGAAAAACAAAAGAAGTGTAATAACATCACTTTTCACAGGTAAGCTTTCAGTATTTCATAGTATCTTGTAGTTAATTAGGTTAAAATATAAACGTACTGCAGTGTGATTCTCTAAGTTAAAGCCTCGGTAGCAGCGGCCTGCGCAGTGCTGTCTCTTTCATATTCATAGAATGGGAAAGAGACAGCAGATCACGGCCATGCGCGCACGTTACGCGTGTGTGAATCGGTTTAGTGCTTCATTTTTGACAGAGCGCTTGTATGAAGACTATCTTTCTATAGTGTTATTATTCTAAGATAAAAACATTAATCGCAATAAGTATACTTAGGGCCGATTTTTCAATTGTCAGATTAAACTTATTTGACTGGTAAAGTATTACACAACCATTTTGAAAATGCATTGTCGTCTCATGTCTTTTGTTTCTTTACAGGTGACATTTTAGTTTGATCTTGTTATACTTTATCAGACGGATAAGTTTTATCCGAGGATTGAAAAATCAGCCCTTAATTATTAGTCAATGTTGTGTGAGTGCGCCTGTTTTCCACATGAAGATGTAATTGAAGACTTTTTAGCGGGAAAACGAATCGTCATGTTTCATTAAAGCAACATCTAACTAATCTCTCTAATAATTTTAAAAAATTAACCGTGTCGTCATGTGTAGAGAGCGCCGTAGCGGTGAAAGAATAATTTATAGGCTGGCTTGTATTCTGAGGAATACTGCCAACTCCTCTCTTCCCTTGGGTGTTGTAGAAGGCGACTAATGACTAACGGACTAAAGATTGCACATACATCCAACCGCATAAAGCAGCAAAGGCTCACCTCACCACCTGTCACCTGCACATTTGCAGTCACTATTTGGTGAAAAGAAGACAATATGGTAGTAGAGGACTGCTTCTGCTGTCCTCATTGCCTAGTCTCTGACTAACCCTTTTTTATTACAGGTTCATGCCCTTTGGAGATAATAGCACAGAATAAATAATAATACTATAATAGTCATGATTGTGTGAGTGTGTGTAAATAAGAACTGCACCGTCCTAGACAAGTAATTCGTCGTACAATGAGCACCTGCTGTATTTTACAAAATAAAATTTATACAGTACCACAGAATAACTAATAGTACTACCGTAACAGTAGGTACACACACGCAGTGTACGACGAATAACGAATAGATAGATAGGGGATGAGGATTTGCTACTTTTGATCTTTTGATAATAGAAATGAAAGTACACACATCAACAGTATGTAGGTATATCCAATCCAATCTAAAATATTTACTGTAATTCATAATCAAATTCCTTCAATAGCTTTTAACTTAGATCATTTATTTTCCTTTTCACTATCAAGTTCACAAAATCAACATTATACTTTTTCTACCATATCAAAAAGGTTTGTATTTGCTTTTCTACATAAAAAAGTTTTGTCTATTTGGTTCCGTTAGATTCTCTTCCTCGCTGCGGAGCTGCATTAATAGTGGTGGAAACTGGAACCATCTCCTAAACTCGTAGTAGTGTGACGACGTGCGTCACTGGTCGGCGGGCGGCGCAGGGTCTTAGCCAGCGTGGCGATGTCGACCATGCGAACATGGCCATCGCGGCCGGGCAAGGTTGCGAGGATCTTTCCTCGATCCCACACAATGCGTGGCGCGCTGGGAGATCCCAGCGCAGCGCAGATGCAAAAGGTACAATATTGCCTACGCAAACATTATAGCCGTCGTTCCCAAAAGCTGTCAGTCTGCACCTGTTATAAATAGCAGTTTCTTGTTTCAAAGTTGCATTTTTTGCTTGCCTATCATGATCTGGTGTCAAGTGTACTTGCTGACGCCTACATCTCTTAGTAAACAATTATGAGGCCAAACATCTCACTTGGCGTCGCGTGGCGTCAGAGTTTGAAAATCTGTTAAAGTCAACCACCTTACATGCTTAGGTTCGCAGAGCTCCTCCTCGGTATCGACACTGTCAAGGTAGTCATCGACGTAATGTCTTCTCTTTATAGTTTCTACAGCACATGGATGGGTGGACGCAAAATCATCTGCTTTTATATCAAGGGCGCGTTGCTCTTCCGCAGAATGTCTGGGGCTGTCGTCGCGTTCAACTCCGATGCTTTCAATACTGAAATATGACTTCATTAGCTCAAGAAGCTCTTCGTTGCAGTCTTCTCGCAAATGACAGCTGTAATCGGTGTTACTAGGTCTTGCGGAACTATACCCATGCAGCACCCATCCTAATCAGGTCAGTGAAGCAACGGGCTCATTGTGTCCGCCCTCTTAGATCTCTCTGCTAACAATCAAAAACCAGTACCTAGTCTTGGCCGATAATCATGGTGGGTTTCCCTTTGAATGTTTGAAAAGAAATATTCTTAAGGTGAGGCAACAACGCAAGTTCAGAGCAGCCTAGGCTTTGGACAGGAAGAGTTAATCTTTCGACTGTGCGGACATGATTCAGTCTATGTGTTCCTTCGGTCGTTCTCAG
Organism: Scoparia ambigualis; assembly: GCA_963921215.1. Classification (NCBI taxonomy): domain Eukaryota; kingdom Metazoa; phylum Arthropoda; class Insecta; order Lepidoptera; family Crambidae; genus Scoparia; species Scoparia ambigualis. The sequence continues at coordinate 7,141,565 of OY992521.1, forward strand.
GTTTATCGTCACACGACGACTTGGTGAACGTAGGCAATGCTCCACAAATATTGAGCTCTATTTCTTTGCCCTCATCTCCAATTATATCCGCAACTTCGCGCGTGATTAACGTGACTGTAGAGCCTTGTCTCCAGGCTTCCAGCCGGTCCCTCCACACCACAGTGACTGGCAAAACCTTTAGAAATACCTTCTTACTTGTCTGGTCCCAAACATTGGCAGTCGTATGAGGATGCTCAGGTCTTTCTCGTTCTTCCAGTTTATCTTCAGGGTTTGGCCAATAGGTTCTGTGTAGTACCTATAGAGTGGCGGCCGCACTTGCACGTAGCACATTTTCTCTTGGAGCGGCATCGGTCGCGGCGGTGTGTCGACTTTAGGCATAGGAAACAAAGTTTCTTCTCGCAGACCAAGTGCCATCGCTTGTTTACTTCCTGATTTTTTAAAGCGGAGCATTGATCAAGTTGGTGGTTACGTTTTCCGCAACACTTTTAATAAAAAACAATCTAAGCCCTTTTCATTAATTAATAATAATAAAACAATTTTATTTTTCCTTGACGTAAAGAATTACTAACAATTTTGTCGCCATATTTTGTTTTATCTTTTGTTTTTTTATTAACATTTTAAAATTTTGAAAATAGAATAAAAGAGGTTTCAATCTGTATATAAACTTTTTATGGAAACCTTAGATTAAAACAAAAAGGGAAGATACGGCATTAGCGTCCCGTGAGTGAGCCGCCAAAATTAGGCCTAAAGGCACAATTTCACTTCAGTCACAATTTGCCGAGCGAACAGGCTACATCGCTCTATTGCGGATATTCTACTGTGTGAAAAAGAGAAAGACGCTACTCCGCAGTGGCGTCGGAATCGGTCGTACGTACTCGTCTGTTGCGAAGCGACCGAGACGTCAACGCGCTACTCGCTGACTCCCTCGCGCTGACGTTGAAACTTACCGCTTTGTCTCGCTCGCTCGATTTACACTTTATAAGCGTGCGTGTGTGAGTGTTTGCTTAAGTAGTTGAGTAGGACTATATTTTGAATGACTACAAGTAGGAGCATGCCGTATCTTCCCTTTTTGTTTTAATCTAAGATGGAAACTAAAAAGATTTTAAACTATAAAGTCGTAAATAATTTAGGATTAAGATATCCCTAGATTCTGTTGATGTTGTAGCTGATACTCAATGATATACTGATACTGCTTGTTAAAATATGTAGTGTTTCTTGTACATTGTACAGTATTATAAAACATTTTTTTTATTATTCTTGTAAAAGGTTAAAATGAAAGTAGGTAAGTAAGTAAGTAAATAATTATTCGTTAAAAATCTTTAAGACGAACGACGAATTCATTCAAACGAACTACGATTTTTAAAGTTATCTAATTGCAGATGGTAGGTGTAGACGATGGTTGCTGGTTTTGACTTGAACTCCAAAGAAAATACGGAAATGCGAACAATAAACTTTTATTTTGTAAAAGGCGGTACACACTTTTAGCACACTCCTTCTAGACATCTCCTACACTCCTCGTAGCAAAGAACTCCGGGTGTCTTTTAATATTTAAAAACGTTGAGCACAAACCACCCCTCGCGGGCAGGTTAATCCCGATTTAATTGCGGTGGCGGATCTGACGAAACGACCAATTAGTTGTAATTTTTCGATGGTTATTTATTATTTTAAATTACCGATTGGTAACGTTACATATTATAGCGTTTGTAGTAAATTTAGTAATTGCCGTAGTAGTAGTAAACTAGTTCATACCTACTCTAACGATATGTGAAATTAAAGCTACACTAATTTAGTTTTTTCTTATTATAATGAATTTTGAAACAAATTAATAGATCAAGTTAGTATCATAAGACCGCCGGCGGTCGCGAAACAATTGATTTTCAATTGTGTCTGGTTTTACAATGCTCAAGTCAAGGGGTTAACAAAAAACGCTCTGTAGTGCACTAAAGAAACATATTATTATTATTATTATAAACTTATTAATAACAATGTGAGACAATATACAATTTCCGTCTCAAAAATCAAAAGAACTACCATTCTAGAACATTCCGCACCCACCTCGCTCGTGCATGTAGTGCAGGGCCGGGCGCAGGTCGGGCAGCCGCCAGGGCTCCATCCGCTCGTCCTCGCGCTCCACCTTCGGCACCAGCGCACTCCAGCATGAGTCGTCGGGGCGGGTGGTTGTGGTCTGACATGACCAGGAGCAGGTCTGCAATACAACATTTTAATTGTAAGAATAAGTGGGTGTATGCTAAGCTAAGACCTTGTCCAAAAGGGGCGAGTTCGCTGCGAGTTTTTATTTATTTATTTACACGTGAATTTTTAACTCGCGCAATGCTTGTAGACGCATTTTATCTGGCAGCCAGTAACAAGGCGCGTATGAGTTCGCGGCGAATTCGTTCCTTCTGGACAAGTTCTAACTAGTACCAACCAAGGTAGTAGGACCCTTTCCGGTTAGGTGGAGTGAGGTGATGGTGCTCAGGCTCAGAGGCCAATGTTCAGCAGTGGCTGACACGGGCTGATTATGATGATGATAGCCATATAGAAGATGTAAAATAATGGTAGGTACAGTACATATAGTACTGTATAATAATAATATAGGTACTGTATAATAAATAATAGGTATCAAAGTTACTTTTTTAATTTTTTTTGACAATTACTTTAATAATATGTTAAACTTTCATTATCATTGTCGCAAAAATATCATATTCAATACAGCACTGAAAACATTGCTTGTACAAAAACCTGACACAGAGAAGTTGGAGGTAATCTAAAAGTCCTTTTATCTGTCGGTGCTTCAAAGCCCACAGCGGCGTTAGGGCTGCCCGATTACCGGCACGAGTGTCCCGTGCGCGTTATCAGATGCGGCACGCTCGCCACAATTACTCAAATGTGGTACGAGCGCTATCACTTATATAACTAAAGCCAACCCTAATTGCCGCCGCGATTTTAGGACGGTTCCCAAAGTTTGGACGACCTAATATTAATTTAATATTTGGTGATATTTTATTCTGTTACGTTTTCAGATAATTTTTTATTTCTTACAAAAATTACAAATAGAAATACAAATCTTTAGTGTTTGACTGTGTAAAATATAGTTCTTAACCCCTCAGGCCCCAAGCGGTCGCATGAGACCGCACCTACAAAAACACAGTTGACTTTGTACCGTGTTGTCATAGACTTACAGACTACTTTAGTATGAACAAGTTTGATTATTTCGGTTCTGTGGTACATCTTATGTATCGTGATCGCAAAATATCGCATAGTCTATGCTCGATTCTGTCAAATTTGACGTTGACAGTTGTGCCAATTTTTTTGTAAGAAAAGTGCCACGTGCAGTATAGTATCAGTATCAACAGCTTAGTTTAACCCCGTGTCGGATACGGCGAAGATTCCTAGTTTAGAGGTTGCTAACAATTGAATTTCGATTGTGCCTGGTATTAAGCTCATAATATTCATTCAAATTATTAGCGACATTTTGTATAAGCCAACCACGTTATATTATATCGTATAATGGTCGTACACTGGTTCGCCTCAGTAACTGAGTTGCAAAACGCTCGCTGGTCGGCCTGATATTTGAAGGTCCTGGGTTCAATTCCAGGGTCGGGCACCAACCCGCATTTAGCCAGCGTATTGGGTGATTGTCAACTTGTTTCTATGAGTTGATTTGAATTATGGAGATCTTTTGCACAAGCAGAAGGACAGAATAGGTACCTGTGATGTTCAAAAATGTATTTGTTTGAAAGTGATATTCCTTTTATGGCTTATGATTGTATTGTTTTTATGTAGTAAGTACTTATATTATATTTGCAAATTTTTATGTCATCAACTCACCAATATAAAAACTATAGGTTAACTACTTATTGGAAGTTAAACGAATGCCATTGGAGGAGCTTGCCCGCTAAGCAATTTTTGCAATGCCGAGCCGCTGGATGGGTGACTAAATTAAAAACATCTCGAGCTCCTGTGTGTGCTTCGGAAGGCACGTAGAGTCGGTGATCCCGGTTGTCATAGAAAGATATATTGGCAGTATTGGCAGTCGTCTTTAACCCGCATCGGGCCAGCGTGGTGGGTTATGTATGTATGGCCCACTACCCCACTTGATGTTGTTCATGTAAGGAGGCTTGTGCCCATCAGTGGGATTATAGGCTAATGAATTGATTTGTTTTTTTTTTATTTGAATGCCATTGACTATCACTGGTTACAGTTTAAGCGACGCTGGGTGACGAAGCTCCGAGTAATTATAGTTGTTTGATTTAAAAGCAATTGTCCCGAAAATGGACAAACAAGAAAAAATAAAGAGCTTTATTTTTTGGAAGATTGTTTTTTAGCAAAATTATTAGAAATTCTTTAAAAGCTGTTTTGTAATTTTTGTAAAACATATTATATTAGTTGACTCTTGAGTAATTAAATAATGCTTAAAATTAGACATTCAAATGTAATTACCTACTTACTAAATTATGTCTAAAACAGATGCTCGCACATTTTTTCCAAAACTTTTTAGACAGAGATACAACATTTTAAACAGGAGTTTAACGTTAAATAATATTTTGCCTGTAATATCTACAAAATAGGTAGTCTATGGTCACAGCTTATTAACAATTTACGCTTGGTTCCGTATAATTATTAACGTTACACCATAATGGCAGTGTTGCAGCGTTAAATAATAAATCGGCGGGCGCGATTAACCAACAATCAGTTGCGTGCAAACTTCATTGGGATATAAACGGGCATGCGGACATTTCACTCGAGTCACAAGTGTTTTATCGATAAAATTGCATGTATTTATCGTGGATGCAACCCTGTTGTCCTTTTATGGTTGGGAAGACATTATTCAACAGCCGCCATATTTTTTTTTTAAAAAGATGTAATGTAATGTAATGAATAATAAATAGTAAACAGTTCAGCCCATGCATTCACTTTAGAAACATATTTGATGCGAATACTGGTCTTTCCCACAGTCAAGTAAATTGAGTACCTAATTGTAGTTTGTAAGCCCAAAGTAAGGCTCGACCGAGACGGGTTTTTCGTTCTCGGTCGAGACTGAGACCGAGAATAAAATAAAATCTTGGTCGAGACCGAGACTAGACAAATCGTGAAAAAAAATTAAATGCTGTTATGTAACTGTTTAATACTGTAGGTACTGTTTAATAAAAACTAACTGTTTCAATAATCAAAGTTAAATAACATTCTATCGTAGCATAAAAAAGCAAGTTTTCGGCATTTTCACCCTTCAAAAAGTGTCTGCCTTTCATTGTACAACTGTCCAGTTTTGCTTAAGAGTTGTTCACTTGCTACACTATTACGCGGCGCGGCGCTGATAAAACTTAAGGCAGGCCTAAGCACCTTATAAGGTGACGAAAACCAATACTCAACAATCTAAGAGTTTCTTTGCAGCCTTCTAGCACTATTTTAATCACAGTATACTTGAGATGTTTTCGTCGACGAGCCAATGAGCAATGACGAAAACACGTCATTGCTCATTGGCTCGTCTTCCAACTCTATGGAATCATGTGCTGTCCATGAGTTGGATTGCTCTGTTACAACCATGTTTGAAGAGTTATCTAAAAACTTGAATTCCATTCCTTACAAAGTTACAGTCTAGGTCATGGCCGAGAAACTCGGCGATTTTTAGCCGAGAACTGAGACAGATTTCTCGGTCAGATTTGTAGCCGAGAATGCCGAGACCGAGACCAAAATCTCGGTCGAGCCTTAGCCCAAAGTCAAGTAACCTATACCCATAGATGTATGTTTAGAACAACATAAAAAAACACACACACACAACATACTCACAGTATAAATATGAGCTAAAGCATTATGGGAGCTACGTACAAACGCTCGAAACGACGCACGCCCACAGACGCACGTTTTTACAGGGCCCCTAAGCGGACATCGCAGTGCTCTCAGTAGCGCGTGTCGCGTCGCGAGACGAGTGTTCACTATTGTGTATTGCGGGGTGTCCATGTCTACAGCTTCCTCATTCGACATAGAGAAATTCTAAACATGCCATATTTTTGTGCATATTATGTGCAATCAAACGTTTCAGTCCTAATTTTTGTGCCACCACAACTTCGTTACTATGAGTTGTTTTATGTGTGTAAGCTGGAGACACGTGTCACCAGCTCGCACACGCCCGTTAAGACAAACCAGTGAGGTTAGGGTTTTGGACTATAGCTAGAAATTTTGTGCATAATTTGTGCACTAGGAACAAAAAAAACTAACCATCACACTCAAATACTGTTGAAACTACGATCATAAAACTGTGTGCGAGCTGGAGACACGGGTCTCTAGCTCGCACAGCTGTATCTTCGTAATTGTTCAAGCTACGGTTATGAATTATACCTCAAAATTTTGTGCAGAATTTGTGCATAAGGCACAAAAATTTTCAAAACTGTAACTCAAAAGGTTTTTGAGCTACGAACCGATAAGTATGTGTAAGCTGGTGACACGTAACACGGGCTAACACATGGTGAATTATTGTAACTGTATAAGATAGCGCTTCGTTTTAAAGATCAAATAATACGTTATAATTTGTGCACACACGAGGCAAAATTTCAAATCTCTGGGCCTCTTACTTTATAAATTATTAGCCAAAAACTGTTTTCCCGTCAAAAAATTCAAAATAATGGCTCGGAAGCGGCTAAGCGCGCCGTTGCCGTTCCGTGCGCTACACTATTGCCACTTTTAGACTAGGAGCCGTCTGTTAAAGCGATGCGCGACGCGACTAATTTAGTTTTACTATAGGCAGGTACCTAATAACCTACCCTACTTTTTATTTTAGATATCTCACACACGAATGTCTTAGTTATTTTTTGTTGTTGAGACAATTAAATAATTAGATTTGGCATAATGATAAACATTATGTAGGAGTGCAGAACGACAAAATGGTTGAATACTTGAGCCTAATTCGATAAAGAACGGATGCTTTCCAGCAAACTAATCGCTATCGACCGTCACAGAATAAATATTAACCATTGAAAGTAATTTATTTTAATATTAGATTGTATTACTTCCCATGGTTAAATGTAAATAAATAAATAAAAATAAATGTACTCTATGGTGATCGATGATTTTGCGATTAGTCTGCTGGGGCATCCCAATGTTATGCTAGGGCCACGTTATCGCGCTAGCGCGAAGATTTGCGTTTTCGCGGCTGGCCAAACACTTCGCGTTAGCGCGTTGTATCATGGCGTTGACGCGCCGCGCTGTTGGTAAATTGCCGCACATCAAGGATTTTGTCGCGATAATGTTCGTGCGGCCACATTTCCTTCGCACACTTTAGTTGACTGCTAGACAACTAGAGGTGTGAACGTGTTGCAAATACGACTATCGATATTATTCTGTTTCGATAATTATGGATTGGAGTAACGATAAAGTATTAAAAGTAATACAATATTACGAATTAATAATTAATAAAAATAATAAAGATTCAATAAATAGTAATTATTTGCCGACATGTAATAAAGCCCAATCACCTCTTCCATTTTTTCCGATAAAATTAGGAGTAGGCGATATAAATCGTATAAGGTTACTGAAACGTATTTATTGCATCAATACGCGTCAGGAATGCGGTGTGCGTTGAGATCACTATATTGTACGTGATCGAATTCAAGAATATTGTACCGTATCCCTGATATTTATTGAGTTATCATTAATCTGTAGTTTTTAACAAACAAAATTGTGCTTGTAAAAGTTTAATAAAATAAAATTATTATAAACGTTCGATGCGTTCTGAAACTATATAGTGGAAAAAAACACGATATTGCATGAATTTTTAAAAGTCCGTAGATATGGTCGATACTGTTATCACCGATATTAAATTTATGTAGCTATAGTTTAACACTTTGCAAGCGGGCATTTTATTACGCGCATCTTCCTGTGCGCCGGCCTTTTTCGTCATTATTGTAAATTCTATAGGAAAAGAACTATAATAAAAATTAATTTAATTGTGTTCTATCTAATCGTTCTGCTGCTTACCTATACTAACCTCCAGTTATGGCTTCTTTATGTAGATGTTGTCCATCCGCAGTAGATCACCTAGATTCAATAGTAGGCGTACCTTTGTTATCTTATGAGTAAGTACCTAAAGTTATTTTCAAATGCTAGTAAGTAGGTAGATGTTAAATTTTATATGTACCTATTTCAAACCCAATCCACAGATAACGAAAAAAAAGATACTTTTACTATTTTTATTAAAGCTATTTCAAATTTTTATTTTACCAGTAGTAAGTAATTCTTACTTTTTCTATTTACAAGTTAAAAAGTTTGCAAGTTACCAATTCTTCTATGTGTTGATGGCTGACCGACCCCTTGTCAGAATGGTTGATGGTTTAGTTATCGTAGCGTAGTAACTGTTTTTTAGTTAACGTGCCATAACTAAAAATTCTTAATCTCCTATGGGAGTAGTTGTCAAGCCGAATCAAACGAGCGCAAACTCGATGGGGTTGTGTAGTATTATTATAAAGTTCCTGTGTCCTTTTTCCGGCTCCATCATCAGACCCTGAACACTATTTCTCGATAAAGTACTCGTCAAGGCGATTCAAACGACCCCTAACTCGTTGGGGTAGCATGGTTTTATTATAGAGTTCCTGTGGGCTTTTTCCGGCTTCATCATCAAACCCTAAACACTATTTCCCAACAGAGTACTCGTCAAGACGATTCAAACGAGCCCAAACTCGATGGGGTTGCATGGTTTCAATACCGAGTTCCTGTGGCCTTCTTCTGGCTCCATCATCAGACCCTGGACCCTTCTTTCTAACAGAGTATTCGTCAAAATGAATCAAACGAGCCCAAACTTGATGGGGTTGCATGGTTTCAATACTGAGTTCCTGTGGCCTTCCTTCGGGTTCATCATCAGACCATGGACCTCGTCTAGTCGTCTCCCGTCAGAGTGCTCATAAAAACTAATCAAATGAGCCTGAATAGGGTTTCATGGTTTTCTTACAGAGATCCGGTGGCCTTCTTCCGGCTGAATCATCAGATCAGCTCAATGACACCATAATATTGCATTGTCATCCTGTTCTGACCTATGTTCAAAGTTGCAAGTCTAGCTCATCGGGAAGCTAGTATAAAATCGTTTGCATTTGTCGACAAATAAATAAACAAATAAACGAGAAAGCTACCTAAAAAAACGTGGTAATAAAAACATACAGGCAGACTAATTTTATCACTACTTATCATATTAATGAGGTTATTGTAAATACTTAAAACTAAGCATAGCGATATTTTATGAACATTCATAAATAAAATAGACTGCTTTTATTTTAAATTAACCAATTTCCTATATCAGCAGTCTCCTAGTCTAAAATTCCCGGTATAGAAACGAAACGATCGAGAGCGCAAATTAAAATGACACTAAATTAAGCTAGCTCTCAAGTTCAAACTCGATTGCAATAGTGTAGCGCACGGAACGGCAACGGCGCGGTCGGCGCGCGTTTAGCCGCTTCCGAGCCATTATTTTGAATTTTTTGGCGGGAAAACAGTTTTTGGCTTATAATTTATAAAGTAAGAGGCCCAGAGATTTGAAATTTTGCCTCGTGTGTGCACAAATTATAACGTATTATTTGATCTTTAAAACGAAGCGCTATCTTATACAGTTAAAATAATTCACCATGTGTTAGCCCGTGTTACGTGTCACCAGCTTACACATACTTATCGGTTCGTAGCTCAAAAACCTTTTGAGTTAAAGTTTTGAAAATTTTTGTGCCTTATGCACAAATTCTGCACAAAATTTTGAGGTATAATTCATAACCGTAGCTTGAACAATTACGAAGATACAGCTGTGCGAGCTGGAGACCCGTGTCTCCAGCTCGCACACAGTTTTATGATCGTAGTTTCAACAGTATTTGAGTGTGATGGTTAGTTTTTTTTGTTCCTAGTGCACAAATTATGCACAAAATTTCTAGCTATAGTCCAAAACCCTAACCTCACTGGTTTGTCTTAACGGGCGTGTGCGAGCTGGTGACACGTGTCTCCAGCTTACACACATAGAACAACTCATAGTAACGAAGTTGTGGTGGCACAAAAATTAGGACTGAAACGTTTGATTGCACATAATATGCACAAAAATATGGCATGCTTAGAATTTCTCTATATCGAATGAGGAAGCTGTAGACATGGACACTATTGCGGGCACTGTGCGCGCGATTTTTAAAAATGCCGCAAGTGTATTGCGTAGTATACGGCTGCTTGAACTCGGCTTCTAATAAATAATAAGAATTGATACTACGAAACTTCATCTTTAATAAACTTTACTTTGAAAATCGGTATCTGAGGATCTGTGTGGTTTCTGACAATGAATCCGTTATTAGAATGAGAAAAAGTAGCCGCCGTATTGAACTTTTTAGTTATTTAACCGATTGCTTTGAAAATCGATATCTGGGGATCTGTGTGGTTCCTGACAATGAATCCGATAATAGAATGAAGAAAGTAGCCGCCATATTTAACTTATTAGTTTTTAATTAAAAAAAATTAAAAGTGACAACCCTTATGCTTTGCTAGTTATCTCAAAAAAAGCGCTAACTAGCTGAGATACAGCGCTAACTAAACAAAAACTTTTTCAATTTTACAAATATAAGAGGACAACCCTAACGCTCAATTGGCGCGTAGGTATATAAAACAAGAAAAAGGCCGAGCTTCCGTACTGCTTTAGCTTATATTTATACTGTTACATACACATGCGCCAGAGTTCATGGTTGTGTATATTTTCTTTGCCACCAGGGTGGGACGCCCATATGTCACAAATCGTTCTAATTTTTCATATTTTTATTTGCCATTGCACTGGCTATGGCTAGTTGACGTACCATTTTTAACAACAAACAGGTCAGTAATTAGGAAGCACATTCATTATCTTTTGTGCATTCAAAGTAAGCGCATCGGAATACGTAAACAGTGTTATCAGTAAGTCGTTCAAAAGCGTGAACTTATTTGTTATAATTATTCGATAAATTCGAGCTGTCGTGCTGTGAGTGGTTTTCTGCTATGGATATCCAAGAACAGGGTGTATTAATCATTTTCATATTGTTTGTTATACATATTACTGAATGTTTTATTTTATAAGCGCGCGCTACGAGGCGATCTTTATGTTAGTCTTCATTTTACATTTTTAAAGTTTGAGTGAACTTTTAAATACATTGCTTTACACTCCAAATCTTGAGGTACACTTAAATAAAATCTATGTACTTTTTTAAACTCGGAAAAGTTAAAAGCCATCTTCCTATGCACTGATGTCAAGGCTGCTACGGTTGATAGGTTTTCTTGTAGTATTTGCTACGAAATTTGTTTCTGTGTTTCTGACTGAATATTAATTGTTTTTTTGTTTGTTTTAGGTACCTACTATATATATCGATGGCTCCTAAGTAAATAATCGTATGTGCAAAAAGGTAATTTTACACCAGAGCATTTTAAAGACATTTTCATTTATAATTACTTTAATTTTAGTGCTATAACTTTGAAATTTACATATTGTGTACATAACGAATGGCGCCTCAGTATGTTTCCAAAAGAAAATCTTCAATTGGTTTAGTTTTCGAAAAAATTTTGTTACAATTATTTACATCGGTAGTTAAATATTTTTAACTTACGTTGAAATATATTTGCAAAATATATCGTATGTTTGGCATACGATTGTTTACGTTGATATTTTGTTACTCTATTTACACGCAAGTAGCACATACCATTTTTAACTATGTAAATAATTTATATTTAATGTAGTATCTCATGGTTAGTAACCTATAAAATAGGTTTTTTATAGTCAATAGTCAATAGTCAATAGTCAAAATATATTTATTCAATAAACTCAATTAATAAGTACTTTGAAACGTCCAAATATTTTTTAACCTACCACCCATTCAGGACATCATTTTTTAACTGTGGCAAAGAACGGGCGCAAGAAACCACAGCGCACAGAAGCAACGACATTTACAAAATATATATATATTATATGTCGTTACCAGGTCACAAAATACAAAATATGAATTTGAATGTAAATAGTTTAATTAAATATGGTGCTCTATATAAATTAATTATAGGCAATTAGAAATAGCTGTTGGAGTAGGTACTTGGAGCATTTCAGACCCAAGCTGTTTTGTCTTCTGTATAATCCGACACTTTAAGCCTCGTATTCACTAGGCGACAAATCGTCGCAGAACCTGTCTAGGCACATGTCGTCTACGTGTCGCCGCGACGTCGCGCTCTGTTCTGCGACGTCGCACGCGACTATACAGCGACATCTACGTGTCGCAGAACAGGTTCCGTGTTTTAGCTCGCGAGACAGAACTTCCTGCGACATCAGTCCTGCGACCGCTGTTGCAGAGTGTGGACGCGTGCGCGAATTCTAGCATCAACATGCCCGTAGAGTGGGGAAATCAATTAGTTCTAAAACTTATTGAGCTTTACGAAAGCAAAGGATGTTTGTGGGACACGAATAACCGTGAATACAAAAATAAAATAAAGAAAAATGATGCTTGGGAGGGGTTAGCCAATGACCTTCAAATACCAAGGAAAGATGTTGAGGCGAAGATCCACAACCTCCGCTCACAATTTATGCGTGAGAAAAAGAAAATAGCTTCTTCGAAAGGCACGGGTAAAGCACGGGACGAAGTTATAGAATCAAGTTCTTGGTTTGCCTACGATGCCATGAAGTTTTTATTGAGTGGGGCGACAACTTCTGGTGGCACAGATACATTGGAGACACAAGTAAGTCACAATTTTAAAATAAATTTATTATACGAGTAGTACCTTTCTAATAAATAAGCATTAACAATAATTATAAGAGAATTATAAAGTCGTTTTTAGGGTTCCCTACTCGAAGGTTGACCAACGGGACCCTATTACTAAGCCTCCGCTGTCTGTCTGTCTGTCAACGGGTTTTATCTCATGAACCGCTATAGGTAGGTAGACACATAATGAAATTTACAATTCTTATTCTAAATATTTGTTTATTTCTAAGCTACATTGTTTTGCCATGGAACACTTCCTTCCGCAGTGATGAAATATTCAGCGAACTTGTTCCTTGTTACCATAGCAGATTGAGCAGATGGTCTTCCAGATGGTTGCAAATCCAACAAAATATTAGGTCCAAATTCTCTGCGCCAAGATCCTCCCACAATGTTATGATCCGAATCCTCTGAATCAAAGGTTCCACGTGGGGTGTAGAGTGCTCTCGATTGCTTATGACGCCTTAGAAAATTGTGTAGGTATACACAGGCCATTACGGCAACTTCAGCATTAGCAGGTTGGAGCGCAATTGCATTGCGAAACATACGAAACACGACACATAAGATTCCGAATACGTTTTCTACAATTCTTCTCGCTCTCGAAAGCCTGTAGTTAAAAATGCGCTTTACATTTCCCACCTCATGGTAGCCTGGATATGGTTTCATCATTTTTTCGGTGAGTGCAAATGCACTGTCTCCCACGAGTACAAATGGCATGTTTGGTTCATGTCTCAGTGGCTCCGGTTTTGGCCAACTAAGTTGGTTTTCATTCATAGCTTCATAAAAAGAAGTTTCTTGAAAAACTCCACTGTCAGATGACTTTCCTTTGGCACCACAGTTAGCATATATAAAATTATAATCAGCATCTACAATAGCCAAGAGGACAATGCTAAATTGTTCTTTATAGTTGTAATAATCACTACCAGAATTTGCAGGTGCCTGAATCAAAACATGCTTGCCGTCAATAGCTCCAACACAATGTGGAAAGTTCCATAGTATTTCATAATTATGAGCCTTTTCTTTCCATCCTATTTCAGTATTTGGGACCTGAAAAATATATGTAACATAACATAACATAAAAATTATTTCAGGCACAACGCCAGGACACCGATGACCAATACTCCAAGCTTTCCTCGGAAAATACTCAAGAAACTCAAAATTCCATCCAGTCGCAACCTCAGGCTCCTACCATGGAAGCATCACCGCGCCCTACCTCATCTAAATCGTCGAAAAAGAGAATGTTAACACAAGAGGATAAATTGGGAGAGGCGTTTGAAATAATGAGGTCCGCCAAAAATAAGATGGAAGCTACCCCTGATGAGTTTGATGTGTATGGACGATATGTTGCCTCAGAGCTACGTCTCATTAAAGACGAACACTCCGCCCTCATGGCGAAATATTATATTAATAATATATTAATAGAAGCTCGCATGGGCAAATACAAGCAAGGCTACAGTACCGCATCAACCACACCATCGGAACATCAGGACAGTGTTACAGCATCCAACGACAATCTGAATAGCATTCCACAAACAACTGTACGTGAAAATCTGGATTTTCAATTTGATAACAGCCAGGAACCATCTGATCATGACATAATTCCATCTTTTCTGCGGGAATAATTTTTCTTTCTAATAATTAAAAATAATATTAATAAAACATTCGTGATTTTACCATGTCTTTGTACTCACCATGACATATATTTTCAACGCTTTTATGAGTTCCTTACAAACTTCTGGTACTATTTTGCTGATCAGTTGTTTTGATACTCTAAATGTATACGACAAGGAAGCATAAGAATCTCCGGTCGACAAGTATCTCAATGTTATTGCAAGTCTGATGTCAGGACCAACAGCATTCCGTAATATTGTGTCTTGTTTAGCTATGGCAGGCCCGATCATTTCTAGTAAAACTTCAAAATCAGTCGATGTCATTCGAGTGAAATTTACAAATGATCCATCAAACATTCGAAGATCACGTAAGATATTATCACTGCTTTCTCTTTGTGATAAGTAGTTTCGCACCCACCACCTTTTCTTTTTATAACGTTTCGGTAAACTACTCGATAAAATATAAATGTACGCAGCACTAACTGCCACGACTTCCTCGGGCGACATCTCGGCGGAGACTGACGTGTGGACAAGCAAAATGTATCACGACATGTTACCAAAATGTTCTGAGAACACGCACCGTAGATGTTCTGTAACAGTCTCAGAACTTGTGCCCTACTTGTGCCCTAGTGAATTCGAGGCTTTATAATAAGCTTTTTTATAAAGCTTTTCTTTGATTTTGATTTTAAATTTATCAAGATCTAATTTCTGAATATCATTTGGTACTTTGTTGTATAATCGTACACACAGACCCTTAAAAGAATTATTTATTTTATGGAGCCTAGTATAAGGCACTGCTAATTTGTTCTTACTTCTAGTATTTAATTTGTGAATATCACTGTTTTTTGAAAACATTTCAATATTTTTATGAACATACACAAGATTTTCATAAATATATTGTGATGCAACTGTCATTATACTTATATCCTTAAATCTCTCTCTGAGAGAGTCACCAGCCTGTAGGTTATATATTGCTCGAATAGCCCTCTTCTGCAGCACAAAGATAGTTTGAATGTCGGCAGCATTTCCCCACAGTAAAATGGCGTACGACATTACACTATGAAAGTAACTGAAATAAACTAATCTAGCTGTATCAACGTCAGTTAACTGACGGATCTTCATTACTGCATAAGCCGCAGAGCTAAGTCTATTCGACAATTTAGCTATATGTGGGCCCCACTGAAGCTTGGCATCCAACGTGATGCCTAGAAACACAGTGGTGTCCACAGGATTCACATTCTTATCTTTAATTTGTACACTAGTTATTACCTGCTTAACATTAGGCAATACAAATCTTACACATTTGGTTTTTCCCTCGTTTAATAGCAAGTTATTAACACTAAACCAGTGAACAATCTTTGAGACCGCATTATTCACATCGTCATAATTTGGGTGTCGTCGTTTCACTTTGAATAAAAGTGAAGTATCATCAGCAAACAATACTATCTCATGACTGTCTTTTACAAAATAAGGTAAGTCATTAATATAAACCAAAAACAAGAATGGACCAAGTATTGAACCCTGCGGAACTCCCATTTTAACCACTGATCCCGGAGATCTTTTACCGTTAATGTCGACCTTTTGAATCCTGTTACTCAAGTATGAGATCAGAAGGCTCAAAGAAGCATCCCTAATTCCATAGTGGTTAAGCTTCCTGACCAAAGTTTCATGTACAACACAATCAAAAGCCTTGGATAAATCACAAAATACCCCTAGGGCATCCTGTGATTCCTCCCAGGTATCAAATATTTGGATTAAAAGCTCAACACCGGCGTCAGTTGTAGAGCGACCCCTAGTAAAACCATATTGTTTAAAATGTAAAAGTTTATTTTTATAAAAATGAATTTGCATTTGATCTAGCATTAACTTTTCAAAAATTTTACTAAATGTGGGTAGCACAGAAATAGGTCTAAAGTTAGAGGGGTCAGAAGTGCTACCTGATTTAAATAATGGAATTATTTTACCATATTTCATGAGGTCAGGAAAAACACCACAGTCAATGCATTCATTAAATATGCAAGCTAAAACTGGAGCTATTGTCATAATTACAGATTTAGCGACGTCCACGGAATTACCCCACAGATCAGCAGTTTTCTTTTTATTGAGAGTGTTAAATGTTTTTATTATATCTATAACACAAATTTTTTGAAAACTGAAATTATTTTCACAATCTTTAACATTCTTCTTCAAAACAGATTCAGCTACAGTGGGGGAGGAAATCAAGGCTTTTGTAGTTGAAACTGGAATGTCAGTAAAAAACCTCTCAAATGCTGCAGCAACATCAGCATCAGAAGTCAAGATTTTATTATCACAATTTAAATTGTACTCATTATTACGACTTTTGACCTTTCCTGTTTCACTATTTATAATATTCCATGTCATTTTTATTTTGTCATTACTATTCTTAATCTTAGAACTCAGATAGTTTGCCTTGGCTAATCGACATACTCTTTTGAATAACTTTGAATAATTTTTAACATATAATTTGAAGTCATCGCTGGTGTTATAGTTGCGTTCACCATAAAGTTCATAAAGGCGTTTCCTACTTCTGTGAATACCAATTGTAGCCCATTTATTAAAAGTTACAGTACCACTAACTGAGATCTTTTTTGGAATAAAAGTTTTATTAAATTCTGAACAATAAATGTTAAAAAAATTATTATAAAAGACATTAGGGTTGTCATTGTATTCTAAATAATTTAATTTTGTATCTAGATTGCTTTTAAAGCGTTCCAGCCGACCTGCAGTTTTTGGTACAACAGTGATATTCTTTTTCGTCACTTGTTTACGCTGGTGTGGAAAGCTGACCATTTGAATAATAGAATGTTATAGTAGAATAAATTGTTTAAATGTGTTATTATTTCCAAGTATTTCTACTTTATTTGGTCGATTGACACGAAACTTACCATATCAATAATATAATAAGATTAATTATTGGTTTATGTACATAGTAAAAAAACTACGAAATATAATTTATATTTTTATTAAATTAATGAACATTAAAAAAAAGTTATAAAGCCAATTAATTATTAATAGCAATAAAATTAGGTTAGGTTGATTTAAATAAAAATTAAATTAAGGCAATAACTTACCAGCATATTTTTTTTAATTAATTACCTATTACAAAAATATTAAAGAAGTTCAAAGAATATTACAAAATGTTATAATTACTAGCACACTAAATAACCAATTTTGTACATACCTACATAATTATGGTATGCACTTTAATAAGAAATCAACAATAGGAACAGCAGGTAAGTAAGTATATGATTTAAACTTATTAAAGAAACTAAATGAACAAAAACTAGCTTAAATTATACAGACTTTTAACAGAGATTGCGTTGATTAGCACTTAAAGCACCGTGGCAAACACCGGTGACCGACAAAGAATTAAACTTTATTGTGTTAGGTTGTGTGGCAGTTATAGTGTTAACAAACATATATACCAAATCACGACCGCTTCCTGA
Organism: Scoparia ambigualis; assembly: GCA_963921215.1. NCBI lineage: Eukaryota > Metazoa > Arthropoda > Insecta > Lepidoptera > Crambidae > Scoparia > Scoparia ambigualis. The sequence continues at coordinate 7,159,355 of OY992521.1, forward strand.
AGGGGTAGGCAGAGATCACAGTTTTCGATTTGCTACGATCCTGATAAACATCTTTTGCTTCACTTACTCTCTTAACGTTTTTCATTTACATTCTCGTCGGTTTAGGGTACTCTTGACCTGACCTTTAACGAGAACGTTACCGCTGAGGTCTTCCTCTTCTAACTATCCCACTCTTTCTCGCCTCATGCACCTTATTTGTAATTTCTTTTTATCTATCCTCTCTACATAACCAAACCATCTTACTGACTTTCATGTTTCTTCTGCCACACCCAATTTCACTTACGTACATTAATGTCGGCACTGAGACTCCTCCACGCACAGCCAGTCATTTTTTTGGATACTTTCCGGCTGCTCTTAAAGACGTTAAGTGCCCCATTTACTATACTCCCAGTATTCACTCACTTTTTAATATCTTTATCATGCTTTACATGCCTAGTAAACATCGTGCCCAGGTACAAAAACTCTTTCATTTGCTCCACTTTTTCTTCTTTAATCAATATCACACTCTGTCGAACACTCGTCTTTATCAAGCACCATAACTTTCGTCTTACTTACATTCCTTTTCATCCCTTCACTCATTTTAATTCATTCATTTTCCTTTTACAGATCTTTGCATACTATTTACCATCTCCCGTAAGTCCATCGCTGACGATGCAAGTAGTACCTGATCATCTGCATAGAGAAAACATTAGACGAGCAACTCATTCATTCTTAATCCACTTTCATCATCTTTTAGATTTTGCAAACAACTGTCTATGTATAGATTTAACAGCCACGGGAAGGTAACAAAACACATCTCTGTTTAACACCCTTTTTGATGCACTCGGCTTTTCGAACCACTCAGTGTACGATCAGTGGAATATAAGATGATTACTGTGATTACTTCGATAATCAGTGCCTAAAACACCTGGCTCTTAATTAGAGCAATTTCCTTATAATATTACGTTTGTCGCGTCTAATTTTTTTAGTTTCAGATCTGGGGGACACAGTGTCAACAGAAAAGGTTGACGGTAGCTAACACGCAAGCTATTACTAGCTTGCGTGTTGAATAGCCGGAAAAATCCGACTGATAATCATGGTTTAGGTTACCTACTAACAAAGTACAGGCAAAAATCATTCAAAAGTTCAAGTGTTACAATTGAAATTGATCATTATTTAAAGTCGACAATAGTGGTGGTGTTTCGGAAAAACTGTTTCCTATAAGTTCAGAAAGGCCTGAAATTTTTACTAAATCAGTCCCAGGTGGTAGGGGCGACATTGGAATAAAAAAATGTATCTTAAGATATCACTTTTTCCCGTAATTGCAACGTAAACTATCTTATTTTGTAGATACAACAGGCCATTTCACATGGTAAATAATTGTATGTGTCAAATCCGATATTAGACACACTGTCAATTACAATGTAATTAATCGTATGTGGTACAAGCGATTAAATATGGAATTTTCTTAACGACGTAAAAAATCGTAAATGTTGCATACGATAGTTTTTTAATACAATTCACAACATACACAATCGTATCTGTCACATACCATATTTTTATGTAAATCTATAGAAAAAAACAGGATAAAGCGTCAATCTTATTCAAATTAAATTAAACTATTAAAATAACTTACTTACCAATCTGTTTTCTATGTTATTTTCAATTATAACATACTCCTGGGGATAATAATTCAAAAACATCGATTTCTTTCTGTGTCGAAGCACATGATTGTTTGTGCGCGTAAGTATTGTCTCGAGTTGTTTTTTTTATTTTAATCACTCACTATTAAAAACTTATAAAGTAATGCCAACAAAATCAAAATATTTCCAACAAAAATAAAACGGCGGACGCGCGCGCCTTGACCGCGTATATCCTCGTAACAGTCAGATACAACAATTTACTCGGCATGAATATATTACTTACTATTATTTATCTACGTGAAAAAAAATCCTTGTTTTTTAAGATTTCTTACTTTTTGTTTTTGGAATAGATAGCAACTAATTACTTAGTTTCAAATAGCTTAAAACATGAAAATGTCCAAAATGTTGGATACGATAGTTTACGTAGGAGCCATCGATATACGCACGTTTTCATGTTCATTCGTGTTCTTGAAATTTGGCTGACTGCCAATAAAAGTAATGACACTAGAAAGTGTCGACTTAACGTACAAACTTTGTTGACATCTCTAAATGACACTGAAAATATTGACATTAATAATTTAGAGTAGTTTAGTATAAATAAAATCATTTTTTATTTACGTATTTTAATTTTACTTATAAAAACCCAAATAACACACACAATAACACATTTAATAAGATAAACAGGTCGTAATAAGACTTATTACATTTCGAATGTGATTTTTGCGTAAAATGCCCACTTTTGCATTTTGTGGTAATTTTGCAGTTGTATTTATCGTTTTTATCGAAATAGGATAATAAATTTGTGCATAATATTACAAATATCCATTTTGTGAGCACAAGGTGAATTCGGACGGTTGGCGCATCGCATTTTGTAGTAATTTTGCAGTTGTATTTATCGTTTTTATCGAAATAAGATAATAAATTAATTATAAAATCTTTATCCCTCATGAAGCTTAGATTAAAACAAAAAGGGAAGATACGGCATGCTCCTACTTGTAGTCATTCAAAATATAGTCCTACTCAACTACTTAAGCAAACACTCACACACGCACACCTATAAAGTGTAAATCGAGCGAGCGAGACAAAGCGGTAAGTTTCAACGTCAGCGCGAGAGAGTCAGCCAGTAGCGCGTTGATGTCTCGGTCGCTTCGCAACAGACGAGTACGTACGACCGATTCCGACGCCACTGCGGAGTAGCGTCTTTCTCTTTTTCACACAGTAGAATATCCGCAATAGTGTGATGTAGCCTGTTCGCTCGACAAATTGTGACTGAAGTGAAATTGTGCCTTTAGGCCTAATTTTAGCGGCTTACTCACGAGACGCTAATGCCGTATCTTCCCTTTTTGTTTTAATCTAAGTCATGAAGTAACAATTACTCTAGTATAAATTATGCTCAGTAATATTATCGTAGATAGGAGAAATTCACAGTTAACTTATAGCGATTATCGAAGTTTTTTGGTTTAGAATAAGATTTTTTTCCTATATAAAATCAATGATATCTAAAAATTCCGAGGCCGCTACGCACTATTCGACTATATAAGAGATAACATAAAAAAAATTTATTTCACTTGTTTAGAACAGTAGTTCAATCGATGAGCTCAAAAAAGTGCCTTCGCGCACTTTATGAAAATCTTTCTCTGCAATTTTGGGTTTAATTAATAAGTTAAGCAAAATTTACAAAAAGCATGGCCGCTTCGCTTCGCAATATTTCAATAGCTATTCTACACTATTCAATAAGTCATAATTGTTAATGTATTTTCGTTTCTGAGATCCATAACGCCAAAGTTGGCCATTTTACGCAAAAATCACAGTCGAGATGTAATAGGCCTCTTAATATATTTATGACCGCCCTTGTACGGTGCGTATCCCACTGTGGCTGGCTGGAAAAGTTGTCGCCCTGATTGCAAAAGGTCGTGGCTTGTATCCCACGTGAGATAGTCATCGTTTTTCAAATTAAAACTGTTTTAAATTTTAACATAACTTATATTTAATAAAGCCGACTTCCTATTTCACAAGCTTTTCAAAATAAATAAAGGACAATAACAACAAACGGTCATTACAATTTCGGTGAAGAATAGCGAAATTAATGATCCGCACACGTTGCCAATAAAAAAGCCCGCCAAAATGCCACTTCCCAAACGAGGTAAGTAAAAAAGGCGGCAAAGGCCACCGCGACATTTATAAGTAAGGCTTTGGGTGGAACTCGCCACACATTTATGTTAGCGAATTCGCACAGTAACGATATTCCCCTGTATGTCACGAAGACTCCTACCCTGTTATTAATAAACGTTGATTAAAGTTACACTAAAGATTAAATTGACGCTGTCTCTATCTGTCTTCTTTGACAAAAACGAGACAGCGTCACTTTAATTAAACCGAGGTGTAACATTTTTATTAATAAGACGGCTAGAGGTCACTAACAATTTAATTTCTATTGTGTCTGGTTTGACGGCAGCTGAACTAATATGCTTGAGTGTTGGTAAATTAAACAAAATAGTGCACTGCAACACATCACTTTTCATTTTCAAAGTTGCTCAAAAAGTCCGTGTGAGGTTTCAGTAAAGTTCCACATTTTTATTGAATGAAACTTAAAGGGTATGAGAAAATATCATAAACCATTCATCATTAGAGATATTATGATCACTGATGTGATCGGACGTGTTAATTAATTAATGTACTTAATCAAGTAAATAATATATTGCAAAATCGTGACCTACTAGCTCTACTTTAGTCGGAAAGCAACTAATCTGTGTTGTTCAATATTCGTGTTAAGTGAATCACTGTTTGTACTTATAATGTTCATTTATTTTAATTAAAATGGAAAAATAGAAGGCAGTCCCATCAACCGGAGCGCGCTCACGCGCCACAGCCCGCCGCCTGCCCTCGCCCGCGCCCGCGCCGTCGGTCCAGCAGGAGGAGGATCCTCCGGAACTAGTGTCCACCCCTGAGCTCCAGAACTGGATGTTGACTATCGAACAGTGCCTCAATGAGGTATGCGCTTTCTCCACAGAAGAAAAACTTAATTCGGACCAGCAACTAAAGATTCACAATCTGTTTCGAAAAGTGAACAATAGAACATCTCATATGGCCGTGCTGTACCAGTCCCTTATATACAAAAAGCCATTTAAGCCCATACCTCTATTGTAGCCCTCAAAGAAAACCGTGACCTTTCGTAGCGACTTCAAGATCTCAAACAGACTATTGAAGAGTCCTCAAAACATCTCACGGGAACAGTTTCCTTCGCTGGCATGGTAAAGAAAAGTGCTAACAATTTTATCTAGCCCAGTAACATTAAGTCGTTAGCTATATATCCTACCGATAAAATGTGGTCGAGGGAGGAGACAAAAACATTAGTGCAAAAAATTATTAGACCTGAACAAATGAAGCTGCACGTGAGAGGTTTGCGCAAGACGAAGAACTTCGGTGTTATCATCAGCATCAATACCAAGGACGACATTGATAAGCTGAGGCAGTCGGCGCAACTGACGAACTCTGGCCTTACGTGGATGACCCTCTTAAACGAGTCAACTCAATTGAGCTCGTGACTGCACTTGCGTCGGACGCGTTACATTACGTTCCGTTTCTGTTTAAGCTTTGCCTACCCGCGACCGAGATTATCATGGCACCAAAAAAGTGTACGTGCTGTAATAAAAATATTATGTTAAAATCTCCGGGACTTATAGGTAGTAGGTGTAATAAAACTGTGCACTCGACAACAGGCTGTTCAAAACTAACCAACAAGCAGCTTGCAGCCCTTCGGAACTCAGACGGTCTAGAGTGGAGCTGTGATGAATGCCAGAGCAATGTATCCAGGCAAGTACAAGAGGAGGAGGGCCCTCTCATCCTACATTTGATGAAAAGAAACTGGTCGCAAGCATCACTCGTGAAACTCAGAGGATTCTCAAGGCAGAACTAGGTTACCTTACAAGTGCTCTGGAGCACATGAATGGTCAGATAGCAGAGCTCGAAGATATAGTAAAAAGGCAAGAAAATACTATTAAAACCTTATTAAATAAAAATACAGACATACTAAATAACCACAAGAGCTTTGAACTAAGAATTGCATCCATGGAACAACACATCAACGAGGTAGACCAGAAACTACTAGCCTGCACAATAGTGGTAGCAGGTATTCCGGAAACTCCAAATCAAGATGTCACCGAAGTGGTGAATAAGGTTGCTGAGAAAATAGGTGTAAATCCTGATTGGTATATTAACCTGTGACACCCAACACCTGGCTGCTGAACTTCAGCATGTCAAGCATGTACTACAGGATAACAAACTGCAAGTACCGCGGCTTCGTCACAAAAAACGCAAAAAACCAACCACAGTCGAGCGCCAACCTGCAGTACTTCCATATATGAAAGGCGTCACTGACAAGATTGGTCACATCTTGAAGCGAGCTTCAATCAATACTTACTTTAAGCCGCCAAAGAAGATCAACCAGTTCTTACGACCTGTCAAGTGCAATATACCCCTTCAAGATGCAGGCGTGTACAAACTGGACTGCGACTGTGGGCTCTCGTACATCGGGCAAACAAAGAGAAGTGTAGGAACCCGCGTAAAAGAACATATAGCCGACGTCAAGCATAGGCGCGAAAATAAGTCTGCAGTGTGTGAACATGCTCTCGAGGGACCCAACCATTACATCAGATTTGACAAACCTCAAATACTCGCCAAGGAACAACGATTCATCCCTAGGATGATACGCGAGGCTATTGAAATTAAAAAACATCGTAATTTCAATAGAGAGGATGGTTGGAATTTACCACCTGCCTGGGACCCCATCATACAGGTCATCAAATCCCAGCCCCAACAGCAACACATTGCCAGACCTAAAAATATTGTTAGCTCGTATTGTGTAAACTTGAACGCACCCGGTAAAATATAAAAATTATTGACGGTAGGCAAATAACTTCTGACAATGAGACGACCAACACCTCAGTCTCCCTGTGACCACGGACCCTGTAAAGGGTTCGAAACGTCAGGATAATATAAAAACTATGTAAATAGTAAATTAAACGCGAGTTAATCCGTAAAAAGTGTTTCATTTCAATGGTATATTAACCGCCCGACGTCTGCAAAAACCTAAAGATCGTCCGCAACCAGGTCATATACTAGTTGAGGTCAAGTCTAACACCATGCGCACTCAGTGGGTCACCTCGGCCAAGAAGACGGACTTAACAGCAGGGAGTCTAGTACCAAAGTTGCCTGTGGATCAAGCCGCCCGTCGCGTTTTTATACGTGAAGCGCTAACACATCGTACCAAAACACTTTTATTTAATGCCCAACAGAAACTAAAAGACACCTACAAATTCATCTGGTGCAAGGTTGGTACTATCTGTGTAAGAAAACCGACGACAATACTCGTCCACATATTATAAGATCCATGGCAGACATAGATTCGTTACTGCTTAAATAAACTATATATTCATAATAAACTACCTATACGCCTAAAACCTTTTCCTCTTTTGTATTTTGCCTAGACTTATGATTCTTATTTATAATTAAAATTAAAATGTGTAATGAAAACGTCAATTCACAATCTATAGAAATATTTGATTGTTCCACTGTAAACTCATTCATTAATACATACCCTACAACAATATTAATTTGTTTTGCCTTCATGTTAACATAAGATCTTTAATTAAAAATTTTACCAAATTGCTGCTAATTATAGATTCATGTAATGTACCTATCGACGTCATTGTATTGACAGAAGTCGGAATTTCTGTGAATATTAGTGATCTATACAATATTTCTGGCTATAGAATGCACACAGAGTTACGTTCCAAACAAAAAGGAGGCGGGATAATAGTCTATGTTAAAAATTATCTTAAGTTTACTCAAATAACAACCAAAATGTCGAGCTTTGAATTCTTAGACGGCAACTTAATGACCGCGAACAATAACACCGCAAGGTTGTGCGCATTTTACAGACCACCTTCCACTGATAAAACTATTTTTGTCTCCGAATTGGCACAATTTCTAAGCGGTTGTTCAACATCAAACACAATCAAACTTGGCGACGCCAACTTGGATCTTAAAGCCAGCAGTGAAGTCAGAAACTCATATATTGACATGCTTTCCGATCACGGATTCACTGTAGGTATAACGGATTATACTAGAATTGAGACTAGATTAGGTAAAGTTAGCAGGTCCTGTATTGACCACTTGTTCACGCGATTAACTTCACTGAGTCCGTGCACGGTCGCAGTCGATAACAGTTCTGGCGGATCACCGAGTCATTCTGCTAGCCTGCGAAGAAATATGCTCGAATCGGATACAGGATGATCCAAAGAAACGTAAAATAAGTTGTCACAACAGTAATATTTTAATTGAGGAACTAAATGGTACTGATTGGACGGCCATTAAAAATACATCTTGTCCTACAAAAATTTATAACTTCAATAAATCGAATTTCACTGATTGTTATTCTAAATCACTACATTTAAAACCTCAACATACGAACAAACGTACCAAGCAACCTTGGGTTAAACAATATATGCCTAAAATGTGTAACAAAAGAGATGTTCTTTTTAATAAATGGAAAAAAGATCCTACAAACAGTTGTCTCCGCCTACAATACAATATACTTAGGAACAAAATTCATAGGACACTTGAGTATAGTAGAAATAAGCATTATCAAAATGAAATCAATGCAAATATCCGAAATCCGCGAAAATTGTGGCAAGTGATTAACTCAATTTGCGGCAGGGTCATTAAATCGATAGACGAAACAATCTCAAAAGCTTTTTATTCCTTTAAGTACTCACAGGTAGTTATAGCTAATAAATTCGCACGAGAATTCCGTCAAGCAGTGAAAGATATTCTTCCAACATGCCCGGTTAAATTACTTGACATAAATTGTTATAAAGAAACTGCTAATGTCACACTACACTTTGAAAAAGCAACCCCAAAAAAAATTGAAAAAATAATTTCGAAACTTAATAGCAGAAAAGCCCCTGGTGGCGACGGAATTAGGATTGTGGATATCAAACAAATAGCTCACAAGGTGTCTGATTCCATCGCACAATTAATAAACGCCAGTTTTGCGATAGGGAAATACCCAGACGAGCTCAAGCTAAGCTGTGTGCGGCCTGTTCATAAAAAAGGCAAATTTGATGAAGTTTGTAATTACCGCCCGATATCCCTCTTATCATCCATAGACAAAATTATTGAAAAGTACGTGTGCGATCAGATACATTGTTTTTATCATAAAAATAATATAATAAACCCCAACCAGTATGGTTTTCAGCCCCTCAAGAGCACGACATCATTGCTTTCTAAGTTTTGTGATGAAGTCAATAATCATCTTATTTATCGTAAACATGTCCTAGCCCTTTTTATTGACTTCTCACGGGCATTTGACACTTTAAATCATAAAAATCCGCTGACAAAACTCGAAAACACAGGAATCAGAGGTCCTGTTCTGAAGTGGTGGGAAGATTACCTTAAAGACAGGTTCTATTAAGTTAAGATAAACGATGCGAAGGGTGATGTCCTACCTATCACTGAAGGTACAGCTCAAGGGTCTGTTCTTGGTCCACTCCACTTTATTGCTTATGTGAATGATATGAATAATGTACTTAAGCACTGCACATCTTATCAGTATGCGGACGACACGTGTTTAATAATAGCCGATAAAAATATTAAAATAGCTCTTGAGAAACTTCAACAAGATTTCGACTCTTCTGTCTGACTGTCATGATAACCATCTCGTCCTCAATGCTGATAAGACAAAACTAATACATATCCGATCACCGTTCAGCAAGACCTTCGTTGATATAAAAGGGAACCTTAAAGCTCACGAACATACGTGTTTTCATCAAAAACAACAAAAATGTGGTTGCCGTGAAATTGAAACCGTAGATAATCATACGTACCTTGGCTTGGTGATTGACAATAAATTTAACTGGCTCCCACATATTAATGGTATCTGTGACAGGCTTAGAGCATTCCTAGCTAATATAATAATAATAAGAAATAAAATACCATACAAAATTCTTTTATTGCTATACAATTCCTTAGCCGATTCTATTATTAATTATGGCATTACTAGCTATGGCAGAACGTTTAAAACCTATCTCGATAAAATCCAAAGTCTCCAAATTAGAATTTTCAACAATTTTTTTTTTTTTATAAAAGAGGGAGGCAAACGAGCAGGCGGGTCACCTAATGGAGAGTTATCACCGCCGCCTATGGACACCCGCAAAACCAGGGGAATCGCAGACGCGTTGCCGGCCTTTAAGGAAGGAATAGGTTTAAGGAAGGAATAGGAATTGGCAGGAGGGAGGGGGGGGGGGGGAAGGGGCCTCCGGTACCCTCACTGGTCGGACGAAACACAACAGCACCAAGTGCCATTATTTCACGCCGAATATTCGTGAGAGGGTGGTATTACACCGGGCGAGCCGACCCAATGCGTGCTGCAACGCAGCGTGGCTCTACCACTCAGTCAGTGTCACTCATTTAGCACCACCCAGGGATCACGTGTAGGGTCTCAAGGGTAAACCTACGGACGCGAGCAACTTTGACCGCCAAAACACAAAGAATCACCTGCAGTCAAAGAACAATACAAAAATAATGAATATGATCTTTTTAGGCATTGCAATATTTTCCCCATACATATTAAATTTCTGTATTCCCTCTTAAAAGAACAATTTTTTAACGAAGATATCCGACAAAAAAAAGTTTGGCATAAAATTAAAACCAGAAAAGTAATTAACGAGCGTTTAATAACAGCAAAAACTAAAAACACTTATGGAAAACGGACGGCGCACTATTTAGTTTCTCGTCTATTAAATGACATTGATCCTTCATTTTTGAATAGCATAACAAAAAATAATATAAAGAAAAAAATTAAATTGCATTTTTTGAACATCCTGTAGCCAACGCAAAAAACGTTGCCATAATCTTATGTTTTGTCGCTCGTTTGGGCTAACCTCACTATAGCAGCCACGGTATAACTATAGAACATCTATCTAGCTTGTATGCAGGTGGCCTGACGCGATTAATTTATATCGCATTTTACTTGTTGTGTGTGTTAATTTAAAGTACCTACCTAGCTTAAGTTTACTGTTATTGTCATTGCATTTTGTTGATGTTAATTATATGCAGACGTTGAGCTCAACTTATTTTTAGCATACCGGACAAATCTCCGTGATTTATGGTTTGCTTTATAATTTATTCTCATTGTATTATTATTTAATAAATTAATAAAAATAAAAACGTAAGCCTAAAACTGTTGCAAACGGAGTGCTCACGTGTATGCAGGAAAGTGAAGTTTTCAACTGCATCTACCATCAAAACTTGGCTGACAATAGCATCAATATATGAAACTCGTAACATTTTTGACCTCTATTAAGTTAAACCATAAGTCGGGAAAGAAGGACGCCGAGACCTGCAATTAGTCGTATATAATCGAATATAATTCCCTGCACACATTCACAAAGCTCTGATATAGCGACGGATAGAATTTTTGTAAACTGGTCGTCGTGCCCGGTAAGAGACTTTACTCTGGTTACAAGATGTTTTAAGTGTCAGCAGTACAGTCATGCAGCCAAAAGCTAAGACATGCCGAGAGGAGGCCGCACATGCGGTCATTGCGGCGTAGTAGGACACGCGCTAAAGGATTGCACGAGAAGGCCGAAATAGCAAAATATGCTACATGCTTGCACTTCAAAAAACCGTACAACCACAAAACTAGCGATACCGATTGTCCTGCAAAAATAATTGCTGCTAAAAGGTACATAAATTCAATAGATTATGATGGAGCCTAAGTGCAACTATATCGTTGTGAGAATGACATGACATGACATTTATTCTCATCATGATATCGATTTTTCCCATTAAAATCTCTAGTTATTAATACGACAATAACACATTATCTACTGTACTAACCTTATACTGTAAATTACTTAAACCAACTCGCAAACAAAAAATAATAAAATAAATGACTAGCTAAATAAAATGATTCACCCAGTTTTCATTTCTGTTGACGCGGTTGACGCTTGTATAATACTTAAAAATGATTGACTGATGTTTTATTGACATACCAACTAGATAGTTTTAAATAAATATTGAAAAATTATTAATTAATATACAATGTTATAGGGGTGGTACTTCTAACCCGTTAAGTCTAAGTACTACATCTAAATTCATCGACAAAAAAAAATATGGGGGGTTCAACCCCCTCCCCCTATAATTTATGACCATTTTTAATTTTTTTTCAATGTACTGAGGCTCTATGCGATATCAAAGGTTTCATATGTCGTAGAAACATGAAAAAATGGCAAACGGTAGCTAATGACACTGGTTAGCTAATCAATTACTTTGTTTCGTATGTTTGAGATTATTTTGGTGAGAAAAAAATCATTACTTAATTATTTTGTGATATAAAATCACTTTTTTATGTTTTCACAGATTATTCAAAACTAAGTTGGACCCCCCATATTATTTTTTTTGTTGATGAATTTAGATGTAGTACTTAGCCGTAGCAAAGTAGTTATGTCTAATGAACATTGCCTCGTAATTTATTTAATAACTTTACTGGATTTTGCATAGAGTTATGTTAATTTATCTCTTTGCCTGGAAAACAGGAAAATCCTAGTCCAAGCACATGTATATTTTGACTTTATTAGTATATGTTTAGCATTATGGTAAAATATTGTAAAATTAGTTAAACAATAAAGATTTTATTTTTATTTATTTTTATCACCTAAGTAAAGCAAATACTTATTTAATTACCTACTTAAATCCTTTTCTTGACATAAGTTAATGTGCAAACCGCATCAAGCCATTTAAGAAAAAAAAAAAAAACGTTGTGCTCATACTAAGCACGGCAGCGTTTTTTTTGTTATTCGTGGGGCGCACTAAAAGTTTCCGGAATGAATAAGAAAAAAATACTATTAAAGGTCATAAATTAATTTATTGTTTCTCAAAATATTCGATTAAACTAATTTTGAAAACTATTGTGCCACTCCTCCGTGGTGATCTCAGAAACATGTTTTCATACTCTTCGATAGCCTCTTCTGGTGATGAAAATCGTTGACCGCGTAATTGGTTCTTAATTTTTGGGAACAGCAAAAGTCACAAAGTGCCAGGTCGGGACTGTATGCAGGATGGCTCTTATGTTCTACGTTTTTCACCTTCAAAAATTAGTTTGTTTGTCTGGCCGTGTGGGAACTAGCATTCTCGTGGTGCAAGATGACACGGCGTTTACGGTTATTTTTATGGAGTTTGTCAATAATTTCCGGCAAACAAATGGTCGTGTACCAGTCACTATTCACGGTACGACGATTCTCTAAAGTAGCCACGTGTCAAGTTTTAATAAAAAAAGAAGCAATCATCCGCTTAGATGCACTTTTCACGCGCGCCGCTTTAGTTGGCTTCGGCTCATCTTGAAAGACCCATACGCTCGATTGCTGCTTTGTTTTAGGATCGTAACAATAAATCCATGTTTCGTCACCTGTTACTATGTCCTCCCACACCAAATTTGACGCACCTTCGTTGAATCTGGTAAGCATGGCACTGCACCAAGTAACGCGGTCCGTTTTTTGAGCCTCGGTCAAATAGTGTGGGATCCACCGCGAGCACAGCTTTCTCACACCCTAATGTTTGTGTAGGATTGATTGTATTTGACCATGCCTATGTTTAAGGATGCGCGAATTTCATGGTAGGTCACATGCCTATCTGTTTCAATCATACGGCGCACAGCATCGATGTTTTTGTTGTTTACAGCAGTGGACGGGAGACCATCGCAAGATTCGTCACTGAGATTGACACGACCGCGCTTGAATTCAGCAAACCAGCTATAAATAGTCGTCTTGCATGGTGCTTCATCTCCAAAAGCAGATTGAAGCCGAGCGATGCTCTGTTGAGCTGTCAAATTACACTTAAAATCGTAGAAAATCATACTACAAAAATTTTCCCGAGTTAAATCCATGTTAATGTAGACACGCATTTTTTAAATGGCGCCACAGTGTAAAAGCAATTGACAGTCGGATGAAACAAACTGCATTCTACAGCCAAAGAGTTCCATTTTCAAATGTTGTAAATACTTTTTAAATATTGTTTATGTAAGTGGCCAGTTCCGGAAACTTTTAGCGTGACCTATGTATTAACTTAAACATTGAAAATAAGTTTTCATATATTTTCCGTGTACTTATAGGTATTGATTATACGGTATTATTTTTTAAAACAATAATGTAACGGTTTTTCATCCCCCAGGGTTGCACACTGGGTTCCTGGCTTTATATAGCAACGAACAGATATTCGCACATTGGTAGATACTTTTAAATACTTTGATAAGTGAGTTCAATCAATTTATTATCAGGGCTCTTGCCCTTTCCTATTCATCTGCAACTAAGCCAAAAAAGACGATAGCAAAACAGATTATTAGACAGAAAAAGAGCAACCTCTTTGAAATTGATAGAGGGAACAGATCGTAGGAATAGAGTTAATATTATTAAACATTTCTGATTATGAGATAGGTATATCAATAGCTCAAAAAAAATACAATAACAAGTTTCTCCAAAGCAGCCAGAATATTTGTAGAGCATCATGGAAACTTATTAAGGACGAAACTGATACGGAAATGCCACAAACTTTCATTTCTGGCATAAAACATGACAATAACGTCATTAATAATAAAAGGGAGATAGCGGAAGCATTTAATAAGTACTACACAAATCTAACTGGCAACGAGTACGTTTATGACGGCGATAAAAAGCGAAAGGTACTATCTTTAATCGCTCCTATATTGAATTCGTTGTTCCTAGAACCGGTAACGTTGGCGGAGATTATAAATATTATTCATGCCTTAAAAATTCTAATTCTTGTGGCTACGACGAAGTAGCGACAAAGGTAATGAAGTTCTGTAAGTACTAGTTAGTACCAGTCTTTACATTTCTGATAAACTTATCATTCGAGAAAGGCTGTTTCCCTAATGCTCTCAAATACTCAATAGTAAAACCAATATACAAAAAGAATGATAAAACTAACGTGGAGAACTATCGCCCAGTTACATTAATATCCGTTATGTCTAAGATATTTGAGAAGACTATGCAAAAAAGATTGCTTAAATTTTTAAAGAGATTCAATATAATAGCTTCGGAACAATATGGCTTTCAGCAGGGAAAGTCGACTTCACTAGCGTGTTTTAACATTATTCATAAAATAATTTTAGGTCTAGACAGAAAACAACGAACTACTGTTTTGTTTTTTGATATGTTCAAAGCCTTTGACTTTGTTGTGCACGATGTATTACTAGACAAACTAGAGAGATATGGAATTCGGGGAAGTTGTCTCTCTTGGATAAAATCATATCTTGACAATAGACTTCAATGTGTGGAAGTGAATGGTATAGGAGGCGATAACGTAGTTGTATCAGATCGTTCAAGTTTTTTAAATAATAATTTCGGAGTACCGCAAGGCAGCGTACTTGGCCCTATACTGTTTCTATTATATATAAACGATTTGCCAAAAGTGACTAAAAACCAATGTATAATGTTTGCTGATGACATTTCTATTATTATTAAATCTAATTATTCTGATGCGTTAGACAAATATGAAGATGACATAAACGAAACAATTAATAATATTATCCAGTATCTTATTTTAATCGTAAATTTTAATGTAAAGGGACGTGTAGTGAATGATTTAAATGTACATTATGGCGATAAAACCATTAAAAGGGCGGACAATGTAACATTCTTGGGAATAGAACTAAGCGAAAGCCTAAACTTTGCTACCCATGTTCAAAAGGTTTGTAGCAAAGTCAATAGATTTGTATATGTCTTAAGACGACTAACGAAGAAAGCGTCTCTTAAAGTGACGTTGTCTGCTTATTATGGTTATGTCGCAACAAATATTTCTTACGGGCTTATCTTGTGGGGCAATGGCACAGATGTAAATAAAATATTTATTGCCCAAAAAAAATGCCATATGTAACAAAGGTCCATTTGACTCATGCAGACCACTATTTGTGAAGTTAGGCATACTAACCATTCCAAGTATGTACATATTGGAGATATACAAGTTTGTCAAACAGCACCCAGAATTGTTTTTACGAGCCAAGGATGTATTTCCTCGAAACACAAGAGACAGTGATAGACTTGTCTTAGAATTCCACCCAAACACTGCTCTTTATCAAAAAAAGTTGTTACTCTATGTGCATGAAAGTATATAACAGAATCCCAAATCAATTTAAACAGGGACCTATATTAATGACAAGAAAGCTACGTATATGGTTGTTAGAAAAATGTTATTATAGCTTAAATGAGTTCTTTAATTAATTATTAATTATCAATTATTTTTGCATGTTAATATTTATTAATTGAATAGCGATTTTTATACTTATATTTGACATCTTGTTTATACCTATTCTTTGCAAATAAAATACTTTGACTTTGAATTTGAATATAATGTAAAACCTAAAACCAACATTTTTACAGTAGGTAACGCATAATTTTAATCTACATACATAGACATACTACAAATCAAATATATTGATTACGATTACAAAGATATTGTAGGTCGTTACAAAAGGTCGTCACCACAAACAAAATGCTTTTCATAAATAAAAACAACGGCCTCGTTCTTTGTTTCTTTTATTAAAACAAAACTCAATTACTCACAATGGTTACAAAGCCGAATACTGCATAATTCATTGCTCCATCCGTTCAACGCACAATAATCAAATTTATTTGGAACACATCGATGTTATCGGCTAAAATTAAATGTACGCTATTGATGGATTGTCAAATGTTTTCCGATATTGATGTGTCGAATGGAGGCTTGAAATAACAATGAGCAAGGAAAGCATTACGACGGTGTACGCATTTCAGTTTCCCATACAAACTTCCAAGTCGAAATTTTTAAAAACCAATGAGCCAATTTTTATTATACTTTGCATGCTGAAGTAAAACACAGGGATCTAAATAATTAAAAAAAATGTTTATATAACTGAGTTATTGTGATTTTTTACTTTCTATAGCGGACTTTAAATCGCAATAACTCAGCTAAAAAAAAAGGTTTTTTAAAAATGTTTTCAACAAACTATATAGATCCCTTTGTTTTACTTCAGCATGCAAAGTTTTATCAAAATTGGTTAATTGGTTTTTAAAAATGTCGACTTGGAAGTTTGTATGAAAAACCGAAAACCCTCATAATAAGAAAGTGTTTAGGTATGTCGGCTAGCTACTAACAGCATATTAATGTCCCACTGCTGGGCAAAGGCATGCATCATTGAAATCGAGACAAGTGATCGCTACAATTATTAGCTATAGCTTAATCACTATCCTTGCCAAATGCGGATTGGTGGTGATCACAAAACAAACCCGGGGACCTGGGAATGAACCCTAGTCTTAGTAGTCAATGTTAACTAGAAAAAAATAAATGATAAAATGGTTGTGATAACTATAAACATAATTAATAAAGTACCTTACACAGGCTTCAACTTTTAACTACATTATGACAGAAATAAAATTGTTTGTCCCAGTCTGAAAATGAATATGAAAAATTAATAAATATTTCAAATGGTATATGGTTTGATTAGTATATACCCTAAGCCGACGAGCATGTTATGAATATGAGACTAAATGAAGCATAAAAAAGTATATCCAGAATCTGTAGTAAGTATCTTCAGAGTGTGGTCTCTGTCTACCTCTCTGACGTAATGTATACCTATGTGTATATAGGTATAGACAGAAATCTAGGCCATCCGGGCACATCATGTTATATTTACTACCTACCTGCAGTCTGGCTATTGTGTAATACTTAAAAATGTCGAGCCAGCAAAAACGTTTAGCAAGAAGAATAACATATGCTATGACAATTGGAATCACAAAGAACTATGTAAGCTTGGAATTTGAAAAGGAATGACAATATTTTAAAGAAAAGTGAAATATTGTCACTAAATTATTTACTGCGTTTTATACAGATACGATATAAGTATAGCATTTAGAACCTTTGCTCCCGGTATACCTATAACGCAGTGTGCCTAAGTCGCGTTATGCCTAGACCAAACGAGATGTGGGCGTATTGCGACTTAGGTCAATTCCCGTAGTTTATATAGTTGTATAGTTGTCCCAATTAGTTTTAGTCCAATAGCAAGATAGAGATAGGCTTGGTGAGACTAAGGTTCATTGCGTTTTAGTCCAATAGCGAGATAGGCTTTGTGAGACTAAGGTTCATTGAGTTTTAGTTCAAGAGCGAGATGGACATCATTTCTTACTTACTTAAATATAATAAAGGGTGCTAATAAAAAAAAACGATTGTAAAAAAAATCAACTTATACTTAAAAATATAAACAATTTAAAACAAAATTATAATCCTAATAATAATAATATTAATTATAATATTTCCAGGTCGGGCACAGTGTGTTTTATGTGTATTACGGATGTTTCGATGCATGGCGCGGGTTTGTCATTATCACCAACCCGCATTATGTTATTTACTTAAGAGGGTTTACGCAATTCGGTTTCCCATACAAACTTCCAAGTCGAATTTTTTAAAAACCAATGAGCCAATTTTCATGAAACTTTGCATGCTAGAGTAAAATACAGGGATCTAAATAGTTTGTTGAAAAAATTTAAAAAAAATGTTTATTTAACTGAGTGGTTGCAATTTTTAACTTTCTATAGTGGACTTTAAATCACAATAACTCTGCTAAAAAAACGTTTTTAAAAAATGTTTTCAACAAACTATTTAGATCCCTGTGTTTTACTTTAGCATGCAAAGTTTCATTGTTGTTTCATAATTGGCTTATTGTTTTTAAAAAATTTCGACTTGGAAGTTTGTATGGAAAACCGAAATCCGTAAACCCTCTCAGTTAAGTAGTAAATGGAAAGTTATGGTTTCAGCCTAAACATCCAGAAAAAAGGCGTCATGGGTACCTATGTTAGGCGGTATGTACGAGTATGCTCTGGCCGGCCGAGAAGAGTTTCCTACACGTCTTTGCTCCATTCTGCTATTTTTTAAATCAATGAGAAATGATGACAGATGGCAAAATATTTTTGGAGTAACGTGACATCGGACAAACAAGGGTCGAAGATACAAGATATTATTATCTTCTTGAGGTGTTCGATGTAAAGAAACATCGAACCAAAAAGTCGTCAGACTAACAAGCAACAGGCCATCGGCATTGTCAAGTCATAGATGTAAAAATAACGCAGAAACCCGGCCCAGAAAGAGGTGGCGAGATGATCGACACACTGTAAACTTGTCAGTGTAATATTAAAACTTAATCTAAACTACCATTAGGTCACTAAGCAAAGCGTATTGGCAAATTCCGCTCACGAGAGGGGCCACCGTTGACACAATTAATATGAAAATGATCGCATTGTCCGTACGTCTCTGTACGTCAGGCGTGTAATTAACTGCGTTTCGTGGAGTCCCTCAGGGGTGCACGCTGGGGACGCGACTGTAAACTCCAATTGTTAGCTGAATAGGTTAGTGTAATTGAATTTGTGATGTATAAAAATGTATTTGAGTCAATTAATTAGTTTGCAAATTGTTATACTTTGACAATCAAGTTAACAGGTGTTGTGAAATTAATTGTTCTGTATAGTCTAATAATTTATTTTTTTGTAAAATTAAGAAAAATACTACAACAGCTTCATTTTGAATAACAAACTGTAATAAAAGTTCTCATGAAAATGATAAAAATGAATCTACCGTGCCGCATTCCAGATTGCCACTAAGTATTAAAAAACATCACATACTTCGATCAACATAAGACATATCATGTATAATAGATATAATGCAACATGATATACCTATGCAATAATGCAATATATATATACACAATTATTTCTATCATATTGCATTATTTTAATTTTATTAAATGCGAGCAGTCTTCTGTAACAAACTATTATAAAAGTCTCTAAAGAAAATCTTCAAATTACAGATAGTTCAATTACAAAAAAAAACAAAATACAACGTCGACAGCTTCCAAAATTTTTTGTAGCAACACACGAAAAGGTCCAAATAAGTAATGGTTCCAGCAAACCTCGGCACGTGACTCGGCGGGCCGCGCAACGCGACTGATTTATAACAGCATCAACTCTTACAATTGAATCGTTTGTGCAATCCGCGCAAAGTATCTATTAGGTACGTGTCTTGTTTGCCGAGCAGGGCTGCCAGCCGCCGCTATAATCCTATTAAAACAGACGATTGACGAATTTGTATTGTTTTGTTTTTCACCTTTAAACTAACGTAGTACCTACGCTTTCTCTAGCTGTGCTTTTGTATAAAACTTCTTGACAGAAGTTTCCATATAGGTACGTGCGAGCAGCATTCTTGAGATCGATCGTACCTGGCCAGGTACCCACAATTGGAGGACATTTTTTATTTATAGTTTTAGGTTAGTAATATTATTTAAGTCCAAGTTGTGCTGTATTTTGTTTCTTTTTTCTATTTTACTAATAAATAAATATACGTAAATAGGTACATACATATAATCACGACTATTTTCCCTGAAGGGTTAATCAGAGACTATGGCAATGAGGAAAAGCTGTCCTCTACCATAGTCCACTTTCATCAAATATAGATTGCGACTGCACGCACATGTGCTCAGCGTGACAGGTGGTGAGCACATCGCCGCTTTATGCTGTTGGAAGTATGTACAGTCTTTAGCCCGTTAGTCGCATTTTACGACACCCAGGGGAAAAGGGGGTAGTAGTATTCTTTCCCCGCTACGCGACGCCGTTCAATAAATAAATTAATTAACATGATGATAAAAAAAAAATATTCACGTCAAATTCAAACTGTTGAGCTCAAGCCCTCCCAGAGATCGGAATCGGACCATAACCCACCACAGGCAAGCTAGCCACTCACTCTTGGAAATTTTCCGACACAGAAATTGGCGCAACTGTCAACGTCGAATTTGACAGAATCGAGCATAGACTATGCGATATTTTGCGATCACGATGCATAAAATGTACCACAGAACTGAAATAATCGACCTTGTTTATACTAAAGTAGTCTGTAAGTCTATGAAAACACGGTACAAAGACAATTGTGTCTTTGTAGGTGCGGTCTCATGCGACCGCTTGGGGTTTGAGAGGCTAGACTAACGCAGGTAAGTACATGACATACATAGAGAGACATAGTCAGAGATCAGGCAATGAGGACAGCTAAAGCAGTCCTCTACCATAGTCCACTCTTCACCAAATAGCGACTGCACATGTGCTCAGCGTTACAGGTAGTGAGCCCATCGCCGCTCTACGCTGTTGAATGTAGCTAGTCTTTAGTCCGTTAGTCGTCTTTTACGACACCCCAGGTAAGTGAGGGGGTGTATTCTTTCTAAGTATTCTTTCACCGCTACGCGACGCGATTATAGTAACGACGACGACGCGGGATTAAGATTTAACAAATCCCTATTATGACAACATCCAGGATCAACGGCTTACTTAAGAGAGTTTACGCATTTCGGTTTTCCATACAAACTTCCAAGTCGAAATTTTTTAAAACTAATAAGCCAATTTTGATAAACCTTTGCATGAAGGAAAACTTTGCATTTGCCTTAGCTTTGCATTTGCTTTGAGTTTCTTGCCAGTTCTTCTCAAGAAGCCCTGTCGCCGGAACTGGCACTTAAATTCGCTTTCACATTTAATATATTGTGATGAAAGTGAATCTAAGCTCCGCAGATTTAGCATTTAATAATTTTCATTTGAGTGTGTACTTATATTTTATTTATATGACTATTCTAAGTGCTTAGACTTCATAAACACTAATATAAGGAATAAAGATATTTTGATTTGATTTGATTTGATTTGATTTGACATGCTAAAGTAAAACACAGGGATCTAAATAGTTTGTTGAAAACATTAAAAAAAAACGTTTATTTAACTGAGTTATTGCGATTTTAAACTTTCTTTAGTGGACTTTAAATCACAATAACTCAGCTAAATAAACGTTTTTATAAAATGTTTTCAACAAACTATTAAATCCCTGTGTTTTACTTTAGCATGCAAAGCTCCATCAAATTTGGCTTATTAGTTTTTAAAAATTTCGACTTGGTAGTTTGTATGGGAAACCGAAATGCGTAAACCTACTTATCTCAACTGGCTTCTGCTTGTAGTGTACAATAAATATAAAACCCCAAAATGGTATTAAGTATCGCGTTTTAATTTAATTGATTGTAAGGGCTTTAGCTGTCATTGTGTGGGCAAACGACCCTACGTTTGCGCAAGGCACGCGCCTCAAGCGGTGTTGGATGTGTGGACAACATCGCCCACTTAATCTTCACAGATAATTATAATAATGCCCTTTTAATACTAAACGTGGAAGGTTAAATAAACCCACTATTGTATAAACAAATTTTATTTTTTTCACAAAAACCAAGGTTTATAAAGTTTTATTATGGTTACAAAATACCTATACGAGTAATACATAAAACCACTAATGGGTGGTGAGACACTACAGGAAAATTAGAAAACACTTTATAGCGTTACAAATAGGTACTTGCTATCTTTATTAAAATAAACTTTTTATTAAAGTAAACTCCACCAAAAGAAAAGTTACGTCATTTTCTGAAAAAAGTCGTCATTACAGTTTGTGTTAGATAACATTGTACCGAGAAACGCTTCGAGTTAAAAGGCAGAGGACGCCGGTTCGATTCCCGCCTGAGGTAGACATTTTTTTTCAACGATTCGTTATCTTTGACTTAAAAGTGTTCGCTTACACAAAACAATAAATAAGTGCACTAATGTTGAATAGTTCGCCATCCATTTGCGAACGGCACCTACCACCCGACTCTCGAACAACAATATTTGGGCAAACAATCAATTTGTATTAATTAATCCGCAAGCCTGCAGGCGCCTGGTGTAAGCGGATCGTGGATCGCCGGACCGGCCCGGAGCCGCCTACGTCCGGATCCGAAGCTGGGATTTAATCTCCATTTTGAATTCGTAGATCCATTCGGCCGTTGCGTTGGACTTAAGGCCATCTTGATTGGGATCAAGAGCAAACCCATTCCCAGTTAAAAAAAAATCTTTATCCGGACCCAGTGATCCATAGCACTTTAGGATACCTTTAAGAATAATATTCACCTTTTAAAAGATATGGTCTTCTTATCATCAGAATTGAAACATCCCACAGCTGATATCAGGCTTTCCCACATGAAAAATTGCACATGGGGGATTGGGCCATGATGACGTAACTAACACGCAATCCCAAAGCGGATCGATGGGTTTACATTCCTGATTTGATCATACAACGGCTTAACCAGACAGGTTCTCACATCTTCTTGCAATTTACTTTAAAGTATTTTGGTTCGTACGAAAACCCTCCATCATAAATCATTTATTTGCGGAATATCATGTACACAACATTGAGATGTAAGACAATGATTTAAGGTATCAACAATATTCTGCCATAAGTATGTAGGATTGCAAATATCCATAATTATAACTACAATCAAATTGATTCTTTGTCTGAAATTAATTATTGTTGTTAGTATAAATTAATACCTAAAAGGTCTTTACAATTTATACAAACAATACAAATAAATTAAAATTCATTCAAATGTCATAATTATTAAGAACTAATATTTATTGCAAATTATAAGTTAATGATAATGTCAATGATAATTATTAATAGCAAGATGTCATATTTGCAAATATTCTTACGGAGACGGAGTAGAAATTGTGCTATAAGAGCCATTGTGATAAATTATTTTTAAATCTATTTCTTTCTAACGGGAGATTCATAATATCTGACTGTAATTTATTAAATATTTTTATGGCCATGTCAAATGCATTTTTCTGGAATAAGGTGAGATTTTAGGTAAGTATAGCCAATTTATTCTTTCTTGAATCCCGTAAATTCATTATTATGTCTTTATTTTTTACAAAATATTCAGGGTATTTCTTAACCAATAGACACATTTCTAGTATGCACATACAGGGTAGAGGAATTATTTTATGTTTTGTAAATAGGGGTTTACATGAATCTCTTTGCATAATTCCACACAAGGCACGAATGCATTTTTTCTGAGCTCT
Organism: Scoparia ambigualis; assembly: GCA_963921215.1. Lineage (NCBI taxonomy): Eukaryota > Metazoa > Arthropoda > Insecta > Lepidoptera > Crambidae > Scoparia > Scoparia ambigualis. The sequence goes on from OY992521.1 coordinate 7,182,981, forward strand.
AAATGGTACGCTTGAAGGGCTACTTGAAATGACGCAACATTTTTGACTCTATATAATACAAATACAAACCTATTTATTTTTGCGCATAAGATGTCTATGTGTGCTTTCCAATTGCAATTTTCCTCTAAAGTTATACCTAAAATACTGTGCTATTTACGATGTCAATTTTATTATTATTGTATTGTATGTCAATATTATGTTTTTTTGCTTTATATGTATGAAATTGTATTGCTTTAGTCTTAGATATATTAATTTACAGGTTATTTTTATTTAACTATTGAATTACGTCAGATAGGGTATTATTAATGTAATTTCGAAGTATGTCAATATTTTTATTTTGAAACAATAGTGTACAGTCATCAGCAAATAAGAAGCAATCATTGCTAGTCACATCTGGGAATGTTATTATTTATTATTCTCCAGGACGCCTTACATTTGTTTTTTGCGTTAAGTATGAAATTAGAATTGTTTGTTTTTTTGTGCAGCATCCATACATTTCTGTAATAACTTTGTGTATTTTATATATTTCTTTTTATTTTCATCTTTATTTATTTTGTGTGAGTGTATATAATTATAATATAGTTCACGTTTTTTCACACAGCTTTTTTTTGACCCTTGGAAAGCCATTTCAGTTTCTTAAAATTATGATCTTTTCTTACTTTAATAATAGGGAAGCGAAGGTTATAAAGAAGGGAAAGACTGTCATGAAAAGTGCTAAACACTTCATCAGTGTTTATTGCTCTGATACATCATTAAATGTCAGGGAGTTGATATGTCCAATGAATTTTACCTTATTTTCAACGTAGTAATCTCTTTGCAGTTCATACCAGTATATTTTTTTATTATAGTTTTCCATATGGGCAGATAAAACAATACCAATAGATTGAAATAGCACAATCATATTTGTTCCCACAAAGAAATTTATAAAAACAAATTCAGTTTCACTGTTTCCGCAGAGTTTTAAATTTATGTAAAGCAACTAGTTTAGCACATTTCTCAATTCTTAAAGTTTTTCAGTGTCCTGTTTGGAGTTTGACCAATCACAGCTCAAGTGCATGCTAGCACACAGTATAGGGACGGACAGTAAAATATCCATTTTACCGTGCTATTGGTAAGAGTTTGGAGCTGAACTGCTATAATGTGTACAGAAGTTGCATAACTTAAAACAAAAATGTCTATTGTGATTAAAAAAAACAATGGCTAAACAGTTGATATACCTACCCACTCGTGAAACTAATCCAATATTTTGTAATGCAATTTGTAATGCAAAGTATGTTTCCATAAATAAGGCGGTCTGCATCGCTCGTATTTTATTCGACGACGGGAAATCGCTCAGACTACATCACTTCCTTCGACACTTCCTTATCCTCAACTAAGGAAAAACTAGCTGTTATATATTTATATATAATGGACGGAAGTGAATACAATGATACTGCTAAAATGGGAAATTATTTTGTCATTTGCATATTTTAAAGTTTCGTGGGCATACCTACTAATATATCACTTGGGTAGATAAGGACAGTAAGTACCTCTCATGATCTCATCTTTTTAATGAGCTTTTTTCATGTTATGTAATAAACAAAGCACTGTGAATGAAAAATAACAATTGAAAAAATCATAATAAGTACTATATTTGAACCCAAAATCTAAAATACTTAGGTACCTACTTATAATATTTCTAAAGGCCTGCTATATATATATAGTTTAGTTGTAAATAGGGTTTATATTAAATCCTAAATCTGTACACTACCTTAGAATACATAATACACTACATCTTACTATAAACAAATGTAGGTGTTATTCATTTATTGTTAATACACAATTATCCATAAAGACTAATTCCAAATCGATAGTTGCTTGAACATACAATATACTTTAAATGAAATATACGCCTACATTCAGCAACTTATCTTAAACAATAATTTAGCGTACAAATGAGCGGTAACACGTTATTTACCATCATTGAATAGACGACATAAAAGAGGCGACAAGCCCTAACATCGTAATCGCTAGTAATTAACGCGGCCCGAGGACCCTCCGCCTAATCCCTTCAAACACTTCAAAGGGCCGTCGCCTACGTTACCGGCTGTATTGTTTAATCATCGCTATTGATTGTATTGAAGGAGTCAAGAATTGGCACAACTCATACAAATGATTAGTGGGATGAACGCTTTGACAGAGCTGAAAATTTTCTGACAAGAGATTCCACGTTTGCGTGTATACTGGATAGATCCGGCTACGGCTTTTGTTCACTAAAAATAAGATTTTTTTTCTTGTAACTTAATATAAATACATAAATCTTATCAAATAGCATCACAAGATTGTCGTTTATATTGTGAAGTTTAAAAAAGAATTGGTATGTTAATGTGCATAGTTTCAAATCGAGCGGAGCGTTGATGTCTATCGATAAAGGTTTTTTTATTAAATATAAACTAATTGCTGTATGTGCTAATTTCAATTCTAAAGTGAAAACATACTGCAACTGGTAACATATTAAATGTTCCGCTAATCTAATAATATAACATGAAAACAAAATTTACTGCCGTAAAACATTATGGTTGTTTAACATCTCATTCATAATAAAACGGAACATAACTAATATAAGTGGCTGCACAGACGGAAGATTTTCACAGGCGCTCGCATAAAGACTTACTCAATGGTCAGTACCTACAAAAGAAAAGTAAAACCCCCGCGCCACAGAGGGAGCGACACGAAAATCCCCGATTAATTGGTCCTCGCGAACCGGATCGCTACTAAATTAAACATTTTCTCTTATTTAAAACCGAAATGAAGTCCATTTGAATTCGGACCGGCAGTAATTACAAGGTTTACGACGTGCCAAAGCTTGCTGTCGGCCATTTTAGCAAAATGGCCGCGAGTGCCTGCGACGCGTCCCGGCGGGCGGGACGCGACACCGTTTGGAATTAAATTGCCGATGTTTTGAATTGAACGAAATTAATCAATGCATTAATTACCAAAGTTTTCGCGAGCGACAGCGGCGGTGGCGGCGCGGCGGTGCGATGTTGTTTTTGGCTGTTTGGAATACCAAACGAAGTGATGAAATGAAAAAATATCTATAGGTCCTAAGAAGGGAAGAGAAAGAACTATTTTGAAGAGTTGTTTTTTTATTACGAACATGTTTTTAACTCTCATTAGAGTAATTATCATGTTTTTTGTTGATGAATGGAATCAGGCGTTAATTTCGGAAATACATTGAACATAACTTTTTTTTTTAGCAGAAGAAGGCAAATGAGCAAGCGGGTCACCTGATGGAAAGTAATCCCCGCCGCCCATGGATACCCGCAAAACCAGAGGAATCGCAGACGCGTTGCCGGCCTTTAAGAAAGGAATAGGCTCGTTTCTTGAAGATCCCTAAGTCGTAACGGTCCGGAAATACCGCCGCCGAGAGCTGGTTCCACAACACTGTAGTTCGAGGCAAAAAGTTTCGTGAAAAACGCACAGTAGTAGACCGCCATCCATCGAGGTGATGTGGATGGAATGACAGTCGATTGCGTGTAGTGCGATGTAGGAAATCAGCATTTAAGTATACGAGTATAAGTTATTTGTTGATTTTGAGCTTACTCAAAAACGTGCTAAAATGTCGGATACTTATATCCGACATTCAGCACGTTGCATGCCCAACAATTATACATGATAAATATATTTATATTGAATTAATTGGACGTGTTATCGTTTGCGTTTGCACTTTGTAGTATGAAACACAAACTATTAATGAACATAACAAAATCATATATTTTTGTACAACCACTGAAATACGTGTAGATACCTAAATAGTAACTTTAAAAGATTGCTGATATCAGAGCTTTTTCTAAGTCTTAATATAAGCCCATCTTTCTTCAATTGTATGGTCAATAGCAAGCTCATAGAGCATTTCAGATGAAACAAACTTCGCTATTGTCTTCACCATCACTCCAAGCTCCTTTAGAAATAACAAGACGCACCAACAATGCCCTTTTATCAATAATACCTTCACAATAATAGCAGCTTGCATTCACAAGTGGAAACGTAGCGCGGATGAAAAAAGAACTAATCGCCGATTACGGGGCTCTCAACTACGGTGATTGGAAAAATTTTCCTTTTCGAACTTTTTAAATTGGATTCAAGTGAAGCTCGGTTTGGTTCGAATGCTCCGGAGACTTGAGCGGCAGTAGATAATGCGATTCACCCGATGCTGTATTATTAAATTGCATCTTTGAGAAACGTTTACTCGCGGTAAAAGAGGGTTTTGGTTGGCTAATGACTTGTTGGGTGGATGGTGTAACAGGTATTTTTCTTTTTTTAGCGTAAAATAATATAACCTTTTTGAGGTTGGAATTATTTTGTGTACGATCATTTTATCATCCATCCATACCATCATAGCTATTAAAAAAATATATTGAATGGTCACTAAAACAGATACGCACAGATACTACTTTTGTTACGGATTATAATATTTCATAGAGTATGCTATGCTCCGTCGTCTTTTTCATCATTACCTAGATAAGTACTAAATTAGTCGAGATAAAAAAATCACACCTCTTTTCCTCATTTACAACCTATTCAAAATATATATGCACTTTTGTCCTGAAAACTTACTACCTGAAAATTACAAGAAAATAAATACGTAAAAATATTTTTTTAAGAATAAAATAACTTACCGCGTCTCTGGGCTGGTCCTCTTCTGTAGTTTCAATGTCGACGCTCTCATCGCTGTCCCGGTCGCAGCTTTTGGTGGAGCGTGCTGGCGAAGAGCGGAGCGGCGAGCGGGGCGGCGAGCGGGGCGGCGAGCGGTGCGGCGAGCGGTGCGGGGAGCGGAGCGGGGAGCGACTCCGTCGCGGGGACGAGGACGCTACTGACCTGCTGTTAATGTTAAATATTATATTTTGACACAATTCAGTATTCTGAATTTGTGATCACGTCAAACCACAGAACAGAAGAGAGAGATCCTCAAACGGACAACAACACCATGAGCCAAAACGAAATAGCGAGATATGCTGTATTCCCAAACAGATTGGGCCGAAATAGCCCAAGATAAAGACTCTAACTAAAAAGATATCAGTGTTTTATAGTTATAGTGGTAACTTGTAATATTTTACTAGGTATTACTGAATACACCTTTTACGAGGGGTTAAGATATGACGGCATATGCCTGAATGGCTTCTAAATTTCACTAGTTACATCAAGGTTTAGGTTGTCGTTTGAAACTCGATATTCATTTGTTTCACGACAAATTCCTGTTACACTTACAGCAACGTCGAGGCGTGCAACATGCTGAATTAGCTGTGTAAAGAAGGAGACGTTTACCCTGCAAGATTCTAATTTAATCCTTAGAAGCCAAGACAATTGCACACGAGATTATAGTGCACGCTTCATAAGATGACAGTGTGTCCGCGAACACAGGTGCACCCCTACCTCTCTGTATCCAATAGAACGCGAAGTCGCTACAATCAGAGAGAGGCAGGGACGTAGGCATTCAAGAACCTGAAAGATTACCTGTTAGGTGACCGCTGCGGCGACAGAGCTGGCGACAATTGGGGTGAGTCAAGCCGGTGCGAGCGAACCGGTCTGAATGCGCGCGGCTCCTCCAAAGCGCTGACCCCACTAAGAGCCGTCAATGCTCCTACGAACAAGGCATGTTCTGGGTACAAACAAATCACCTAAAACAAACATCTACAAATTGTTTACATGTCAGTTGTTTTAAGGATACTTATTAGAACAAGAAATTACAACGAAAGAAAACAAGCAGATCACATTGTTTACATGTAAGCTCAGAATAAAGAACAATCCATGTCTGTCAGTTATTTCATAGAGACATACTATTTTCATGTAGACATAATACTGGTAGAATAAGGAAGGGGAAAAAAAGAAAACACGCTGATTATTTTACTGTTTCTCGCGGTCCAAAGAATGAGATAATGTGTATCCAAGTGTAATTATTTTTAACGGGAGAGTTACCATGTTTTTGTAGTCCTAGAGTATCCGACATATTTTCGAATGTTGGAATGCCTTGCATTACAAAAGGCATAGACGTATTCTTACTATGAAATGAAGCGTCGTAACCACAGATCAGAAAACCTCTTTCTTCTGTTCTGTGGTCATTATATCACCTGGTGTCCACACACACATAGGCAGCTTTTAAGAACCCTAAGTCGCCTAGTTATCCTCAGATGAAATTGTAAATTTTTACTTTCTATGTCGATGAGCTGTGTGGTAGCGGCCCCTTAATAAAAGAATACTATCAACCCATGTCTTCTCTTGGGTGTCGTAAAAGACCAGTAACAGACTTAAGACTGCACTTAACTGCCAGAGCGGCGATAGACCCACCACCTATCACGCTGAACTCATGTGCAGTTGTTATTTGATGAAACGTGGACTGTACCAGTAGACTGTTCTTGCTGTCCTCATTGCCTAGTCTCTGACTAACCCCTATGGTCGTAAGTGTATACTCGTATGTTATATTGAGGATGATAGTCATGATTGTAGATGTATGTTATGTTGTATCTGTATGTATGAGATATGTCGTGGATGATATTCTCTCTTCCTTCGATGGCGGGAACGACAAACTATCTCAGATACAGTTGTCAAAACTCGATAAAATTATGTTACATGATAAGGTAATACCACAGACAAGCAAAAACTACTATTATGTCTATTTTTGACATATCGTGTATAGAAATAACACGAGAAAAAGGGGTTGCTAGGCCCGCTGGTGTCTACAGAGTCGGCTTTACTCAGGGTATCGTGTAGGATAAAGGCAGCATAGCCCCCCACAAGTAGCTCAGCACGGGGACGTGTGCTGGGGGACGATGGGCTCACCATGCTGAGCACATAAGCAGTTGTTGTGTGGCAGTAGACTGTTTTGCGGTCCTCATTGCCAAGTCTCTAACCCTTTGAGGACGATAGTCGAGAATTGTGTATGTTGTATCTTTCTGTCGTGTCTCACCTGGTGTCCACAGCGTCGGCTTTAACCAGGGTATCGCGTAGGGTAAGGGCAACCTAGCCCCCCACACGTAGTCAGCTAGGCGCGGCACGGGGGCGTGTGCGGGCGGGCTGGCGGGGGCGCGCTTGGCCTCACTCGCCCCCTCCGGCTCGGGCCTGCGAATGGGAACCCTTCTGGAGCACAATTTTAAGCTGAACTTGGTATACTGATTTTGTACTAATACTAGTTGTGGCTATGCATTGGTAGAGGCCTATGTTGAGCAGCGGACTGATACGATTTGGGGGTTTTACGAATTTTAGATTAAAGTACTACTGCTCTGAGGTGATGGTGATGACTGATATTTGTGACATTTTTATGGCCACCATATAGAACATCGTTTTGTCAAGGAGTTGGAGTTGGTAGCGGGCTGCACGAGGTCAACTCGAGAAGAATTTATCGTTACCCGCAACCAAAATCCGCAATCAAAATTTGCAATCGTACACTCACCAAAAACTGCCATTTCTTTTGTTTTAAAGACTCAAGTCACGACAATACAAACGAGGTTCCAATCCTGGGCTGTTCTTACTAGAAAATACTGGTGAAATCATTCATCACTTATTTGCTTACCGAGCAGCGGATAGCATCCTCTTGCGCGTCCCACCATTGAACATCGCCTTCACATCTTCCCACGCGTGGACTACCTCATCTGGCGGGCTGCCGCTGAGCTTCATGTGCCTCCGCCAGGAGTTGAAGTTGGCGGCGTCGGGCTGGATGTACTTGTCACCGGGGCCCACTCGGTGCGAATGGAATATGAACTTGTTGGGTGAGAAGAATAGGCCGCAGTAGGCGCATTTGATGCACTTCGCTCGGGACGAGTTGTATCTGATTGGGAATATAAAACCGTTCTATCTGAATAAGTTTTAACCGCCTCTGTGGTCTAGTGGCTAAACCACCGGTTTTAGACCCAGAGGTTCCCGGGTTCGTTTCTGAAAGCGGGGAGTAGGTATATACAAGTTGAAGGGGTACTTGGTTTGGTTGATGGTAGGGCTTGACTAGTCCGCTTGGCTAGCTACCACCATCTTATCTAAAGTCCAGCGCCATAACAACAATGATAATAGCATTGTTGTGTTCCGACAGTTTAGAGAAAAGATAGCCGGTTCCTCATCAGTGTTTGAGGATTCCGGGGTGAATCGGCTAAGACGGCTGAATGAGATGAATCAGAGTGAAGCTATGTCTTTATTACACGGCATATAAAATTATTTTGCCTTTGGTACTGTTTGCGCATGTCAAGTAAAAGGAAGAAAGAAATGTCTGCAAAATGTAAATATGGTTATCAAAGAGCTTATTGCCGACGATAGTGTTTGAGAGACAACGAGTCTGGTGGCTGAATAGCCCGATGGGAGAACGACATATATATATATATATATATATATTTTTTTTTTAACTAGTTGAAATGCCGTCTTATACGCATACACTGAGGTCAGGAGCGACCCCGGGTTTTGTTGGACTCTCCTCCCCTCCCCCCGCCCGCTGGAAAGAGCTCAACAGGAAGAGGGGTGGCCTACCCACTAAAAACCTAGTATACCATTTTGCGCCATGGGGATAGCTCGGGACCACGAACAGCAAGCACTGAGTTCCACCCCCGAAAAGAGAGCGACACACCCTGCCCTGTACATTATCATCATCATCATCATCAGCCTGTAAACGTCCCATTGCTGGGCACAGGTCTCCAACGTGTACAATAGCACATGGGGATATTGGGTCATAACCCACCACGCTGGCCCAATACCCTCCCACCCGGGTTTTAACGACTGTCATCTTACGACAAAAACCGGGACCAACGGCTTAACGTGCCTTCCGAAGAACGGAGGAGCTCGAGATGTTTTTAATTTGGTCACCCATCCAGCGACCCGGCATTGCGAATGTTGTTTAGCGAGCAAGATCGCATGCCGAACGCGCTATCCGCTGCGCCATCGAGCTCCTGCCCTGTACGGTAATCATACAATATGAAGAGAATCTCTTGTCTTCTTAATTAAGAACTTGGGTAAGAAAGAGCTTACCTAGCAGGCAGGAAAGCCCCGCGGCACCCCCAAGCACATTCGTGGTGAACGGCGAAGGCGAAGTCGTCAGGCAGCCGGGGGGGAGCGTTATCCCCCAGGAACGACTTGCAGAGCCGCTCCGCTTCACGGCGAGTTATCATGCCTATTAATGAAGAATATGATCATATCTTTATAACTGAAATTTTGCATTCACAATGCTATTTAAAGATATATAGGATAAAATGTTTACTAGAAAAAGAATTCACGAGTCTTCTGGCATCGCGGTAGCTTAACGGTTAGAGCAGTGGACCGGCAATCCAAAGGTCATGGGTTTGAATCCCATTCGAGCTTCATAAGACTGGTTGTTTTTTTTCTAGTAAACATTTTATCCTAAAAATATGATCACCAACCCGCATTGGACAAGCCTGGTGATTAAGCCAACATCCATCAATTTTAGCGATGACTTGATTGCAATCCTGTAGTGGGACAGTATTATACATACAGGCTGTTTTATACTTATATCCTAAACTAACTGCCGCATCTAAATGACGTCTCCAAAGACGTCTACACTATCGAGACTTAGTAGGTACTTACCGATAATTTTTCACTTCAAATCAATGATGATGATAAAATGATTAATAGAAAAAACAACCAGTCTCAGGAAAGCTCGAATGGGATTCGAACCCATGAACTTTGGATTGCCGGTCCAATGCTCTATCCTATATCTATATAGTGTGAATTAGCCTGTTTTTGGCCATTTAAGCAAAGTTTCGTTTTCAGAGCGATTTCTTACCACCACAGAGTAAACTAAAGTAAAGTGAAAAGTTTTTTTGATCATTAAACTAAAACAATTTTCGTTTTTCTAAGCTTTGTCTAAGAACACATATGGTTTAATAATAAAAAATCAATCTCGAAAATTTGCTATATTGCCGGTTATCGGCCACCTATTTTAGTTTTCGGCCGTATTTATATTAGTTTTCGGCCATGTATTTTTAAATGTTCAGTTTTCTGTTTTGTGTAAATAAATATAATAATTATATTTCGTATTTAAAATGTTTTTCTAATAACTCTCATTTCTATGGAAACAAGTCTCTTTTTATAATAAACATGGCCGAAAATTAAATATATAATCCAGTTGTCGGCCGTTTATAAAACATATGGCCGAAAACTATTCTTTATTCTTTTCGGACATCATAATTGGTGTGAGCGTAAACAAAATTTATTTATTAGGTATTATTTATTATAATTTTATTAGAAACGGCCGCAATCTCGATTTCACAGGTTCACTTAACATAGTTTGTGTGATTAAATCTTATCAATGTTTTTAATTTTTGTCCACATAAATTTTACCTATGCCGAAAAATAGTTTAGACTCAGTTGTCGGCCGTCAAAACTAACTAATTTAAAAGTGTTTTTCTTCAAATACATTGTATGTAAACAAGCGGCCGTAAACAAAAGCTTTAAATCTATTGAAGATATATTTTATATTTTACCTTAAATTTTTAAAGCAATTATTATATAATATTAGATATGGTTGCTTAATTATATTTATTAGTTTATTAGTCACCTTTCGGCCGGGCGGCCGAAAAGTAAAAAGCTCCGCTAAATCGCATCTAGTTTTCTGACCACCAAATAATTATACCTATAATATACCAAATACATTTTTACCCATTTGAATGAATTTAATAATAAAAATTCAATTAATTTTCTGGATACATTGACAACATCTTTATTTACTAAACCATATTACTGCTGTAATGTAACATACCTTGCAAAAATTTGTGCGCACTGTATTTTTGCTAATTTTAATGCACACTTGCACTGCTTGACATTCAAAGGTAAATTGCGGAAATAATTAAAGAGTTATTTATGCTGCTAATTTAGGGAGATGTTGGGTACAATTAAACATTTTAGGAGGTATTGAGTGAGTTAAATTAAATGAGTGGACTAAAGATTTCTTATTATATGGATATAACTACATAATGGCCGAAAACCAGAGGGGGCCGGTAAACCGGCTAAGTTACCCCAGCATTGTGAAGACAAAAATTTCAATAATAAAAATGATAATGATGTTATAATTGGAGACTTTCCTATAACAAATGTGTTAAGGGATATTAACGTTAATTTGACGCATCTGAGTGCGGCAGTTAGGGTACCTAGCCAAGATAGCAGCGTTTCTTCACACGACTCACGGTAAAATTTTAGCGATCGGCGCGGCGGGGTGGACGTATGAAGAATATCGTGCCACGACCTTCGATCACTTAATCGAAGACAACGACCCGAAAATACTCTCTATGGCTGGCAAACGATACATTTCTAATGACTTTATACTCGTAGTGTAAGTAGTAATAACAAAATTAACCATTGTTTGTCGAGCAGTTTTTTTATACCAACGAGATAACGACCCGAAAATACTCTCTATGGCTGGCAAACGATAAATTTCTAACGACTTTAGGATACTCGTAGTGTAAGTTGTAGTAACAAAAGTAACCATTGTTTTTAGAGCAGTTGTTTTTTATACCACACAGGAAGACTAGGACATTTCTGAAGATATCTATTCTGATAAACTCTTTTGAGAATTTCTTCATAATTCCACAAAATTGTACAAAATTCTCCCTACTTCGCGACCGTACTTTATTTGTTTATTAAAAATAAATGAATATTTTAAACTTTTGTGTTGCATTGCTAATTTTCTAAGTAACTATTTGACAATTTCATCACTTAAATTGTCAAATAGTTACTTACAAAATTAAAAGAACGTGTGGGGGTGCCGACGACGCCACGCATCCGCTTCACTTCGCTTGTGACCACGGCCGCCCGAAACGTCAAGCGGTAAGTAGATATTTACAAAATTAATCGTGTTAAGTCCCGTTTACATAGTTTTAGATTAAATGAATATTAGCCTTTTGACATCCAATATTAATATTAAAATCTATTTAATAAAATCTTCGATCATATAAACTAAATAGATCGAAGAATAAAATAAATTGGCAGGTAGCCAATCCACATGGGGCCAGCGTGGTGGGTTTAGCCCTATCTCATGTGCTGGTGTCCATGTGGGAAGGCCTGTTCCCAACAATGCGATGTTTATAAGCTTATAATGAATAAACTACTAACCGCATCGCCTAGAAGACACCGGCATGGCGCCTGCCCGCCTCAATATCTCCAGCTGTACTGGAGTGCATTGCACGCAGGTTATGCCCAGCGCCACGCGGCGGTTGTGTATCTCATTGTAAGAGAACTGCTTCAGAAGAGTGTTGGAGATCTGGGCGAGGCACAGCCTTTCTATGCCTTCGATTATAAGCGACACTATGGGCACCCCGTATAGGAGCACTGTGCCGACCTGGAATTAACTTGAGAGTTAGTACATCGTGGGTTGTTAGATATATGTGCATTAAATGTACTGTAGATAGAAAAAAAACTAAACAAGAAACAGAAATCTACCTTAAGCTGCCTACGTATTATTCCGAGTCTATGTCATTCCGAAAGCCGTTTTATCAACAAAAGCTATTAACCGATTACTCATTTAAACGATGTCTTTTTAGTACGAAGCTTTGAATTACCGATGGAACGATTCACCGAAAAACCTATTACCGAACATCATTTTAGCGACCAATGCGATCATACCTACATATTTAACTGAACATTATTTAATCGATGTAACATTTCACCGAATTTTAAGTGTAGGTATGTAGGTCAAAAGCCAGGTCAAAAAAAAGTGACTGACGTTCTTATAGCCGAGCTTATGACCTAAACATTTCACTAACTACCATTTCACGGAATTTTAAGTGTATGTATTATTCCTAAATTCCTTTCAATCTGGTTTCCGTACGGATCATAGTACGACTTCGGCCTTACTAAAATCACTGACGATATCATCATGGCATGGAGAATCGTCATCTTACTCTATTGACATTATTTGACTTTAGTAATGCCTTTAACTCAGTAGATTTGACGTTCTCCTCAGTGTTCTACGTTCTATTTGCATCTCTCCCTCCGTGGTTGATTGGTTTCAAAGTTACCTGATGGGGTGCCGGCAACGCATCCGTATTGAGGAATCTTTCTCTACATGGAGCAATATTGATTCTTGGTGTCCCTCAGGGTGGTGTCTTATCTCCCCTACTTTTCTCAATTTTTATTAATTCAATCTCACAGTCGCTTTTATGTTCCTACCACTTGTATGCTGATGATCTCCAGATCTACACACAGGCACCGTTATCGAATCTTTCACATCCTGTGGAAGTTACTAATGCAGATCTTGACATCATATTATTGGAGCAAGTCTTATGGTCTTGCTGTTAATCCTAGCAAGACGTAGACAATTATCATCGGCAGTCAATATTTCATTTCTAGAATCAAAGTTGACCTTCTACCTCATGTTAATTTCGCGAGCGCTAATATTCCGTTTGCAAAAACTGTCAAAAATTTAGGAATTACTTTTGACCAATGCCTCACTTGGCGAAGTGGAGGCATTTCGGAAAAAGATGTTTGCTGCTTACGGTTCCCTCAATCGCCTTCGTAATTTTTTACCGACTAGCACTAAAATTACTCTAGCACAGACTCTTTTACTATCCATTCTCGATTATGCGGATGTCTGCTATGATCTTTTGGAGGAACTCTTTAATAAGCTGGAGCGTCTGCAGAATCTCTGTATAAGATTTATTTTTAATTTAAGAAAATATAACCATGTTTCATATTATCGAGCTCGGCGTAACGGGCTGCCAATTCGACGGCGTAGGGACTACACGTTCTTTCAATTCTATATTCTGTCCTCTTTTATCTACGAAGTTTTTTCCTTTCGATCTTCTTCCTCTAGTAGTACTTTGCGATCTACTTACAACCTTTCTCTTATGACTCCACTTCACTCCATTGATTTCCTTTCCTACTCCTTTTCTGTGCATGCTATCCGGCTATGGAATGCACTACCAAAGAGTATCAGGAGTGCTTGCACGTTGGATTCTCGTTCAAGGGTCAGGTCCGGAGTCTTTTTTTCGTATATCATCTTAGTTTTCAATTCTCAGGTCGGGCAAAGTGTGATTCGGAGTTTTTGATTTACAGCCTGGGTTTGTGATCACCAAGTCGCTTTAGGCAAGTGTGGTGATAAAGCCAACACCCATTATTCCGACGTACCCACATAAATAAACATTTCCATTAAATATATTTACTATACGTTCGAGGACAATCATACCACTCATTTTTACATTTACTCTCGATACGGAATCTACTTACAAAATACAATATTAACACTAAAGAATCTTAGACTTTTTAATTAAGAATTTACAAACCAATGATCTGTTTAGGGTTCCGTAGCCAAATGGCAAAAAACGGAACCCTTATGGATTCGTCATGTCTGTCTGTCTGTCCGCCGTATGTCACAGCCACTTTTTTCCGAAACTATAACAACTATACTGTTAAAACTTAGTAAGTAGATGTATTCTGTGAACCGCATTAAGATTTTCACACATAAATAGAAAAAAAACAATACATTTTGGGGGTTCCCTATACTTAGAAGAACTGAAACTCATTTTTTCATCAAACCCATACTTGTGGGGTATCTATGGATAGGTCTTCAAAAACGATATTGAGGTTTCTAATATCATTTTTTTTCTAAGTTTACTAAAAAAAATAACTAGTTTGCGCGAGAGACACTTCCAAAGTGGTAAAATGTGTGCCCCCCTGTAACTTATAAAATAAGAGAATGATAAAACTAAAAAAAATATATGATGTACATTACCATGCAAACCACCGAAAATTGGTTTGAACGAGTTTTTTTTTAATATGTCACAAATTAATTAATAAAAAAAAATACAATATTATTAAAACATTGATCAAAGTTACAACGAACTACAAGAACTTTTATTGGATGTTACTTGCTGCTACTGAACCCTTCATGGGCGAGTCCGACTCGCACTTAGCCGGTTTTTTAGATTGGATTTGGATTGTACTCAGAATTCCTAGCGAATCTTAGAAGCTTTTGTATCTTACAAATAATAAAAGCTTTAAAGAAAGAAGAAACTATTGTAACATAATTCAAAACCTAATGACACTGGCAAGCTTAACGTAACGTAATAAAAAAACTAGCCAATGTCTTTTCTTAACATTTCTTCTAGCTGCTTACCTGATTAGGTTTAGAGTTCAACTGCAGAGCTTTATGTTCCGATCTGGGTTTCAGAGTCTCTCTGGGCGGCATAGCCAGGTTGGTTGCCTCCATCCTAGAGAATAATTGGCATGATATTAATTGACGATATGCAAGTACACATTAATTATTTGGGCACTCCGTTTGGTCACCATTCGAATAACATTTGTATAGGTTAACTCTTCTTTAATCTGTGGTATAGGTCGCTTTTGAATTCGGTATGGATATAAGTCATAAATGGTGACCGGTTTTTTTTATTTTCGCTAGACATTTCATTTGACTTTTTTAGCAACTTATTTTGTCTCTTTCCTTTCAATGTTTATGGCCCATTTAAAAAAATAGGACAACTAGACGAGGCTCATTTGGACTCCTTCTATGCTTTAGTTATTACTCTGAGGGTGGACCACAACGTCTACAACACACGCTGGTCCAATGCGGGTTGGTGTTTAAATATGAAAAGGACAAAACCGAATATAAACAAAAAACTATCCAATAATCGAACGAGGCAATAAAATTAAATATTGAATGCATGCACCATTACAAAACCCTGCCACCATCCATCCAACAACAAAGAGAGGCAATATAATAAAACGACTTAATTTACTTCTGCCGCTCAATAAACTGCACAGTGAGAAAGCGTCGAACGAATTGGGACAAAAGTGATCATTTTGTATACAAATAGGCAGTTTGCGTGTGAATTTACTGTATCGAATATCAATTGGGTATATCGAGGGTGGAGGGAACTAATGTTTGGAACACCCTCTTTGAGGGCGTACAGTTAAAAATCTGTTTTTATCATAAAAATCTACACTGTATCTTTAAGGATATCGTAATATTAATTTAACAATAATGAATTGGAGAAATGGAACTTTATTTTAAAAACAATATATTTACTTAAATAATTTAAAAAAAAACTTGAAAAAAGTTTCAAGTCAATAAATAATTATTTTGTAATCGATATGATAAATGTTATCTCCAAGTCTCACCAAGTGTTAGATAAGTTCCACTTATTTTATTTACTTTGTTATTTCATAAAAAGTAAATCCACACTCGTAAATACAACACAAAACAATAGCTAAAAAATCGAAGTCAATAGTTGCGTCACTAATTGGAAAATGATCTTATGAAAAATATATAACATATTTTGTATTTATTGAATATTTTAAATATTAAGCATATCTGTAATGTAACCCAAGAAAGAGAAAGTCCAAGAAACACTCTAATATAAATGGTACCTTCATTTAAATATAAATGCAATTGGTTATAGAAGCATCCACTCCAATATAAATCACAAAAGTAAACATTTTAGCGGAACGAAAGCGACATTTCAAGCCCCCTATCTTTTAAATGTAACAAAAACATGTCACCACTCAAAAGTGATAGATCACTTTAAACAAACCAGCGCGAGCGGGTATAATGTCAAAAATCAACATAGGGTTGCCGCCATTCACAAGGCACCAGGTCATTATGGGGTGTGATTAGTAAATTTGTGCCACCCCTGCACAATGGGTCGCGCCCGCCAAAATAATTGATTAACTTAAACGACATCACATTATTGTAATAACTGCATATGTTGCTTTTCGGAGAGGGTGGTGTTTCACTTTGATTCTGTGGTGATTTGGTAATTTCATTTGCTTAATAATATGTGTTAATACATTAATAACCGAATTTCAATTAATATTAATATCAAAAAATATTTTTTTAATTTACTTTATTAAAATGCTATATAAAATAGTAATGGCAACTGAATCTTAGTCATTTTAGTTTTGTAAGTTTACGTTAATACTTTGTACGTAGGCACCTACTATATTTAAAGAATTTATAAAAAACTAGGTACGTATACCATTAGCAATTGTATCGGTAGTTTATCCATAGCATTTTGAAAAATACTATAAATAAACTAAACTGGCACTAGCCAAGTTCTTGTGTTTGAAGAGTTTAAAATAATTTGGCTTCGCATTGGAATTACTAGCTACACTCGCTTCTCTATATTTAATTATTACTTATTGATATCAAAACCAACAGCTTTGTTACTATGTAGAAACTTATAGATAAAGTCAGAAAGCCAATTACAGGACCTCGCCGATAAAAATAGAGTAGCCAAAACTGTCATTTAGGAATAAAGGGGCCGGGAAGGGGGTTGTACTATCTTCTCTTAGAGCATTATTACTTTAACCTTACTATGCAACTTTCGTATAGGAATTTGCATCATCATCATCATCAGCTTTCATACGTCCCATTGCTGGGCAAAGGCCTTTCCATATGTTTAACGTCACATGGGGAGTTTGGGCCATAACCCACCACGCTGGCCCAATGCGGGTTGGTGGGTTTTAACGACTGCCATCTTTTGACGACAACCGGGACCAACGTCTTTACGTGCCTTCCGAAGCACAGTCGGGAATTTGCATAGTGAGATCAAAATAATACTGCTAAGAGTTGATGGTAAGGCATTTCATATCATATTGATTTAACAAAAGGATTTCTAGTTCTGCCTAAGGCATTTTATAGTGTCAGTTGTAATATGCAGAATTACCATATAAACATTTAACGCAGCGACTTTGTGGACGATAAACGTTTTATTAAAGAAAAATCGTTTGGCAAAACCGGTTTCAAAATATCAGCATTCCAAATTTCACGGCACAGTGGTTACGAACGCTCGAATCGCGAACAAAAACTTTATAATAGATTCACTTGTAATTATAAATCCCTTATTTATAAGGGCCATATGGTGTTGATATCTGCGATGCGCTCCCCGGGGCCGTACGGGATGAGCACATGTGCCACTTGTATCGGAACTAATCGTTTTTTGGGGAAGCTCGATACTTGCATGTAACCAATTACTGTAAGAACAGCAACACATTTTTTATTCTATTTCATATGTTTTTAAAATTTCTGCATCACGGCAATTCTTGCTGTAAATTAATTAGGGGTGTGATCAACTAACACTGTCATTAGCTTCTTAGATAATAAATAAATTCCACAACTATTACACCAAGCATAGATAGAAACAAATATGATCAAATGAACGGCCCCTCGAAGCATGAAGTTGTTTTTTTATGTGTTCCGATTGTGCTCGAGTTGCTTTTACTAGCTTCATCTTTAACAAAGGTAAGTTTTCCTTGCATCTATCATTGTCATCATTTTTGATGGATTATCACAACAACATCCAACTTAGCGATATCAAAACTTTACACGTTTCTTTTGTTGTCAAATAAATGTCCATACAAACCACACAAGAGTCTTCCACTTAAATAGGGTGGCCAAACGAATTGAGGTATCGAGATTTCAACGCAGCGATCACCGCATTGACAACATGTTGTGCATTTCGGGGATAATCCGCGACTAAAGGGACATACATCTGTTTGCGTCAAGCGTGTGCAGAGGGAATTTGGGGTGACTATCTGTTGGTAGTTTTGAGGACTGCGTGTGTGATAAGCAATATATAGAAATAGTTAAAAAAATATATGTAGCCCCGCTGTGAGCCTGTGATTAATACTTTAAACTTTTTTATAACACAGAAAATACTTTTTATTGAATTTCAGAAAAAAGTGGAGAATATTTATGTAACCGTGTCTCGTAGCGGTGAAAGAATACTACCCTCTCTTCCCTTAGGTGTCGTAAAAGGCGACTAACGGACTAAAGACTGTACATACATCCAACAGCGTAGAGCGGCGATGGGCTCACCACCTGTCACATGTGCACTCGCTATTTGGTGAAAAGTAGACTACCTACAGCAGAGGGCTGCTTTAGCTGCCCTTATTGCCAAGTGAATAACCCTTCGGGGATAATAGTAGTGATTATATGTATCCTACTAATATTATAAACGCGAAAGTCTGTAAGTATGGATGAATGTTTGTTACTCATTTACGTAAAAACTACTGAACGGATTTGGATAAAATTCGGCATACAGATAGTTTATAACCAGGATTAACACATAGGATACTTTTTATCCTGATATTCCCACAGGAACGGGAACCACGCGGGTGAAACCGCGTGCGCCGCTAGTGTATGTATATTTAAATAAACAATCTTCGAAGCTACTATTTAGGTACTAGACCAGCCGGCCAGCATGCGCAACACGAGAACTCTTCTCGATCTGTTTTCTCGTGTTTTATTCATTTATCTCTAATGTCTATCGACACTTAAGTCATATGGATGCGCTTAGAACTCTACATAATATGTCAAAAATAGACTTAATAGTAGTTTTTGCATAAACTGTGGTATTTTTGTCTACAAACCTTAACATGACAACTTAAAATGATTTGTCGTCTCTCATCCGCGACATATCTCGTGTTGCGCATGCTAGGCCTACTGACCAGACTAGAGGCCAGAGTTCTCTAAAATTACGTTACGTAGGTATTAGCTGTAAATTGCTTTTTCAGTCTCTTGTTTTATACCGTCGATACTTAGACATATGTATCTAAGTTTAAGGCGTGAGTTTTTATAGGTATGTATGTACATACCTATATTAACTCACGCCTGTTTCCCATAGGGGTAGGCAGATACTATGGATCGCCATCTGCTGCGGTCCTTATACACTTCTTTCGCTTCATTAAAATCCATCAATCTTTTCATGCACGCCCGGCGGTTTTTGTCACTGCTTACACCAGTCTTTTGTATCAAAACCTCTAACAGGTCCGCGTAGCTTTTTCTAGGATGCGCTTGCGCAATCGTTCCTTCCACATTCGCACAATATATCTCTTTCGTGATTCGACTTACACTCATCCTTTCTAAGTGACCAAACCACCGGAGCATTCCTTTCTCAATTCTTGTCACTATATCATCTTTCTTGAATCACATCATTCCTCACTCTCTTGCTCAGTTTCACTCCACATACTATCCTCAACGAACGCATCTCTACCGCATTTATTCTGCTTTCATTCTTCTTCTGCTATACCCATGACTCACTTCCATACCTCAGTGTCGTCAGCACTCCGCTATGAATAGCCATTCACGATCACATCTACGGTTTGACTACTTATAACAAACACAAAACGCCGTTCACTAGGTTTCCTTTCCTAACATTTCCTTCTATATCTTCCTCACACTTTCCATCCCTTATCATATGCCGTCGACAGTTTTAACAATTCACATCAAATAAGTCATCACCATCGTCACTTCTCATTGCTAGGCTCAAGGCTTCATCGTGAACATAAAGCACAAGGGAGATCGGGCCACATAGTTAGTTAAGAACATCCTAACAACTGTTATAAACTAGCGTCCCGCCCGCGTCTTCATCCGCGCGAACATCTCGTACCCCGAAACGTATTTCCATAATTTTTGTTTCATATAAACCTTGTCCTGACAAGTACAAAAAAGAATTAGCCAATATAAAAGTTGTTCTGAAGTGATGCTCGAACATACATTTTAACATAACACACACAAAAACTGACTTTCGAGTTCCTTTGTTGTTTGTTACGCTTTCACACTTAAACCACTAAGCCGAATTTGATGAATTTTTGTATAAAGATAGATGGGGCCCTAAAGGCTACTTTGTGCCTCGAAACATCGATAAGAGCGAAGCGCGAGCAAAAGTTTGTTCTAAATAAAACTAAAAACTGTCCTCTTTCCTCTAAATACTTTTTTTGTAGCCACACCAACAAATCCTATGTTTTCGACCGTCACAGAAAGTGTACCTCCGAGATCCAGCGCCCTTTGTGCCCGATACTATTTAATCTTCATGAGATAGCATTTGGTCCACTTTTGGGACCCCAATTTTTCCGCTCCGTTGTTTGTTAGATAGTTTGCGAGAAAGTTGCCGAGGCAACGTTAGGGTCTTGGACAATAATTAAAAGATAAATCGATTTTGTTGCGTACATATGAAGGCTTCGCTGGAGTTGTTCTGTAGTACGCCTTGTAAAGGTACGTACGCCTTGGTAGGAACGTACGATTACGAAACCTAAGCTGTTACACACAATCGTTCGCCTAGGATAGATAGTTTATAAAGTATTTTTTGCTTTATTTTTTAGCGAGTAATTTAAGTTTATCGCTCAAACAGAGGCACAGATGAAGATGATTTAAGAAGTGCTATTGATTACAGCGAACCATTATCCAACTTTAATAATAAAAAAATAAAAAAAATACTTTTATTGCACACAAGAACATATAACAGAAAAACATTTATACAGTGACAAAGTACAAAGCAGGCGGCCTTATTGCTAACAAGCAATCTCTTCCAGGCAACCTTGGGTTGGGCAACTTTTACATAATAATAAATAAATCAAATTTAAATCAAAGTCAAACGGACTAGATTTGAAACTTAAGTTGAATTGACGTTGCTGCTCCACAATATGGAGAAAGAGAGTTAACTATTAAAATAAACTGTCCCTTAGATACTTAAGTTATTTTGTCTATTTTTTAGTTCGGTATTTTTTGATGAAGCGGGTATTTTAAGAAAAATAAATTTTTGTTTGGTTTAGGGTGGATTCGACCAAACTGGAATAAGGTCTTATACCTAGATTAAACGACGAATTTGTATAGATTAATCTCGGAGTAATTGTCTTATTCCAGTTTGGTCGAATCCACCCTTAGTGGGATACGTGTATTTACTCAGCCGCAGCACTTTAACACACCAACTCGATGGGGCAAGCGTGGTGTGTTATAAAACAAACTCCTATGCCCAGCAATGGAACAATTATAGGCTAATGATGGCTCAGCCGAAACCGCAGACAGGCCGTAGTACAAAATGAGTACCTACCACCACTTCTGTTCTGTGGTACCTACTCTTAGCAACAACCCGAAACCGGCATTCAAAATTCAAACAAAATAATTATCGCAACATTTGCCAGCACAATAGGCCAGGAGCTGGGACCTTTAAACAAACTCAGTTTCGAATTCCAAAGCATTCAGCTACAAAATTAATTCGCGAGGAGCGTCGTTATTTACTCTGTTACTTTGTGCGCTTAATTGGAGTCTACGGGCGAAGACATGGGGTTAATTCGTCGATTAATATTTAATCGGCGCTTTGGGCCCGCCCTGAATAGAGCGGCGGCGCGTTTTCAAAAACGCTTTAATATTGCAGCGCGATGTCGCTGCGCAAACTTGTGCTGTTGAATTGTTACACGTTTAGTTTGGCAGCTTTTATTCTGTTCTGTTCTGTTACCTATTCTTTGGGCGCGGTTGTTTTGAAATAGGTTACGTAACGTCGGGCAGTGCGAGATAGCCTTCTGTTTTATGAAACTTTGCATCGCGTTTTAACAGACAAAAGTGTGAAAGAACAAAGGCTTGTGGAGTTCTAACGAATTAGCAAAGGGCTATTCGGTTTTTTTTCACAATACATGGTTAATATCCTCCTTGGTCGAGTGGTTTGGACACCGGTTTTCATGGTGTCGTAATCTCTGAGGTCCCGGGTTCGATCCCCGGTCGGGTTTTTCTAAATTGTCTCGGGTCAGGGTGTTTTCTATGTATAATAAGCATGTATTTAAGTATTTTAAGTATGTTTATCCGTTGTCTAGTAACCATTTAACGAGTTTCATAAGGAAGCTTCTCTTGGGCTAGATAATTGGTGTGATTAAAAAAAAATATATCGAGCCCAGTTATTAGTTCGTTAGTATAACTTTATAACCGTCCGTTCGTTTATAACCGTGTCGCGAGCGCTGAAAGAATAGGCTAGTTCGTTAAATTTCAAAATCATATTAAAACGACACCTGTTTACCTATTTTATCCTAAAACTACATTAATTTTCAAAAAATCGATCATTTACAATATTTATTTAGCGTTTTAATTTTATTTTATTTTACCTATTTAATTTTACCGCAAAAACGCTTAAGATCGCCATCTTGAGTAAATGACGTCACACCGTGCCAAACATCCGTTTCGTTCGAGGCTTGTTCTTTAGAAATGTCACAACAATAAAATGACATTTAGCACGGCTTGACATCACGGTTTCTGATTTCCGTTTAATGTCATATTACTGAATGCGTATTAGTAGAGGTTCCGAGTATACAACGACCTTCACCGAGCGGTTAATGGATGAAAAATATTTAAATCAAATTTAATGTGTTAAAAAATATATTGCGAGTGGGTTGGCTGAAAAATTTCAGTACAGTATATGATTAATTAAATATTTAAAAACATTTTTTTTAAATATTGCACTTGTTTCGATATTAGATAAATTACATAGGTACCAATCGAAAGTATGAAGTCTATAGAATATGCAAACGTTAGGTTGACTATTTTTTTCCTGTCAATAACATTGGGTAGGCAGGTGTAAACAGGCAAGTCAATATTAGTAATTTGCAACCGTCTGGTTAAAAAAATAAAATTTATGTTAATATAAAGATAAGCTCATTACAAACACACACACGCCAAACCAGTGCAATGTAAAAAAAATATTTTTTTTACATTGCACTGGTTTGGCGTTAAATTAATCATTAATGGTACTGGACTGAAATTTTTCAGCCAACCCACCCGCGATATATTATTTAACATATTAAATTTGATATAAAATACTTTTCATCCATTAACCTTCTCGGTGAAGGTCGTTCTATACTCGGATCTTAGACTATATTAGTGTCGATTTTTTTCTTTAAAAATATTAATAATACCAATTTTTTTTAATGAATATTTGAGATATTTTGTTTCTATAAATTCTAATTGATCATTAGAAACGCCAATCCACCCGATTTATTCTTAGCGGACACAAGCCTTATACTACTACTACTACTCTGTTTCGTTTTTTACTCA
Source organism: Scoparia ambigualis (assembly GCA_963921215.1). Taxonomy (NCBI): domain Eukaryota; kingdom Metazoa; phylum Arthropoda; class Insecta; order Lepidoptera; family Crambidae; genus Scoparia; species Scoparia ambigualis. Next base: position 7,206,760 of record OY992521.1, read on the forward strand.
TGTGCCACCACCCCTTCTCTTCCCTTGGGTGTCGTAGAAGGCGACCAACAGACAAAAGACTGCACATAGAACTCACCACCTGTCACTCTGAGCACATGTGCAGTCGCTATTGGGTGAAAAGTGAACATAGTAGAGCACTGCTTTTGCTGTCCTCTTTGCCTAGTCTCTGACTAACCCTTCGGGGATAATAGTCGTGATTATATGTATGTATAACTTTATACCGTTGGTGTACTTTGTACATAAATAAAAAAGTCTTGTTGTTAGATAATCAATTGTTATTCCTAAATGAACATTAGCTATATTTCTCTAAATTACTTCCTTGTACCTACTATAATTACCAAAAACTTAACACATTGACTGCCGACCACTCGGACCCGAGTGTTCGGCATACCGTACCACTGGTGCCGCACACTCGGATCCGAGTGACCGTCCCGAATATTTTGTTTGGTTTATTACTTGCTGGTACCTTTGGCAAACGCGCGTCGTTTCGTACGCACACATAGACATGTAATTGAACTTGTAAAAACTTGCGTTCGTTTTGATAAACAAGCTAATACCTGTGTGCGCGAGCGCCGCGTTCACGCGCCTAGCCCGAGGATCCGCACACGCGGATCCGAGTCGCGGCGCGGTACATTTATGTAACGCCGGCACATGTGGCGCAAGTATTTATTACTAAAATTACGTGTATCTGTAGCGCTTTTGCGTGTGTAACGTTTTGTATTAAAAAATGGATAGTGAAGCAGGGCCATCTAAGCGTAAAAATAGCCTAACCTAATCTTCTCCTAACCTAACCTCGTCGTACTTCATCGTAATTTTATCTCCAAATCATTAGTTTATTGTTAATGTAACAAATTAATTTGTAACTGTTGTTTTTTATATATTTTATTGTAAAACCATTAATGTTATATTGCACTAATTATTGTTTTAAATTTTCATGTCACTCACTGATTAATTCAGAGGTTTTTTGTTGATGACACAAATAATTTTTATACTGTTGATTTTTTGTGAATCAAAATTAAAATACTTATGGCATTTACTCATATACTTTTTTATTTTAATTAGCAGACAACCAATTTACAAAACAGTTTATAAGAGTACTCAGATCCGAGTGTTTGTCTCCACAGAACCCTATACGCCGATCACTCGGATCCGTGTGTTCGGCTCCCCAGCGCCGACCACTCGGATCCGAGTATCCCCCTTTTTTAAGAGAAATATAAAATAGTATTAATTTATATTTAATGAATGCACATATAAAACATTAATATTACCAAAAAAAATAGTGTGGCACCTGGCGGGATTTTTGTATTAAGCTTTTGGCAGTGAACGTGTTAATGGGCTGCTCTTACTTTTCTGACAGCTGGTTTAGCTTAAAATTATGATTAAAAGGCAGGTTTATTCGTTTAAAAATTTAGAAACCGCGCTTTATTTTTCTGTTGTTCTAAAAAGGTACCTGTTTTAAAACTGAAAATACAACGCAGCTTTATATTAATAGACCTTATAGGCTTCTGTTTTTCTATTTACCTTTTTTGAAACGCCTGACTGTCGCAAGTTGACAACATCTCCTGACTTACCTGTACAATTCAGCTATTAAATATGTCACTACACCAACGGTGAGTCTACGGGGCGGCAGACCCTATACTGAGGAAATAATATAGAAGGAAGAAAATATTCGTAAATGCCTTTCGTAGAAGGACTTATCGCTTCGTAGCGTGATCGTAGTACGCTACGCAACTGTTTACGCTACGAATGCTACGAACAGCGAATTGGCTACGAAAATAAAAGCAAACTAATTATTTCATTATACTTATCATAATTTGTTTTTCAATGTACGTTTTGCCACTGCTGCGTGCTGCCTGATTGTGCAAAGGTCGCCCCTACTCTTTCAGATATGGTACTCTCTCGTCAAATCCCACCAATCGATGTGTTATTAATAAAAAGTCTATCCGCCCTATTACAGTCCATGCCATAGAAAAGTGCACAAACCACGCTAAGGTCACAAGACTTAGTATTGCTATTAGATGTACCGTAAACTAACATTTCTCTACAAAGGTAACCATTAAATAACGGTAAGATATACCTAAGCTGATTTAAAAATACCTTATAAAACCTATTGCTGCAACACAGCCTGCTATTAGACAAAATAAAAAATCAGAAAGGAAATGATCAAATCAATCAAATCAAAATTTAGAACCGTCTTTTTGAAACATTGCGTTAACGTTATATTTATTGCAGCCAATAACGACAGTGGGGAAGCGCTAACAAGCAACCAACTTTCTCCATCAAAAAGCAAGTTTAAATAAACAATTCGCCAAAACGAACAAGCGGCATAAGCATGCAAATTGTTACAGAATTTACTTATAAAAGTAATTGAATTGTCCGCCCGTAACGACATCTGGATTCTGGCGAGTCTGTTTTGATGACAACAAGGTATTACTTTGTTGGGAGTCGACTCGTGTTTTTATTAAAATTCCCCTAATATTGTGCCTTAGTCGACGTAAGGAACGACTGGTGATAACACTAGTGAGCTCGGTCACGGCTGGGATACTGTGAGGGGGATTATGTAAGGAATGCAAATTCTTTCTGACAGCAATTTCGTTTGCAATCAAACTGATTTTGGGCGGATTTAATTAGATTTATGTTTATTTGGTTTATTGTTTAAACTATAAAAAGCATGCCCGCATTATAAAAAAGACGTAAGTTGAAGTCCCGCTTAAGGTAAAAATATAGATACAATTACAATCTCCAATAATAGTTCAAGGCTTAACTAAATTTAAAACTCTCGATTTTATTAGTCAACATTTCATAGCAGTAAATTGTTCAAAGCCATAATAATTTGACACGACATGCAAAAAAAAAGCCTCGCAATAAGTAGTAACTTTTCAAAATGTAATTTTCACACGACGCCGCTTCTGAAGGCAAACTCATAAAATAAAGTTAAAGCAGCAAGAACCACGTAAAGAGAAATGAGATTGTCTTGAGTTGAATATCTTTGTGAAGTCATAAGTACCTGTGTACTTTCTTCCTTTGGGTGTCGTAAAAGGCGACTAACGGACTAAAGACTCTTCATACATCTAACAGCATAGAGCGGTGACGAGCTCACCACCTGTCACGCTGAGCACATTTATGCAGTCGCTATTTGATGAAAAGTGGACTATGGCAGAGGACTGCTTTTGCGGTCCTCATTGCCTAGTCCATAGATAATACATATAGACTGGTGCCTAGTCTCTGACTAACCCTTCGGGAATAATAATCGTGATTATATATATGTATAGATGTAAGTACCCAAGTACTTTTAAGTGGTTATTTGTTACTGTCATTTTATTTTATTTATTTATTTATTTTATTCCCTCAAAAGTTTGTACAATGGTTCTTAACAATAATTTGTAGTTACTTAAATAGATTACTAACATTAATTTTGAAGTTCACTACATTTCCACTTACTACATAACACTTATTCATATTTAACAATGTCGTTCAAACCACAAACAGATTGTAAGAAGAACCACTGAGTATGAAATATATACCCTCCGTATTAGTAATATTTTTACTGGGCAACGGTAGTTGTTGTTGTTACTTAAGTGGTGACCGTCGGGATAGTTAACGTTATAATTATATCAAGGGGAAAACGTCGGTGAACGTACTCTGAGACGGTCTCTTGAAAGCTCTGGTCAAGCGTATCCTAAACTAACGGGCATGTATGAAGAACGGTATGAGAGTAAATGAAACAAAATAAGTGTGTCAGACATTTGCTGTGATTGCTACGATCAGCGAATGGAAAGGTAAAGAAACGTCAGAGTAACGGGTGTAATGTATGTCTACAAATTATATCACATGTTCTTTTTTATACGCCAAGCTGCAAGAGAGCGTACGGCCTGATGATGAAAGCCTTCACTACCTGAATGCCTAATCGAATTCAACATCCAGAGTTATTTGAACGGGTGATCTAAACTTTATAATTTACTAGCGACTCGCCCCGGCTTCGCACGGGTAATTCCCTATACCCGTACCCATACCTAAACAAATTATATTATACCTTCCTCGATATATGGGCTATCTAACACTTAAAGAATTTTTTAAATCGCCCCTGTAGTTCCAGAGATTAACGCGTTCAAGCAAACAAACTCTTCAGCTTAATAACATTAGTATAGATATACTCGTAGATTTTCACTTATGTACGTGTCGCATCGTTTAAATGCATTTTGTAACCATTTTTGTTATGTATATCATTTTAAATTTTTATAAAATAAGTCGTTTGATGAACTCGCGTTTATGATTGTATATTTGTTATATAATCCTGACAATTTAAATCTTTTACAAATAAAAATCTATAATGTAGTAAGTAAATAAGTTAATATTAAAGTACGGCATTAAAAAACACAATATATTTATTTATTTAAAGGACTAAACAAAAGGAACTAGAGCAAAATCTATCCTACGTTTTTGGTCTACCGACATTAAATGTAAATTGAACTCAATTAAAATACTAGTTTATTTGCCTAATCTCGCCGGAGCGGGGGGTCTAGTCCCAAAAATCCTCAACTTAACAGGCAGGTGGCATGAAGTTAATGTAGATATAATGAATTCGCTGCGAATCGCCCGGCCCCTGTTTGTCTTTCAATTAGGAGGCCTCGAGAGAGCCCGCCCCGCCCTCACCCCCGCTCGGTGCCTTTACACGGAAAGCAACAACGTAAACAGGGATGCCCCTTGTAGTTGTGAAAAAAAACAGCAGTATTTTTGACAACGAAAGCATTTGTTAGGCTTTTCACAACGTTGACATAGAAACATATAAATTTCTTAAACGTCTTAACCCAAACAATGGCTACGTAATTTTAACGAAAAGAAAAAGCCGCAACAAACTCGGCATATGCTCTTTTTTCTCTAGTTCACTTTAGTATTTTTTTTTACAACCAAAACTGAAAAGACCGATATTGTTTTCTAAAGTTTACGCATAAGCCCCTTCGTACACAAGGCCACGCAAATCTTCGATACTCGACGATTTTAGTCTCCAAGCGACTACCGCCATACAAATACCGAATGTCGGCGACGCGACTCGTGTACGAACCTCAATGGATTTGTATGGTGGTAGTCGCTTGGAGACTAAAATCGTCGAGTATCGAAGATTTGCGTAGCCTTGTGTACGAAAGGGCTAACACTTTTTTCCCAAGAGCGATATTGTGCAATGTAATACAATAAAAATAAACAGACTCTGCGAAGGGTTTAATTACAAAACGTCAGGACTAAGTAACTTGTGTGAAATAAGTAAAGGCTAAAGCAAACCTCACCGAGCCACTAAAAAAATCACGAATAAATAAACGCATACATCCAATAACGCGAACGAAGTCGCGGTCTACTACTACTACTACGGCCAAATTCTTTGTTAACAATTCTTTGTTCAAACAAAAAATTACAAATATTTGTCTAAATTCACTGAGATTTTTTTTTATGAAAGAGTAACAACCAGAAAAACACTAACAATGGTGTCTTTTTTTTTTAAAAAAGTGAAAATCCAAATACACAAGGAAATGTCAATAATTTGTTTACAAACATTCTTCATCGAATTTGGCCGTATTATCCGTTCGAATTAACTTCTTTTTGTTTTGATTTTCTTAGATTAAAGTAAGTAAGTACACAATACTTCATGAAAAGGTTAATTGTCACAGAGCCGCTGACAGCCCTACCCGCATCTATATTTAACGAGAATAGAAATTAAATCTTCCGCTTGTCTGTCTCGCGCGAATGTAATTTTCGCGTACAATGATTTTTCTAAGGGTGCCGTTCGAATTAACTTCTTATTGTTTTGATTTCTTCAGATTAAAGTATTTTTTTTGGCAAACATCACGCAAAGGTCGTCTTCTGTACTTATTTATTGACGACCTCCGTGGTTGAGTGAGCACGCCGCGCCGGTTCTGGCGTCGCCATCTCTGAGGTCCCGGATTCGATTACCAGTCGGGTCAAATTAGAACTAACTGTTCTAATTTAATTCCGGGTCTGGGTAACGACTTGGGTTCTTGACTTGGAAAATGTCTGATAATTGGTGTCAGAGAGGAAAAGTTAAGTTAAGTTAATTTTTGGTTTTATTTTACTGTACTAGCCGATGCCTTGCGTTGCGGCCACCGTAGCCCGACACCGAGGGCACCACGCGCGCGCAACGCACCCTAAAGCTTCTATTTTTCTGTAATACCCGATCTGAGTACCCTTCAAACCGGAAAGATATTATTGAAGACAGTATCCTGCCGTTTCGCAAAATATTTTTCGTCAAATTTTACTTTCCAAAAAACTTATCGCACTAGTTTCATTTCCCAAATGAATCTTTAGCATATTTACATTTCGCACTTTTATTCAGTCGGTCAAATATACATTAAGCAAACGTTTTTTTGTCAAATATTAAGTATATTCCAACAAGATGTTTGATAACACGCAACCTAAAGCCTAAGTTTGACAAATGATAATTTATTTTTACTGATACATGAATACAGGAGTAGGTAAGTATACAAATCGCGGCAAAACCGACTCCACGTAGTCATGTCTGCTCTACGCTGCAATATAAGCCCGCGTGGGCGCGGAGGGCGAGGCGGAGTAGGAGCTGACTGAGGAGCAGGTGGGTTTAACGCTCGCCGCCGTGGCTGAGGCGCCGGCCAGCAAGCCGAAGCTGCGGTGGTGAGCGAAAGTCATCAGCGACGATAAGCTCGCGTGGGACCGCCGGAGCCCCGCAGCACCGGAGCCGTGATAGAAACCATAATTGTGAAAAAGATCTATTTGGCCAAGTTTTTTTAATGCAGTGAATTTGGACTCTGAATATTTTGGGAAGAGTATGTTATGCCAAACCATACATTTGACTAAATAATACTTGGTAAAAGGAGATATTACCATGTAATTATTTGTTAAACAATAACTTACAACAAATAGTTATCAAAACTATTAAACTGTAAAATTGCGAAAAAGTGTTTTGACAAATGTCTTTTTGCCAAATGAAAATTTAGGAAAAATTGTTTGGGATGTGATACTTGGGGAAACGTTATTGGCCATACATTAGTAATCCATTGAAAACAATATTGCTTGACAGTAGGAATACCTACTAGTGTCAGAATCGTTGCAAATGGAATGCTTATGAATGGAACCTACGCCTCCGAGAAAATAAAATGTTACATCATATAAGTCACAAAAGTGCACACAATGAACTAATGAACTCTGAGCGATACATCAATAAAAAACTACGAACGGGCAGGTCTGGAATTATTTAAAACGAATTAATTTGTTATCTTTAATGTCGATTTTATTAAAACATGGTTAAACTTTCATCTGCGGCCGCGCCCTGATCTGTGCTTAATGAATAGAACATCTACGTATTGTGCTTCTACTGTGTCTAGTGGCCGTGTACTGCGTTAAAAAGGGCCGGAACTATGCTTGCCTACTTTCAGGAGCCTATTTAGTAAAAAGGATAAGAAAACAATGAAGAACCAGTCACTGTAATACGTTTTTTTTATAGACAAATGGATCGCCGGGTCTCGATTATGATAGAATAGAAAAATTTCATTCGGGGATAGACGTATGGCGACTTGACATCCGGAGAATGAATGGATGGCGACTAGACATTTGGGGAATAAGACGAAATGAACCAAACTGATTTCATCACATGTGTATCTTAAGTTTAATTATTAATGGAAAAGTGTGTAAAGTGGTTATTACATCATCATTAAAATATATTTACTTCCTACTTAAGAGGCCTATTACATCTCAAATGTGATTTTTGCGAAAAATGCCCATTTTTGTATTTGTAGTAATTTAGCAGTTGAATTTATAGTTTTTATTGAAATAGGATAATAAATTCATGCATAATATTACAAATCTCCACTCTGCGAGAATAAGCTGAGTTCGGCTGAATACGGCCGGCGCATCGCATTTTGTAGTAATTTTGCAGTTGTATTTATAGTTTTTATAGAAATAGGATAATAAATTAAATATAACATCTGTATTTCTCATGAAGTAACAATTATTCTGGCATAAATTTTGCTCAATAATGTTATCGTAGATAGGAGAATTCACAGTTAACTTTAAGCGATTTTCAAAGTTTTTTGGTTTAGAATAAGATTTTTTTCTATAAAATGATATCTAAAAATTCCGAGGTTGCTACGCACTATGCAACTATATAAGAGATTTTATTTTATTTCATTTGTTTTGAACAGTAGTTCAATCTAGGAGCTCAAAAAAGTGCCATCGCACATTTTATGAAAATCTCTCTCTGCTATTTTGGGTGTAATTAAAAAGATAAGCAAAATTTACAAAAAGCGAGGCCTCCGCGCACCATGCCAATAGCTATTCTACACTATTCAATAAGTCAAAACTGTTAATGTATTTTTGTTTCTAAGATCAAAAACGCCAAAATTGGCCATTTTAGCAAAAATCACAGTCGAGATGTAATAGGCCTCTTTAATAATTAGAGGCGATCGTGCAAGTTAAGCAACTTTTATAAGGATCGGTCCTTATACCAGGTGACCGTATTGAATTATCTTACAGGTTTGCAATTTACAAAAGCTATGACTGTTATTTGACAGTCATAGCTTACGTAACTATATTTATAAGTTCTTTTATTAAATTAAACTTTTTTTTAAAGTGCTTTTGAATTATCCATAATTAGATTTGCCTATACCTACTACCCATTCCGTACATTCATGTAAGTATACTTACCCGGAATACTTAATAGGTATACTTACCTCAAGAATTGAAGAACTGACTACATTATCTCTAAAAGTCGGAACACAACAATGCTGTAACATTGATGTTTTGGCGATATAGCTAACAGGTATGTCGCCAAAGCTTCATTACCTTTAGATAATATTGCGGTAGCTAGCCATTCGCACATAAAAGTCAGCAAAAGTCAACTTCAATTAGACCGGCGGCCTATCCCCTAGATTACAGAAGAGACGTCCCAAAAGTCAACGTCAATTAGACCGGCGATCTATCCCCTATATCTACCTGCGCGTCGCGCACCAGACACAATAGAATTTTTAATTGTCTTTGCCGATAGTCGGCAAGTCGTCGCTCAAGAGGACACAGACAGACACAGACAAGGATGACGGGAGACGGTCCAAAAGTCAACGTCAATTAGACCGGCGACCAATCCCGCCCTAGATCATAGAGACGGCCCTAAAGTCAACGTAAATTAGACCGGCGATCATCCCCTAGATCACTGAGACGGCCCAAAAGTCAACGTCAATTAGTTTATTCAATATGAGCCTTCACAAGCACTAATAAATTAATTGATACTAAACTAAAATTTTGTTGAATCTTAACTACTGAATCTACCACCAGTTCGGATTTTGGGAGAGCCTTCAACTGAGAAGAGCTGGCAAGAAACTTAAAGCTTTGTTTTCCCTTCATCCTACTAATGTTGTAGGATGTACAACTATAAACGCGAAAGTTTGTAAGTATGGATGGATGTTTGTTACTCTTTCACGTAAAAACTACTTAATGCATTTGGATGAAATTCTTCATACAGATAGTTTATAACCTGGATTAACACATAGGATACTTTTTATCCCGATATTCTCACGGAAACGGGAACCACGCGGGTGAAACCGCGAGCGGCCGCTAGTTAGTAATAAAAATTACAGTGTAATTTAACAATAATGAAGGTATAATTTTGACCGTAATTTATAAAAAAAAAATGAATCGCCACATGCGTTGCTACGCGCCAACCTCAAGAACGACTCGACCGATTTGACAGATTCTATTTGGTCTAAACAGAAATAAAAACAGTAGCACAACTTGATCATAGACAAAATGACTCACTTAAAACTAAAGATGAAACTATGTACTTATAAATTAAAAATGTCCTCCAATGTGGGCATGTGGATACTGGCATAAATCCCAAGAAGCATTCTTGAATTGCCAGGCTATCACGCTGACAGAGGTAGCTTACGTTGCTTACGTCACGGTTGTTTACGGTCATCACAAGGTTAATATGAAAAAAATGACTTGAAAATTTGTCACGGGATAGGTACGGTTTGTTCACGCGAAAGAAGTCGCTAGCGAGGTGTTCGTTATAAATAAATTACAATTAAATAACAAGGCAACAAACGGTTGAATAGACGGATTCTTTTTTCAAATTATTGAGATGTTGAAATCTTATTTCACTCGTAGGTATATAATTATAATGTCGTAAGTTAAGTAATAATAATTTTGTTATCTATTAAATATATAAGTATTGTCGTTACTAAGTACTAAAGAAGCAAGAAAAAAAGAGAGAAAAGAAAGCAAGATATATTTTAATTCGTGTTTATGAATGTTTGCCTATTAGATATAAAAAAAAACTTTAAATACTTAATTTTATGAATAGAACTTAATTTAAAAAGAAAACTCGACGAGAAACCTTACTTAAAATTCAAACTCAAATTTAATTACACAAAGCCTTTACTAATTTTTTTCGCTTAATAGGCTTGTATTTTATTTCTTAATATCCTAACCTAAAATAACGTGTCTTCGTTAGACAAAAATGCAATATTTTATTTCTTACAACTATTATAAAAAAAAAATGTAACGATATTCTTTTAAGTAGGTATTTATAAATTATTTCGTTTAAATAACTTTTAAGGTACCTATTCAATTCAACCCATGGCTAAGAATTTTACGTGTTTATAAGATATATATTAAATTTGTATTTTATCAGACTTTTCAATCCATAAAACAGTAAGTATAACATTTACAACAAAAAACTTTTTTTCATAAACACCTTACTAGACAACCGAAAAATATAAAATTCAAAAAAGGAAGCTTACTCGATTTCCGCGCTGCGCTCCGTCGTCGCACACACCGCCGCAAAAAGCACAGTTTTCAAAACATAACTACCGAATACAAAACGCTCGTCCGACTGCCACAGAGTAACTGTCCTAGCAAAAGCTGGCACAGCCAATCCCGCCCCGACCTACTCAGCCCCGCCCATAGACTTGCAAACCAGCCAACCAGATTGCCGCCAAAACCTTATTTACTGGTATCGCCCGCCCGCCCTCGCCGTCTCATCTTATCGATTGGACTACACGCCACTTATTTAAGGCGGCTGAATTAATTCTGTGATTGAAATTACAAGTATGATGGTATTAATTTGTTGCCGCCGCATCGCTCGTTTAACACGACTCTTATTATGAGTCTGATTCGGAATGTATTTAGCGGTTCGATTTCCGGCGCGTTCGTTGTAGTATGGCTATTACATGTTATGTTTAATGTTTTTTTGGGAACAAAGGCGATATTTTCATGCCAGTGGTGATATTTTATTAAATAATGATAAAAAAATACACGAATTATGGAATCGTACCTAATGTCGCTTCTGGTACTGAAAGGTTTATTTTCAGTTAATTTACTTACTTACCTCTTTTGCTTCGATATTTGTTAGCAATGCGAACCTGTGTATTGTTTTTGTATGATAATAAGATGAGTGATGGGGTATTGAAATGAATAATAATTATAATGCCTTATAGGTACCTACCTACCTAATTATACAGTAGTAGGTAGTTTAAAGTCTAAAAAGTTGGATTGCATAGTGTAATTATTCCATTTGGAGAGCATTTATTGTAGTAGGCCCATAATATAATAAAACATATTGTATTGGCATAGAGCGGAACATTCATTAATTAGCTCTTAACGTGTGACAATAAACTTATGAAACAAAGATGACTTTTATCAACACTTTACAACAACAAACATCGCTCAAGATTCTACATAATACTTACATTCTAATGTTTTGAGTATAAAATAATAAAACTTAATTAACGTTTAGCTGGCACGGGTACAGTAAGACTTAACCTATAAAGGAATAAACATTTTCATGAAAAGCTTCATGTGGTTCTACTCGCGTTTCGTTTACCTGCTTACATTTTGTTTTATCCTTATAATATATTTCGAACACCTTGCAGGAAATCATAACTTAATAATAATACAACGATTCATTTCTTGTGCGTGGTTAATCAAAAGAAAAAATAATTTGAAATAATGCTCTTTTAAGATAACGAGCTTACATATACTTTTACTATATAAACCTTTACAGTTAAAAAGTTTTAAAAAGTGACAGCTTTTGATTAAAATATTTCTAAAGTAGGTTTAAATCTAAAGTTGAAAAAAGTAAATATTACATGTATTTAATGTTTACTTTTTTTTAAAGAGCCGTGTCGCGTAGTCGATAAATAATACTACCACCCCCTCTCTTCACTTGATTGTCGTAAGAGGCGACTAACGGACTAAAGACTGCACATACATCCAACAGCGCTAGAGCGGTGAATGGGCTCTCCACCTGTCACGCTGAGCACGTGTGCCGTCGCTATTTGGTGAAAAGTGGACTATGGCAGAGGACTGCTTTTGCGGTCCTCCTTGCCTATTCTCTGACTAACCCTTCGGCTACAGAATAGATAATTCAGGGATAATAGTCGTGATTATATGTATGTATGGATATGTATTTTTTTAAACTTTAGACCTAACATTTGAACAAAAATAAATTTAATTGAAAGCCACCCACCCCTAACAATAGAAAATAATAATGCATTACAACAATAGCGAGCAGTTAATAAAAATAAAAACCATTAAAATTAACGAGCGTCACGTCGGCAAACGGAGATAAGTACGAAAATTCTCAAAAAATGCCATCGAGATAAGACGGCCCCCGACCGCGGGGCGGGGAATAATAAACGCAAATAATCACGGTGTCATAATAAACAGCGCCCGTCTGTCGGACGGATTTAACCCTCAATTATAGAATTAAGCCGCGCTGAAGGGTTGAGGGCCCCTGTTGCGTCATCAATTGACGTTTATGCCCAGTGCTGTTTTTGCGCGATGACGATATCGATAGATGCAATGTTTTGTGTAGGATTAATTTAGAAAAATAGGTGCCTAACATAGAATTTTGTAGTACTTAAGTACTACAAAATTTTAAAAATTTACTTAAGTAAATTTTTTAAACACTGATAAAAGAAGACAACCTCAGGCGGGAATCGAATTACGCACCTTCCGCATTCCGGGCGGCTGCCTTAACCACTTGGCTACCAAGGTCTGAAAACCTCCCCAGAGGTGAAAACTTCTAAGATTTGATGAAGCAATGTTGACTAAAAACATAAGCATCAGGCACTGACAAATTTCGACGGGTGAAAACCAGACCTTGGTGCGTGGTTCGATTCCCGCCTGAGGTTGTCATCTTTTTTCAGTGTTTAAAAATTTTACTTAAGTATATTTAAGCGTAAATAAACGCAAAAATATATAAAAACATATTTAAGCGTTAATAAACGCTAAAATACATAAAAACATTAATCTATAACGCAGCTTAAATATGTGTAAAAATATTTCTTTCGGATCTCAGAGGTGAAAACTTCTAAAAGATGAAGCAATGTTTACTAAAAAACATAAGCATCAGGCACTGACAAATTTAGACGGGTAAAATCCAGACCTCGGTAGCCAAGTGGTTAAGGCAGCCACCCGGAATGCGGAAGGTGCGTGGTTCGATTCCCACCTGAGGTTGTAGTCTTTTTTCAGTTTTTACAATTTTTACTTAAGTATATTTAAGCGTTAGGTACTAAAACGATAAAATATATAAAAACATAAATTTTATAGTAATTATTTTAATTATTTAGTAGTTTTAATATTTTTTCGTAAAGGATGAAGAAATTACTGTATTGTTTTTTACTAAAGATGTCACCTTAAGTTTTTTTTTTAAATTAAACTGAAAATCTGATTCATTTCGTTTTCAATTAACTCTACAAAATACATATTTTTCTTATACTCGTATCTACTACGAATTTTAAGTACTTACACGGTGCCAAAATCATCATAATCCGCCAGAATTGTAGAACATGTGTTATTTATTTTGACGTGACAACGTCTTATAAATTGGTTTGCCGGGTGACACTTCAAGAAACTGCGTTACGCTCCGCTCACGTTATGCGCTCACAATGAGAGCGAGTGAGAGGCACGCGTCCCTTCCACTCGGGCATGGTTAGCCCGCCTAAGAGCGAGAGAGACAGACATAAAAAGTGAAAGGCACGCGTCCCTTCCATATTATTTCATCCTTCTTCCTACTATACGAATGAATATTCACATTAAAATTATTTTACCACTCAAAGTCGTTGTCACGTAAAACTTTCGCCCGTATACCGACTTTACAGGCAACCAATTTTTGGTAGATATGAGTTAGTAGATAGCTGAGCCATTTTCAAATTCTCTGCAGGTAAATGTAACTTCTATTTCTAAAAACAAAAATTTTACAAACTCTCCAAACATTACTTTTTCCTACATCTATGCAGAAAGTAACCATCAAATGATATCCTGTAATTAGCCGCGAAGTTTATTAATAATTTTAGATGTTATTTCAAATTGAATGTCCTTAGGTGAAAATAAATACCACCATGTTACCAATACGAAGTATTTTTTATTTTACTAAGGAACTAATGAATCACAATTTTTTGGTATCATTATTAAGTACAGCCTTTTATCTCTGAATAACATGCAAAATCACATTTTGTTATTATTGTTAATGTTTATAAAAATAATTCTTATACAACTATGTCACTTATATCGGTAACAGTGTGGTCACGCAATAAACACACGCGCCTCCTCCCACGATTCCCGGTCGACTGACTGGCGTTGCGTCTAGTCTAGTCCATCCAAAAAAAATTAAACATGGTTAGGGACAAGGTTACCTGCAGAGAATTTGAAAATGGCCCAGCTACCTACCAAATCGACCAAAAAGGTACCTATGTAAGATGTAATACATATAATCACGACTATTATCCCCGAAGGGTTAGTCAGAGACTAGGCAATGAGGACCGCAAAAGCAGTTCTCTGCTATACCTAGTCCACTTTCACCTAATATCGACTGCACATGTGCTCAGCGTGAGAATTGGTGAGCCGTATGTATGTGCTGAAAGATGTATAGGTATGCAGTCTTTAGTCGCCTTTTACGACACCCAAGGGAGGAGAGGGGGTAGTATTCTTTAAATAAGCTGCTACGCCGCCGTTTTAAAATACATTAAAAAAAGTATGCGAATCTTTGAGTTCTTTATATTTTTTGTGATAGTTTTCTATTGCAAAAAAGATTTTTTTCTGAAACAAAAAAGAAAAAGTTTTTTTTTGTAACGAGTAAACCCCATAGGGAGTTGCAAAAGAGGTCATGTGCATTAAAAAAAAAGAATCGATATATCGACCCTCGTCTCGGTACTCCACCCTTGCAGCCAGTTGATGTTCAATACTAACATAATGAAGTGTTGTCACGCCGCACACTCTATTGTGCCCGCCTGCCGTGTGCGCGCACCCTTACCACCCAAGCCTGATTAGCACTGTACTTGTAATACATTGCTTGGCTAGTTTGACTATCTTAAAATTAGTTTTAATTAAGCAAAGTAGCGAAGCAGTGTACTCGGTACTCCACTAAATACTTACTCGTATAATACCAACGAGGTTTTACACGTATCGTTAGCTGCCTTTACAAGTTCACGGCTGATTTCCAGGAATTATGTTGGCAAAATTTAAGACCTGCTTACGAGGGATTTAATTACAACCGTTCAGTGGTTCAACTTGTTGGTGTTCTTGGGCGAGTAATAAATTATTATATATTTTTATTCAATGAATGATCTTTAATTAAACGAAAGTTTATCGTTTGATTAAACGAAAATTCCTGGAACTAAAGAGTTTGATCATATTTGATTTATTAAGTTTATGATTTACCTAGGTACTTAATCACTTTAGTTGTAAGTATATTAACTAAACTTGCTATTTTTAATGTGTACGTAACAAATAATATTTGTAGTATAGGTAGGTTCCAAAGGCAGAAGTTTAGTGTTGCTTTTATCACGGGTTTTATTGTTATTTATTTATAATTAAATGAAACTTCACAATTGACACACCAATCATTCAGCCCCAAACTAAGCATAGCCCGAACTATGGTGACTGAATAACGGATAAACATACATAAATACTAATAAACATCCATGTCTCGGTCACAAATGCTCGTGTTCACCACAAAAACATTTGCCCCTACCGGGATTCGAACCCGGGACCGTGGGTAGCGGAGTCAGGGTCGCTGAGCACTCGACCATCCGGTCGTCAATAAATTATTTGTAACTACCTAAAATATAGTTTCAATACAAAATGAATAGAAAGAAATGTAAAGAAAGATGGTATAGCGACTTCTGTGTGAAGTAGGTACCTACTATCGTGGACTCCGTCGCTTTACCAGTCTAAAGGCCAAAATCCCTTGCACACCGCGTCGTCTATTTGGTACGGGCACGTACCCGGGCGGCCGGAGTGCTTCATACGAAAATTTCTGCAAATTGGTAAAGCGACGATGACCTCGATAGTACCTACCTACCTGTGACACACAAACAATCACGATTATTACCTCGAAGGGTTATTCAGAGACTAGACAATGATGACCGCAAAAGCATAGTTTTGTCTCGTAGCGGAGGAACGGAGGGTGACACGATTAGCAGGAGTAGAATGAAGATAACAGCACGATGAGTTCAGACGTATATTATTTTAAATAAATGGTTAGTTATTATATGAAGCACAATTTAAACGTTAGTACACACACGACTAGGTAAAGGTTAAGGTTATAACTTATTATTATTATCAGGACGTATGCCTGAAACTGCCTAGTTATAATAATGCACTATTCGCATATTAACAATATACAATATTTCGGAAGGAAAACAATAAAGTAGGAGCTCATTCTAGCTCCGCGGATGAATCTGAACTGAATCTACATCAAAGAGTAGAGCTATAATGAAAACAGAGGCTAGACAGAGAATGCAAGTATATATTTGAATTTTAAATTTAAAACTAAATATAAAATAATGTCATTCACAAAGAAGGTCACAAAAACCAACAAGGCTTTAGTTGCCTTGGTACAGTTTATTGCCACAGTCCACCTTTCTCCAAATAACAACTGCCAATGCTCAGCGTGATGGCAGTGAGCCCATCGACGCTCTAAGCTGTTGGATGTATGTGCAGTCTTTAGTCTTATTCGCATTTTACGACACCAAAGGGAAGCCGTTACGTCACGTTAGCCGACACCACACAACTGTGATTTACAGATGCCAGTTAGTTGTATCAGGGTGTTGACGCATCAACGAAGACGACCGACAGCCGACAACGGGATCCGACAGCAGCAGCGGCGGTCTTTTTGCATATCAACTATTATCGCATCTAAAATATAAGATCGTCATTGAAGAACATCCTGTCCGACCTGTTAACGCCATTCTGACCAGACGTTCGCCAACACAGGGTAATATGAACATTCCGTGGTTGTATATAGTCAATTTAAATATTATTATTAATTAAGACAACAGCTAAATTAAACCTAAGGAACAAGACTTATCCTTAATAGCTTAGACTAAAAAGCTGTTCACATAGATATAATTAGAAGCATAGACTCATCTCACCATAGACAAATAAGATTTCACTTAACTTTTGATTTGATGTTCGTGTACTCCTAACAAAAATTACTTTCTTACTTTAGTACATCATAGGTTATCTCAAGAAATGTTATTTTTTATCAGATCTACAATTAACATTACCTAAAAATATATAAATGTTACCTTTGAACGTTCACTAAATAAATAACAAAAAGGAAATTCGCTCGCGTAATCTTCCACAAACATCTCTTCGCCTACCAATTAATTGGGGATTTTTCATTTCGTTTACCTTTTAATGAATTGGTTCTATTAGGGGATGTGCGGCGTAAGTATGTAATTATGTTTTTTTAAATGTGAATCAATATTGTGTAAGGAATGTAAGGATACAAAAAGTTTTCACTCCTCTTGCTCAAAAGGACCGTCATTGTAGCGTTCTAGAGCGGGGCTAAAATAGCTTTTCTTGCCATAAGGGAAAAAGTTTTTTTAATTTTCTGTCACATGACAATGAGCCTACAAAAACGAAAAAGTATTTAGTCTTATGTAGAATAATCATGAATAAAGACTCGACTTATTACTGTTTACTTAGATCAACAATTTTTTTGAGATAGTTATTATTAAAGTTTATGGTAAAATAAGTAATCATTTGAATCTATGGACAACACAGACCACGCTTCAGCAAGAAAAAACTGCACAGTCTGCACATGTGCTTAGGTGGTGAGCCTTTAGCCCGTTAGTCGCTTTTACGACACCCAAGGGAAGAGAGGGGTTAGTAGTATTATTTTGATGAGCCCATCGCCGCTTTATGCTGTTGTATGTATGTGCAGTCTTTAGTCCATTGTCGCCTTTTACGAGACCCAAGGGAATGGAGGGGTTGGTAGTATTATTTTGATGAGCCCATTGCCGCTCTATGCTGTTGGATGTATGAGCGTCTTTAGTCCGTTAGTCGCCTTTTACGACATCCAAGGGAAGAAAGGGGTTGGTAGTATTATTTTGATGAGCCTATCGCCGCTCTATGCTGTTGGATGTATGCGCAGTCTTTAGTCCGTTAGTTGCCTTTTACGACACCGAAGGGAAGAGACGGGTTAGTAGTATTATTTTAATGAGCCCATCGCCGCTCTATGCTGTAGGATGTATGTGCAGTCATTAGTCCGTTAGTCGCCTTTGACGACACCCAAGGGAAGAGATCAAAATAATACTACCAACCATTAATTCTCTAAACGGGTTAATTTTTAATAAGATAAACCAATTCATATTGTATTGGATTGTTTTATTTTCTCGCATTCGTAGTGAAAACCAGAGTGTAACACACGGCGCTAAAAACCCATTAAAACTACCTCGTATATAATGGGTCATTTTAGCCACTTGTATAACAATCTACTATTAAAATAATATGGAGGAACCACATCTTTTATAATTATAAGATCACAATATTTACTTATAAATTATTTAAGTGTTGTAAAACTATAAAATTGTAAGAAATAAAACAAAGTCCAAATAGAATACTAAAAAATTGTAAAGTTTAAATAACCATCGTATAAACTCGGAAGAAAAAAAAATGTTGTAAATTGTGAAAGTACTTAAAGAACTGTAAAGAACTATTGAACATTGTAATATGAAATGTAACCACTCTAAAATCTTACTAATGTTTCTCTCCTATTATGACTATAATAATTTGTCAATTAATTAATGGGACTGGATGTCCTTCATACGGGTCATTCTTTGACCCAGTAAGGTACACAACAATACACAATATTTATACGAGTATAGTCATAAGTTCAATAATTTAACTGTCATACCTATTACTTGTAAGATTTTATGTACAAACGTTGGCGATAATAAACTTTATTATTATTATTATATAAAAGTAAATTTGT
Source organism: Scoparia ambigualis (assembly GCA_963921215.1). NCBI lineage: Eukaryota > Metazoa > Arthropoda > Insecta > Lepidoptera > Crambidae > Scoparia > Scoparia ambigualis. The sequence continues at coordinate 7,226,018 of OY992521.1, forward strand.
CATGTAAGTGAATGTATAATTTTTTTTGAGAATAAAGTTTTTTAAACCGATATTATGATGCCGTTGGTCCCGGTGCTTGTCGTAAGATGGCAGCCGTTAAAACCCACCCAACCCGTATTTGGCAAGCATGGTGGGTTATGGCCCAATTTCTCCATGTGCTGTTGCCCATATGGGCATGCCTGTGCCCATTTGCCCAGCAGTGGTTTATAGGGGTTGGTGACATTTAAACACTGCTAGGTTCCGATGGTAACTGAGACCAAGGTGTTAACATGTTTTCCGATGCAAAGAGGAGTATGGCATATGTTAATCTGGTGACCTCTTGACGACCTCCGTGATCGAATGATTAGGACGACGGTTCTAACGTCGCCAACTGTGAGGTCCCCGGTTCGATTCCCGGTCGGGTCAAACTAGAAATTACTATTTTTCTAAACCGTGTCCTCTTCCTTTGGGTGTCGTATAAGGCGACTAACGGACTAAAGACTTATTTACTTACATCTACAGCATAGAGCGGCGATGGGCTCACCACCTGTCACGCTGAGCATATGTGCAGTCACTATTTGGTGAAAAGTGGACTATGGTAGAGGACTGCTTTTGCTGTCCTCATTGCCTAGTCTCTGATTAACCCATGGGGGTAGTCGTGATTATATGTATGTACTCGTATGTATTTTTCTAGTAGTCTTAGTTTAATTATAATAAGTAAGTAATAAAATAAGTAAATAATAACTAATCAATAAAAACATATTTTAAAATAAGCCTAATTTTAAGACAGATAGGTGAACCACAGTCATTTCATTTTAATTTCGTGTAACAGGTTAACCACACGCGTCAGAGTTTTTCAAGTCCTTTTCAGACCGATAAAATGTCTATGATTGCAATCTTCTGATAACAGACGGCACCTACAGTTTAACATTCCTCCCGGAGCATTGAGCAAAATAGAAAACGAAACGCTCGGTCACCCAGCCAAGTGTGCCCTTGCTGGGTTCTTTGCCATGAGTTTCTTGCCGGTGCATCTCAGACAAGGCTCCCGCCCCATAGTTAGGACTTACGAACCGATGGCATAGTGACATTCATAAGTGCTCGATTATTGTAGCCTAAATTGAATAAATGATATTGAAATTGTAAATGCAAGATGCAGATGCAGAGAAAATGTAAATTAATGCTATGTAAAATGCAGGCGAGGTTTATTAGAATAAAATGCAAGAGAGTTGTCGTATTGGCATCTAATAAAACACTAAAAGTAAAAATTCTTTACAAGTCAAAGTGCAGTGATCGGGCGCCGAGTACCTATAGTCGCATTAAAATCGGTCACCGTGTCACCGTTACTGCTGTTTAGTCATATTTAGTTGGATGTTGAAATTACTTATATTAAATAAATTTTAACATGCACGTGCATCGTAAAGAAATATTGAAAAGTTTCAACCACATCCAAGGTAGCTTAACTTTCGCGATCGTCGCTAAGAATGGCGCGATCGTTTCCAAATGACATCTAATTAAGCCGGCAGTTAAACAAACATTAGGGGTAAGCTGATGCAAAACAACGGATTAGTTGATGGAGGTAGGGCGGGCGGCTCCGGTGTCCGGTGGCCGCCCAAAGCCAACATGTCACTCATAGTGATTAAGCTTTTTGGCCACTCATAATTCTTGCTACCCATTTAATGGGCACGTAATCACTTTAATATTCGTTACATTACAGCCGATTAATTATGTTTAGTTAAGGTCTAAGGATTTACTTATAAACGTTAACTTAAAATTTGACATCCATACATTTTGTACATAGATTTATCTTTCTGTATTACGGCCAAATTCGTTATAGAGGTTTTGTCTTTTGAAAAAGCAGTCCACAGCCACAGTCCGTTTCACCAGATGAGTCCGTCGCCATCGCCGCCTATGCTGTTGGATATATGTGCAGTCTTTATTCAGTTAATTGCCTTTTACGACACCTTTTTCTGAGTGGTAGAGCCACGCTGCGTTGCAGCACGCATTGGGCCGGCTCGCCCGGCGTAATACCACCTTCTCACGAATATCCGGCGTGAAATAATGGCACTTGGTGCTGTTGTGTTTCGTCCGGCCAGTGAGGGTTCCGGAGGCCCATCCTCGCGCCTGCGATTCCTCTGGTTTTGCGGGTGTCCATGGCCGGTAATGATTACTCTCCATCAGGTGACGCGCCTGATCGTTTGCTTCCTTCTTTTATTAAAAAAAAAACCCAAGGGAAGAAGGGGTTGTGGAAGTATTATTTTAATGAGCCGCTACGCGACAATTCCAATCACACAATTTCCAACCACACTCCAATTACACAATTTTCTATTCAGATCTAATGTTATTATATCGTTTACGATATGAAGACCTCTGAATAAATTATTTACTATGTGGAGCCAAACCTATCGACATTCAGGAACGGTCTGTTTTTTCCACACTAAGTATCTCTTTTCTTCTACAATCAATTACCTATATTATTGTTAATTTACGTCTCTCTACGTACACCCACTAAATACGTAAGTTATCAACTTCTAAATGACCAAAACAAGGCCCCGCTAGCAGAGCGGAAAGTTAAAACATAGGCCCCTCCCCTTCGCTCCCTTTGGGTCCAGGCTCGTGGCGAAAATTTAACACCAATTAATTACGAGCCGCGTATTGTTTTCGCTTGTTGAGCATTTTATTTAGTAGCGTGTGTGTGGGGTGTGTGGTGATTGATTCTAGAATAGATGTGAGTAGGTGCCTACTGCCGATCTAAAATGACCACTTTGTACAAGTCAATTATTCTTTTCTGAGGTTTACGCTAACAACATTGAAATGAAACACTTTTATACGGATCTTACTCGCGTTTATTACATTTTTTGAGGGTTTGGTTTTTGTTCTGACGTGGTCACAGTATTTCATTTCAAGTTATTCTCTTGTTACGAAAACATTTTAAATTATTTAAAAAAAAAACCTGTGCATTCCATGTTTTTTTCTGTAAAAAGTGATAGGTACATAATGTATATCTCAATATGGCAACTTAAGTATAAGTGCAGCGATTGTAACTTTTTGTAAATATTAACCCACTTACCCGCATTGGGCCAGCGTGATGGAAGTGTTGTGGCACTTATGGTACAAATGGCATAATCTCCCCAAGTGCTGCTGGCCATGGGGGAAGGCCTGAGCCCAGCAGTGGGATTCCGACCAGCAGCCCTTTTTTTTTATTCGGCAACGGGTAAGCACTTGACCTTCATCTCACCTGATGGTGAGTGACGATAAGGCCGAAGGTGGAAGCGCGCTTCACCGGGAATCTTCAACCACTGAGGAACTGGCTATCTTAAATCAAACTGCCGGAACACAACAATGCTATAAACATCGTTGTCATGGCGACAGACTTAGATAAGATGGTGGTAGCTAGCCAGGCGGACTTAACAGCCCTACCACCAACCAAACCGAGCACACAAATATGTACCCCCCGCTGTTAAGCGAACCCGGGACCTCTGGGTCTGAAATCGGTAGCTTAGCCACTAGACCACAGAGGCGGTTAAGGCCTTACACACTGTCAAAGAGAGACTGGTCGAACCTCTAGATTCTATATACTCTTTATACTGTACCTCTAGTACAGTCGACGTACCTAGGAGAGTAACAAAAAGCTTTCCTACGATTACGTATAAGAGTACAAACGAAAGTCGCAAACAACATTTAAAATTTAAACCCAGCAGCAGACACGGCGAACTGACTTCGCGTTTATTCTAGATTAGTTCTTTCAGTTGAAATTCGTGTTAAAAGTTTCTGCTAGAAAACTGAATTCCGATTTAAATTCAAGGAATTACAAAAAATATTTAAAATTGACATTATCTACGCGTGTATAAGTTCATGGTAGAGCAATACGCGCGGAATATCCATTTTGTTTTTTTTTTAGTTTTGCATTAATATGACATTCATGACGCGACGGTATGATTATTCAAAAACAATTCGTGCATTGATGACCCTAAGCTTTATAAGTGTGGGTATGCCCAGAAATTATACCGGAACTCATACCACGCTTCGCAGCAGAACGTGCAACCGCCTCTGTGGTCTAGTGGATAAGCCACCGGTCTCAAACCCAGAGGTCCAGGGTGCGATTCCCAGCGGGGGGTACATCTTTGTGTAGTAAGTTTGGGTGGTGGTATAAAAATGGGAAAAATCAAATGCTGACCCTGAAGACATAAATCATAAATCGCGATATTTTAAAATATTTAACATAGAAGATTGGCCAACTGCAATTAACTGCATACACTTAAAATTCGGTGAAATGTTACATCGGTTAAATAATATTCGGTTAAATGTATGGTCTCTGAAATGAATTTCGGTAATAGTTTTTCGATAAATCGTTACATCTTAAATTAAAGCTTTGCAAATAAGGCAACGTTCAATTAAGTTTGAGTAAATGAAAATTGGTAAAACGGCTTTCGGAATTACCCGTTAAGTCCGCCTGGCTAGTTATCATCATCTTATCTAAGTCTGTCTGTCTGATACATAGGTAGCCAGTTTCTCAGTGGTTAAAGATTCCGGGTGAAGCGCGCTTCCACCTTTAGATGTCATTGATGATGTATGGACCTAGTAGTGGATAAAAAAAGATAGATATAGGAAACAGTTTTTTCTATTTACGTAATTGGGAACATATGACAAAAGTCCCAAACTAAATAAAGAGAAAAAAATGCAAACGGTCAACCCCTATGGGAATCTGTCCTAAATATATCATCCTCACCATCATCATCCTTCATTTGACGACCTCCTTGGTCGAGTGGTTTGTACACCGGTTTTCATGGTGTCGCCATCTCTGAGGTCCCGGGTTCGATCCTTGGTCGGGTCAATTTAGAAATTATTGTTTTTCTAAATTGTCTCGGGTCTGGGTGTTTTCTATGTATAATAAGTATGTATTTAAGTATTTTAAGTATGTTTATCCGTTGTCTAGTAACCATTTAACGAGTTTCTTCGAAGCTTTTCTTGGGCTAGATAATTGGTGTTATTGTAGGAAAGATTTATTTATTCATTATTTATTTATCATCATTGTAACTTTTGTTACTTAGGGGGAGAAAAAAGTAAATCCTCCTGAGTTTCTCGCCAGCTTCTCTCAGTCAAAGGCTCTCCCAAAATCCAAACTGGCGGTAGATTAGTTAGCATAGGTAGGTAGGTAGTTAAGTTATAAGATTTAACTACTGTTAGTTAACTTTTTTTATACACATACACATTTTTGGACATCAATAAATACCTACTTGTAAAGGTTTACCTATATTGAATAAAGCATTTGACTTTGACTTTGACATCACCATCAGCCAAACATTCCACTGCTGGATACGACCTTCAAGGAACAAACAACATCACATGGGGAGATTTTGTTTAGCACACTGGTTCAATGAATGTATGTATGTATTCATATATTCACAGACATTGTGAGGTGAGAACTATTCACTCCCACCAATCAATCGCCCCCAATCATACAACCGTTCATCCGTAAACCCAAACCTACTTGTTTAAATTCAAAACCGACTCCGCCGTAAAGGCTTACGGCTGTTATTACTGTCTAGCTGACAATGCTATTAGACGACTTAATAGCGATTGTTCGGCGATTTGAGAGATTTTCATGTTTGCTTTTAATATAATTGTGTAGCAGTTTATCTGGGGATTACGCGCTGTAATGCGGAGCGCCGCCGCCGGCCGCTCGAATTGAATTGTAATATGGTACCGTTATTAATAACTCCGACGGGGCGCAGGGCTGTCCAATGGCGTGGATTTGAATATTTAAATTGGTGTTGTCCTTGTGGGAAGGCCTGTGCCCAGTAGTGGGACTATTACAGGCTGTTGATTTAAATCGGACGTCACTAGAATACCTATGTTATAAATGGTACCGTTATTAATAACTCCGACGAGGCGCAGGGTTGTCCAATGGCGTGGATTTGAATATTTAAATTGGTGTTGTCCTTGTGGGAAGGCCTGTGCCCAGTAGTGGGACGATTACAGGCTGATGGTGTTGATTTAAATCGGACGTCACTAGAAATACCTATGTTATAAATGGTACCGTTATTAATAACTCCGACGAGGCGCAGGGTTGTTCAATGGCGTGGATTTGTATATTTAAATTGTTAACCCAACGACCTGCGCTGGGCAGCGTGGTGTGTTATAGACCAATCTTCCATAATAATATTATGTAGATAATAGATATCCATGTTGGCCTGTGTCTAGCAGTGGGACGTTAGGCTGATGTTATTAAAATCGTACGAATAGAGAGCTGGTAGAAATCGGACGTCACTAGAAATAGGTCACTTTTATGTCGCCAAGGTGAGTACGGCTAGTGCGCCACAGTTATTAAGCATTCGATCACGTTTACACATTATCTTTATTATTAAAATTTTGCATTCACAATGTCTTTCGAATGTGAGGGTAGACTTCAAAGTGACGCAATACCGCTGGCTTGCAGCGTATCGACTACTAGAAAAAAATAAACGGGTCTTTTGGGGTTCCGCTAAGCTTAGCGGTTAGAGCAGTGGACCGGCAATCCAAAGGTCATGGGTTCGAATCCCGTTCTAGCTTTCCTGAGACGGTTAATATTTCCTTTCAAGGATAATGAAACGGTTAAATAAAAGGTCTACCTCAGGTGGAAAACTTTTCTGCTTTCCTCTTAAATTTCACTAATAAAAGCAACAACAATACAATAAACTCACAAGCAAAATAAAGCTCAATTACTGATTGCTAAAATTTCAGTACCAAATAAATAATAATAGTACTAGCAGCCCGCCCGCGACTTCGTCCGCGTGAAAGAAAACCCTGTATCCCGTGATAAATTTCCAAAATTTTCTTTCACACAAACCTTATTCTGATAATTAGGAATACAAGAAAAAAGAACAAGCCAAATCGGTCAAACCGTTCTAAAGTGATGAGTTTACAAACATTTCAGCAATTGATTTTTATTAATATTGTAGATTAATAACAAGATTGATAAGCATTAATTGACGATTTGCTGATTTTGACACCAATCATGGTCTATTGTCCTTTACTCGTGGAATCTGATACTAAACTTTATAGAATAAAGGGTTTGCAATCATTGCCATCAAACACATAACTCTAGCAACCCTACTGCGGTACAATCGGACGTATTCGCCCGAGCGCACCATTTTTTTCCGCAAATTTTAAGCGTCTCCCTCCGCATTCCGCGAATCAGCTATATTTGTACAATAACTGCCCGCCTGGGACCGTTCCGGGGACAATAGGCTCTTTGTTTAACGACGTCTTTCTATTGCGACAGCGCGCGTGCCGAGTTTTTTGAATGGGGCCCATTTGACCCGCCCGAGGAGGCTTAGTTCGAAACACGGGTATTGTAGGGTTAACATACGTGGGTTGTTGTAATTGTATCTGCGGTATTTGACGTAATGAGCTTTGCCGATTTACCGTTTACAAATATGAAGGTACTTATAACATACCTAACAGACTTGTTTATTTTTAATGGAACTGATTTTTGGTAATTACTAAATTATACATATTTTATATCCTGTGTCAGATCCACAGTTGGGTACGAAACCATCTTGTCGACAAAGTGCAAAGCCGGATTTGTATGGACCAGTGGCGCCTTTTTTTCGAGCTGTTACATCGACCAAAAATTTTCATGCAACCAATAAGATTTATTATGGCAACTATACCTATAAACTCAGTCCGAGCGAGTAGTGACTCACTCGTAATTTAAATCATACCTAATGGAATAATTAATATCGTCACCGGTTCAAAATTCGCACCCCTGTGCAGTAGTACTTGTACGAGTATTTCAATCTACGAATAATGAACGTCAATGTACGCTATACGAGTGTTTCGGTAATCTACTGAGTGCACTCCCAGTGCGAATTTTATTCAGCATTCGTTCACGATTCACGACAATAAAATAAGGCTTTGGGACAGCACCACTTGGTGACAAACAAGGTGAGTTAAAAAAAACCATACATTATCGAATAGTTAATCTCGCACTGACCTCATCCCACCTTATCCCTTTCTTCATAGGAGTACGCGTGCTGCTCTCCAGAGTCACCTATTTACTGTCTCCAATATTACACCGCACATAAAGAAAATTGGGGACTCGTATCTTTGTCGCACCGCTAAAAGATGAAATTCTACCAGCAGAAGTCTTCCCTCCTTCCTTTGATATGGGGTTCTTCAAACGAGGCATTAAGAAGGCGCCTTGTCTGCCGGAAGGGTGAGAAGGCGACTGAGGCTTCGTGGTATTAACGCTGCACCAGTTTTCTTCGGACTCCATTTCCACTTTACAGGAAGAGTGGAGTAATTTAATTATTGGATAGCGAGCCAATATTCTAATATTAGTATTATAATCAAGAAATAAAATAATTAGGAGTACTTACCCATTGTTTGTGATTAATAAGCAGTAGATTGACCACAATGCTGTAATGTTTTTATGTGCTGACCTGCTTGCCAAGGTATGGAAGCAGGCGGACTTAAATCAAGCAATCAGCAATCAATCAATGGTGAAAGAGCACTTCACGCGGATCGTTCAACTACGGTCTACGAAGGAAATTGCTATATTATCTCTAAAGTCGGAAGAACACGACGATGTTAGTAACATTGATTTATGGCGATATATTTAGATAATATATAGCCGTGTCGCGTAACGGTGAAAGAATACATATACCACCCCCTCTCTTCCTTTGGGTGTCGTAAAAGGCGACTAACGGGCTAAAGACTGCACATACAACCAACTGCATAGAGCGACGATGGGCTCACCACCTGTCACGTTGAGAACATGTGCAGTCATGTGCATTTGGTGAAAAGATACTGAACCAATAACACCAAAAAAAGGTACCTACGTCGCGTGCCTATTATGCAGCCTTGCTTTCGATCCTGCATTGACTTTCATCATCATCCCAGAACTTCCCGCTGCTGGGCACTGGGCACTGGGCACAGGACTTCCCACATGGACAACATCACATGGACACCATGACATGGACAACATCACATGGACAACATCACATGGACAACATCACATGAACAGCATCACATGGACAACATCAAATGGACAAAATCACATGGACAACATCACATGGACAAAATCACATGGACACCATCACATGGACACCATCACATGAAGAGATTGGGCCGTGGCCCAAGGAGGCTTGGTGGAATCAAACCTCGCAATCGGAAACATCATCTTTTACAGATGTAAGAGGCCTGTGACCATGATGATGCGATAAACATAACCGTCTAAAAACGAAGACATCAGAAACAAAGTAATCGGAACAGCTTAATTCTGAGCGCGACCCATGCCTCCTTGGTTACTTACAAGTGGGCCCAAACTAGAAAACTAGCGGAGCAACAAATAACATTGGTCGGCAGCTAAACCGATTACCGCAGCCCCCGGTACGATGGCTACGGCCATTGAGGTATTATCACTAGAGATGTCACCGCGTAGCATTTTTTTGCGCACTTGTTTGCGGCCGCGTTCCACAAGCGCTCAGATTACTCACATTCACTGAGGCAGTAGACAAGTAATAGGCGAACGCTAAATTGGTCATTTTAAAGGTTTAAATAGCTAATTTATGTTACATCATTCTTCATTTATTTATTTATTTAATACTTTCTTGCACAAAAACAAATACATTTAAACACAGGTTACACAGGACATATACAAAGGTGAGCTTATCTCTAGAAGAGATCTCTTCCAGCCAACCCTAGCTGTGATAGTAAAAAATATATATGCGGGACTAATTGTGCTATAATAATATACTTACGTACTTAAACTAAATACCTTAATTAAATACATACACATACATATAATATAAATTATATACTAATAAATATATTAGTTACTGATTATCGATTTGGTAAAATAGATAGTACTCTTTTAATTTGTGTTTAAAACATTCAACCGATGAACTCTCACGAATGCTTGCCGGTAGTTTTTTTTATTCTTTTAGTTTATTCTGTATTCAATTATTTCCAGACGCCAGCAGGTCTTAACCATCTCTGTGGTCTAGTGGCTAAGCCACCGGTCTCAGACCCAGAGGTCCCGGGTTCGATTCCCAGCGGGGAATACATCTTTGTGTACTTGGTTTCGTTGGTGGTAGGTCTTGTTAAGTCCGTCTGGGTAGCTACCACCATCTTATCTAAAGTCTGACGCCCTAACCGCATTGTTTATAGCATTGTTGTGTTCCGACAGTTTAGAGGTAAGATAGTCAGTTCCTTAGTGATTGAGGATTCCGGGTGAAGCGCGCTTCCACCTTCGGCCATCGTCACTTACCATCAGATGAGATGAAAGCCATGTGCTAACTAGTAGTAAATAAAAAAAATTGCAATCCGCCATCTTGGAGCGGAGGGCATATTGAAATTATTACAATACTGAGTATTTCACATCGTATTGTCCCCAGAACTAAAGGTGTATGCAAAATTTCAGCTTTATCGGATGGACCAACAAATGGTCAAAAATGGTTTGCAAATTTTGACGGATAACTTACTTACTTACATAGTTACATACGAACAGTAAAAGCTTGTAAAAAAGGTCAACCTACCACAAAATGTCAAACTTTGACCAATAATTTTGAACTTTAAAATCAAAATCGATTTAGTTACAGTTTTGGATAGGTTGACGTGCAGGCGAGTCTACAAGTACTATGTGGCAGCGTTCGAATAATTTTAGCACTCACCGAGATTGTGTGAACTTGTATACTAATTGATTTATGACAAACACTAACTAAACGCTCCTGCGTTTGCCACTTGTCTAGGGGAGCTGAGGCAATTGCAGTTAGTGCTTTTCCCTATTGTACAAAGGAGAACGCGTACTGGCGTACAACCCCACAATGTTCATGTTTTGGTACCATATTTGCATAGTTGGTTCCTTAATTTTTTCTCATTATTTTCCAGTAAATGTTATATTTTTAGAAGTCCGGGGTAAAGAAAAATCTTAAAGCGAAATAATAATACTAAAACTAATAACGAAACGCATTTCAACTAGCAGATACTATACGCAAAACAAAAATCTGCTGTCAGAGTTGCCTGCCATAAAAATATCGATTAATCGATTTTGAAATCGATTCTCAAATAACTAATTAAAAAACCTATTTGTGCAACTATTTTAGAGCTTAAACCTATACAATTACAGACTTTTATCTTAAAATAGTTGATTATTTACTTTTGATATTTATAATTTATATTATTTTTAAGATTGATTTTCTTATCGATTTGTATCTCGTAAAAAGACGAATAAAACTACTTGCAACACTGTTAATGTCAATCATCATTGAGCTTTTGGTCAACGTACCTATACGTTTATTATATTTAGTGTGTACTAATTTAAAAGGTCCTTCCTACCTATTTTGCGAAAAGCCGCTTTGTGAATGTGCTAATGAAATTAACACAAACAATATTGTGTTGTGCTGCACTTTCGTGATAGTTTTACTGTCTGATTGGGTGATACATTACCATCACAATGTCGAGTATGGAATGCATTTCGATAGAATCGCAGGCGGCATTTACTGACGAACGAGAGTCAAGCCTTAGTCGACACTATTCGTTTTTGGTCATATCCCTGAGAGGTAAGTCGTACATAGTACGAAAATGTCGTCAACCATTTTAGACATCTAAACCGAGAGCGAGAACACATGTACATATTTGGTGCAGCAATGCACCTCTGTATCGGTTACTACTAATATTCTACTATTGTGTTGATCAATTAATAAACTAGCTCAGTATTCCAAAGGGAGCCATCGAATTTTGAGGTGATTTTTTTTTTGCGTTAAGAACTCCTAATTAGGATCAAGTACACGAATTTTTATCGCTGGGAATTAAATAGGACTCTCACAATAAATTATTGAAAATAATTATTTATAGGTTAACATTAGTTTGTATAGTGAAGTGACAGCTCTTTTGCCAACTTTCCAACGTAAAAACGCGCGCGTATATATAATACAATAGTAACAGAACCGAAGCATGGGGACGGGAGGGGGCTCGGGGGGCAAAGCCCCCCGCCATGAAATAAGTGCAGAGTTAATAATTAGGTTAGATTAGGTTAGTATGTTGACCAAAGACGCGCGAGCCGAGCGAGCGAAGCGAGCGTGCCGCGGCAGCGGCCGGCGAAGCGCCAGAAACGACGTTTTTGTATGTGCGACGTTTTTATACATACTTTCTCCCTTTCCCTACCTAAAGGGGGATTTTTAGATATAACAGAAATACTAGCTGCCCTACCCCTGTAGGTCACGTGATAGGTTAGTAGCAATTTGAAAAATTGAAAATTCGATAAAAAAAAGTATGCGTTTCCTAGTTAGGCGCTTTGGAGAGGGGGAGGGGTATACGACCCCCCTGCCCCTACCCCCTCCCCTCCCCCTCAAATTTGGGGGTCCCCTTTGGAATTTAGAACCAATAAACTTCATCCATGCTCTTATTGTTTTAGGCAACACCTGATTATATTTGTCATGCTTCCTGGGAATTAGCAACCCATCCTATTGCATCTGAAAGTAAAACTACAAGGCATGTTGGCCATCGCCAAGACGAGTTGTATGTGGACGTTCTATTTTAAGAATGAGCAGACGAAGAGTTTTCTTTCAAGTGCCAAATGAAGAGGAACAAAGGATGACTAACATAATTTCGAATTTGATTAGACCACGAGAGGTAACACCTTACATGTATTTACTTATTGACTACCTCCGTGGTGGAGTAATATGTACAATGGTTTTCGTGGTGATACCTACTCTGAGTTCCTGGGTTTGAATCCCAGTAGGGGCAAATGTTTCTATGACGAATACGAGCATTTGTACCTGAGGCCATGACTATTTACCTATTTAATAATTCTACTAAATACATATATATACCATACATTCCGATTCCCATCGGCTTCCCTATAAGAAATCCCACTCCAGGGATCCGCCATGCAGATCTTAATAATAATTATGTCAGTAATTAGTGCCACCAATGAGTTAAACATTCCATGTTTATTATTGTCTGATTTGTAAATTCTTGGCCGGCTTACCTTCGCCGTATTTCCCCAAACACATCCCTCGCCACTGTTATTACTACTATCACAACTGCATTTTTACCTATTGGCCTAGTATAACATATTACAAGCCTTCCAGTGCTTACTTCGGGGCTAGGCCACTGACTTCTTAAACTATCAATTTGTTACCTGAGACACTCAAGATAGTAAATATTTAGGTCAGCATTCTTGTATTATAGAGAGGTCAGGAGGCTAGGCTAATTGGTGTAAGATTAAAAAATATTTACTTTACACTCTGTTACTTTTGTAATTTAATTGTGATTTTTTTATTTCAGCTTTCTTTAGAAAATGAAGCTTGTGTTCCTTGTTGGCTCCGAGCTCAAAGAGCTTCACGTAGAAGTGGACAGCCAGAGTTTTAACTGCATTGTGGGGCTACGAACTGTTGGGTGCTGCTCACAGATTTGCTCGCCATGAAGGCATGACTAGACCTGCTCCACTTTTCGATGCTGTTATTTTAAGAGTGCCCTTAATTACTTTATAATTTAATATTAAATATGTGACCATACTAAATTATTGTTTTATTTCCACTGAGCAAATGCTAATATGGAAAAACATTACTTGTCTGTGTGTATGTACAATTGTGAAACTTCCCTGTAGAAAGACCAGTCGAGTTTCTTATTTATTTAAAATATTTCATCATATTTTTTAGAATTATATTATACTGTTTGCTTTTGATGAAGTAATTTATTAGTAGTATCTACTGGGAAGATCCTCGATTGTAAGTACTGTAAATATAAGTAAGTATGCATTCTGAGCAGTACCTAGTTGACTAATATAATATTCCTATCTCAAAGACAATTATTTTAACCACTAGCTTCCGCCCGCGGTTTCACCTGCGTGATTCGCGTTCATATAGGAATATCGGCATAAAAAGTAGCCTATGTTACTCTTCGTTCTTTCAAAGATCGACGAAGAAGGACAAATTCGCATTTATAATAATAAATATGTAGGATAGGAGATGATTTCAACTTAATGTTGGTATAGGTAGGTAGGTAGTCTACAGTTGAGACCTCTAAAGTGGGAACGTGTATACCTACTTCTATTGTTACATCTACCCAATAATATAGTTTATAATATCATTGCATCTACCTATGACTTTCATCATGTTTTAAGTATTTTGCTGTTATTTATCAAAACACAGATGGGTAGCTATGTCTTTTTTGTTTTAAATAACCAAGCACAAAGATCTGAATAATCACAGTCGCAGCAGTTCCTGATAGGTATCCTATCCTATCTATCTATCTTCTAGAATCTAGAACTCGGGCTAACAATACATAGGTACCTACTTACTTACTTAATTAATATTGAAATGCACTACATATGTACCTACCTACCTATTTTAGTTCGATTCACGATTGATCTTTAAATCAATCAATCAAGGCGCGAACGTACATTTTCAGATTAATTATTTATTTTGTTACCTACTGTCAGAATCATTGTCCGTCCCTCCCTGTCATTCAACTGTCAATGTCAATCAAATACAGGAAAAAACCTAACCTTAAAAAATTATCGAAATACAAGTTTAACTTTTAAACCCCAACATTTAAAATTCTGTTAATTTATGTAGTAATTCTCAATAATATAATCTACCAAATGTGTAAGTCTCATTGCCAAACATGAAAATTGTAGGCCTGTACAAAATTTCCATAGTACCCTGCCATTGTCCTTTAACTTGGGAACAGAATAAACGCATATTTGACTTAAATTTATTATTATATAATTTATTATGCCGTCATAGTGACACTATTTTATTTTTTGATATTAATAAGTTTATTAATAATTTTAGTTTGACTTCAGATGGTATGTATCTGTCGAAGAAGTGTAGGACTCGAATAGCTATTTTTTTAGCTTACAATATACATGATACAGTTATACCTGGTATAACTAAGTCTGTTATTGACAATAATATCATCATTAGTAGTTCTACTAATGCATCCTTCACAACTAGTAGTAAGATGACCTCTTGTTTAAACTGAGGTCTAAGACAAAAGCCAAGTCCACTTACATTAATATTATACATCAAAATATTCAGGGTTTGGCTGGCAAAGAATTAGAATTAGAATTAATTGCAAAAAGTCAGGCTATTCATATATTTTGTGTAACTGAGCATTGGCTAAAAAGTCATGACAAGTCTTTCCAAGTAAATAATTTCCAACTAGCAAGCGCGTACGTACGAATCAAAGCTATTCACGGCGGTTTTCTAATTCTAGTTAGTAATAATATTAAATACAAGGAACGCAACGACATTGTATGTTTTTCAAAGAAGCGTAACATTGAGCTATCATGTGTAGAATTCAATAGTTTTGTGTATACCGGCCCCCATTGGGTAATTTTGATTTATTTGAGTCTGTGATGGAAAATGAACTTAATAAAATAAAATTGAAAAATAAATTTGTTGTAGTAGGTATGTGGGGATTTTAATGTAAATATTTTAGAAAACACTTCAGGCAGTGTTCGTCTTCTTGCTTTATTTGAATGCTTTAATCTAAGAAATCTATTTCTTGAACCCACTAGAATAACTTCACATTCGGCCACCTGTCTCGATAATATTTTTACAGACTATGACCCTGTCTCTAAGTCAGTTATTAGTAGTCTTACGTCTGACCATTGCGGATTGAAGGTGACCTATGAATTTGATGTTATGGATGCGCCTAAAACTGTAACATGTAAACCTGTTACAAAAAAGCGAATGGAGTGTTTTAAAACCAATGTAGCTTGTAAAATCGATACTTTGCCCTTTATACATGATGATCCGGATGTACTATATAGTAATCTCTTTGATTTAATAAAGACAGAATACAATCAAGTGTTTACATCTAAAACAATTAAGTTTTCACAAAAACTTAAATTCTGTAACTGGGCCACGACTGGTATTTATAAAAGTAGAAATAAACTGTATGAGTTTTATAATTTAAGACAATATAATCAAAATTTAAATTTTACAGAATATGTAACAAATTACTCTAAATTGTTTAAGAAAGTGTGCACACTAGCAAAATCTAACTTTATTAAAGATAAAATTAAAAAATCTAATAATAAAATAAAAGCCACTTGGAATATCATCAACCGTGAAACTGGTAAATTAAAACCTCGGGACAACACTTTTACTCTAAAAGTTAAAGATAACCTTATCAATTCAGATGCACAAATTGCTAACGTTGTTGATGATTTCTTTATAAATATACCTGTGGTAACAACCTCAAATTTAAATTCATCACCAGTGGCGGCACAAGCCTTTCTCGAACTACATGTACCCAAATGTAATGTTTCTTTTAATTTTCAATATATTGACTCTAAAAACATTATTAAAACTTTCAAATTACTAAAAATGAAAAATACAGGTGATTTGTGGGGCATGTCTATAAAGATAATTAAAAATATTATATATTCTATATGTCTATCTATTCTATATGTCAAAACTATATGTATTTTACAGAAACGAGCAATAAGAACCATTTATAGACTGGGATCGCGAACTTCTTTGAGAAATATTTTTAAGGAAGTTGGTGTTCTTACTGTTGCATAGCAGTATATTTATAATTGTATAGTTTTTGTGCGTTGCAATATTAACACTTTTTCTAAACACGGTGATGTACACAATTTCAATACTAGAAATAAGTCAAAACTAGTAATGCCACTGTTTAGGTTACAAAAGGTTCTCGGCTCTTTCTTGGGGCAAGGTATACACTATTATAATAAAATACCAAGTACTATACTAGATTTACCTTTAGATACTCGTAAGTTTAAGAATCATGTAAAATCATGTTTACTTAGGAAAGGTTATTACACAGTCAAGGAATATTTAGAAGATAAAACAGCCTGGTTATAATAATATATTTACATTGTTTTTTTCTTAATCCATTATCTTTATAACTGATTGTATAATTTGGTAACGACATGTTGTTTTGTAAATGTCGTTACTTCTATATTATTTTAAAGCTGTGGAGTTTCTTGTGCCCGTTCTTCTCCACAGCTAAAGACTTCTTGAATGGGTGGGGTGGGTGGGTGGGTTCCTATGCCTAACCATCCATCCATAAAAAAATAAATGTAGACGATTCAAAATGCTTAATTTAAGCTTACTGGGCCGCAACTCAGTGCGCAAAAACTCGCTTCGCGGTGTCGTCTCTAGTTATAATACCTCAACAGCTATGGTTGTGTAAACTCGCCGCTCGTATAATGGGATTGTAGAATTATCCGCCGGTATGTAATGCCGCGGGTAGTAATAGGTATTGTAGTGCAATACGCAGATGATTTTTTTTTCATTTTTTTTATTATTCACTACGGGTAAGCGTCTCTCCATAATGGCATAAGCAAGCCTTCATCTCTCCTGATGGTAAATGAAGATAAGGCCGAAGGTGGAAGACTGGAAGTGCACGTTACCCGGAATCTTAAACCACTGAGGAACTGGCTGTTTTATCTAAATCCTACTATCCTATCCTACTCCTACTAATATTATAAACGCGAAAGTTTGTAAGTATGGATGGATGTTTGTTACTCTTTCACGTAAAAACTACTGAATGGATTTGGATGAAATTCGGCATACAGATAGTTTATAACCTGGATTAACACATAGGATACTTTTTATCTCGAGATTTTCACGGGAACGGGAATCACGCGAGTTATAACTAAATTCAAAGCTAATGAACCGTGTCGCGTGGCGGTGAAAGAATACTACCACCCCTTCGACTAATGGACTAAAGACTGCACATACATCCAATAGCATAGAGCGGCGATGGGCTTACCACCTGTCACGCTGAGAACATGTCTAGTCGCTATTTGGTGACAAGTGGACGATGGTACAGGACTGCTTTTGCTGTCCTCGTTGCCTAGTCTTTGACTAGCCCTTCAGGGATGTATGTATGTCAATGCTAATTACAAAAGGAAATTTTGATCACAAATAAAAACTGTGATCGCAGTTAGGAAAGCTTCTAAAATATGCGTGGAAATAAGTCTGCTTTGTACTTGGTGCTTATTTAATATTATTTTTCAATAGTTATCATTCACTATTGTTCCATTTAATTATTAATTATTGTAATTTATATAATTATAAGTATTTTATTTGTAATAATCATCAGTTGTACAATTTTTATTGATGCGTTCAACCTAAGTTCATTATTTGTATAAGTATAATTACTCTGTAACTTTATGTTACTAATATGGGGAAAAAATAGGATTCCTGAGTTTCTTGTTCTTCTCAGTCGCTCTCCCAAAATCCGAACTGGTGGTAGATTCAGTAGAAGATTTAAATAAATGTTAGTTAATAGTTAACTGGTTTTTTTTCGTTTTTGACGTCAATAAGTGCCTGTGACGGCTTACTTATATTGAATAAACTACACACATCAAAAGTGTCTAGGAATCAAGCATTTTTATGCGGATTTCTTGAGATTGAGATGTGGCTTTGTAATAAATTTATGATTTTATAAATTTATATGGATCCTTTTTGGTGCATTTCATAATTTGAAACAGGAACTTTCAATCAATTTCTAGTAAAAGATGAAAATCAGCTGTCAATATTTTCCCTATAAAAACATACAACGCATTGAAGACATTATTAGTGCTACTGTTTCCCTACTACTGATTAAAACCAACGTTTTTATGGAGCGGCGACGTCATTTAAGCAGGGAAGAAATGCTCAGAGCCGTGGGAATGATAGAAGCTGGTTCCCGGCAACGTACTGTGGCTTTAGCTCTGAATACAAGTCAGAGTGTTATCAGTCGACTTTGGACACGTTACCGAAGCACTGGTACCGTGGCTGAGCGCCATGGAGGACGGTATCGCTGCACCACACGGAGACAAGACCGATACATTCAAATCACAACTCGAAGAGCTCCAACAATAACCGCCATGATGTTAGCCGTGAGGCTTCATCACTCTTCAGGGAACTTAATTAGCGACCAAACAGTCAGAAACCGCTTGCATGAAGTGAACCTTCATTCCCGAAGACCGCTAAGGGTACCACCTATAGCAATGCACAATCGTAGGATTCGATATCAATGGGCTCTTGAACACAGAAATTGGGCAGAAGAACAATGGCGTTTCGTGTGCTTTTCTGATGAGTCTCGTTTTGGTATGAGACCGGATACAAGACGTATACGACACTGGAGAACCCCTGGACGCCAACAGCGATTAAAATCCTGCCAGGAAGTCCATCCTTATAGTGGTGGAACCATCATGGTATGGGCGGGTATTTGGATCGGCGGAAGAACTGAGTTGATTTGGATCAGAGGCAACCTCAACGCTCAAATTTATGCTGAGACGATTGTATCAGACGTCATCATTCCTCTACAAGTGCAAATCGGTCCCTTATTTCAGTTAATGCATGATAATGCACGACCGCACACCGCAAGAGTTGTAAGACAGACTCTCGCCGCAGCTAACATCAATGTCATGCCCTGGCCTGCTCAGTCGCCAGACTTGAACCCGATTGAGCATGCATGGGATATGCTACAGAGAAGAGCTCTGCCGAATATGGAGGGTATCCAGTCGCAAGAAGACCTTTTTTTGTTGTTGCAACAAACATGGGCGGCCATTCCACAGCGTGATTTGGATGAACTCATTTTGAGTATGCCAAACCGATGTTCTTGTGTTGTTAGTGACGGTTCGTCCGTTAGTCCGTGTTCGGTAGAAACACGGATTATTAATTGTTTAGGTTACCCAATAAAATTTTAAAGAAAACTGTTATTTCAGTCTTTTTTTCGAACTTTAATGTTAGTGGTTCAAATGTCAAAAATCCCTTTATTAGGAAAATGGCAAATTTCTTTATTAATGCAAAAGTGACTTGGTTTATCGTTACTGTAGACAAACGAAAACACTTTATTTGATGAATCCTTAAAGAAAATTTTAATTAATATCAATCAGGAGAAAAGTTATTGCAAAAATATATGTTGATCCCTAGACACTTTTGATGTGTGTATTTGAGTTTGAGCTCGACTTTGAACACTACGATGGCCGAGTGTCTAAGTACGCGGTCTAATAACCGGAGGTCTGTGCTTCAATTGCCAAAGGGGCCGATCGCGCTAAACAATTGCAACCAAACTACAACAGAGGGCTTACTCTGTTTCTCCGAATCGAAATTTCGGCCGATTTTCGTTTGCTATTTATAGCGCTTTCCATTATTTTTAAAATGTTAAAAAATTTCTACAATTTAATAATCTAAATGCCAAACCTATTTTGTATGAACGAAAGTTCGAAAAAAATGAAAACCGCTGTAAATAGCAAACGAAAATCGGCCGACATTTCGATTCGAAGAAAGAGAGTGGTCTCTCTGAACCGCAGCCGTTCTGCCGACTTCGTATAGCGCCATCGCGTGTGTCAAACGCGATAGCACTTTATGAAGCAGGTCTAACGACTGCGGTTCAGTTGTGGTTTGGTTGAGATTATTTAGCGCGATCGCCCTCCTGGTAGGTCAAAGTGTGTTTCTAATTTTGACGTGACAACGTCTTATAAATTGGTTTGCCGGGTGACACTTCAAGAAACTGCGTTACGCTCCGCTCACGTTATGCGCTCACAATGAGAGCGAGTGAGAGGCACGCGTCCCTTCCACTCGGCCATGGTTAGCCCGCCTAAGAGCGAGAGAGACAGACATAAAAAGTGAAAAGCATGCGTCCCTTTCCTATTTCATCATTCTTCCTACTATACGAATGAATATTCACATTAAAATTATTTTACCACTCAAAGTCGTTGTCACGTAAAACTTTCGCCCGTATACCGACTTTACAGGCAACCAATTTTTTTGATGCATAGCCGGGTTCTTGATTTCAATGACGGAGGCCTTTGGCCAGCAGTAGGACAGTACTACATCTAGGTACTTTACTTTTCAATAGTTTTTTTTCACATTATTCATATGATTTTCAACGATAGTACCTACACGACATAGTACCTATAAAAAATAACAATGCAAAGTAAAAAATCCACAAACCTCATATTTTTTTAAATTGTTAAACAAATTGGTGTGTCATATTATCTCAACATACGGCCGATAATAAATTCACCATTCCATAAAAACACAACAAACGTATAAAAAATGAAACGAGAGAGCCGAGAGACGAGACTCGCAAATGTTTTGTTTTGTAAGTGTTAACAGAATACATTTGTCAAAATTACCGTCGGTGCGGAATAACTAGCGGCGACCCCCGGCTGGCTCTCGTTAGCTGCCCATACAGAAGCTCATACATTTTTATGAGCGCTCTATATTATCCACCCATGTCTTGGACACAATAGTTATAGGCGAAAGGTCGACGGGGCGGTGTGAGAATGCTTAGCATTTATAGTATTGTTTTGTTTGGTATCCTGTAAGTAGATGTTTGAAAATTTTCATCTTTATTATTTTACCATGTAGCGTAGCGATGAAAGAATACTACCACGCCCTCTCTTCCGTGTCGTCTTCCGTGTCGTAACAGGCGACTAACGGACTGAAGACTGCACATGCATCCAACAGCATAGAGCGGCGATGGGCACACCGCCTGTCACGCTGAGCACATGTGCAGTCGATATTTGGTGAAAATGGACTATGGTAAAAGACTGCTTTTACTGTCCTCATTGCCTAGTCTCTGACTAACCCTTCGGGGATAACAGTCGTAATTATATGTACCTATGTATGTCTATTTACATAAGATCATTGTGTAAGTACTTATAGTTCATGTACTTATAGCTTTATGCATTATTGACATCAAATTAGTACTGACATAACCTATCCTATCTCTATCTACCTAAATGTAATATCATTGGATAAGATGTTGGTAGCTAGCCAGCTGCATTTGAAACAAGCTCGACCTAGGTTGATACCAAGCTGAGTATCCCCGTTGTACCCCCGTTGCGAATAGAACCCAAGACTACTTGGTCTGAGACCGGTGGTCTAACCAATAGACCACACAGGCGCTAGGCGGTAGCTACATAGGTTAAAGTTAACTTAATACTTACTAAAAAACAATAATAACTAATACTAAAAGGTCTAAACTAAAAGGTCCTGAGTCATTTTTTACGTATAAAGGGTTTAATCGTTAAGTGTACACAGGCGATTATTCCGAAACTATGAGAGATATAAAAAACTTAAAACTGATAACGAAAGTACGTTATCTAATGAGTAAAATGGCTTCAATAACTTTTTAAAAATCAAACGAGAAGTATCCAAAATTTTGACATTAAACCCTCCCATACATTTAGTATGAGATTACCAAAATTACCAAAATGTGAGAGGATTGCGCAATGTTTAGATCTGTTTAACAGCATACTGGACATGAATTTTGATATATTATTATTTACCGAAACGTGGTTGCAGTGCGACGTACTAGATAGCGAGTTGTGCGATGCGCGATATGATATTTTTCGCTGCGACAGAAACTTAGCTTTATGGAATAAGAGCACTAAAGGTGGGGTAATGATTTGTACTCGAAAAGAACTTGAGGTTCAAGTAATAAGCGACTAGACTAGTGATGCCGCTGAATCCCTTTGTGTTCGAGTACCCGCACACGCAATTACATCCCAATATGACTTATACATAGTTCTAGTATACACGCCCCCGGACAGGCACGGTTTTTCGCTGCGTATAGATTATATTTCTAATAATATATCCAAATTATTTGACAGCTATCCGAAAGGTAATTTATTATTGGTAGGCGATTTTAATTTACCGTGTCTGAGGTGGATCGGGGGAGGGTGCTCCATCTTACAGGAAGGATGTACTGAGATTCAAAACTGTGTAACTAACTTTGCTGACCGACTTCCACTTTCTTTGACTTACGCAGTATAATCATCTCCATAATAACAAAAAAACATTCTTGATCTATGTTTTTGTAATCTTCCACTAAACATCACTCGCTCCTTGCAACCTTTGATAAAAGAAGATAATTACCATCCTTCTTTCCACTTTAATATTCTAGATTTAAGGTGTAAATTTAAAGAAATAAAAACACTTCGGTTTAACTTCCGTAAAGGAGACTATAATAAAATAAATAAGTACCTACAAGATATTAATTGGCAAGATATTCTATCAAATAACTCTACAGAGGAAGCGGTTAATGTTTTTTATGGTAAGTTTGATGAATGCTGTAATCTTTTTATACCTATTACTAATCGCTCAAATGTCCGATCACATTATCTAATTTGGCACAGTGTTATATTAATTAAAACAAATAAACAGAAAAATAAAGTTCATAGAAGATGTAAACGTTATGGTAACCCTCGTGACTACGATGAGTTTTCCCTACTGAGAGCTCGTGTTAAACATATGCAACAACAATGTTTCAGCGATTTTTCGGAAGCAGCTGAAATTAACATAAAGCGTGCTCCTAAATACTTTTGGACTTACGTGAAGTCTAAGAGAGGAGGTTCAAATTATCCTAGAAATTATAATCTTGGTGATGATGTGTTCTCGAAAGGTCTGGAAATCTGCAATGCTTTTAATAAGTTTTTTGAAAGTGTTTTTTATTTCCCAGGCCCCTTCCGCCGCTCCTTCTAGTTCATCTTTTAACAGCTCCTTAAACAATGAGGCTTACATTTTTCCTGATTTTGTGAAGAAACATTTATCTGGTTTGGATGTTACAAAGGGAGCCGGTTGTGATGACATACCTCCTTTCTTCTTGTCAAAGTGTGCTGCGAGCCTTGCTCTTCCGATTTCCATTCTGTTTTCCAGCTCATTGCGTGAATGCATCTTTCCAGACGTCTGGAAGAGAGCACACATTGTTCCAGTGCACAAGAAGGGTTCCAAGTCAGTCATCTCCAATTATAGGCCCATATCAATTCTTAATACTATTGCCAAAGTATTCGAAAGAATTGTATATGACAGTATGTACTCTATAATTGCGCAGGGAATACCAAATTAGCAACATGGCTTCTTGAGAGGTCGTTCTACTGTGTCGAATTCGGCTCTTTTTACCAACTATGTTTTGGAGCAGATGGAGGGAGGAGGACAAGTTGGTGTGATCTATACAGATTTCGAAAAAGCTTTTGATCGTGTTGATCCTAATGTCCTCCTCCAAAAGCTTGAATCGTTGGGAATACCTGGCAATTTGCTGCGATGGATAACATCTTACCTATCGAATCGCTCACAGGCAGTTGTTCTTGGCGGTTACAGGTCTGATTACATTACTGTGCCATCAGGTGTCCCGCAGGGCTCCCGTCTCGGTCCTCTTTTCTACAATGCGTACATTCATGATATTAATACCTGTTTCGGTAATGCTAAACACCTCTTATATGTCGACGACAAAAAAAATTAAATGCGTATTAATTCCGTCTTTGACTGTTCGTTGCTGCAGCAAGATCTTAACAATTTAATGTCCTATTATACCAAAAATAACATAGCCGTCAGCATTGCCAAGTGCCATTGTATCAGCTTTACGCGCAAAAGACAGCCAATACAATTTTGTTACATATTTAATGACGTATTGCTAGGTAGGGTTGAGTTGGTTCGTGACCTGGGTGTCTGGTTGGACTCTAAGATGTCGTTCTCAAATCACGCCGTTGACACCATCGTGAATGAGTCATATCGTAATTTAGGTTTTTTAATGCGTACTTGTGAGCCATTTAAGGCTATTATTAGCATTAAAATAGTATACTACGCTTATGTTCGCAGCGTACTTGAATAGCCCAGTCCTGTATGGTCTCCATCGTATGCCATTCATAAAAATCGTATGAAAAATATACAAAAGAAGTTTTTAAATCACCTCAATTATAAAGCTCAAAAAGAAAAAGCAACTATTAAAATCTACCAAGATAACTGCAAGGAGTATGGTCTGCTAACACTGGAGGAGCGGCGCGTGGCACTTGACATGTGGGACTGTTGTATGATGTGGTTCGTGGGCGTCTCGATTGCCCCGAGCTCGTTGAAAGCATGTCACTGCGGGTGCCGGGGCGGCGCACGCGACACACCTCACTATTTGCTGGCCCCTCTCACAGTACTAATTATGGACAGAATGCGGTATTGACCAGAATCTTTGACACTTATAATAATTTTTTTAATAATGTGGATCCCTTTATTGATAACAAGCGTACATTTTTAAAGAAAATTAAAACTAAATGGTGATGTGACTAACCGACTACGTTACTGTATGTATGCATGTGTGTATGTATTTATTTATGTATCATAACTATCAGTATTTAAAATTATTTTTATTTATTAAATATTATCATTATTTATTTATTTTAATAAAATATCCATATTATGTGGTTTACTGGCGATTCAATTGTGGACTGTAATTGCGGGGCGGAGAAAGCTAAAATTGATACGCGATTATCGACATAAACCAGAGGAAGTTTGGAATGGGCACGATACCTTGACCGCCTCGTGGTGTGCGGGATGCTTGAGGTTGCCGGGGACGTCCCTAGTCTTGGCTGCAGCAGTTTCTGGGTTTCACATGCACTGCACAGTTAACACACGCGTTTTGTTGAGTGTTTATTATGATTAGGCGGCTAAATCAATAATCTTGCGAAATTAGATGCGGGTGCGCGGAGCGGCCATTGCGGTTCTTCCCCTTGCTTTTTATTGCCATATATGGGCAGCGGTGCGGTGTCATTTTGAACCGCTAGATGGCGGTGACAGTTGTCTCGCTCTTCTTTACGCGAGCCAAGATATGTGCGAGGGAGAAGGGAAAAGGAAGTTTGAATGGTAATGTCGACAACTATTTAATTAAGAATTTAAAATCGGCGATATAACATGCAAATAAATAACGCGGCACATTTGAAATCTATACCGGCGCAACCATTATGTATTAAACAAGGAATTTTAGGAAGGAAAACTGTATTAAGAAATATTGCATCTTTACATGTATTAGTAGTAGTTCTGCTTCTTTTTTTATTTCTTTTTATATAAAATTGTTACCTACTTGGAGATTTACGCTATATAAGTACCTACCTACTATAAGTCTAGACTAAGCTTTTGAGTAATTTACCTATTTGTAAACCTGCGGGTAACTGATCTGGCCAAATTAATATGGGCCAAAATGTTTTCATCACACTATATTGTTACCATTTGGCTGTTTGTTATCCCTAATTCTAAAAATAAAAAAACAAAATAGATAAAATCTCATTTTTTTTTGTAGGTACGTTGTACCAATCTATTTCTTATTTCCCATTATCCCATTATATTATATTTCTATTTCTTATTTCCCTTATTTTTGCACCCATTTCAATATTCTTTTTATTATATTTCTATCACCCAAGGTTGCCTGGAAGAGATTGCTTGTTTTGTTTTGCTTTGTTTTGTTGTCTTTTGTTTTGTTTTGTTTTGCTTGTTTTTATTTGGCCGCCTGTTTTGTACATTGTCACTGTATAAATGTTTTCTGTTATATGTTCTTGTGTGCAATAAAAGTATATTTTATTATTATTTTTATTATTAAAACTAAAAAACATACCAAAATGAGAATTAGCCAAATAAGTAGGCGCAGACCTTCTGAAGTGATGCGCGACCATACATTCAGCGCGGTACGGAAAATGGTCCAAACGTAAACAATGCGATATGAAGTAACTAAGTCCTTGTATCTTATAACTTTGTGTGACCATTCATCAGTACGATCGTTTTTTTTTTATTTTAATAGGGTAGTTACAAAAACCTGTTCGTTACTTATCCTTTGTTACACTTGAAACACATTTCTGTGTTGTGACTCAAAAAAGAAAGGTGAGTTTTTATTAAATTAAAATATATGTTTGCAGTTAACTTTGTTTCTTTTGTTTTTAAATTTATCTGCGGTTATTCGTCTTTGCAGAATCATACCACAATGCCCATTACTCCAGCTCTTTTAATAAGAGACTTGTCGCTTCAGCTGTATTGCTTCGAAATCAAGGGAAAACTTAACGGGAAATGGCTGAGATTTTAAATGTACCGCGTACAAATCTGAGATATGCATTGACAAGGTACGATCAGACCAGGCTCTATACCAGAAGGCCAGGAAGTGGTGGAATCAGGTGCACTTCGGCGCGTGACAATCGATTCATTGCCCTCGCAATTTTGCGAAATCGGTTTCTTACCGCGGTCGAGATCCGACAACGCCTGCAAATTGCAAGAGGGTTAATGTGAGTAAGCGTACAATTAGACGAAGAATGGGGAAACGAAATCTACGTGGTCGAAGACCAGCTCGGGGTCCAGAACTCTTCCAGGAGCAACGTGTAGCTCGACTTCGTTTTGCCAGAGAACACGCAAATTGGACGCATGGGCAGTGGAGCCAAGTTTGGTGGACTGATGAAAGCAGAGTGGCTTCAAGACATGGAGAACGGTTTCTGCCAATCACTACTACTCAAACTGTTAGCTTCAATGGAGGATCCGTTATGGTTTGGGGCGGGATCAGTTCCGATGCACGTATAGAGTTAGTGGTGGTGAAGGGTCATCTAAATTCAGTGCGATACATCGAAGACATCCTTCAAGAACATGTTTTGCCATACGTAGGGTTCATTGGTCATGAAGAATTTCTTCTAATGCAGGATAATGCTCGACCTCACACAACTCGTAGCGTGAACAATTATCTTTTAGATGTCAGAAATCAAAAAATTCAGTGGCCAGCAAGAAGTCCAGGCATGAACCCTATAGAACATGTCTGGGATATGCTAAAAAGAAAAGTTAAAGATAATGCTAACCCTCCACAAACGCTCTATAACTTGAAAACCGCGCTGGTGGCCGCCTGGGAAGAAATTCCTCAAGTAGACATAAAAAACATCCTCCAAATCTTGCCTGATCGCATACTGGCGGTCATCAGGGCCAGGGATGGTAACATTCGTTATTAATTTTAAGTGTAATGTTTTGATTTTTTTTAGGGCTTAAGTTTGAAATTCAACATTGTTTGTAGCGAAAATGGCTCTTTTTGTAAATTGATAAAAAAATTAAAATCACATTTTTCTGTAATTTTTTGGCAAAATGTATGTAAGGATAACAATTACATAAATTCAAAGAAAAATTATATGCATTTAAATTTCAAAAATAATTATAAGGGTTGGGCTATTTTCCGTCCCGCTGAGTGTACATTCGTAGCAATTGATTTTTATCTAGACGATATTGAAATGAAACACTTATTTACGGATTAACTCGCGTTTAATTTACTATTTACATAGTTTTTATATTATCCTGACGTTTCGAACCCTTTACAGGGTCCGTGGTCACAGGGAGACCTAGAGATCTAGACGATATTTAACATGCGCATACAGAAGCTGAAGATATTGGATTCGAGACCACTTTTTTCTGTTCCGTCCATGTAAGTGTAAGTATGTATTATTATTAATATAATTGCAGTTTTTATTATAGTTTGTACGTATACCGTACGTGATCGGAATGGAGCGCAAGCAAATATCGCCGAAAAGTGGTCGACCGAGATCTTCCTTGATATACCTATATGCCACTTAAAAAAGGGTATCATTTAAGCTATCGCCAATTTAATTAGTTTTGTGATTCTTAAATAATAGGGTTTGCCCGCAAAATAGTAGATTTGTCACCAAAATGTAGTCACCAAACAATATAAAATCAATTCCACAATAAATCACCTAAAATCATGGAGATATAGGGTCTAGTACCAAATAAATGTTTTTGTATGTATTATAAATAGGTTTGTCCTAATAAGTATTTAAGCAAACTAATTTAAAGAGATCACCAATAAATCGTAATTACCTATATTAGGAGAAAATATCATAAAATTCCAAAAAAAAATTAAGGTTGTCGTTATCATCGTTTCAACCAAAAGAGTTATGCCTCCCTCAAGGATCTTAATTTCCACAGGTACCTAGTTAAAATATATTTAAATAAAATTTCTAGCAGAGTAGTAAATGAAACACTTAATTAAAGTCAAAAATCAATATTTATTGTTAAAAATATAATCACTGAATAATCAGCGCTGGTTTGGATTTGAAAGGGCGCCCCCTTTTTCTTTTCTGGCCGATAAGCGCCGCGCAACGTATGATCGTACCTAGTTACCTACTACGTACGACGTTCGTCATCATTATTACTATATTACATCATCGTCATCGTTGAGGTAGAATGGTCAATTTTTAAAAGTGCGCCAATTTGTCTCCGCCTTTTTGAACATATTTTCATTAAAATTATAAATTGATGTATTAAATTAGTAACGAATACTATTATTTTATTAACTGAACTAAATAAAATGTAACTACTTTATTGGTGACAAAATAACAAACAAAAAGGAGTCGCAGTCAGGGATCGATAATCGATTTATTTGGTGACAGATCTACCATTCTGAGCACAAAGATATTATTTAAGTAATAAAACTATTATTATAAGAACGAAGTTTATATTCATCGTATGCACTACAATTTTATTAGTCATCCCTCTCTATTTTTCACATATATTAACATTAATTTGATAATTCATACCTGGGAACACTTTTTGTTTATCTGAGAACGAAATTATTTCGTGGTGATAGATCTATTTATTAGGTGATACTACTTGATGACAAATATAAATTTTGGTGACAAGAAATATAGTCCCCCTTAAAAAATAACGTCCTGAATGGATGGTAGTTTAAAAAGATTTGGACTATTTAAAGTAGGTACTTATTAATTGAGTTTATTGACTAAATACATTTTGAGTTTGATTTTGAGTATAAAATAACACTATTCTAGCCGCCTCTTCTGTGGTCTAGCGGTTAGACAACCGGTGTCAGTCGCAGAGGCCCTGGGTTCGATTTCCAGCGGGGAGTATATTATTGGTACATATTTGTACTTGGACAAATCGGTTTAGGTACCTAGTGGTAAAGGAAAATTGCCATTTTAGCATTTTGTAGTAATTTTGCAGTTATATTTATCGTTTTTATCGAAATAGGATAATAAATTCATGCTTCTTATTACAAAGCTCCACTCTACGAGAATAAGCTGAGTTCTGACGGCCGGCGCATCGCATTTTGTAGTAATTTTGCAGTTTTTTATCGAAATAAGATAATAAATTCAAGATAAAATCTTTATTACCCGGGTATGTCCTAAAACTACGACCAGCCACCGGAGGACGGGCCGCAGCGTCCTCTAGCTAAACGGTGACCCGCTGCGATCCCCAAGCCGCCTGCCAAGCGTGGGGATTATGGCAAACCCCCCCCCCCCCCCCCCCCCATGACAGACAATATTTGCCCACGGCCCCCAGTCCCCGGCAGCTCCTTTATCCCTGGCCCAACGGGTAGCTGGTCAGGTAACGGAGGAGCAGGGGGTGCGAAGAATCACCGGCAGTTGCTCGGCTACCCACACACCCACCAACGAACCTTGGCCCTGGCAACACACAACATCCGCACGTTGAGGGCCGATGCAAAGATTGTAGAGCTGGAGGAAGAATTGAGCAGATTGCGGTGGGACATCATGGGACTATCAGAAATCCGACGAGAGGGGCAAGTCCTTGATTCTGGCAACATGCTCTTCTTCCGGGAAGGAGAACGAAAATCCCAGGGTGGTGTTGGGTTTCTCGTCCACAAGTCCCTTGTTAACAACGTTATCAAGGTCGATAGTGTGTCAGGTAGAGTTGCGTACCTTATACTCAGAATCACCGATCGGTATTCGCTGAAGGTCATACAGGTATATGCACCAACCTCGACACATCCTGACGAAGAAGTAGAGGCTCTGTATGAGGAGATATCTGAAGCCATACATTCCTCCGAAACGTACTTCACCGTTGTTATGGGGGACTTCAATGCAAAGGTAGGCACAAGGAACGGCGATGAGTTGAGAGTGGGGCAATATGGATATGGACAGCGGAACCAAAGGGGCCAACGGTTGGTCGACTTTATGGAGAAGGAGGAACTCTTTTTGATGAACTCTTTCTTCCGGAAGCGACCAACCAGGAAGTGGACGTGGATAAGCCCCGATGGTTCAACCAGAAATGAGATCGACTTCATCATGACGACCAAGAAGCGTATATTCAGTGATGTCTCCGTGATCAGTAGGGTGAAAACCGGTAGCGATCACCGGATTGTTAGAGGCACACTGAATATCAACATCAAGCTCGAGAGGTCACGTCTGGTGAAGTCCACACTCCGTCCTGGCCCTGCCCAGATCCAGAGCCCGGAACACTTTCAACTCGAACTCCAAAATCGCTTCCAGTGCCTAGCCGAGTGCGAAACTGTGGACGAGATCAGCAGCGGGCTTGTGGAAACTGTCCAAGCTGTGGGGTCTAAGTTCTTTAAGACCCCACGCCGGAAAAAGCCTCAAAAGCTCTCAGACGGAACCATTAAGTTAATGGAAGACCGGAAAGAAATGATACTGCAATCTTCAGCTGATATGTCGGAATATGGCAAACTCAATAGACGAATCTCGAAATCTGTGCGACACGACCTGCGCTCCTATAGTGCTAAATGCATTAGGGACGCAATTGCGCGGAACCAAGGCGCCAAAGTGTTCGCAAAGAATTCGTCTATTGGTCAGAGCCAAATGACTAAGCTGAAGATCGAGGACGGCAGTGTCATTTCGTCGAAGCCGGAGATTCTGAGAGAGCTCGAGAGGTTTTATGGACAGTTGTACACCTCAACACAAGAGCCCGCTGTTGGTACAGCTCAGGACACCAGAGCTAAGTTAACCCGACACTATACCGAAGATATCCCTGACATCAGCCTGTATGAGATTAGTATGGCTCTTAAACAGCTTAAAAACAACAAGGCGCCGGGT
Source organism: Scoparia ambigualis (assembly GCA_963921215.1). Classification (NCBI taxonomy): domain Eukaryota; kingdom Metazoa; phylum Arthropoda; class Insecta; order Lepidoptera; family Crambidae; genus Scoparia; species Scoparia ambigualis. The sequence continues at coordinate 7,257,564 of OY992521.1, forward strand.
GATGACGGAATTACCACTGAACTTCTGCGAGCGGGTGGAAAACCGATACTCGTAGTCCTCCAGAAGTTGTTTAATTCCGTCATGCTCGAAGGTACTACGCCAGAAGCATGGCACAGGAGTGCGGTGGTGCTCTTCTTCAAGAAAGGCGATAACACCTTATTGAAGAATTATAGACCCATCTCACTCCTGAGCCATGTGTACAAGCTGTTTTCGAGAGTCATTACGAACCGTCTCGAACGCAGGTTTGACGACTTCCAGCCTCCCGAACAAGCCGGTTTCCGAAAAGGCTTTAGTACCATAGACCACATACATACGCTCCGCCAGATTATACAGAAGACTGAGGAGTATAATCGGCCCTTATGTTTAGCGTTTGTGGACTACGAGAAAGCCTTCGATTCTATCGAAACCTGGGCTGTGTTGCAGTCCCTCCAGCGTTGCCATATCGACTATAGGTATATCGAAGTGTTGAAATGTTTGTATAGAAACGCTACTATGTCGATCCGATTACAAGACGAGAGTACGAAACCAATCCAATTGCAGAAAGGTGTGAGACAGGGAGACGTCATATCTCCGAAACTGTTCACAAATGCGTTGGAGGACGTTTTCAAGCTCTTGAATTGGAACGGATTCGGCATCAACATTAATGGCGAATACATCACTCACCTTCGTTTTGCCGATGATATAGTCATAATGGCGGAGTCGCTGGAGAACCTCAACACCATGCTCAGCGACCTCAATATCGTATCCCAACAGGTGGGTCTTAAAATGAACATGGACAAGACGAAGATCATGTCGAATGTCCATGTTGAACCCGTACCGGTAATTGTTGGGAGCGATACTATCGAAGTTGTCGACCACTACACCTACTTAGGACAGATTGTCCAGTTAGGTAGGTCCAACCTCGACAAAGAGGTCGCCCGGAGAATCCAACTCGGATGGGCAGCGTTCGGGAAATTACGAGATATCTTTGCATCGAAGATTCCGCAGTGCCTAAAGACAAAGGTCTTTAACCAATGTGTGTTGCCGGTGATGACATATGGCACCGAAACGTGGTCCTTAACTGTTGGCCTTTTAGAAAAGCTCAGAGTCACACAGCGAGCAATGGAGAGAGCTATGCTCGGAGTTTCTTTGCGCGATAGAATCCGAAACGAGGATATTCGCCAAAAAACCGGAGTTGCCGACATAGCTCGTAAGATTTGCAAGCTGAAGTGGCAATGGGCAGGCCACATCGCTCGACGAACCGACAACCGTTGGGGAAGAAAGGTTCTCGAGTGGAGACCACGCACTGGAAGACGCAGTGTTGGTAGGCCTCCCACTAGGTGGACCGACGACATCGTGAGAGTCGCAGGCAACCGGTGGATGCGAGTGGCGAGTTGTCGGTCAGGATGGAGGTCAAAGGGGGAGGCCTATGTTCAGCAGTGGACGTCTTCAGGCTGGTGATGATGATGATGAAAATCTTTATTGCTCATGAAGTAACAATTATTCTGGTATAAGTTTTGCTCACTGCGAACCGACGAGATCGTAGATAGGAGAAATTCACAGTTAACTTATAGCGATTTTCGAAGGTTTTTGGTTTAGAATAAGATTTTTTTTCTATCTAAAAACAATCATTATTAAAAATTCCGAAGCCGCTGCGAACTATACGACTTTACTAAGAGATAACATTCTATTTTTTTTTTTTTATTTGTTTAGAACCGTAGTTCAATCTAGAAGCTCAAAAATTGCCCTTGCGCATTTTATAAAAATCATTATCTGCAATTTTGGGTTTAATTAAAAAGTTAAGCAAAATTTACAAAAAGCGTGGCCGCTACGAACTATGCCAATAGCTATTCTACACTATTCAATAAGTCAAAATTGTTAATGTATTTTTTTCTGAGTTCAAGAACGCCAAATTGGCCATTTTACGCAAAATCACAGTCGAGATCTAATAGGGCTCTTAAGTCCGCCTGTCTAGCTAGTTCATAAAATAGTAAATTAAATTAATTTAAGTTAAGTGGTTTTTTAATTTATATAATTTATGTGATTAACCGTGTCGGTAGCGGTGATACAATACCACCACCCCCTATCTTCCCGTGGGAGTCGTAGAAAGCGACTGAGGGATCAACCCAGATAATGGGCAGCAGCATCCTCTGAGATTACACCGTCATACTGCGATCGCCAACCCGCCTGCCAAGCGTGGCGTTTATGGCAACATTCCCCCCAACATGAACGACAGCACTAAACTTCGGCCCCTAGTCCCCGGCGGCCCCGCTCGCCCTAGCTACGGTAGCGGCCAAGGCAGCGACGGGGCAGTGGGTGCTAAGAATCTCCGGCAGAGACCTGGCTACCGCCAACAACGAACTTTGGCCCTGGCAACCTACAACACGCGTACACTGCGAACCGACGAGAAGGTTTGCGAACTGAGAAGAATAAGGAAGAATTGAGCAAGATACGGTGGGGCATTGTGGGATTATCTGAGGTCCGAAGAGAGAGGGAGGACTCGATAATCTTGAAGTCTGGTAACTTGCTCTATTTCCGGGAGGGCAAACAACTGTCCCAGGGTGGTGTCGGGTCTATCGTCCACAGCTCTCTCGTGAACAACGTTGTCAAGACCGGAAGTGTGTCGTCGAGCGTAGCGTACCTTATACTCAGAATAACCAAACGGTATTCGTTGAAGATTATACAGGTATACGCTCCGACTACGGCACACCCCGACGATGAGGTGGAGGCTACGTATGAAGACATCTCTAGAGCCATAGAAGTCTCCAAAATTCATTACACTGTTGTCATGGGAGACTTTAACGCAAAACTGGGCAAACGAAGCAGCGATGAGCTGAAAGTGAGACGATTTGGAGTTGGAATTCGGAACCACCGGGGCCAACTGCTGGCGGAGTTTCTGAAAAGGGAGGGACTCTTCATGATTAACCTTTTTTTTTAGGAAAGCTGAACACCGCAAGTGGACCTGGCTAAGTCCCGATGGTGCATCAAAAAATGAGATTGACTTTATCATGTCGACGAGAAAGCAAATATTCAATGATGTTTCTGTGATCAACGCGTTCAAAACTGGCAGTGATCACCGGTTGGTAAGAGGCACATTGAAGATTAATATCAAGCTGGAAAGACATCGATTGATGAAGTCTACGCTCCGCCCTGCACCTATCCAAATCCAAAACCCCGAAAGCTTCCAGCTCGAACTGAAAAATCGTTTCGAATGCCTGAAGGATTGCGTAGACGTTGACGATTACAACAATTAGTTTGTAAAAACTGTCCATGCGGTTGCGTCTAAGTTCTTCAAAACCCACCGTACAAGAGGACCTAAAAAGCTCTCGGACCATTTTCTCAAACTGATGGAAGAGCGGCGCGTGATGGTTCTGCGTTCTTCGGATTCGTCTCAGCTTGGGCGGCTCAATAGGCAGATCTCGAAGTCTTTGACTCGCGACACTCGCCGATTTAATACCGACCGTGTTTAAGAGGCTATCGAGCAAAACAAAGGTTCAAAAGTGTTCGCAAGAGATTTGGGTATATGGACAGAGCCAACTGACGACGCTGAAAACCGATGACGGCAGAACTGTCACGTCCAGGTCCGATGTAATGGGAGAGGTCGAAAAGTTCTATGGACAGCTATACACATGCACGCCGCCACAAGTACAAAACTTAGCTACAGACCCTAGAGCTAAGCTAACCCGACACTACACCGAAGATATTCCGGACATCAGCCTGTACGAGATGGTATGGCTCTCAAGCAGCTTAAGAACAGCAAGGCATCGGGTGCTGACGGAATTACGGCTGAGCTTCTGAAAGCAGGCGGAAGACCAGTTCGTTCGTTCGACTCGCAGCTCTTCAGAGACTATTTAATTCCGTCGTACTCGGAGGTGTGTTGTTCTTTAAGAAGGGCAACAAGACCCTGAGGAACTACAGACCCATATCACTTCTAAGTCACGTTTATAAGCTGTTCTCGAGAGTTATAACTAGATGAATGTTTTATATTTTAGCGTTTTATTAACGCTTAAATATACTTAAGTAAAATTATAAACACTGAAAAAAGACGACAACCTCAGGCGGGAATCGAACCACGCACCTTCCGCATTCCGGGCGGCTGCCTTAACCACTTGGCTACCGAGGTCTGGCTTTCAACCGTCGAAATTTGTCAGTGCTTGATGCTTCGTCGCCTCAGTGCTTGTTTGGCCAACAGACCATTTGGGTAATTTTACAGGAGCAATGTTTTTTTGTTTTTCTATGTTATGACTCAAACAAAGGAGTAATGTTATGGTAGTTTCCAAAAATATGGTACATCTGGACATGTAATAATCTGTAAAAATTAAAAAAACTTTGAATTTTAAATGTAAAAAAACAAAAAAACATTGCTCCTGTAAAATTACCCAAATGGTCTGTTGGCCAAACAAGCACTGAGGCGACGGCTTGTGTATTTAGGTGGTACTTATTACTTACCTACTTATGAAACAAACAAGAAACAGATACTAAAAAATTAAATAATTTTCTAATCTACGAGACTAGTACATAGGTACTAACTACGCACGAGTCGCACGACAGCTCGGGTGAAACAGATGAACCACCTACGAAAACAGCTCTGTTAACGGCAACGGACCGGCGCGCGGCCGGCATCAAGAAGGCCTCAAAATCAACATGTGTAGGTAGCATGATGTGGCGTTGTCTGTACTTACATATCTAGTCTAGGTTTATTTGAAACGTAATTTATTCACATTTAAGTAAGAACACATTATAAACTCAATAACTTGTCATAAATTAAGTATTCAGATTAATTATTATTTAAAAGAAGACAACCCTAAAGTCGTTAAAAGAGATAAGAGTACGCGATAGAAAGAGTGGTAAACATCTAGGTGAATTTAACTGTAGGTATGGAAGCGGTGTGCGACCTGAATTGCACTTTATTGTCATAGCCAGAGTCGCCATTTATTTAGATTATTTTGCGGAGTGAATCTTCTGTACTTGTACTATTATGTATTCTATGTCAGTACTAGCCGCCCGCCGCCGCCGCCGCCTGTGCGTTGTACTACTAACTGAAGGCCGATGCCTGCCGGCGAACTGATTGTGTGTGGGGCCCTAGCTATTAGAATTGAAGCTAAAAAAGTATAAACATAGAAAGTAATAGATAATTATTATGTTTAAACCATTAATATGAATTTATTTTCTTGGAGGAAGGGATCAAGGTCATTAATACATTTATTTATCATTTTAAAGCATTTTATTTAATTTCAAAAAAATAACTAGTATCATGTATTGTAATCACGCAGTATTACTAAGTAAGTAGATCAAAATATACTATGACAAAATACACACAATATATTATAAACAGCATACCGCTCTTGAAATTAAAATATAATGTAAGTAACATTTTATATTCAAATCAGTTCTAATAGTTTACTTTGTCATATTACCCATCTAGCTAATATACAATACCAATTTATTCATATCATTTTATTTCTAACAATCTACTTACTCTCTAATTTGTTTTTACATCGATATAAATGTGTTAAACGTAATTGATCACTCGGTGACACACGTTAAGTTCAATTTCGATTAACAGCATAACTAAAATGAAAAAAAAAAACACTTTTACCCAGATTGTATTAAGATACAAAGGGGACTAGAGGCTGATAACACACGGATAGGACGGTGATTCTAGTCCTTAGATGTGATTCGTGTGTAAATAACCTAAAAAGAGACTGAATAGGATCTCAGTAACTAAAAGCAAATATCACTTGGTCCTACGACCGGTTTCGATCTTAAACACATGGCATAGCTTCCTGGCATGTAGTTATGTTAGTTTACTGTGAATTAAGTCAGTTATGTAATATTAGTTTATATTGTAACGGCGAGATGCTAAACAATATCCCTAGCTATATGAATATTAGCCAAGGTTAATCTAAAGTCGTCTGTACATTGAAGAGTCAATAAATTAAAAAATTACAAAATGCTGTATTTTTTTTGTTTAATGTCATTTCATACGCAACGATAATAATTATAGAACAATGAACATTATCGACCAGCCTGGATATTTAAAGTAGATTATCATGCATATAACATTGGTTTAGACAGTGACGTCCACTATCTGATTAATTAATTAATTGGGCTGAAATTGTATATTAAACTCATTCTTAAAAGCATTTTAAATATGTACTTGGCCTTTTTAAAATAACTCCTTAGAGTACATTTTGATAAAACTATCTACTCATTACCGGTTTTAATTGCGATTGTGCTGTTTTGTGTGACAAGGAAAGGGAAGATGGACAAAAAAGGTCAGCTTATATAAACACTGCTGGTGCAATGGCACATCATCAACCTTCCCTGTAATGTGTAGTGATAGAATCTACAAACAAACTTGAAAGTGGAGGCCCACACAATGTGGAAACTATCAATAAATATATTTTGATTTTTGATAGTCAAGATTAGACTGTATACTGATTGAAATAAAAGCTTTTTTAGTGATAGAACAATAACAGTGCACAGTTCACATGAATAAAGAACACATTTTTATTGTGAGATCGGAGCAATTCCAAATAGTAGGTATTGTATGTAAATATAAAAACATCCCAAAATAACCAAGCATTGCACATATTAAAATATATAACTGTATTTTTTATTATTTCCTTAAGAATATGTAAAGAGATATTAACAATTTCTAAAAAATATAATTTTACATTTAATACGAAATTTAATTAAACCACATCACTTATGTACGGCACAGCACTGTCATTTAGTGTTTTTTTTATTAAATATGTTATCTACATTTAATTTGCAATTCCAATAGAATATCTAGGCTAATCTAATAAATTACTATAAAAATTATAATTACAAAAAATAATTATAACATTGTTCAACAATCATCAATTCCTGGCAGAATTATAATTTATAAAAATAAATAATGTCTAGAAAAGAATAACAGATTGATCAAAAGGAAATAGAATTACCAATGAATATACATAAATCACAAATATAAATAATCAAAAACAAATGACAGTAGAACATATGTATGAACAATCCTTCGACGACAATATAATTTTTTTCAATTATATTTGTGAAATCACTGACGGGAGTAGTACCTACGCAGAATTTGGTTCCGCCTATTTTTTATAATTACTCCAACAACAATTCGATTAAGTATACAAGAGAGGTTACACAGGCCGCCAATAACACAACTGGCGTTGGACAATTCCGTCGGCGGATCAGGACAGGATGCATTTAGCCTCAAAGAATCAACGGCATCCCATCATTTCTCTAACACTACATTACCATAATCGTTTAGCTACAAACAAGAACTACAAGTCTCAAAACGGCATCTGTCAAATCGCCTGACGCAACGCACGTCAAGAAGTCGACTCGACACGGGAAAATGCAATCTATTACAACAACAATCGATCGGTTGACTAATGCGATCTCAGTGTCTGCGATCAATAGGGAAGACGGCCGCCGATTGTTGCCGCTAGAGGCACTGACGTCACTCTCGAGGTTCACAGAGTATAGTAATGAGAAATGTCGAATGTACCACAGAAAAAAATACTACAATGAATGGAATCGAATCCTCGACAATGTCACATTTTATTAAAAGAGGCGCCACTAGCACGTAAAGGTACGTTAATATTTACTATGACTCGTAGACATTTAAATATTTATTTATTAGGTTTAATTACGACAACTACAATACGACAATTACAATTTGTGACATCAAATGACATTACTGACGTATTTCTTTTTACAGAGAGATCGCTAGTGGCTCCATCTGTGCATCGCTTAGGCCGTCTTCCCGACAATGAAAAGGCAGCGACCAGCTACCGTTGAGTTGACGCTTTGGCCTCGAGCGCAAGCTACTCACGACGCATTTCTAGTCCATTGCGCGTTATACCACAAAAGTCTTTGATCTTAGCAATATAAAGGACGCAATGAAGAATAGAAATTGCGCTCGCGACTGTGAACTACTCACGTTCAGTGCGTGATTACAGTGGAGTGTAGGCACTGCGGCACCACGTGTCGATAAGGTAGTCGATAGTTTTTCACCGTGCGCGCGGCTAGGCACTTGAGCGTGGTGTACTTGAGCGGGTTGACTATGGCGCCGAGGCTCTGCTGGGAGGCTTTTAGGATCTCTTCGGGCGTCTCGCCTTCGTAGTTGACCGTGTCTATGTGGGCGCCGTGCGATAGCAGCGCGCGTACCACTTCGGGGGGGCACGGGTTCAACTGCGGATGCAAGGAAAAAAAAATTTTTAGTTTTTTTTTATTTTTCTTTATTTTCATTTATTCAGGAAAACATACAGTCATACACAATAGTAACATTTACAAAACAATTTACAAACAGACCAGATAGTTCCATTAAATATTACGAAAACAACATATTTGAGTTTTCACAATTTACCTTAGCGCTTAACCAAAGCCAAAACAAAGTTATAACAAAGACAAACCATTTAAATAAAATCAGTTCCATTAAAATTGTCTAATAAATATGATATTACCAATTCTTTGTTTAAATAATGATAACGATGAAGAAAAAATGTCAACATCTTTTAAGTTTTCGTCGTAATATCTGCAAGAATGTCTAATAAAAGTGTTTCTAGCGTAATTTGTAGAACAATGAGTATAATAAAAAGTATTTTTTTTTAACAGCTACTGCTAAACAGCTTTATGAACGTTTGCAACACCACCCACTGTCACGTCTTAGATTACTTTAAATTTACTGCTTAGTAAGAATAATGTAACACTGCTATAAGAGTTGAAGGTAAGGCTCTTTTTGAAAAATCCGTTACTGTACAGTACTAATGATCAGTGATAGGAATAGGCAGACTGTATTAATCTAAAATTCTTAACGGGACATAACATGGAGCTGTTAATACCACCAAAATTGATACCGGTATTTTGTATTATCGGTATTTTCCGTAAACTTCGGGATTTCTTATTTTACTCAGAACCAGAAGCGTTTAAACATACATACATACATAGATTCACGACTGAAAAATTTTACTCCTATTAATAAATGAAATATAGTTTTAAACAGTTATAACCAATGCATCGGTACTGAATAGAAAAATAAATCGTAGTTTTCGGGAAATACCGGTATATACAAGATAACGGGACCAAATTTGGTGGTATTAACAGCTCCATGTTATGTCTCGTCAAGAATTTTAGGTACTATCGGGGTCACTGTCGCTTTACTTAAATTTACAAGTTTGCAGAAATTTTCGTATGAAGCGCACCGCCTGGGTACGTGCCCGTATCAAATAGACGACGCGTTGTGCAAGGGATTTTGGCCTTTAGACTGGTAAGGCGACGGAGTCCGCGATAGTATCTATAAATACAGTCTGCTTATTCCTATCACTGCGCTAATGATGCCGCTCGATGATGCCGAGCCGCAGCATGAGCGCGATGAGCTGCGCGCAGGCGGGGCTCTATGCCATGAGTGAGTGAGGGGCTATGAGTGAGCGGGCGCGTACTATCAACAAAATCTGCCGTATACCACCTTTAGGGCTATTTTCATTTGCATGTGTCCTGTCACAACATCCTTTTTAAACTTTTGCTACGACATCCCTATTAACTAAAAAATCATAAAATTGTGAAGACAGTCAAGATGTTAAAAAAGGGTCATTTTGTTTGTCGTTAATCAATGAAAACAAAAGGCGGAACGGGGTATGCCAAGCCAACACTTTCTTTCTTTTAAATAAATGGTTCGTCGTCATTGGTCAATGTTAAACAATAGGCGGAACGACTATGGTCATCTTGCGCAAGCAAAATTTTTTGAAAATGGTACTGCATCGGTTTTGTTGATAGTACCTTGCACGCGAGGTGCAGCGGCGTGTCGCCGTGGGCGTCGCGCGCGGCGGGCGGCGCGCCGAGCCGCAGCATGAGCGCGATGAGCTGCGCGCAGGCGGGCTGCGCGTCGCCGGGCGCGGGCAGCCAGGCGCCGCCGCGCGTGCGGCTGCTCTCCGCGGAGCAGGCGACGTGCAGCGCCGTGCGACCTTGCCGCACCTGGAGGTGAGGGTTATCGTTAACGTGGAGCAAGAAATTACTTTTGTAACTTAACTGCCGCACTCAGAGACGTCAATTGAGTTTTAATGACAATGAAAACTCTTGCTGTCACTTTCTTACGTATAGAGAAGAAAGAAATTTAATTGTCATTTAAACTTAATTGACCGCTCTGAGTACGGCAGCAAGAGTTGTGAGTCTAAAAGGTGGCAAAGCAGCAAGCATGGTATATGTAATTCTATAAATAAATAAATAAATAAATCTTTCCTACAATCACACCAATTATCTAGCCCAAGAGAAGCTTCGAAGAAACTCGTTAAATGGTTACTAGACAACGGATAAACATACTTAAAATACTTAAATACTTATTATACATAGAAAACACCCAGACCCAAGACAATTTAGAAAAACAATAATTTCTAAATTGACCCGACCGGGGATCGAACCCGGGACCCCAGAGATGGCAACACCATGAAAACCGGTGTAAAAACCACTCGACCAAGGAGGTCGTCAGCATTAATATAAAGCAATAAAGCATTTCTATAAGGAGGTACTGACGTAAAAAAATTATAAAGTATGTCGTCCCAGATCTGACGCTCACAATCCGGCCCCTGATTCGGCGGGTCATCCCAACGGCCTGGCCACGGCCTCGACTTAGAGCGGCGCGACAGGGCTTAGCGAACAATGCGAGCGGGGAGGTCGTGGCCAGGCCGTGAGTGCAGGCCAGATGCGGCTGCGCGTTCCCTGCGTCGGGACCGGGACTGGCAGCCGGCCGGCCGGTAGACAGGCGCGAGCTCCCTTGCCTGTCAGCCTGTCACTCATTTGTCTCGGGACGCCAACCAAACACATAATACGCGCGCTGTCACGCTTCACAACGCTCGCTACGACGCAGACGCCCGCAGATGGGTAACCTGGGTAAGCGTTCGACAAAAACACAGATAACCAAATACGTTCGTGTTATTGTTTCTCATCGTAGGCTAGGCACCCCACACCACTAGCATAATATGAATTTAGTTATTTAAGAAATAGTTTTCGGTAAGTACTTTATATTTTGCAAAGTTTAAACTAACTTATAAAATAAGAAAAAAAATTGGTCCTCCGAGCCGGATGTTTTTAATAATTTTATTCCTAATTAGATATCTTCAACTTCTAAACGAACATATGCAATATAAAAAGTCTCGATTATATCATAACACCTAATGATGCGTTCAGCAAAATACCGGTCTTTAAGAGCCTTAGAGGAGTCCCTCATCCAACAGTGGGCGTCCTTCGGCTGGTGATGGACTGATTCTAAAAACTAAAAACAAATATCAAAACCAAATTACCTTAATATCTAACTTGACGAGCGAGTACACAGCCTTGTGTATGTTCCTTGAGATCTCCTCAGTACACTCCGGCTCATCCAGTAGCCTCGCCATCAACGTAGCTAGGTGCAGCGATATCACCAACACCCTCTGCAAAGTCGTCAGGGTCTGTTCCCGGTCGATGCTGAGTTTGGACTCTAGAAGCTCCATGCCTCGATGGATCTCTGACAGGGTTTTCCTGAACACCGGGTCTACGTCGTCAAACGTCACCGGTGGTACTATGCGACCTGTAGACGGAGATACGTTTATTTAGAAGGTATATTTAGAACAATATTGTACAAATAGCATTTCTTTACAAAATGTCACCATTGTCAGTGAAAGAGCGGGGCTACTTGTAACAAGCATCTATCTTGTGATGCTCACTAGGTAGTTCCAACCTCATATTTAAGATAAGATGTTAAATTGTTAATGAAATAAATGTTTTTAGTTTTTTTTTGTCACATATTTTTAAAACATAAAATTGCTACTCGTATTAATATTGCTTAGGTCGTCGGCCGTCTAAAATCACATAATTTATATTGTCAGCAAGTGACAAACAGTTACGACATCATTTATACTTATGTTTGTGCGCTACAGCTAGTACTGCTCGAATAGGCGATGATTCACCCCGCAGCGGCGGCCGATCCCGCTCCGCCAGCATGTAGGAGAAGAGCTCCGCGAAGCTGAACAGGCTGGACTGCGTGAGCGGCGACAGCACGCGGCGCCACAGCTAGAACTGCTATGGAGGATGGCACTAATAACTCACCCCGCAGCGGCGGCCGAGCCCGCTCCGCCAGCATGTAGGAGAAGAGCTCCGCGAAGCTGAACAGGCTGGACTGCGTGAGCGGCGGCAGCACGCGGCGCCACAGCTAGAACTGCTATGGAGGATGGCACTAATAACTCACCCCGCAGCGGCGGCCGAGCCCGCTCCGCCAGCATGTAGGAGAAGAGCTCCGCGAAGCTGAACAGGCTGGACTGCGTGAGCGGCGGCAGCACGCGGCGCCACAGCTAGAACTGCAATGGAGGATGGCACTGATCACTCACCCCGCAGCGGCGGCCGAGCCCGCTCCGCCAGCATGTAGGAGAAGAGCTCCGCGAAGCTGAACAGGCTGGACTGCGTGAGCGGCGACAGCACGCGGCGCCACAGCTAGAACTGCTATGGAGGATGGCACTAATAACTCACCCCGCAGCGGCGGCCGAGCCCGCTCCGCCAGCATGTAGGAGAAGAGCTCCGCGAAGCTGAACAGGCTGGACTGCGTGAGCGGCGACAGCGGCGGCAGCACCGCGCGCTGCATGTCGAGCGCGTGGTGCCACAGCTGGCGGCAGCGCGCGAAACGACCCGCGTCCGCGTATACGGCGCCGCGGTAGCGCACGTAGTAGGAGGTGTCGGGGTGCGCGGGGCCTAAGGATAATCATCACATTGTTTTTAAAGTAAAGCTAAAGTCAAAGTCTAAAATAATTTATTCAAATAAACCTTTTTTTTTAAGTGCTTTTGTCGTCGTATAACATTTTTTTGCCTATTTGGGACGTCTTTTAGCTGTAGAGAAGAATGGCGACTTCAACAACTTCTTGGCGAGAAAGATAAAGAAAAACAAAGACTACTAAAGATTACGATTATACTACCAGCTATATAGGGCATTTCTTTAAAGATTTCCTTTAAAAAATCTTATTATTTTTAACAAGTAAAGGCGGGTACAGACTTACGCAACGTAAACATGAAAGGAGCATTTCTTAAGTGTGGACGCAGCGCGCGCACGAACCGGGCATGTACCTACTCGCATCTGTTCCCGGCATGCGCGCGGCGAGCATAGCTGAGTCTGCCGTGTATGGAGAATTCCATAGTTCGCACGCGTTCCACCGTACAGACACACACAACCCGCCCACACTAGCGCTCTGCGCATACCGCGTGCCCCTTTGTGTTCGGCGAAAAAACCGACAAATTGCGGGTCGCGGCGCGCACGAGTTGAAATGCTCTGTTCGTGCGCGTATAGTGTGCACGGTTCGTGCGCGTATAGTGTGCACGGTTCGTGCGCGTATAGTGTGCACGGTTCGTGCGCGCAAGGCGCACTAGTTACATTGCATGATACGTTGCATAAATGTAGACGGCAAATTCTTTCATTGTGTGTTACATAGCATGTTACATTGCGTAAGTCTGTACCCGCCTTTACGGAATTCGAGAGTGACGTCCCGTCCATACATCATCATTACATATTATAATAGTCGCCGTTTTCCTCTGTCTGTGGCACCGCACTATTCTCCTAAACCACGCATGGATTTTTATGCGGTTTTCACTAAAAGATAGAGCGTTAACTGAGGACGACTTTTGTTTATATTTTGTAGATATATTTTTTAAAATGGCTGAACTATGACGGTCTTTCTAAGTTAGCGTGGACGAAGGCATGGGCGGGCCGCTAGTTATTATATAAGTTTAAGAACATTGACCCCAATTCAATCTACCTACTCCTCACCTAGTATCCTCTCCCTAATGATGACCGCCGCCTGCATCCGCATGGCATCCAGGGGGTCTATCGGCTAAAAAATATGGACATGGGCATGGGCTTCATTTGACATTTGAAGCCCATATTTTGTACTTATATGGGCATATTATGGGCTTCAAAAGTCAAATTAAGCTAATGTCCATATTCATATTTTTTAGCCGATAGGGTAGCTGGTCGCCGACTATCTCCTCCAGCTGCTGCGAGTGGCAGGATCATTGACCTTAATTCAATCTATCTACTCCGATCACTGAACATAAGGCAGACCCCTCTCCCTGATAACTCAATCACTCCTTAACCGTGCAATGGACTTATACTGGTTTTCACTGATAGTAAGATCGATTAAGGACGATAGTTTTTTTTAATGTTTAATTTGTAGACATTTTGTTAAATATGGCTAAAATATGACGGTGTTCCTAAGCTAGCGTGGACGAAGGCGTGGGCAAGCCGCTTGTATAATATTAAAGCAGACTCCGCTTAAGCTAAGCGCAGATTAAGCTCAAGTGAATAGGCTGCTTCTGGGCAAGCTCGCTCGATCGTCGGCCTGTTCTTAATCCTAGGGATAAGAATGAGGCCAAGAGCAAGTCTGTACGGTCGGACCGTACATGCTGACAAGGAGATGATAAATGAAATGAATGACATTATTATGTTTAAAAAAAACTCGTCACCTAGTATCCTCTCCCTAATGACGAGCGCCTGCATGCGCATGGCGTCCGGGTCGGCGAGTATTTCTTCGAGCTGCTGCGAGTTGCTGGGCTCCTCCGCGTAGTCGTAGGCCTCTATGCGGGGTACCTCTTTGGGTTTCGGTATTGGGTCGATGCCGTCCGTGGGGAATCTGCGAATGATATAGGTATACAATTGTTTTGAAAATGGTTGAGAATTTGAAGACTTAGTTTTAAAATGTAGCCGTTTTGTGATTGATAATTAAACCCATTAGGTAGGTTCCTTTTGATCTACCAAAAAACCGTATAGATCAAGAACTCAAGAGTACTAAACGGACGAGTATGTATGAAGAACGTTATGAGAGTAAGTTAAACAAAGTATGTATGTCAGAGGAGTGTAGCACATTTTAAAGTAGTGTTTTTTTACAAGGCATGGGGACATTGGACCATAAACCCTCCACACTGGTTCAATGCAGGTTGGTATTATATTTTAACGACTGCCATTTTACGAGAGCAACCGGGACCAACGACTTAAGGGGGGTTAGGCGGTCAGCGAAAATATCGATGCTGCACGGGCCCTCGCGGGTGTTGCGCGGTGCGGGGTCCGCGGTAATTCGTAAGCGCCATTCACATTTTTATCAAAAAGTTAATAAAAATGTTTAGTTTTTTGTAAATCCAACTCAGTCACGAAATCGAAAAGGTAAATACCTATGTGTTTATGATTTTATATGAATTATTATTGTAAAACACGGTCGTCATGTGCATTTATATGAAATTTTAGAGGTAACTTCAGGATTTTTTTTAATCGAGCAAAATGTTTTAATCGTGTTTTGGCTTCGTTCATCCCCTTACACATACGCTTTGTAATATACATTGAAAATTTCAGTGCGAAATATCTAATATATTGAGAATAACAGCTAATAGAAAACAGCCAATTTTTCCGTTTTCGCCGCCTGTGGCCCCATAACGTGTCTCCCAAAGTACGGCGCGTACCCTTAGCCACTGCACCATCGAGCTTATCTAAATTGAATAAATTATATTAAATCAACCCTTAAATGCATGATTTTTTGTTTATCATAAAAAGCTCTTTTAATGGATACTATGTGATACCAACCAATTAGTAAAAATAAAAATAAAAACTTGCCTTTGCACTTTTTTTTAATAAAAAAATACGAAAAAATCTTTAAAAAATGCTCTCCTTAATAATTTATTTTCATTTTGGTTATTTAATATTATTTTTTCACTTTATAATTGTTTTAATAATAAATTACTAATCTTTTTCAATTTACATCATTAAAATAGAACATTATAGAAGTATTTTTATTTATTTTTTCAAAAAAAGGATGCATTCTTGTATCCAAAGAGGTTTCCTTCAAAAATTCCTTGTCCATGATGTTAAATTAAAAAAAATATATATATTATAATATTTTTATAAAAAACATGTTTTAAATACAGAGTATGTTCTAAATATATATATTAATATAAATTTAATAGTATGAAAAATATAATTAAAATTTTAAATAGGCTTAAAATTACGATGTAGATCTACATCATGGTACATTTAAGGGTTAAATGTTGAACACGCCCACCTGTCGTCCATCGCTCGCTTCCACAGCGCCAGCGCGCCGACCATGTCCCGCCGCTTGTCGACGTACGTCGCGCCGAGGAGTTCCAGCGCGTCGATGCGCTGCTGCCGCGTCACCAGACCGTACTCGGAGTTAATTAAATGCTCCACAATGTGGGTGTGGCCGGTGACCGAGGCAGCTAGCAGAGGCGTCATACCTGGAACACAAAGCCGTCATAAGATTTTGACCGGAAAGTAAAGTAAGTAAAGTTATGTAGGTACAACGTCAGTCGGAAAGGGGGTACTAAGCCGAAAGGAGGGTAAAGTATACATGATAGTTAATAACTTTTGTCTAAGAACTTTTCCTAAAAAAATGGATAATTTTAGATTAATAGCTGTTTTAAGATTTCATAAGAAATGACGCTGTGGGAGCCCTGGCGGTCAGCTGTTTTGAGAGAGAGACAGATTTGAGTTTATTGAGTTCATTTTCGGGGTTAACAAGTGGCGTTAGCCCCGCCCCTATTCAGGGTTGTACTTTTTTAAATATGAATATGCATAAAATATGAATGTTTTTCGCATTTTATATTTGCAATAAAACGGTTGATAGTAGCACTTTCAGTTGTCCGCGGCTTAGTAGTCCGCCCATTTCCGACTAACGTTGTATAAGTTAAGTAGCACGGATGAAGAGGTGCAGAGCTGTGAAACAGTAGTGGCGGATATGGATATGACAGCCGCTAAAGCAGCAGCTGTAAGCATGAAGGAATCACAGCCGCACAACAACTGCGGCTGTCGCGCACCTAAAGCGGCACAAAAAACCAAACTTACCATACGAGTCCACGTCCATAGTAGCGCCATGCCCCAAAAGCATCTTCAGGATGTGCAAGGAGCCGCTCTCTGCGCAGTCGTGCAGCGCCGTGTTGCCTTTCACGCTCTTCCTGTTGACGTCGGCGTTCAGCGAGAGCAGGTACTTGGCGATCCTAATGTGGCCCTTGTAGCATGCGATCATCAGGCACGTGTGCCCGTGGCGATTCGCTATTTCTATGTCTGGAAAATTTAACGTCAACGGTTATAGTACGGTGTATTTAGGGCGTATTACGATTACGACATGTATTTTATAACACTGGCTATCTTCGGAAGATACTTTTTATGACCGTAAACATATCAAAACGCCGCCGGCTTTTGCTATGCAAGTCTGTTTACCTCCGAATTGTCTAAAATATTAGCTACCTAATACCTGATTTTACTTTTTTAAGAAAATGTGATTTCCTGCTCATGCATAAAAAACTGCACAACGATGGACAGAGTAACAAATAAAAATTACATCACAAAATAATTGAAGGGACCTAAATCTACCCCCGTCGACACCGGGGTGTCGCCTCTGGCTCCGAGATATGCTTGATAAATTATTATCTGACAATTAATGATGACCTTACGCAAACACTACTTACACAAATTACATGATAACGACATACCGGCACCGTGTTCGAACAGGTACCTGACAATGTCGCAGTGTCCGTCGAAGCATGCAGCTGACGTTTGCTTAATTAAACATTACACTGTCTAATGATGCCCTGCCCATTTAGGTTAAGCAAACACAACTTGGAAGAGAGGAAGAAAAACAAGAGTAGCACTTACCGTTCTCGACCAGTAACCTGACAATAGCAGGCGGCCCGCAGCGGCGTGTTGTGCGTGCGTGTGGTGAAGTTGACGTTAGCGCCCGCGCGTACCAGTAACCGGATCAGGGGCAGGTGAACACGAGTTACACAGTTACAGAAAGACTTACCGGCACCGTTATCGAACAGGAACCTGACGATGTCGTAGTGGCCGTCGAAGCAGGCGGCCCGCAGCGGCGTGCTGTGCGTGCGTGTGGTGGAGTTGACGTTGGCGCCCGCGCGCACCAGCAACCGGACCAGGGGCAGGAGAACACGAGTTACACAAGTTACAGAAAGACTTACCGGCACCGTTCTCGACCAGGAACCTGACAATGTCGTAATGGCCGTCGAAGCAGGCGGCCCGCAGCGGCGTGCTGTGCGTGCGTGTGGTGGAGTTGACGTTAGCGCCCGCGCGTACCAGCAACCGGACTAGAGGCAGGTGGCCGGCGGCGGCGGCGCACCATAGAGGCGGGGCGCCCTCTATGGTCTCGCCGTCGAATGTAACTGGAGAAAAGAGAACGCTAAAATAAGTTCAGGCAATGAGGACCGCAATAGCAGTGCACAGACACATTTTAAGAAATAGGGTGAAAGAACGTGAACGAGCAAGCTTATAGAGTGATAGGTGAGCCCATCGCCGCTTTAAGTCGATATATGAGCATTCTTCAGTACGTTAGTCGCCTTTTATGACACCTAAGAGAATAGCTGCCTCCTCATGTGTTTCCCGATCACTACAACCTTGGTATTTTCAAAGCAAGAGTGAATATGCATCCCCTGGGAAAGCATGCAACACCCTAGACTACATCCTGCTCACCAAGCAGGTTGGTGATCAAATGCTTGCCCAGTTTCATTTTGTAAAAAAAGGTGAGTTATTCTTATCTTATCCTGGTGGAGCCTGCTGGGGTTTCGCTTTCGCAGTAGCACGTCGACCCATTGTGATCTTTTGTGCAACCCCGTTCTATCGTTCTCAGTGAAATGACTGTCAAAAGCTTCGCAATGTCTTGAGGGCGAAGAGAGAGATAACGAGAGAGAAGAGGTGGGCTGGTAGTATTATTGTAATAATGAGCGGCCACCATACAGATCACAATAAGTGAAGTTAAGTATAGCCTTATGCTGCCCACTGCTGCGCAAAGACCTCTATTAATAAAATTAGATCTTCGCTATAGTTGATGGGTATTGGCTTAGTTACTACGTTTTCGAAATGCTGATTGGTGATCACAAAACCGGGGTATGCATAGAAAAATCTCAAACACACTTTGATAATTGAACCCTGGACCTCCGGTTATTAAACCTAGCGGTTAGTCATTCGGCTACCGAGAGGAGGAGGAGGAAAATAAGGATGACATCCTCAGAAAGATTTTTTTTTTCTCTTTAAAGTACTTTTTAGAAAGAAGTCTTGTTTTGGGTAAATCCCTGGCCCCTACGATAATAAATTCGATGTTAGTGATTGCAATAGTCGGGATATGCCACACCCTTCCACCTAGAGAAGAAGAGAGGAGAGACCACGTAACCGTGCTGCCTCTGTGGTGGCTGGTACCTGCTATAAAGAGGTACAAGAAAATGAGAAGAGTTCTTCTAGCTAGCGTTAAAAATAGCGCTTTAAAGCTAGAGAGAGCTATGCTAAAAATGTGAAGACTAGGATAACAATGTAGTTTCGTCAACAGACTAGCCTTATTATGCGAATTTGGGGACAACCTTGTATCAGTTTACAAACAAACCTTGAGAAACCCTACAATATCCTTTCAAAGACTAATCCAAATCTCTTGCCTAATATCTAACAATGTCAAGTTCATTAACAACAGCTGCTTATGTAACTTAGGCAATTTCAATAGAATTAACTTAAATTAAGTAGTTATGTAATAAGCCGATTGTATAATTTAAAAACACATTGTTTATGACTAATTCATTAATAATGTATTTGGATGTGTTTTAGTTAAGTTAAAAGTTATCCCAAAATGATAATAAATTGTAATCATATTAAGTATAAGGATTTTTAAATATTATGTATTCTATCCACAAAGTCTTAGAATAATGAAAGACCAAGAACATCAAGAAGTTTTTAAAGAAATTAAAGGGGCGTAGGTCTGAGTGTAAAATTGCGAGTCGCGTAAATATAGCCACTCCTTTTTTCGTTGAACTTGAAACATTCCTAAGCCTACACTAACAAAAGCAAAGTTGCTTCTATTATTTGTTTTGTTCTCCGCGCCATTCATACTTACGTTGCACAGTGATTCATTCATAGGCCATAAATCAGAAAAAGGCACTTGCGCCTACCGATTTCAAACTATTGATAATGGATTCATTAGTAAAGTACTCTTTAAAAACTGTTATTAGTAATCCAATTACTTCAATGTACCATTCACTTTGCTACGTCGGAAGTGAGAGCATCTTGAGTTTGGTTACCCGGTCGTGTGTGTTACTGAAATTTGTTGTTTTGTTTTCGTGTCTCATTTATTTACAATCAAGTTTTTTGTTGTTGTTACAATATGGAGGTGCAAGAACAAGATATATACTTTGATTATTTATATATTCTGGATACAAATTCTCATATTTCAATTTTATACGAATTTTTAATTCAAGGTAGATTTTTTTTATATATTTTTTCCATACTTTTAAAAGATTGAGAGCTATAACTTTTCGCCGTCCTTGGCTGTACTTGAGACATATGTTACTCTAATAGGGAGTATGTCTAGATTATAGCATGCAAATTTCAGCTGCATGATGCTGCCCGTTCTTAGGTTTCAGGGGTATCAAAGTGTAGGTGTCCACAGAACAAAATAAAAAGGATTTATTTAGCCCTAGTTCATATGTTGTTTTAGGTACATTTTTAAAGTGTTCAGTAACGACAATGATTGTTTTCGACATTTGGCATTCTGCGGAGGGCAATATTAAGGAAAAATTGCAATACACTCTCAACAATTTGGTTGAAACGTCGTGTCTTCGAAACAACTTGGACAGTATTAATTTGACGTGATTAAATAACAAAATTGGAAATATATACAGTCGTGGTCAACTAATTAGGGACAATCTCTAGTTAAGCCAAATAGTGAATTTATTTTTTATTTTCCAACGAGTCTTAACAATATTCCATATCTTTTACACGTAAGTATAATTAGTCATTGATGTGCCCGATTATACAAACAATAACAACTTCTTAAAAATTAAACCTCTTTACAGTATAGCTGATAGATTATCAGTGTGCTATTTGTTCAAAGAATGCTGGCTGGCCATTTAATTAGGGACACTGAGATATTGCGTTCTATTTTCAAAATTTGAATCTCAATACTTTTTTATTTCTTCTTTTATTGTTTTGTGGTAGTTTTGGCGGCAATCCAGATTTTTAATTTTAAGTTTTGAGAATTATTTTGAAGAAATATGGGCAAAAATAAAAGTTGCGATCCAACACTACGAACAATTATCATGAAGTTTGTCGAGCGTGGTTGGTCATACCGAGGGATAGCAGAACATTTAAATTGTTCAAAAACTATGGTATGCAATGCAGTGCAACATTTCAGGCGCAATAACACAGCTTTAAATGTGCCCAGGACAAAAAGATCGAGAAAAACAACTCCGCAAGAAGATAGAATGATAACCAGGTTAGCTAAGAAAGATCCGTTTCTAGGCTCTATTTTAATTAAACACGAAGTGTTTGGGGCAGACGAAAGAGCCGGTGTATCAGCGAGGACCGTTCGACGACGTCTGGTAGAAGCAGGGTTGTTCGGAAGAGTGGCTCGCAAAGTACCGTTGTTGAAGAAAGAACATAGAAATGCTCGTTTGGCGTTTGCACGTAAATATGGACATTGGACCTACGCCCAATGGCAACATGTATTATTCTCTGACGAGACCAAGATTAATTTAATTTCTTCAGATGGAAGGCAATACGTACGGCGTCCTGTAAAAGCGGAAATGAATCCAAGATTCACAAAAAAGCAGGTGAAACATGGCGGTGGAAACATTAAAATTTGGGGTTCATTTTCTGGACGTGGAGTGGGACCTGTGAGAAAAGTTCAGGGTAACTTAGACCAACATCAATACAAAACAATATTGGAGGAAACTATGCTTCCCTATGCTGAGGAGCATCTCCCTATTATATGGACGTTTCAGCATGATAACGACCCGAAACATACCGCCCGTTCAGTCAAGTCGTTTCTTACCAGTCAGTCAGTATCGGTGCTAGATTGGCCAGCAAATAGCCCGGACCTCAACCCAATTGAGCACCTTTGGCACGAAATCAAGAAAAAAGTTTCAACTTATCGTACCACAACTTTAGATCAACTTAATCAAGCTTTTTGTGAGGCATGGGCAAACATTCCTATCGAAACATGTCAGAAACTGATAATGTCTATGCCACATCGGTGTCAAGCGGTAATTACTAACAAAGGTTTTGCTACTGGGTACTGATTTTACACGTAATAAAATGGAGCTTTTAAAAATATTATAATACTGGAGATTATTCGTTTTGTTTAACTCTATTCATCATTATACTTTACTGTCCTTAATTAAATGTCCAGCTACATAATTATACCTTAAAATTTAATACATGTTCAACCTTTGATATTAAATACGTTTTTCTATTTAATTATTCTCTTATTTACAGCCATTTATAGTATAGTAGTCGGACCAAATTATGCAAATAATAGGTGCTGAAAAATCAATAGGGTTTTATATTTATATGTACATAACCGGTTATTGCTCTTCACTATCTTGAATGTCCCTAATTAGTTGACCACGACTGTATATATATAAGAATACTGCATTACTAAAAGAAATCTAATCGTTCAAAATTAAATCAACTAGAAAAGTACTCAAACTGGCTTAGTGTAACCGAAAATGTTGCACCTTAAGTAATTTAGATGCGCTCATACGCGGAAAATGAATCGTGTTTTGACCAATACAGATTTAATTAACATGCTTCTTCATAATTCAGATCCACTAGTTACAGGTTTACGCAAGTAACCTGTTAAAAAAAAGTTTATTGTCAAAATGTTTATTAAATTTGCTAGTTGTGTAAAGGTACTTGTTTCGTTTGAACGTTCATTTGTATGGATTTATTAAATATTGTTATACCCATATGACCCAGTATGTTATTTTGTTTCTTTAAATTAGGGTTGTAATTACCACAAACAAGTTTTATTTATCCCAATTTAACTGTAAATGTCACTCTATAACAAAGTTTTAGCAGTCATAGTTAAAATCAAAATTACTGAGTGAAAATAAAAAAATAAATACAGATTTATGTATAGATATTGATTAAAACTAAGAGCTAATACTATGAGCTGCTTAATTCATATTCATACAATTTTACTACGTTGTAAAAATTGATAAATCGTGGTTATTTCCGTTTTACGTATTTATGGCCACCGTTGTATGGAGGGTGAATCACTGTGCGTTGTATTGGCCTCGACAATGTCTTTATATTTTTGACATAAAAGCAGAAGAACACGCGAATATTACGATAAAATAATATTGTAAATCATTGTTTATAATAATTATTGATTTAATTAACCACGAAATAGATAAAGAAGATTTTTCTATTCCGTGGATATAACAATGATTAAAATTGAGTTTTTTTACATGAAATATTTATAGTTCAAATATATTTTGCCAGCAACAACTTTAAATCAGAGATTGATTCTTTAAATAACACTCTGTTTCTATCAAAATAACAAGTCTTGAATTTAGATATGATGAAAAATTAAGAAATGACTAAATTATGATATTATTAACTTTTAGGAAAAAACGGGATATTTACCATGTTTATATTGTTGGTTTTGAGTCCCCGATACTTCAGCGCATTTGCATGCACCATGATCACGGAGTACAACAAAAACATGGTAAAAATCTCGTTTTTGGGGTTCCGTAGCCAACTGGCAAAAACGGAACCCTTATGGATTCGTCATGTCTGTCTGTCCGTCTGTATGTCACAGCCACTTTTTTCCGAAACTATAAGAACTATACTGTTGAAACTTGGTAAGTAGATGTATTCTGTGAACCGCATTAAGATTTTTACACAAAAATAGAAAAAAAAACAATAAATTTTGGGGGTACTTAGAACTGAAACTCGATTTTTTTTATCTAACCCATCCGTGTGGGGTATCTATAGATAGGTCTTCAAAAAAAAAATATATGATGTACATTAATTATCATGCAAACTTCCACCGAAAATTGGTTTGAACGAGATCTAGTAAGTAGTTTTTTTAATACGTCATAAATTAATTAATTAAAAAATACACTATTATTAAAACATCGATCAAATAGTTACAACGAACTACAACAACTTTTATATGATGTTACTTGCTGAGGGCCTAGTCAATTGGCAAACAAATTAAACGCTACGAAATCTTCGCTACGATAAACAGAATGTATGGGATTGACATAAGCAAAAGTTACCTACGACGTAAAATTTACGCTAAAATAGACCTAATTGACAGTTTGACAAGCCAAGAATCGCTAATCTAGCGATCACTCAAACATTGAAGATAAAAATTCACACAAAATGGCGATTGTTTGATCAGCTGATGAAGGAATAGTTGTGTTGTGTTGAAAGTTTTGTTTAAAATGCTCTTTTTAGGGCTATTGTGGACTGCAATAATCAAGTGCTCAGGCGCTAAGGAAGAAATGTTTCCCTACGTTACTTGGAGCAAATTAACGAAATCGAAATTTTCTGAGTGGTAGAGCCACGCTGCGTTGCAGCACGCATTGGGCCGGCTCGCCCGGCGTAATACCACCCTCTCACGAATATTCGGCGTGAAATAACGGCACTTGGTGCTGTTGTGTTTCGTCCGACCAGTGAGGGTTCCGGAGGCCCCTCCCCCCCTCCCCTCCCAATTCCTATTCCTTCCTTGAACCTATTCCTCCCTTAAAGGCCGGCAACGCATCTGCGATTCCTCTGGTTTTGCGGGTGTCCATGGGCGGCGGTGATTACTTTCCATCAGGTGACCCGCCTGCTCGTTTGCCTTCCTCTTTTATAAAAAAAAAAAAAAAAAAAAAAAATCGAGTTTGTTGTACTTGTGAATAGTTCTCGGAGTTCTCGTTTACGAACTTTCAAATATCTAACTAAGGTCTGCCGGGAATTGCGTGCTGATATAGTTGTTGCGATGTGAGTGACCAAATAAATGTGTGTCATGCAACATTTTCCGCAACGAAGAGCAAGTCGCTGCATAACAATTTGTAGGGGCTCTCAAACCATACAAACATTTGGGCCAAATAAATCCACCTAAGTACCTTTAATCATGACAAGAAAGGTCAAGAATAAGACAACAGTAAGGGACTTTTTGTATAAATATTAAATGTAACCTATCCATAATGTCCATTTATCAATTTATAACTTAGATTGCCTATTTGTTTTACAGGTTCCAATGAAGATTTAATTTGCCAGGTAGCTTAGAGTATTAAACCAAGGCTCTAAGTGTAGTAAGGTGTACCTATTGACTATACCCTATAAATCTTATACAGACAAGCATCTTTCTTAATAGGAAAAGATATCAGTCCTTACATTCAAACGGTAAGTTTTAATAAATAAATTATTACTTACATAATAAAGGTAAGTATTATGCCTATTATTATATTGGGATTTACCAGGAAATGTCAGTTTTGTTAAAATTGCTAGAATAAAGAGTATTGACATAAAGATAAAACTATTTTATGTGGTTTTGCAGATTTGAGACGACGATTCAAAAATCTTAAATGTTACCTCATAATTTGGAGGATGGACTTCCTCAGAATGGTGAACAAACATGGTTATTTGGTAAAAAACAATATCAAGCAATTTTGTATATTACATAGGTACTTACCTACTAACTTTTTATCTATGACAATTTTCTATAAGTAAGTATATTGTTCTAATTTCTTAGGAGATTCTGGATACCTTCAAAAAGCATGGTTAATGATAATAACAACAATATTTAATGCTGCATCAGACTCACAAGAAAGGAGGGGTGTGTACCACATGTCATATCCAACAATGAAACTGCATTGAACATGGCTTTGGCATCGTTGAATTTAGTTATTTATATGATTTTTTCTTGTGGAGCTCTAATGTTGACAACGTTTTTATTCTACAAAAAGGAGCAGTCTGTGCCATAAATATATTTATCCATAAAATAGTAATTTGGTTTATTTGATGAGGAAAAATTAAGTAGGTATAAAGTTAATTTAGTTCTAAGTTTATTGTGCTTTATTTAAAAAGATTTACTTATGTACAAAAAAACAGTACCTTCGTTGACAACATTTTTATTTTAAGAAAAGGAACAGTGTGCCATAAATATATTTAACCCATAAAATAGTGATTTGGTTTATATGATGGGGAAAAATTAAGTATAAAGTTAATTTAGTTCTAAGTTTATTGTACTTTATTAAAAAGATTTACTTAGGTAGGTACTAAAAAACAGTACCTTCTTATACACACAATTGGCATTTATTTTTATACACATAGTTTTAATGTCAATAAGAGAAAGTGAAGCCTCATATTTAATAAACTTTGACTCTGAGAGAGTTAGGTAAGGAAATAAGAATATATTAAGAAATACAACATTAATGTTATTTTTTACTTGATATTTAATTTTACTTGCAGTAGGTACCTATAGAAAATGTTTAAGTACCTACTTATATCAATTTCTACTAGTCATAACATTAAGCTATTGAAGTTGTACTTGATTCATTATCAACATACAAAGGTAATTATATGTATAAACTTGCATTATTATTATCCTATTATTAAATCTGGTGGGTTCTATTGTGTTTGTTATAATATTGTTTTTTCTTTAAATAGGTGGCTTAACATAAGGTGGCTTGTTATACATATAATACAAATTAAGTTCCATATCTAGCATACTCTGTAATAGTTTAGTTATTATCAATTTGGCGATTGTGAAGTAATCGATTGTAATTGTTGCTTGAGTTTGTAATGTTACTATCACATTTTTATTTGTGTGAATCTGTAAATGGTTTGCTGTTTCACATTTTCAGTGTTATACTTTTTATAGAACTGTCGATTCACCTGTAAATATAAAATAAATAAATAAAATTAATTGTTTTTAAATTATTTTTGGTAAATATATACTACCTACTAACTTTTTATGTATGACAATTTTCTATAAGTAAGTATATTAATCCAATTTCTTAGGAGATACTGGATACCTTCAAAAAGCATGGTTAATCATAATAACACCAATATTTAATGCTGCAACAGGCTCACAATAAAGAAGGGATGTGTACCACATGTCGTATCCAACAATGAAACTGCATTAAACATGGCTTAAAGTTGTACTTGATTCATTATCAACATACTAGGGTAATTATATAAAATTAATTGTTTTAAAATTATTTTTGGTAAACATATAAATAATCTTAGAATAATAACGCATAGAAAGCGAGAACACGCACGATAAATGAGGCCAGTATAACCAAGCCATACTGGCTTGGTACCGAAACTTATCGCGTCAGTACTAATAATCTAAAGTTATCTATCTATCAACAGTTCCAATTTCCTTACTTTTGGGGCAATTCTGATTTTTCTAGCAACATTACTTGTACACTAGTGTGCGTGTCGCCGAGATAGTACGCGTAACTTAGTCCGACATCCATTTTTTTCTAGCCTCACGCCACGACAGTTTTCTAATACGAGACTATCGTTCTATGCGTTATTATTCTATGTAAATAATCCTATGTTTTATTTCGAAACATTATCAACCAACTCATAATGAATGGCAGTGAAAAAAATAATGTTAAATAAATAAGTATTTTAACTTGTCGCGTAGAGACCACGATCATGTCATTGTGTCTGTGAAGGCGTATATTTAATAAATGATTGACTTTTAATTTCAATTATTTTCGGTACCTACCGCTATAAATAAGTAACAATGAAACAATCCTATATTAAGGCGATGTTGTCTTCATCGTCATCCTATGAACGTCCTGAACGTTCCCACATGAACGACAGCACTAAGGCAGACTGGGCTATAACAGGCTTAAGCCCTGAGCCAATACAACCGCAGTGTGCTTTACGTGCCTTCCGAAGCACGGAGGAGCTCGAGACGCTTTTTATTTGGTTACCCATCCTTTAGCTCGGTAATGTGAAAGTTGCGTAACTAACTGGCAAGATCACAAACCGGTGCGGCGCGGGCAAGGACTTTTTGCATTAGTTGAACCTCTAGCATTACCTTTCAAGTAACGGTAAGTACATTGCTTCGCTAGTTTGCATATTTTCAAATTAGTTCTAATTTAACTTGCAAAACCATGTACTTGGAATGTTTTTTATTTTATTTTATTTAGGACAATAATCAATTAGAAAAGTAATGTGATAGGTGTTGTAGTTAGACAACTAAACCCGAAAGCATTAGCCGCTACGCCATAGAGTTACTTTAGGCGATGTACTCATACAAGATGCAAACGTTTTAATCACTACCTAGTGGGTACTCGCATCTAAGATCAAACTATTTAAATGTTCGCGCGGTTTGTAACATTTAGTGTTATCACTTATTTCATTACAGACGGACGTCAAGTTGTTAATATTTGAGAAATTCTTGGCAGCAAGCGTTTGCTTGTGGTCTTCAGTCTTAATTTATTTATATTATAAGCTGAAAAATGGGTTTGGTCTCATATCAATATCATATTATGGTAGGTAAGTCACTCGTCATCATTATAAGTACTTATTTACAAACGTGCTTGCCTGGCGAACTTCCGGCGAAAAAAGCGATTGATTCATTTTTCAAATTGTCTCAAGGAGTCTACCCGAATTTCTTAGTAAAATGACATTCAATTCACTAAAACTCAAAAGGATCGGTGTGGTTACTACCTATTTATTAATCTTACATAAGCGTTACATTATCATCAAACAAAAAATACTAAGACAAGCCTGTATGTTCTATATCCCTTAGCTTATCGATATCGATGTAGCCTAGCGAATTTGATGAGCGATTTTGACGCTGTCACCGGTCGAGCGTTTGCCAGTTGACTAGGCCCTCTGCTCTGCTACGGAACCCTACATGGGCGAGTCCGACTCGCACTTGGCCGGTTTTTTTCCTAAAAGTTATCGTAGTGACCATGAAAGTTTAAAATTATAATATGGTAAGTATTATTATTTGTTGGTTTTCTCGAATGTCTGCTCTGTTGTCTGAATCATAAAATTGTTCGGTATTGTTTGGTTGGTTGTTCATAAATTATTGACACACAGAACTTGTCTCGAATTGTACATACCACCGCAGCCCAAAAACTCTTGGCGCCAATCATTCACGTTCTGCATTGTTACGTTCCGGCCAGAAAGGTATGGACATAAAGTGAAATTACTTGGCATAAAGTCAAAAGAAATGAATTTTGAGGGCTACGCGCAGTTACTTTGGTGTTATGAAATGTGGCTTTTCGATTTCATTCTAATCCTACTAATATTATAAACGCGAAAGTTTGTAAGTATGGATGGATATTTGTTACTCTTTCACCTTAGATTAAAACAAAAAGGGAAGATACGGCATGCTCCTACTTGTAGTCAATCAAAATATAGTCCTACTCACTCAACTACATGCAAACACTCACACACGCACACCTATAAAAGTGTAAATCGAGCGAGTGAGACAGAGCAGTAAGTTTCAACGTCAGCGCGAGGGAGTCAGCGAGTAGCGCGTTGACGTCTCGGTCGCTTCGCAACAGACGAGTACGTACGTACGACCGATTACGACGCCATTGCGGAGTAGCGACTTTCTCTTTTTATCACAGCAGAATGTCCGCAACAGTACGATGTAGCCTGTACGCTCGGCAAATTGCGACTGAAGTGAAATTGTGCCTTTAGGCCTAATTTTAGCGGCTCACTCACGAGACGCTAATGCCGTATCTGCCCTTTTTGTTTTAATCTAAGTCTTTCACGTAAAAACTACTAAATGGATTTGGATGAAATTCAGCATACAGATAGTTTATAACATAGAATACTTTTTATCCCGATATTCCCAAGGGAACGTATGGATGGATGTTTGTTACTATTTCACTTAGAAACTACTGAATGGATTTGGATGATATTCGGCATACAGATAGTTTATAACCTGGATTAACACATAGGATACTTTTTATCCCGATATTCCCACGGAAGCGGGAACCACGCGGGTGAAACCGCGAGCGGCCGCTAGTATAATATAAAGTACAAGTATCCGCAGGCGATAACCGTTTCCCATCACGTTTCATTTTCTTTTTGTCAGGTAGGTAAAAAAAGTACTATAAAATGCTGTTGCGTCACCGCGTGGTGCGTAGCGGTGAAAGAATACTACCACCCACTCTCTTCCCGGGTGTCGTAAAAAGCGACTAACGGACTAAAGACTGCACTTACATACAACCAGCATAGAGCGGCGATGGGCTCACCACCTGTAACGCTGACCACATGTGCAATTGCTATTTGGTGAAAGGGGACTATGGCAGAGGACTGCTTTCGCGGTCCTCAATTGTCTAGTCTCTGACTAACCCTTCGGGGATAATAGTCGTGATATGTATGTATGTATGTATGTATGTATACATAAAAAATGTCGGTCGGTCGGTAACCTACCAACCCGCGTTGGTGGGTTACGGACCTAATAAAATAATGATGATTAGAATCAGGATCGACAACTATAATTAGCTGCATAAACTGTATTCAGCTCATTTCTATACAAGACATATGAAACTAGCTGAACATGAAAGTTGAAATTAGTATTTGGCAGTGAAATTATATTCGAATATGAATGTAAAACAAAAGGGTATTTCTGTACCAAAGCGACGTTAATTTAATAAAGTTGAAATGGCGCGCGGCCAAAGTATTGACGCAATAGACAATAGGTAAAAACAATTACCGCTAGCCGACGAGAGAGTCTTTGTTACACACAAGACAATATTCTGTTTACACAGATATGTATATATATTATTTAATCTTTTGTCCCCTTGTCTGTCACAAACACTCCTACCGGCCTAGCATTCGCAACACGAGAAAATTTTCTCGACCTGTTTTCTCGTGTTATGTCTATACCAAAGACATATACATCATTGGTCTATACACGATATGTCAAAAATAGACTTAATAGTAGTTTTTACTTATCTGTGGTATTTTTGTCTACAAACCCCATGGACGTAATATATTACGTAAAATTAATATATTACGTCCATGACAAACCCTAAAGGCCCCAGTACACAGTGGCATGTGATTGAAATAATATGGACTTAAAAAAGTGATTTTAAATCACAAAATAATTAAGTAATGATTTTTTTTTCTCACCAAAATAATCTGAAACATACGAAACAAAGTAATTTATAAGTTAGCCAGCGTCATTAGCTACCGTTTGCCATTTTTTTCATGTTTCTCCGACGTATGAAACCTTTGATATCGCATCTTCATCCTTTGATAAGCCCTTCTTGAAGAACCTCATGCTGTGCTGATTTGAGAATACCTCCTCAGCAGACAGCAGAGCTCATTCCACAACCTCAGCGTACGCGGTAGGAAACTCCTCTGAAACCGCATAATGTAAATTGTTTTGTTTCTTAATAATCACGCCCGGTCTGCCTCTTCTATTCTCTGCCACCAACATTAGCCGCCATTGCAACATTTACTCTTCTCTTTGGTATTAATATCATCTGTCACACAGTCCATATTTTATTAGTTTCCTTTGTCTTTTCCTCAATAACTTAAAAAATCCTGATATAAAATGTACATAAGTACCAAATTCTACTACGCCTTGTAGGATTTTTGTTGTATTCTTTTAACAAGTACTGTGGTGATAGGTACAATGGCGGACTCCGTCGCTTTACCAGTCTAAGGCCGGGTTTCCACAGAGGCGGAGCTGAGCAGAGCGGGGCTGAATTGACCAATCACGATGCTCGAAATCTTGTGGAGCGGAGATTTTGAGTGGAAACGCACCCTAAAGGTCAAAATCCCTTGCACACCGCGTCGTCTATTTGGTACGGGCACGTACCCGGGAGTTCGGTGCGCTTCAATACGAAAATTGCTGCAAAG
This sequence comes from Scoparia ambigualis, assembly GCA_963921215.1. Classification (NCBI taxonomy): domain Eukaryota; kingdom Metazoa; phylum Arthropoda; class Insecta; order Lepidoptera; family Crambidae; genus Scoparia; species Scoparia ambigualis. Next base: position 7,289,203 of record OY992521.1, read on the forward strand.
TGGTAAAGCGACGGTGACCCCGACGCGACCGTACATAGTATTGGCAGGGGGGTGTCACTCCGCAGTTTAGGTACGTTCGTCTCGGCGCGCCTCCCAGGCAGGCCGCCTAGGCGTATGGCAGTAAAGGTTGCCGCAAGCCGACGCACAGAACACGTCGCGCGTCGTCGCTTAACTCGTAAACCCTACGCTCTATGAAGTCAAATCGATATCGAATCAGCGTTGCTTAACGGAATATGAACGCTCGAGTCACACGATAAGTTTCAATTTCGCGTGAAAATCGTTAGAGAGTGAACCTTCTGTACGTAGTACTATTAGTTATTCTGTGGTATTGGTTAGAGCTGTCGAAATTCTTAAACGCTTTTTGCAAATGTTAGCATACAACATTGTATCATCAAAACTCTTGGAATTTGCATCCTAAGAGATGCAAGACTATACTTATCAACACTGAGTCAAACTACTGACATTACAAACTTTGGACAACATTTTCTTTTCGTGACCTAGGCAAGAAAAGATTTTCGGGGAATAATATGATGAAATTGAGGATTAGTATGCCGAACCCCTACTTATCGCGGACACAGCACTACTTAAGCATTAAGTACTGACTCTACATAAGAGGCATAAAGAGTTGTTAGCTGTGTGTAAAGAATACTACCCACCTATCTCTTCCCTTGGTGGGTGTCGTAAAAGGCGACTAACGGACCAAAGCCACATACATCCAACAGTAGCATGACTCTTGATACACAATTTCATTAATCAATTTCCAATCACAAATCTAAAAAATGACAAATGGCACTTTTGTAAGGGACAATAGCGCCACATTGGAATTAAATTGCGTGGAAATTGATTGAAAAAATTATTATCGAGATGGCGTTCCGGAATTATCTTTGCTTATCCCAATATCGATACATATTAATCGCATTGGAATTGTATTGAGATTGAGTTTGCGTTCAAGAGTAACCCCCCAGCATAGAGCGGCGATGGGCTCACCACCTGTCTACGCTGAGCAAGTGTGCAGTTGTTGTTGGTAAAACGTGGACTGTGGCAGTGGACCGCTTTTACGATCCTCATTGCCTGGTAGGCTACTCTTGAAACAGAATTGCATTAATCAATTTCCAATCACAAATCTAAAAAATGTCAAATGGCACTTTTGTAAGCGAGAGCCACATTGAAATTAAATTCTGTGGAAATTGAATGAACAAATTATTATCGAGATGGCGTTCCGGTATTCTTTACTTATCCCAATCCCAATATCGATACATATTAATTGCATTGGAATTGTATTAAGATTGAGTTTGCGTTCGAGAGTAACCCCCCTGATCTCTGACTAAAATTTTGGGTATATACATACATACATAATAATCACGACTATTATCCCCGAAGGGCTAGTCAGAGACTATGCAATGAGGACAGCAAGACTGCAGTCCTCTACCGCGTAGTCCACTTTTCACCAAACAGCGAATGCACATGTGCTCAGCGTGACAGGTGGTGAGCCAATCGCCGCTCTATGCTGTTGGATGTCCCTTATGCCTAGTTTGCACCTGTGCTAGTAAATTAGTCGAGTAGAAGTACATTGCTTCGCTAGTTTGCTTATTTGAAAATTCATTTTAAATTACCAAAGTGACGAAGCAATACATCTCTACTCTACTAAGTTACTAGCACAGGTGCAAACTAGGCTTTAGTCGCCTTTTACGACACCCAAGGGAAGAGAGGGGGCGGTAGTATTCTTTCACCGCTACGCGACACAGTTGGGGGTAATAGTCGTGAGAATACGTATGTTATTTCCGTAGGTTTCGTGTGCTTCAGAACTGGAAATCTCACGGTGGAACTTTCTTTACTTGATAACAGCTATACATTTAATTACATCGTAGATTTTGACATTCCGCTTAGCATACTGCGCTTTATTAACCAGTTCATAACTGAGTTAACGCAGATTGACTGGTTTTATGGTTACCGGTTTCGGCGCTGACAGCTAATTCGTTACGATGATGCTTTCACTAGATAATGTGACTTATCACATGTTGGTCACTGTCTAGTGCCAGTATCACAGTTCAAGTCGCTGGGACTCGACTGGAGACATTTTATAATAGCAGAATCGATGTACTTACTGGTCGCTTTCTACGATATCGTTTCATATTTCAAAGTTCTGACCTCCATTTAATCAAATAAATGATAGATAAAACAACAACAAAGTTTTGTAAAACGGTCACCCGTTTCAACACGTTTCTTTGATAAATTTTAACGGGGGCTTTCAGAAACATGAACTTTGTTCATGAACTGTTTTCCTTCGCAGCATCCTTTATAAGACTTCGCAATTTTCGCGAATTAAATTGCACAATCACTTGTTCTTCCCATACCAATGTCTACTTTCTGATGTTTAGACTTTGCAATAATAACCACCATGCTTAAAAACTTTCAGTTAAATAGGGTCCGATCGTCAAAAAAAGCGCATTACCAGCAGCGCCCCCGACCCTAGCTGTGACGGTTCAATTAAAATTAGCAGCACGTATTCCTTCCTACCATGACATAGGGTCCTTCGAACGAGGCGTGAATAGTGATTTACAAACCTCAAGTCTTTGAGTATAATTTTGGAGACTCAAGTCAGATTTGCAGGGCTCTGTAAGCTTGATAGGCTCGGAGTCCCGAGTCTAGTTGAGCGCGAGCTCTCTGAGCAACAACTCGAGCCTTCAAAAGAGCTCGAGTCTTAAAATGAACTCAAGCTTTCAAGAATAACTGGAGTCTAAAAAAATTACTTGAAGCTCAACGCTGAACAAAAGCTCGAGGCGAGATTTCAGATGAATTTTAATTAAGTAATCAATCATATTTTAACTCTGATTTTCATAATCAATTTCAAATTTCATGATTCAAATAATTGTGAACCAGTGTTATAAGTGAATTGCTTTTTAAACAAACTCAATTTTGTATTAACATGCTAACTTTAAAACATCAAATAACTCATCACAACAAAAGACTAGAGCTCAAAAGAAGTCTCGATCTGGAGCTCGAGCTCGAGCTCGAGGCTCACGTAAACTCGGAGTCGTCGCGAGCTCTGTAACCGACTCCGAGCTCTAAGTAATAGGACTCGGAGAGCTCGAGTCTTGTACACCACTAGGCGTGAAGAGGCACTTTGTGGGCGGGCAGGGTAAGTGAGGGTGACTGATGCTACGACTTTGCGCTGAACCAGTTGCGTCCTTCCGCCTGGACTCCACTTTCACTTAACATCAGGTGGAATGGTGTCATTTGCCGACCTTAATATTCATACATTATATTCGTCCGCTATTACGACCATTATCCCTGAAGGGTTAGTCAGAAATCAGGCAATGACCGCAAAAGGTGTCCACTGCAACTTCGCCGCTAGCGTACATTTTACGTACCTTTTTAGCCTCCAATGTGTAACGGGGACAGCCGACGTACCTTTTGATTTCGACGGAGCTTTTTTTTAGATAAGTACTAATGAAAGAGCAATCAAAGCTGTACGAGTGATTTGAGCGAAAAAAAAGCTTATGTACATTTTACCCCAAAATGGTACCTTTTCAGCGCTGGAAATGTATCTTTTGGGAACTCAGTTGCGGCAACACTGGTCCACTGCCACAGTCTATGTTTCACTAAATGATAACTGCACAACTTGCACAAGTGCTCAGCGTGACAGGCGATGAGTCCATCGCCGCTCTATGCTGTTGGATGTATGTGCAGTCTTTAGTCCGTTAGCCGCCTTTTACAACACCCAAAGGAAGAGATGGGTTGGTAGTATTCTATTAAAGAGCACCACAGATTCTCTTTGTCTATTATAGAAAATTAAATTAGATATTGATAAATTTAAAATCCATATCAAGCTTTATAAAAAAGCTTATTTTAAAGTGTCAGATTACACAGAAGACAAAACAGCTTGGCTCTGAACTGAAATGCTCCAAGTACTCCACAAGCTATTTCTAATTGTCTATAATTAATTTATAGCACCGTATATATTTTGCATTCAAATTATTATTTTGTATTTTATCACCTGGTAACGACAAATCTTTTTTTTTGTAAATGTCGTTGCTTCTGTGCGCTGTGGTTTTTTGCGCCCGTTCTTTGCCACAGTTAAAAATTACGTCCTAAATGGGTGTCAGATTAAAAATTTGGACGATGACGACGGACTTATTAATCGAGTTTATTGAAAAAATATATTTTGAGTTTGAGTTTGAGACCAGCACAGGACCGACCCGACCGAGCTTAAAATGAAAAAAAAACCGTTTTGTAACTAACCTGAGCCGGGCTGTTCGATGTCCGCCTTACATCGCTCTATGAGGTACTCGGCGACGTCGTAGTGGCCGTTCCTGCAGGCAATCACCAGAGGCGTGGCGCCGCCGACCTTCGCACCCACCAACATGTTCAGCTCGTCTGTGGAGCGCCAACTGTGTAGGTAAACCTGTGGACAACAGACACAATCGTTTAATATCATGAAGTACAAGAAAAAATGGAAGAGGCTTCTTTTTTTGAAGTCAGTTAAAGGGGAGAGCATTTTTTTCTACTTTATTTAGTTTAGGGCTTTTGTCCACATGGATCCCATTGTATCTTCCCAATGGCACTCTTAAACTAAGCTAATAAAAATTGTTATCCTAGTTAAATAAAAGTATGATCAATTGTTACAGAGATCACTGTTCAGTTATCTACCAAAATGCAGGAGAAAGCATTATTTGTCACTTTAAAATAATTATCCGTGTCGTTTAGCGGTAAAAGAATACTACCACCCCCTCTCTTCCCTTGGGTGTCGTAAAAGGCGACTAACGGCCTAAAGACTGCACATACATCCAACAGCTTAGAGCGGCGATGGGCTCTCCACCTGTCACGCTGAGCACATGTGCAGTCGTTATTTTTTTTAAAGTGGACTATGGTCTCTACCAGGACAGGACTGAGGACTGCTTTTGCGGTCCTCATTGCCTAGTCTCTGACTAACCCTTCGGGGATAAAAAACGTGATTATAATAATATATGTAATTAAATAAATTAAAAGCAGAACAAATGTTTAAACAGCATGTACAATGTAAAACAACACAAGTCCTTCCTCCCATACCACAATAGGGAGGGCATTTTCTAATATCATTATCGCAGTAAAATAAAAAAATGTAATCAAAATATTTATAATATCTCCACATTTTAATGTTTATTTATATTGTAGCGTTTTATTAACGCTTAAATATACTTAAGTAAAATTTTAAACACTGAAAAAAGAAGACAACCTCATGCGGGAATCGAACCACGCACGCGCAATGTTGACTAAAAACATAAGCATCAAGCACTGACAAATTTCGACGGTTGAAAGCCAGACCTCGGTAGCCAAGATGTTAAGGCAGCCGCCCGGAATGCGGAAGGTGCGTGGTTCGATTCCCGCATGAAGTTGTCGTCTTTTTTCAGTGTTTAAAATTTTATCTCCACATTTGATCGGTGATTCGTTCATATACACGTGGTAGACTTAACTTAGATTTGTGGATACCGCTCTATAGTTAATAAAAAACCCGTTTAACAGGAGAAAAGAAATGCCCTTGGAGAGTTTCTCCCCATTCAAAGGTCTCCCGCCAGACGAATTGCAAAACGAGGGCGCAGTCTTTTCTTAAGAGTACACGTGCCTAATTTAAAAAGAAAGAAAAATGATCTACTTCGTAGAGTAGGACGTATATTACTAACGTGTGAGTATCGCTATTGTTTCACTTCAGTTTACTTTTCCAGAATACGAAATACTACAGTTCCACATGCGTGCTCGCTACTCGCTTCGCCATTCGACGAAATGTTCGACGAAACATTCGGCTTCCTGAAACAGAGACGAGTGACTGTTTACACATTCGCGTGTATTCTTTTCTACTTCATCTTGCAAGAATGGATGACGTCTACGTTTTAGCAGCATCCGCGTGTCAATGATTATTAATAAATAATGTTTTTGCTTATTTTTGTGACGATCATGTTTTGGAAACCAAACCAAATAACTGTTTGAGCTTGGTAAAGTTCCAAAAACGTTAGAACTCTGTCGTTACTTTATTCCATTTTTATTATATACAGTATATACTGTCAACAATAAAAATACAATGAGCGAGAGAGCGAATGTGTAAACACTAAGTTCGCCTCGTCATTCGTGCCCTTTGACTCGCGTCCAAAAGACCGCTCCGAACGCGAGCGTCGCGAGCGGCGAGACGAGTCGCGAGGCGAGTGACGAGCGTGCGTTCACACAATCGCGCACGCACCTCGCCTCGCCATTCGACTCGTCACTCGCGCGAATGTGGAACTGCGGCTAAAGATTTTCACTTAAAAAAGTTCGCGTTTCGTCATCAGTCTTTTCATACCATATTATTCCGTCTTCTATTTCGATTACTGTTACTTCTACTTAGTCTTGCTAGCTTTATTATAATATGCTAACATTTTCGAATAAAAACTTATACGCTCACATTCACCGTGTAAATATTGTCGTTCTACTCCATTCGCTCAGTCTATAGTCGTTTAGTCAGTTCTACATAAATACCGTTCAACGCACAGACATATGTTCAACGTAAGTACTGACACTAGTTGACACTACGCATTCACCAAATTTTAAGATCTTTATGTACACAGTTTTCACAATAAAGTATCAATCAATCAATCAATCACTAAAAGATTGATTTGTTTAAAATTGCCATGACGACGAGAACTAAATTGAATAAAAATCTTTCAATTTTCATTTTTCATTACATTGAATTCTAAACCCGTCTTTGGCCTCAATCTCTGCTAATGACAAGTGATGATGAGGTCGAACATGATTAGTTGTTAAAGCAATATGCCTTTTTGTGGACCAATGACTACGTTTTTTGACCAGCCCCGCTTCAAGGTGTGTTACCGGTATCGATACTACCGATGGCATAACCGTATAATGAGGACGAAAACTCGTTTTCTCCATAAATGAGGGGCACGCCCACGAAGTCCAAAATAAGAGATTCGAGACGCAATGACCCGGTTCTTCAAACAAGCAACGCAGTACAAAGAGGACCCTTACAATTGTATTGATGCAAAATAGTCGGTATGCTTACCTAAATAAAAATATTTATTATTAAAAAAATTTAGACTGATGATGATGATTATGAAAAATTACATTCTCTCAAATTATTTTAAGTTCGAATTTTAAAGAGTCCACTATATCAGCCACAGCTAATTTCGGCGATTTTACAAGATGCACCATTAGAAAGGAACACCAGCGTGTCTATCGGCTAAAAAATATGGATATGGACATGGGCTTCATTTGACATTTGAAGCCCATATTTTGTAATTACGAAGGCCTATGAGCACAGGAGTGTGAATTATGTAGGCTAAGTAATGACGAATGATGATGATTACTCTAAAGCCTTGAAAGGGAATCATGACCGACGTAATTTACAAATGAACTTGTCCCAAGATTCGCGAAGTGAAACCACCGGCACCGTTATAACATAACAGCGAGGTTTGGCAAGCGGCCGCGCTGCGGGTGTGGCGCAATGCACTGCCGTGCGATTCTCTAAGCTAAAGCCTTGATAGCTGCGGCTGCCGCAGCGCTGAGAAATGACTCTGTCTCTTTCATATTCATAGAATTGGAAAGAGACAGCAGATCACAGCCATGCGCGCAACGTCTATGTGTCGCTTAGAGAATCGCATAGCTGGGCGGCTTGCAAAACTTACGGGGCCACGATTTTTCACCAACAGTGTTAGCTATAGTAGTTTTGGATATGATTAAATCTAGCCAACGACATCGTTTACTTAAAAATAACAACTTTTACAATAAAATAACCGGTGTTTAGTGGGAATTATAAGCACCAGCGCGGAAGCGAAAAAAAAATTCCTCAAAATAAAAAAATAGTTCCATTTAACTCACAATTTAAAAATCTTACCACTTACCTAATTTACAATATAGTTAGACACACACTAACGTCTAGGTTACCTTACAAGTAATCGTATTATCAATTCATAATCTTCATCCGCCTCTTATACTGAGTATTAACACTTACACCGTTTTAGAATATTTCTTTCATAATAATCATGTAATCTCATAACGGAAAACTATAAGGGTCATCTGTCGGTCACCGATTACGTCAAGAAGGAAAATCCAGCCGTATCGCGAAGAATAGGACAACACCGTATACAAGTAGTGTAGCAGGTATAGCTTATTGAAATCCGCAACATCTTCAACAACACCATGAGCATCGCATCAAAAATGCCATAACAAACTCATAAGCCGTTTATAATCGTGAGTAAACAAATACAGTGAGCTGCGCAAATATTAAAGCTACTTGGGGTTTATTACTCCGCTGCGTCATCGAATGTAAAATTTAAGTAGGTTGAGCTCATGTATGTAGTTGCAATAAAGGAACATAATAATATGCTTATTAATGAAGTTACTCATGGCCTCATGGGGTTACAAACAGTTATATTGCTAGACCCGCAAATCCAAGAATATACAAGAAAAACTCGGCAAGTAAAGAATATACTAAGATACCGATGAACTGAAAGAAAACGATTATCAGAAAGTATCGTAAGAAAAAGTATATTGGAGGAAGTTCGCACGACCCTAGGCTGTTTCGGCACAGCATGTCACTTTGTTAAACAAGGTCATTCACGTTCTCAAAGCATCCGCTTTGCAAAGCAGACTGAATCATAGTATGACCGTTTGGCGTTTAGGACTTTCAGGCAGGCCCACCTTTAAATGATTAACCATTTAATCTTAGCAAGTTTAAATGTACCTCCTTCTTGCGCATCTCAAAACTGCCGATTTTAGTTTAATGTTTCTGGTTCGTCTGAATGTTAGTAAGCTTTTGTATCACAGCAGGCTATAGATACTTGGAAAATCATAGGTATAATTGTGAGGCCTTTCATGCTCATACATTTTACTGAGTCTCATGCCCTTCCAGGTCACACCCTACCTATGGCAGGTTGCAGAAAAAGGTATGATAGTAAGTAGTTTCAACTCAACTTGTTTTACGCAAGAATCTTACCACAGACTTAATAACCTTATTAAGAAAAATAAATTTTACAGTTTGACAACAAAGATGCATAAAAAGAACAAATGGTAATTAATTTAAAGTAAATAGATTCAATAACTCACTTGCCAAGTATCCTGCTAGATGAATGAGAGCGACACAAATACTACAAGCAGATTGCTAGTTACACTTTATAAGTAAATACTTATAAAACAATGACAATTGAACATTTTGCTTTGTTTCACAATATCTTATTGTGTGTATTGCACGAGCCGCTGATGAGTAACGATTGATTCGACTTTCGCAATTTCAGCGCAATCATTGTCACCGGACTGACCAATAACATTGGCCATAACGCACCCAGTCACATTCAAAATTGTATAAAACAATTCAACGTGAACTTTGTTATTATGCAGTTTTACTTTCGACGAGCAAATGACATGAAGTTATTTCAATGTCAATCACAACAATAACAACCGAAAAATAAAATTGACTTTCAATTTAATACGGGATAATTATGTTTTATTTAAATACTTAGTTGCATTACTAATGCTCTAAAGTTTTAAGACTATCATTGGTAACCTAGTCAATGCATAACAGACGATGCGCACAGAATCTAAATGTCATAATCAATGACAAATGTAATTAAAATTTTCGATGTATTTTACCTTCTTTATCCTCCTAAGCAACCTTCGTTGGCGTCGCAGCAGCGTTTTGCCGCAGTGCCGCAGCGTCTCGATCCACCGGCACCGCACCGGCATCAAATCCCACACCCCAGACGACATCTTCACCATCACATCACAATTCACACTTCAAGAAACACTGTTTATCACTTACGGCGACTGTTTGTTTTTTTTATAGTCAATTACTCAACTTGCTCAAAGTATCAAGATCCGTATCCGAAAGTATCAGGCTCCAAAAACTTTTCAGTTTTCTAGAAGAAATTGCGAAACGTCAGAAGAAGAATGCGTAAAACTCGAACAGTTTCGTTTAGAGATTCATTATCATTTATTCATACAGATTGCCAAAATACAGAAATACGTCTTGAGAGTTGTTTCAACTAATCAGCTCGTGATATACACTATTTTTTCTCATTATAACCAACTAAAACCACATGCCTATTTAGACTATATAAATCTCGTTGGGTTATACGTCAAGTTTAGAGTACTAGGAGCGCACTGCGACAATGACCGCCGAAACGGGCGGATTGACCGTTCCCATAACGCAGATCGTTTGCGGTTACACTTGTGGTCAAACTTCCCGCAACTGCTATAAATTAATACCATGTAAGTGATGCGGAAATTTTTATAAATATTCATATTGTTTAAAAACGAACCGGTCAGATGGGAGTATAAATCGATACAGAGAGTAATATTATAGTAATAATATAATTAAACAACGTCGATAACATAGATTCGTAACAAAACTGTGATATATGTTATTACAAGCGGCCGCTCGCGGTTTCACCCGCGTGGTTCCCGTTCCCGTGGGAATATCGAGATAAAAAGTATCCTATGTGTTAATCCAGGTTATAAACTATCCGTATGCCGAATTTCATCCAAACCCATTCAGTAGTTTTTACGTAAAAGAGTAACAAACATCCATCCATACGGTCCCGTGGGAATATCGGGATAAGAAGTATCCTATGTGTTAATCCAGGTTATAAACTATCTGTATGCCGAATTTCATCCAAATCCATTCAGTAGTTTTAACGTGAAAGAGTAACAAATATCCATACATACTTACAAACATTCGTACAAACAACGTTTATAATATTAGTAGGATATAAATAAAGGCGGAACCTTTACAAGGAATCCATGAAGAAAGTTTTTTTAAATAATTAAGTAAGTACCTCAAGTTAAATTAGCACTTATAAGCTTGTACGCTGATATTTTTGTGTCTTTAATAATATATATTTAATAATATCCTGGTAATGAGGCGCGGAAAACGGTCTTTTGTAATAAATATAATCATATTCCTCACAAGTCACAACAAACCACAAGCAACAGTATTTAATACCTCACACGATTCACACGATAAAAATGGCTATATAATTTGATTTTGAAATCCTCAAGCTACTATTTAACACAATATCGCGTCCTTATTGTTAGGTCACCGCACTTTATCTCTTGGCTTTTCAAGTCTATCCATAAAGCTGTTTCCGAGAAAATTTAACTATAACAGACACGTTTTAGTATGTTTGGTGTTTATAAGCGTATAATGGAACCCCAAATATACATAATAATATATATTTGTTAAAGGTTAAAAGATCAGAAAACCAGCCCGTACTTATATATTAAAATTAGCGGTATGAAACTGATGTTGAAATACGAATATTAATTTAAATGTCACAAGTAACACACAATATATTACTGTAGGTTGCTAGGGTATTGAGTTCAAAGTTAGACGAAAGTTTGTAAGTATGGATGGATGTTTGTTACTCTTTCACGTAAAAACTACTGAATGGATTTGGATTTATTTCGGCATACAGATAGTTTATAACCTGGATTAATACATAGGATACTTTTTATTCCGAAATACCCACGGGAACAGGAACCACGAGGGTGAAACCGCGAGCGGCCGCTAGTATTGTAATGAACTAGCGTAAGTATGTATGTGAAATCAATGTGAAATAGAGAAGATAAACAATGCCCTCGTATATTCAAACACAAGTTCATTGGCACTCAACTATGGAAATGTTGTCTGCTGAATTGAATGATGCAGCTGTTATGAGCGATTCAGAGCATAGAATCTACTCTACATAATATACTATTTTATTGTATGTTTGCTTGCATTTATAATATTACGAGCTGTTCCGGCGAACCTCGTACCATGCGTATTAGCTGCACAATCAATGAATGTAGTGTCAACTTTTAGTTAAAATTTATTAAGGATTTACTTACGTTTTATACTTAAATTTATTAAGTGTAAAAACGTATTGATAAATATAGCAATAACATCAAGATGTCAAAATCAATTCTGCAATATTTTTTTTATTTAGAAAATTTTCGAACTAATTCCATTACTTTCATTCTCTTTCCTGTCTTCTATGACACTCACTCAATCACTTTAGATAGAGATTTTTATTGTTCTGAGGATTTTTTTAACAATTTTTTACACTTTTCCGTAAATTTTTTTAACATTTTCTTTTACACAAACCTTGTCCTAACAATTACGAACACAATAAAAAATAATTAGCTAAATAGGTGCAGCCGTTCAATGATGTATAAAGTTATAGATGCGTTGTACACGCTCTAGAATGGCAATACGAATGTAAGGTACTTAATTGCCCGACTCGCATTCAGTCAGGCACGCTCTCGCGTCCCGGCTACACATCGCTACAGCGCGTGAATTTATCAAGTTTTTCGTGGCCAAAATGCCTTCCTGTGTTTTTAGGCGGTCCACAAATTACACGGCAACTTTTAGAGACAAGAAAAACGTGTCATTTCATTCGTAAGTACTGATTTTTTTTAAATTATACATAAATGCACGATAAAATAAACTGCTGGCTGCTCCTCACGTGGGTAAGTGAGATGTAATCTGTTCTATGCGTGAGAGTGAAACAGACAGCGCGGTCTACTGGCGGCCGTTGCCATGGAAACTCACATGCGTATAGAGCGAGATGTATGTTTATCTCTTTCTAACCACATAATGTGTCTCTTGTTAGCGCAACGTGTCATAATAAATAACTGTATACGTAGATATAGTACTACTTGCAGCACTTTAAAATGCAATAATGTTAGCGTGTAACCTGTCTGTCTTTTATATGTCTTTGCAGCCGTTCTGAAGTGATACGCGTACAAACATTTCGGCAATTGATTTTTAGGGTTCCGTACAGAAAGGGTAAAAACGACCCCTATTACTAAGACTCCACTGTCCGTCCGTCTCCGTATGTCTGTCACCAGGCTGTATCTCATAAACAATGATAGCTAGACTGATTAAATTTTCACATATGATGTATTTCTGTTGCTGTGGTTGCCGCTATAACAACAAATACTAAAAACATAATAAAATAAATATTTAAGGGGGGCAACAAACGTGATTTTTTGTCGGATTTTCCTCAATATTAATAACGGCAACAGGTAGACCTAATGTTGTATAGATAATGGTACGGTCGGTACGGAACCCTTCGTGCGCGAGTCCGACTCGTACTTGGCCGGTTTTTATTAGTATATAAATAATGTACCCACTTGCGAACAAATCTTGATTCCAAGACCGCGAGGAGGGTGATTTGAACTGGACTGTAAAGTGTAAAAAACCGGCCAAGTGCGAGTCGGACTCGTGCACAAACGGTTCCGTACTATTATAAATATTTTGTAAATATTTCAAGTTTCTACCTGTTATCGATCTTAAGACTGGGAAAAAAATTGGAAAAAATCACGTTTGTTGTATGGGAGTCCCCCTTAAATATTAATTTTATTATTATTTAATTATTTATATTAATTATAAATTTTTAGTGCCTTTCTAAAATTCTGTTAATATTTCAAGCGTCTACCTGTTGCCATTATGAATATCAAGCTAAAACGAACAAAAAAAATCACGTTTGTTGTTCGGGAGCCCCCCTTAAATATTTGTTTTATTTTAATTTAATTATTTATTTTTAAAATGAATATATAATATTCTGTGAATATTTAAATCGTGTCGTCTACCTGTTGCCGTAATCAATATCAAGCAAAAACGAGCAAAAAAAAAATCACGTTTGTTGTATGGGAGCCCCCTTAAATATTTATTAAATTCTGTTTTTTAGTATTTGTTATCATAGCGGCAACAGATATACATCATCTGTGAAAATGTCAACTGTCTAACTATCACGGTTCATGAGATATACAGCCTGGTGACAGACGGACAGACGTCGGACAGCGCCGGAGTCTTAGTAATAGAGTCCCGTTTTACTCTTTGGGTACGGAGCCCTAAAAATGATGATGATTCTTATAAAATATTTTTTTAATAAACATCATCAACCTATAAACGATCTATTGCTGGGCTGAGGCATTTAAACATGTGCATTGACAAGAGGAGAGAGGAGATTAAACCATAGGGCATAACTAGTGTTAGCCAGGACTCGAGTTCTTTAAGACCTAATTTAGGGACTGGACTCGATTTTTCGAGACTGGATTCGTAAATGAGAGCTCAAGCCTTTTTGTCAGTGATAAGACTCATGAGTCCTTAGACTCGAGAACTCGAGTCTTTTTACAATAATATAGAGACTCTTAAGACGAGTTCATTGCTAGTGCCGAAGTCTTTATAGAAACAGTGAGTACCATATCCATTCTGTTGATATAGTCGTTCGTCAACCACCTCCACAATCACAAGATTTTTTTAACAACTGGAGTTTTTTATTAAAGGCTCAGTTCTATTAGTCGAGTCTTTTTGCATTAGGACTCGACAAAAGGACTCAAGGCTCAGAACTCAGGACTCATTTTAGTCGGAGACTTGCGAGCTCTGCCAAAATGAGTCCAGTCCCTAAATTAGGGCTTAAAGAACTCGAGTACTGGCCAACACTAACTATAACCCACCCATGGACTAACGTAGGTCGGTAGGTAAGCATATAACATATTAAAATAACCGCTGAACGGTAATAATCATATTTGTGTTTTCCGTGAAAATTATGATAATTTCAGTTCGTTCAACTTCTAAAAAGGCACACTTCAAAACACGTGAAACGAGCAAGAGAAAAATGTATATAAAACGTTACGCGACCTCACTGTTGACACACTTTGAGATCCGCTGACGTCAAATCAAATTTTATAGCGCGAACAAACATTTCGATGCTTGCGAGTACTCGAGAAGTCGGGGAAACACATCATTCATGTTTCCTTTAACAAGGTTGTAATTCAACGTAATTTAAAAGTAAATATTATACAATATAAAATATGGTTACAAACTAAGGTACTTTTCCGACGTTCACATCAACACCTCAACAGCTTTAACTTTAAAAAACTGATTGAAAAACTCAATTAATTGATTGAAACTAAAGCAACTATTTTGATAAGTATGAAAATGACGAATGATAAGTAAATGCATTGTTCTCGAAATACTGTTTATAACTATACACATAATAATAAAAAAAAACTTAACCGGTCGATCTGATACAATCAAAGCATGCAGCGTGAATCCAGTTTAATGCCTAGAAACACAGTAGAATCCACTAATTTAACACATTATCGTTCATCTTAATTTGTGTGCTGATGACCTGTCTTATAATTAGGTCTAGAAAATTTAACACACTTAGTTTTTGCTGAATTCAGTAATAAATTATTAATACTGAACCAATGCAATACCTTTGAAAGTGCACTATTTACATAGTCAACATTTTCAAGACCTCTTCTAACATTAAAAATAAGAGACGTATCATCTGCAAATTGTACAGTCTCACACAAGTTTCTAGCAAAGTAGGGCGGGTCATTTATGTAAATCTAAAAAAGTAATGGTCCCAATATTGACCGTTGGGGCACGCCTATAGTTATATGTGTTCCTGAAAACACAGCACCATTAATAACAACTATTTGAGTTCTATTCGAAAGGTATGACTGTATAAGGTTCATTGCTATATTTGAGGCACCTAATGCTTCACCTTGTTAACTAAAGTTTCATGACTAACGCAATCAAATGCCTTTGAGAGATCACAGAAAATACCTATTGCAACTTGCTTACCCTCCCCAGGCGTCAAAAATGTGTTTAAGAAGCGCGACACCAGCGTCAATTATTGTACATCTACCTTTAGTAAAACCAAATTGTTTGGCATGAAAAATTTTATAAATTGCAAAATGAGACAGTAATTGACATTAAATAATTTTCTCCACTTTGCTAAAGGCTGGTAAGTAATATAGAAATTGGTCTAAAATTAGAGGGGTTGTTTTTGTCACCAGCTTTAAACAATGGAATGATTTTAGCATGCCTCATTAAATTTGATTCCTTCTTCAAGACACCTATTGAAAATATCGGCCAATTGAGGACTAGTGGAATTAATAATTGTTTTAGCATTTGTAGAGATACCCCCCAGATTTTCTGTATTTTTAATATGTATTGTTTTAAAAGCTTTTAAAATGGTGTCAGTGTTTATTGTCTAAAACAAAAACTGTCTTAAACACTTATCAGCACTTGACTCGAGTAGAGCGACAGCAGTATAAGAGCAAGAACTTGTTAATAAAAACTTAGGATAAAATGTTCACTAGAAAAAAAACAACAAGTCTCAGGAAAGCTCGAATGGGATTCGAACCCATGACCTTTGGATTGCGGGTACACTGCTCTAACCGCTAAGGTACCGAGACCCCAGAAGACTCGTTGATTGTTTTTTAGTAGTTTGTGATTTACGCTGCAAGCCAGCGTTATAACGTCATTGTGAAGTCTACCCTCACAGTCGAAAGAAATACTATTGCAAGTATTTAACAATCGATAAAGACGTTATTGCTTATAAATATCTTTATTATTGAAATTTTGTATTCACAATGCTATATAGACATAGGATAAAATGATTGCTAGAAAAAATGTAATGGAAATATGTTTACTTTTTTTTAGTAAACATTTTATCCTATATCTATATGTATAGCATTGTGAATGCAAAATTTCAATAACAATAACACTTAGGTAAATCATTTTTCTAAAACCGCTTGATCTTCGATCTTAAACCGCTTGAAAAACGCCGCACAGAACAATATGACTTGATGTTTTTATATACAACCCTATTTTTTCTTTATACAAAAACCATTAAGGGTGAGTTCCACCTATGAAACTGAACAACTTTCCCCAAAAAACCTATGTGCAAAAATTACAAAAAAATTTCGATCTCCCATATTGTCGTTAGCTGATCGGACAGTTTCATTTTGCACATAGGTTTCTGGGGGAAAGTTCTTAAGTTTCATGGGTGGAACTCACCCTTAATTGTTTTTGTATAAAGAAAAAATAGGTCTCTATATATCTAAGCTGCGTAAATTTCAGATGTCCCCGAGCCAAGGACCGGAACCGCTTACCAAATAAGGGGTTTTTGATTGGGTAATTCATAGACTTGTTTTCACTAACCCTATCAATACGGTTAGCATATCGTCGACTTACCGCATCGAAAGGATAACCAAATTGATACAGTTAATTAGGGTAAGCACTAACCGCATCCAAAAACCCTGTTGAAGCTAACCCTATAAAAAGGGTTTTAACGCGCTCAAGCGATTAAAGCTTCTACGTGCAATGCATTAGACTTATTATTGCATAACTATTTACGTGTGTAGCTTTCAACAGAGGCCCCCTCGCGGCGAGCGTGCTGCAAAATATCGCTTACTCGTAAATAAGTTATTCACACTAAAGTTAATTTTCCGTTAAGACCTGTCGCGCGGTGCTTGCAATGCAGCTTGTTAGATTTTTACAAGATTTTATTTAGTTTCACCTGTCCGTTTGTCATCAAATCTAGCAAATTAAATTTTATCTACTTCCCGGTTACTGATTGAGTTGAAATTTTGCATGCATGTGTAAATCGCGTGACAATGCAATATTATGATGACATGGTGCTGATCTGATGATGGAACTGGAAGGTGGCCATAGAAACTTCGCAATGAAACGACACAACCTCATCGAGTTTGGGCTCGTTTGAATCGTCTTGACGAGTAGATTGTTTTTCAATGGTAACCAGGGTCTAATGATGGAGCTGGAAGGTGGTCATAGGAACTCAGTTAAGAAACGACGAAACCCCATCGAGTCTCGGCTTGTTTGATTCGTCTTGACGAGTACTTTGGTGCTAGATGGTAACCAGGGTCTGATGATAGAGCTGGAAGATGGCCATAGGAACTCAGTAATTAAACGACATAACCGCATCGAGCATGGGCTCGTTTGATTCATCTTGACGAGTACTTTGGTGCTAGATGATAACGAGGGTCTGATGATGGGCTGGAAGGTGGCCATAGGAACTCGGTAATTAAGCGACACAACCGCGTCGAATTTTGATTCGTCTTAATGGGTGGACTATTTTTTATTGATATGTAAAGGTATTAAAATACAAAACAATACTAAAAAGTAAAAATTAAAAAAAAAAAACTTTTTAAAAACAAGCTTTTTTCATGTTCTTGATGATAAAAAGAACTAAAACTTTAAAAATATTAATTTAATCCAGATAAGAAAAATATCATTATAATAGGTATACCTACATTGCAACCTTCAACGGTAATTTACCATATTCGTCTACGTCACAATAATCAAATATCTTAAGTAGGTACACTATTAGACATTTTTATTTAACTTTAATACATTACACCTTGTACGTCACAATAACCAAATATCGTAAGTAGGTACACTATTAGACATTTTTATTTAACTTTAATACATTACACTTTGTATTAAAACTTTGCGTTTTTATCACATACTTACCCAATGTTTTATAAATAAAAGAGTGTTACATTGTGATTGCAAAAATAATTATGACGGTGTAATAATGCTAAATGTTCTTTGATGTTCCATCACAATGTAATTCTTACGCTTTTATTTATAAAAAAATGGGTATGTGATAAAAACGCAAAAATTAATTACAAGGTGTAAAGTTTTATGGTTTAATAAAAATGTCTAATAGGTATGTACCTACTTACGATATATGATTATTGTGACGTAGACGAATATGGTTAATTACCGTTAAAGGTTGCAATGTAGGTATACCTATTATAATGATATTTTTTTTTATCAGGATTAAATTATTATTTTTAAATTTTTAGATCTTATAACAACAAGCTTGGTTTTAAAAAGTATTTTTTTCTTTTATTTTTTTGTTGTTTTTTGTCCGGATAAATCCATGGTATATGATAAATAAATAATGGATGGTAACCCTATGGCAGCTCTAACAACAGCATCATCAGCTTACTAACGTCCCACTGCTGGGCACAGGCCTCCCACGTAGACAATAGAACGTGGGGAAATTGGGCCATAACCCGCCACGCTGGCCTAATGCGGGTTGGTGAGATCATACAATTGTACATTATTAAGGCACCTACCTATATACTATGTGGTTTTTTATTCTTTCAAAATCTCTATTGACCGAGCAAGGTTTGTATGGAAAAGTAAAAATAATATCTCGTGTTTTGGCCTATTTCTTGGAAAAAGTTGTTCAGTTTTATGGTCTGGTCAACTCACCGGGGTCTAAGACAAATAAAAAACCACGTTATTAATTGAAAACTTAATAAGTCCCCACAAAAAGTCCGGACATTAAGCCAAGGCAACTTGACCGTTCTTCCAAGCCTTACAACATAAGAGTAGCAAACTTGATTACTTTGCCTGTATCAGCCATGCAGGGCCGTCTGACGTCACGTCCGGCCTTCCCCGACTACGGTTACCATCCGTCCGGATTATACCCGAAATGTCCGCACTTTTAAGACTCTAGTCCGGACTCTGTCCGGCTCTTTAGTTTGTCTGGATTTTGGAATATGCAAGCGATCAACGAGTGATCTTCTAGCGTACGTTACTCACGCGTGGGGTGAAGCGACGGACAAGCATGGCAAATACCTGGCAATTTGCTTTGATATCGCCAAAGCATTCGATAGAGTGTGGCATCAATCCCTTCTTTTTAAAGCCAGCCTTTGGTGTGCTGCTCCGTTTGTGCGCCTGGGTTGCAGACTTTCTAGTGGAGCGGAGGATTCGTGTCCTTTGTGAGGGTAGTTCCTCCGCGTTTTACAAGGTTAATGCATGAGTGCCGCAGGGTTCTGTGCTCTCATCTACTCTATTTCTTTTGCATATTAATAACTGTTGTCCTTGGGCAATATTCATTGTTATGCGGATGACGGTACGGTGCATGAGCGATACTTTGGACATCCTGCGGCAAAGCATGCCGATATCGTTGTGAAAAGGCAAGAAGTGGTTGCCAAACTGAACCTGGCTCTCGATCGTACACATATTGATCGCTGTACAAGACTCAGGTGCGATCGATTATGGAGTATTGTTCCCACCTATTATGGGACGGCTCCGCTAAATACCTCCTCGATGCACTTGATAAACTGCAAAGGCGAGCGGTACGCATTATTGGAGATACTGAGGTTACAGCGTATCTTGAGAATCTCCAGCTGCGTAGAGACATTGCTCGTCTCAGTGTCTTCTACCGAGATTACTGCAGAGAGTATCTCTCCCGGACTACACGTGCTGGTCTTAGGAACCACCATCATACTGTGCAGACTATCAGTACTCGTACCAAAAAATACAATAAGTGCGCTTGTTACCGTGCTTATTTTACGGTGGGGAGCGCTCTCATTATTTTGGACTGCATTGGCTGCTTACCATCAGGCATGATGCAGTCACAATGACGAGTCAATAATTTAAAAAAAAAAAACATAAAACAACAGCACATGAGAAAAGAAACAGAACAGAGACAAAGCTTCTAGGGAGCATACGAAAATTCTTACTTATTTTAGTAGGGGTTCAAAAAAGAAAAAATAAAATAAACAAACTTTTATTAGATTTTTATTAGTAAAAGTTTATTTTTTCTTTTTAGCGCATTAAAATAAAAGGTTTTTTACTTTTAATTTATTTTTTATTTGTTGTTGATCTCACTGAACGTGTATCCAATATTTGTTCACATCCATCGAACCACCACCACTCACCTTCCATCAAAACGGTCCACCCATTAAGACGAATCAAACTTTTCGTTTGTTCGTCTTAATGGTTCGTTCCTATAGTCACCTTCCAGCTCCATCATCAGACCCTGGTTACCATATAGCATTAAAGTACTAGTCAAGATGAATTAAACGAGCCCATACTCGATGGGGTTATGTTGTTTAATTACTGAGTTTCATGGCCATCTTGCAGCTCCATCATCAGACCCTGGTTACCATCTAGGACCAAAGTACTCGTCAAGACGAATCAAACGAGCCCATAATCGATGGAGTTATGTCGTTTAATTACTGAGTTCCATGGCCATCTTGCAGCTCCATCATCAGACCCTGGTTACCATTTAGCACTAAAGTACTTGTCAAGACGAATCAAACGAGCCGAGACTCGATGGGGTTGCGTCATTTCTATACTGAGTTTCTAGGACCACATTCCAGCTCCATCATCAGACCTTGGTTACCATTGAGAGACAAACTACTCGTCAAGACGATTCAAATGAGCCCAAACTCGATGAGATTGTGTTGTTACATTGCAAAGTTCCTATTACCACCTTCCAGCTTCCAGCTTCCATAGCGCCATGTCATCATAATATTGCATTGTCACGCAATTTACACATGTATGCAAAATTTCAACTCAATCGGTAACCGAAAAGTGGATCAAAATTAAGTTGCAAGATTTCACCCGAACAAACATGCATTGTAAGTTAAATAAAAAACTTGTATAGTAATATCATAGACAAATAAGTATTATTCATACAAACGGTACTTTGTATTTAGATGGTTACCAACAATCTAAAAACAAAGTACTCGTTAAGACGAATCAAACGAGCCGAAACTCGATGGGGTTGCGTTGTTTCATTACAGAGTTTCTATTACCACCTTCCAGCTCCATCATCAAACCCTGGTTACCATTGAAAGACAAACTACTCGTCAAGACGATTCAATCAATTTCAATTTTAAAAGATCTTTATTGGCATAATAATACATACATGATAAAGGCACAATACTAGTGTACATTAATAATCCTAGAAGTACCTATGTAAGAACACTGGGAAAATATTCTTTAAGCACTTACACTTGTTAAGAACTTGTAGCCGGTTATTAATATCATTATGGAAATACACTTAGGCGATTGACGTTACAGCAAACAGAATTATTTCTAGGTTTAGTAATTAAAGTTTAGATATTCACTACATTTTTATATTGATATTTTGAGAGGAATAGAATGGACCTAAAACGGAACAGCTTAAGACCCAAACGCACTGATGCAGTGCAGCGGTATGTTACCAGAAAGCAGCAAGAACGTAGCATGATACCTACATGCGCGCGAGCGACTGCGGCCGGGGACGGGCGGGCGACGCGCACGCCACCCCAACCCGATACGTGCTGGTAATACGGGCGGGAGTAGCGCGCACGCCGCAGCCAGCCGCCCCGAACCGGTTTCGCTCGCGCTCATGACTTGCGTTGCCTATTCATTCGCTGTGCGATAGGAATAAGTGATGTGGTAACTTGTAGCGGTTGTAACTATCGATAAATTTGATATTTTTCTTACGCGTTTGGCAAATATTTTTTATTAAAATGTTTTTATTTTTAGGATTATTGTATATATAAAATTTTTCAGATAGCTTGTAAACGTAAGCGTCAATTTTTGGTAATCCTATTTCTAGGTGCTTCTTGTGAAGGTTCGTACGAAAATGGGTGTTCAGGGCAGATTTTAACACTTTATTCTGGATAACTTGCAATCTATTAATGTTCGTTTTACAGGTACTGCTCCATATAGGACAAGCATATGTAATGCAGGGTCGGATAAGGGTGCAGTAGATACGTAACTTTGTGTGGCTACTAAGACACGAGCGTCTATTCATGATTGGGTTTAACGCATTCAAGGCTTTGGCACCTTTGAGGCATAATTTATGGGTATTATCCGTCCAGTTAAGTTTAGAGTCAAGAATCAGCCCCAGGTATTTAACGGAACGGCTCCAAGGAATACTAAGGTTATCAATTTTGAGGGTTCGTATGGGTAGGGTTCGCTTTCTGGTAAACATGATGGCTTCGGTTTTGGAAGCGTTTATTTTAAGTTTCCATTTCTGGAAGAAGTTAAGTAAACGTTCAAGGGCTAATTGAAGTCGACCAATGATTAGATCTATGTCAGTGGAAGATGTGAAGCAGGCCGTATCATCGGCAAAGCAGGCTATGTTGGTCCTTGGTTGCACAGGTATATCATTGAGGTACAACAAAAATAGATAGGGTCCTAATATTGATCCCTGTGGGACACCAGCAGGTACAGGCAAGGCCTTGGAAGAGTAATTTTTGACGTGAACACTAAATGTACGATTATTTAGGTATGAGCTAATCATTTTTACTATCGGGGGTGACAAATTTAATGAAATCAGCTTATGTAAAAGCCCTTTGTGCCAGACCGTGTCGAACGCCTTCTCGATGTCAAGCAAGAACATGCCTGTTGATTGCTTGAGATTAAGGTTATGCGACACGGTCTCAGCGACCCTTGCTAATTGTTGTATTGTAGAATGGCCTTGCCTGAATCCAAACTGTTCGTTTATCAGGTGATGTTCGGAGACGTCTAACATACGTTTGTAGATGACTCTTTCAAAAAGCTTACCAAGACATGGCAATAAGCTAATAGGGCGATAGCTACTGGGGTCAGCTGGGTCCTTGCCAGGTTTGTGGACAGCTATCACCTTAGCCATTTTCCAGGCGCGTGGGAAGAAGCTATGGGTGAGACAGGCGTTGAAAATTTTTGTTAGCCATACGACACTTTTTTGGGGCATATTTTTGATTATAATGTTAGAGATCTCATCCAATCCAGGCGCTTTGCGTGATTTTAGCCTCGAGATGCATTTCTTGACTTCAGCAGGGTGAACGAGTCTAATGGACTCGCCGTCACTCCGATGTTCGTCAATGGTGGAAAGGGAATGCTCTACAGCAGCTTGATCGTCGCTTCGCCAGTCATGTGTAAGCAACATGTTGTTTAGGAAAGTGTCAACTAAGACGTCGCATTGGGATTGCTGATTTGTGGTAAAGGAGCCATCATTTGAGCGAAGAGCGGGGATGGCAGCCGTGGACGAGCGCAGGCTTTTAACTAGGCGCCAAAGGTCATTTCCGGGGTTGTCAACCTTATTCAACTTACTGTTCCAGATTTTGTCGCTGTTTAGCTTAATTGCAAACTTAATGTCACTGTTGAGTTGTTTGATATAGTTGTTTAAGATTCTTCGTAAGTGCAATATGGGTTCACTAGCGTGGTATCTACGCAGCCGGTTCCTTAAGTTGATCATGCGCCTAATGCGCCGCGGCAGTGAGCTAGAACTCCATGGTTTCAGCGTAGAGATAGGAACACATGAGTCTCTAGCGTCTAGTAGCAAGCGCTGAAAGTTGTTAATCTCTGTGTCTATTTCATGTGGGGAATCATAGACATGAGATGACAGAATTGTATTGGAATTGAGGAAGTTCCGAAATTTAGACCAATCGGCTTTAGCATAGTTAAGCTTCCGGATGGGTGTTCTGTTAACAATAGCGTCAAATTTGACAAGTACTGGAAGGTGGTTAGAAGAGAGAGCCGGAATTGTTTCTATATAACTGGGTGCATAGAGGTTTTTATTTAGTAGGATGTCGGGTATAGAGGGAGTAAAGTCTGGACAGTAATGCACTAATGTTAGTTTGGTAGGCGCGTACACGGCATAGTCGTTACCCAGCATGTGGTCGTAAAGCAAGTTACCCCGTGGATTACTGGGGCCAGGTGACCAGAGGGGGTGTTTAGCGTTAAGATCACCCATGACAATTACCTTAGAGCTGACAGACATGATACGGTCAATGTCAGTAGTAATAATCGGAAGATTGGAAGACTGGTAGACGGATAGAATAGCGATGTTGTCGTTGTCTAGAGTAATGGAAATGCCAATAGCTTCAAGGATTTGGGTATCAGGGATCTGAATAACGTTATGGGGTATATCTGCACGAACCATTATAGCTACGCCCTGCCCGACACCCTCACGATGCTTGTCTCTACGGTAGCATACAAAGCCAGGAATGTTAAAAGTGAGTCTGTGTGTTAACCGGGTCTCACAGACTGCAATAATGTCTACGTTAAGTCTACTCACTGCTAGGTTTGCGAGTTCCTGCTGCTTGGTGGAAACGCCGTCTGCGTTCCAATAGAGTAGTTGTAATTCATGCAAGCTACACATAATGTCCAAGTTGGGTCAATATTAGAATCACTTTTTCCATGAAGGTTCTGCATTTGGAGAATTCTTGCTTGATAGATTGGATGGTAGTAAGAATCTCCAGCATCTCCATGGTTTCGTAGTCTTGACTAATGTAGGCGGGCACTGCACCAGGACTTGGGGTCGGCTGGGCTTTTCTCTGGGGAATAGGCATGTTTGGGGGCTTAGGCGGCGCAACAGTCCGCTCTGCATAATTGACACCTGACCCCAAAAGGCCAGGTGCTCTGCTCTGTAGGGTAGGGATGGGTAGATCGGTTGGTACGCCGTTGGGCGTTTTATTTCTGCCTTTGCCGGCGCTTGTAACTTGAGCCCATGTTTGAGGGGCATCTGCTATAGGACCCTTCACTAGGGGACCTAACGTCTTCCGTAGCTTTTCGCGCTTTGATTCAATTCGGTCTACATATTTAAGTCGTTCAGAGCATTGTGAATAGTTAGCCGGATGGTCTAGATCGCAATTGCAACATTTAGCTGGAGTTTCTTTGTCTTGCTTGGTGCACTCCCAAGTGACATGGGACAGTGCACACTTAACACAACGTGGGGGTCTATTGCAATTACGTGAAGCGTGTCCGAAACCTTGACATCTGAAGCATTGGGTGTCTGGTTTTTTGGTGGGTTTGAAGCGCTCAACTTGAATGCTGCAGTTTGAGATGTATTTGATTAGCTTGAATTTAGCCATGTTTGTTCCGCTGGGCAGTTGGATCAGCATGGGTGGACAATCTGAAGGACGAAGTGTCTTAATCTCCGTTGCAGAAGCTCCCGGGAAGCCGAGCGCGGTTAATTCATCAGGTAAGTTGTCATTCACGAACCTGGGTAATCCTTTGATTACAGCTTTCGGCAGCTTCTCATCTTTCCTCGTAAAAGTGTGGAAAGCAACGTTTTCTTTAAGGAGACCATTTTTGAGGTCTTGGTGGCTTTTCGCTGAGTAACACTGCACTCGAACTACTTTACGACTTCTGCACGTCATATGGAAATCCTTCGCATATTTCTCTAGGATATCCCTTACTTTCTGGTGGGTCCATTCACTTGTGATCTCCACAATTATGGGGGGAGTGTTGTTGGCTACCTTCCTTTTCATGGCGTTGTAGAAGGGCACAGAAGCTTCATCGTCGACTGGCAGGCTACCAAATCGATTAAAGGTGGGAGCCCTTTGTTGTTTTTCCACTTCTTTTGGGTTAGGTAGAAATTTCTTGGCTTGCTTTCCTTTTTCCGGAGGCGTTGTGTCTACTCTTTGCCTTTTCTCGGGAATAGCCCTGTTATCCTTATCGACAGGGCGGGATCTAGAAGCTTGCTTAAGGTATTTATCCATGGCGGACCAGGTATCAACTATCGATTTCGAAAATTATACGATAGCACCATGGCCCATCACTAGGCAGGTTCGACTGAGTCAAAATTACGGAGCTGACTGTGTGGGAGCGTACGATCGCCGCGACAATCGAACGAGTACGATACTCGTTTCAATCAAGACGATTGAAACGAGCCCAAACTCGATGAGATTGTGTTGTTTCATTGCAAAGTTCCTATTGCCACCTTCCAGCTTCCAGCTTCCATAGCGCCATGTCATCATAATATTGCATTGTCACGCGATTTACACATGTATGCAAATTTCAACTCAATCGGTAACCGGAAAGTGGATCAAAATTAAGTTGCAAGATTTCACCAGAACAAACATGCATTGCAAGTTAAATAAAAAGCTTGTATAGTAATATCATAGACAAATAAGTATTATTCATACAAACTGTAATAGTTAACCACCATTTTACAAGTCCAGAACCAAGTATTTACACTTTTATAACTATTTACAGTTTATGGAATAAACTATTAAAACAATTTCATAAGAAATATACAGGAGCACAAAACAAATGACATGCTTTGTGCAGTGCAGGCCCTCCGTTCGTCCACTGGCCGAGCGAGCGTAAACCGTATTTATCTAGTGGCGGCGCGTACGCGAAAACGAGATAGGAGACAATAGGGTAACCTTATTATTTGATAAGCGCTTGAAATTACCGTTACAAATACCCTATTTGATTTGGTAAGTGCATTGGAAGCAGTTAACTTTATTCAAAAAAGTTACCGCTACGAAAGACTAAGCCTATCAATAGGGAAACCCTATCGCTCGGTAACCTTTTGATGGGGTTTCCCTAAAAATCGGCTTAACCAAAAAAAGGGGTTTTCCGGTCCCTGCCCCGAGCAAGCTCACACAATAAAAACATATTTAGATGTTCCCTTTGCTAGTACCAGCTTTTGTCCAACACATTGATCGTGTTCATTTTATACCTGATAAACTCAATATGGATACCAAATTATACATCATTGATGGGATACTGATATTCTTAATGACACGATTGGTACTTTTAAACGTTGTTGCAGAGAATAGTAAATATTTTTAACGGATTCCTTCTTTATTTTTGTCTTTGTTAAGAGGTTAAAATTAGTTTTGTATATTTTTTTGTCTAACTTAATGTTTTAGTAATTAGTGGAAACTTACTGATCTATACACAGTTATATGTAATATGTTTAAGCTTCATTGTATTGTATATTTTCCCAAATAAATAAATAAAATATCGCGGAAGCGGAAATAACGGTTCGGTCAATTAAATATGACAGCAGCAGCATAAGGAAAAGTCGGTATGAATCACTTTCAACGATAAGTTAAAAAGAAAAAAAAGAAATCTAATCACTAGTGATTCACTTTCCTGCTTTAAAACAAAAGCGATTTCATGCTTACGTTCCGTTATCTCAAATAGATAATACGGCTCTAACCCACAGTGGTCACTAACCATTTTCGGTCGAAGTTACCCTTATCAGCAGTCAATCGGATCCACGTAAGATAAACAACAGCCGTACACTTATTCAGGAAAATATTATATTATAGATTAAAGCAGTAGACAAGATTGACCGGTTCACTCACAGCGTATACAAATGGTATTTAACACAAATGCCAATCGTCATTTACAATCAACGCGACGAACAAGCACGTTTGTCGAATTCACGTTCCACGAAGATGACGTCACGTACGTGCACGTGAATCTTAACGAACACTAATAGGGTTGCACGCACGCACCGCACACTCACGAATCACGAGAACTAAAGGCGACTATAGCACCAATAGATAGGTAGGTAGTAGGGGCGTTACAGAACGTAAATGCGATGGAAATGGAAAGATAGAAGAGTGTTAAGTAAACATTACCAATGATGTCGATGGCATGAAACGAACGCGAAAGTTGAGCTCGTCTGGTCGGGGATGGGTGTTCTTGATGTGCAGACTGCCTTCAGATCGTTTCAGCCGTAAAAATACCATTAATGAACACATAAACAAGTTCGAAAAATTAACTTAAAAACCAGGTCAGGTTAGCATAGCGGTTGATAAAAACTTTAAAGAAGATAGTCAAAAACAGAGAAACGTTTTTGTCAATTTTATATTTTCATAATTGATTTTTTTTAGTAATTATTTTGTGTTTGCACATTTCATTGTGTAATTAATTATTATTATTAGATTTTTCGTATGCCAAACAATTAGATATTTGTATGCCTTGACGAAGGTGGAAATGTAGTGAAACTAAAATAAGTTTAACACCTATGATACTGTAACTAACCTGCATTTCACAAATAAATACTATTATATTCTATTCAACCTGAGCAACTTTAATGATATTACTGAAAGGATACTCATACCAATGATTTCCATTTCATTTACAGCCCCCATTTATTGCCCCGATACGTGAATAAATCGCGACCGCAGCGCAGTTATTGATTCTAGCATAGCATATCGTTACAAATTCAAGGTCTATTGATTTTAATATGAAAAGCTGACAGCGAACCTTACTTTAACAATTCACAAAGTAACTAATATCTTTTTAAATAAATTCAGTGCCTTTCCATAAAAGCTCAACAAAAGACCGCCAATACTTACCAATGCTACCACAACTCTGCCTTGACGAGCTGATAAATTACAGTTTTTTATGGTACCTACGACCGTGATGCGTAAGCATAACAGGGCCCTGATTCTGTATCGCAATCTATAGATTCCACACCTAAACCTTACCGCGCACAAACGTCAAACGCATACGTTTTTGGGAAGATATCGTAACTTTTTAAGGAATTAACGTGGTTTTGAAACAAGGAATCGTTACAGAATAAGGGCCCAGAGCTGTTGGTCATTGACATGACTGTATTGAAGGGAACATTGTTACATTGAAGATATACAACGAATCATTAAGAAATATAGCATTTTTACTGGATATTTTCTGATTGTTTGGATTTAAAACTGAAAAATAAAAACAAACAAAACTTTTTTTTATTTAGTTCATAACTAATGACTAGGAGATAAATATTTTTAACTCAATTTAAATTATTATTTGGACAAGCTCCATATATTGCGTAAGAAGATTTACTTTGTATGTCAAAGGCAAATGAAAACGGAAAAATTTAAAGCCGAATATTAAAACGCCTACCTAAGGAACTCAAGGAAATTAAAACATACAATAATTAATAATAATGGTAAACAAATAAACTACATAGAGCTAATGTTTTTTTATATATTTTAGCGTTTTATTAACGCTTAAATATACTTAAGTAAAATTTTAAACACTGAAAAAAGACGACAACCTCAGGCGAGAATCGAACCACGCACCTTCGCATTTCGGCCGGCTGCCTTAACCTACCTACTACCGGCTACCGAGGTCTGGTTTTCACCCGTCGAAATTTGTCAGTGCTTGATGGTTATGTTTGGTTATGTATGCAGCCGCCCGGAATGCGGAAGGTGCGTAGTTCGATTCCTGCCTGAGGTTGTCGTCTTTTTTCAGTGTTTAAACAATTTTACATAAAGCTAAGTTAAATAATTAAACAACACAAATAACAAGTACATTTACAGAAGCCTTGGAGTGCGCGTACGTCACGTGGCTGTGAGCACTGGAAGGCTTTCAGTAACTGTTGTATAAGATGAAAACTCATAGGAAAATTCACATCCCAATTAATATTGTGAAGTGTGTTTTGTTGTAGTGTCGTGTCGTGTAGTGGCTTAATAAAAGAACACTACTACCTCCTTCTCTTCCCTTGGGTGTCGTAAAAGGCGACTAACGGACTAAAAACTGCACCATCCTACTAATATTATAAACGCGAAAGTTTGTAAGTATGGATGGATATTTGTTACTCTTTCACGTAAAAACCACTAAATGGATTTGGATGAAATTCAGCATACAGATAGTTTATAACCTGGATAAACACATAGGATACTTTTTATCCAAATATTCCCACGGGAACGTATGGATGTATGTTTGTTACTCTTTCACGTAAAAACTACTGAATGGATTTGGA
Organism: Scoparia ambigualis; assembly: GCA_963921215.1. Lineage (NCBI taxonomy): Eukaryota > Metazoa > Arthropoda > Insecta > Lepidoptera > Crambidae > Scoparia > Scoparia ambigualis. The sequence continues at coordinate 7,319,262 of OY992521.1, forward strand.
TCGGCATACAGATAGTTTATAACCTGGATTAACACATAGGACTTTTTATCCCAATATTCCCACGGGAACGGGAACCACGCGGATGAAACCGCGAGCGGCCGCTTGTTATGAAATAAAGAAAACTGAGCAGACGTAGGGATGCAGCTGATGTAGGGATGGCGATTCTTTTAAAAAAAGATCGATTTTTATATCGATTCGAATTGTAATCTAAAAAATCGATTCACAAAAAAAATCGAGTTCTAAAAGATCGATCTCTCAAAAATCTATTCAATTTAGAGTTTGTATTGACAATACTAATAAATCAAAGATTACAAACGTAACTTATTTTTTTTGCTTTTTTTTATTAAAAAGAGGCGAAGAAAACTAAGCACACAGCCATCTCGTGAATTTTTGAGTAATTTAGCGGAAAACGATTTTTTCTGTACATATGTTTGAGTACGTTTTTCAAATCGAATTTGAATCGAAAAATTCTAATTTCGATTTTCTATTTTAAAATATCGATTCACTGGATCGGTGCAGTACTACATACAGATTTAAAAAAAAATCGGTTTTTTTTAACCAGTAATATCGATTCTTCGATTAATCGATCTAAGATCGCCATCCCTACTGATGATGATGTTAGTTAGGTAACTTATGTAACACACGCCAGCAGGTCAACCTACGTAAATCTGTAAAATGTTTAAAGACATTTCAAAATTATAACTCATTTTGTGGTAATGCCGGCGTCGGTACACAAAAATGTTCTGAAACCTACTATCCTACTAATATTATAAACGCGAAAGTTTGTAAGTATGGATGGATATTTGTTACTCTTTTACGTAAAAACTACTGAATGGATTTGGATGAAATTCGGCTTACAGATAGTTTATAACCTGGATTAACACATAGGATACTTTTTATCCCGATATTCCCACGGGAACGTATGGGTGGATGTTTGTTACTCCTTCACGTAAAAACCACTGAATGGATTTGGATGAAATCCGGCATACAGATAGTTTATAACCTGGATTAACACATAGGACTTTTTATCCCAATATTCCCACGGGAACGGGAACCACGCGGGTGAAACCGCGAGCGGCCGCTTGTTATGAAATAAAGAAAACTGAGCAGACGATCTATGATTTTGAAACGACAAACTACGCATGTAAGTAAAACAAATAAATAACATCAAGCGTGTTTTAAAAATTCTTAAAAAGAGAATACAAGGCTTTTTTTCAAAATATTGCAATAAGGAAGCGAGAGTGGAGGCTGTTAACTGTACGAAATATTAACTCAGACCTCAATGTACCGGAAATGAAGTTCACGGTTTTATCCACAAATTTGTTTTACACTAGGTATACAGCCAATAATTTGAGCCGCCCTATTATGATTTCTTTAATAGTAAGAAGAAGGTTCTGTTTGCAATAACCAGTTACAAATTGAAACGTAATTGGGTAACAAACATGATGTTATGCTAACAAAGTTTGTCGACAATAGAATAACTCCTCTGAAGAGATAATTTGTTTGACAATGTTTTGACAAGGTGTGGTTAGTAGACAAAAGTTATATGTACGTGCTATTATTATTGAAATGGTTGAGTTAATTGTTTGGTTGCTAAATTGTTTTTTGAAGTACGATAAAAAGGCATTCGAATTTACTAAAATCGTTGTTTTAGTTTCTACTAACCAAATTAAGCAGAAAAAATTGTATTAAACGCTAATTAAGTGTATATTCGACATGTTAGGTAACTCGACATGTTTATGTTGAGTTCATCAAGTCAAAATAATAAAACACAAGTTTTTAAGAACAACTCAACTCCCAAAAAGGCCATGTTACGAAATTGTTATTGACCCTGTTGCCCACTGATCAGTTATTACAAAACACAAAATGCTGGCTAGCTTTTAATGTATTATGTAATTTATGTATTATACCTACGCTACGATACGATACGATACGACACAGCAGTTCTTTATTTATCATACGACGCCGACGTTGCTTTTATTCAGTATGATATACTCTAAAACACTTACTATTAAAAAAAATTGGCTTTAAATAAGATTAAATTTTAAAATTATATAAAAAGGTAAAAACTAAACAAAACTCCAATAAGTAACAATAAAATCACAATGTCTTCATATCGCAATTATGAAATAAGTAGCGCAATACCAATGAATAAGCGCATGCGATAGTGTGTAGTGTAATAAGCCTGTCCTAGATTGAAACCCTGTGGGACACCAGATTTAGCACAATAGGTAATATAATTAGACGTTCATTGAAAGCCAGCCATTGCAGTACAAATTGACAATCTACGAGATATAGGATGTGCTACAATTAAATAGAACACTGTATATAACTCACGAGTGTAACAATGATCATTGTATTTTAACCTTTATTATCAAACGCATTGTAAAAATCTATAATACGTGACGTCAACATATTTTTAAATCAGAAACTGAATGAACAGACAAGAAATGAGTTTAAAATATGAAAACCTTGACCAATTGGCAGCCCATTGTACTTTTAGATAGAACTTTTTAACCACTGTATGTAGAGGTAGGTTGTGCTTGAAAAAAACATCAGCAAAATGAGAGATAACATCCACCTTAAATAAACTAAATCTTCCTTTTCAAATACATGTTTTTTGGACATAGTGTAAATAAGCAAAAATTTATATTCTTATTTTTATTTGTATATTAACTTTGTGATAGAGGGTGTCTTGTGGTATAGTACACGCGGTAGCAGGAGAATCTACCCAAAACCTTAGATTAAAACAAAAAGAGGTTTTTGTTTTAATCTAAGTCCAAAACTGTAAATTTCTGTAATCGATCCTTGTACCAAAACGGTAAAGTTCAAAATTGATTGCAGAAATTTGACATTTTGCTGTAGGTTGATCTGCGGCGGCTGTATCGTCGGCTATCAGTTTCCGGGACGGAGTAAAATAAGATGTCGGTACCTAACCTAGCCAGACGGAATATGTGCATCCGCTGGGAATCAGACCAAACACCTTTGATTCTGATCAGAGATAGGTAGTGAAACTAGCGGTCTAGAGCACAGAGGAAGTAAAATGTTATCAATGAAAATTTTACTGGCCGTACCAGTTTGAGTTTCTTAGACAAAGTTGTAAACTGTTTTTACTTCAACGTTCAACTACATTCGACAATACATGTACTGTATTTTAATATTTTGGTAATAACCTTAATATAATAACGTATGGCTAATAATCCGGTAGATAATAGAAATATAAAAACCTCGTATTTTTATTAAAAAAAATTAAATCTACACATCTAACGTAATGTTAAACATTCTGAAGAAATCTCGTTTTGATAATGATCAATCATCACGGTCAACTGTCCACGCAAACTTAATTGGTTGTTTCTATCTTGAATCTCTTTCACTTCGCAAGTGCATTTTAATTAGTGAGAGAAACTATTATTCAAGTGGGTGACGTAAACGGGCAACGTAAAGCATTACTTAGATTAGAGGAACATTTTTACGATTGTTGAAATTCTGAGTTTGGTAATGCAGTTACGAGGAAACACCTACATAACTGATCGTTTTTAATCTATAATTTAGAGTTAAATCGTTGTCTTTTCTGTATGAAGTGCCCATAAGGCTTTTAGTTAAAAACAAAAACATTCTCCTCTCGAAATCCAAAAATAACTGCGTTTATAAATAAACGGGTCGTAAAAAAGTTCGGTAAGTACTTTATCGTTGCGAGATCAGTGAAGGCGAAGTGAACCTTCCTTTTAAGCAAAGCGAAGGTAATAATGGAACCTGTTGTCAAATCAAAATCAAACTGTTAAAAACTATCAACGTTTCCAAATTACATATTTCAAAAAACGAGGGCTCGTAACGTATCACTAGAGCCGATTGCACAATCACAGATGAACGCAGTGTTTTTCTCTTTAAACTGTGTAAACACTGATGGCCCGGCGCGCGGTCGGCCGTCCCAGTCGGAGCCAACTGCAATACTGCAAGCGGGGCAACTCTTTCACCGACGCGTTACACAATTCCGTTATGTAATAGCAAGCACTCTTGCCTTTCCAATGCTGGCTGCCGCGGACCGTGTAGCAACTGCTGTTGGATTGATTCACAAAGCCATATTAATTTGGACAGGCGGTGTTGAGGTTTCGTTTTCGGTGATGATACTTGTAATTTCATGACTCAAATGTCAGGGGAGTATGGATTCGCGCGTAATGTTATCTAAACGTTTCTTTTTCATTATAAGAAGTATAGATACGTTTGTTGTGAGTAGCCGTAAGGTTTCTAGTTTTCTTTATACATGGGTTATTTCAATTATTAAGTATAGTATAGTTCTACATCTGTCCCACTGTTAGGCAAACGCATCTATCATTGAAATCAAATCATCTCTACAAATTGATGAGTATTGGGCTAATCACGCTTGCCAAATGCGGCTTGGTGATCACAAACTCGGCCTTGAATAGAAAAATCCAAAACACACTTTGCCCGACTTGAGAATTGAACCCCGGACCTCCGGTTAGCGGGCCAGGCACTTAGCCACTCTGCCACCGCCGTGTTAAATTATTAAATGACCTATTATTAAATACTAATAAAATCGTAATTAGTTAGTCATTTATATTGGTTAATGAATATATAAATAAAGCGGTATCTGGACGAATTGTCTATGAAGTGTTGACGATACTTTTACAAATTACAATCGTTGTGTCATTCATGACACGATTAGCTAAACCGGCTTTGGAGGAGGCCAATCGAATTTTCGATTTCTATTCAGGCATCGGGCTGCTACAATTAATCTTGTATACTTACTTAAAGTGTGTTTCTGACACTATTACATAATATTTTTTGACAACTAAGGTAGATGATGAAGCATACACCTCCAGTCCAGCTACGAAAAGGACGTAAGAGGTAAGGTACTTCTAGAACTTACGGCACTAGGTTCTTTAGAAGCTTCTAAAGAACCTAGTGCCGTAAGTTCTTTAACTTGCAAAATGGCCACCAAAACGCCATCAAACTTCTCCAAAGCTTATAGGAGTTTTTATCTTAATAGGCACAACTTGATGTAATATCACAAATATGGCATGACGTAGTTTGTTCACACAGTACTGCCCGTAAACAACACATATTGACACGGCTAACGTTTAAACACGGACTAACAAACACCTAATTGACGCATAAAAAGCAATTACACAAATTGGTTTCTTCCAAATCCATTTTCAAACATGCAAACTAAAATTTTATTGTTCCTACAATTTTGAAAGAAAAAGACAAGAGAACGCGAAAGGTCATTATAACCTGTACGTTTACTTTTTTTCTATCACACATTTTATTTACAAGTAGCGCGTAGCGGGCCCGTCCGCGTCAACGCCCCGTAACCTGTGGTGACGAATTTCCAAAATTATTTCATACAAACATTATCCTGACAATTAAAAAATAAATCACGACTATTATCTCAGAAGGGTTAGTCAGAGACTAGGCAATGAAGACAGCAAAAGCAGTCCTCTACCATAGTCTACTTTTCACCAAATATCGACTGCACATGTGTTTAGCGGGACAGGTGGAGAGCTCATCGCCAATTACAAACACAACAAAAAAAAAAGAATTAGCCCAATAATAGTGATGCGCGAACATAGGTACATTCGTGGCAAATGATTTTTATTCATTAACCCTGTTATTAATAAACGTTGATTAAAGTTACACTTAGGATTAAATTGGCGCTGTCTCTAACTGTCTTCTTTTACAAAAGCGAGACAGCGTCACTTTAATTTAAACCCAAGTGTATCATTTGGCCATTTTTATTAATAAGACGGATGGATAGAAGAAAGATGTAACCACGTGTGTAAAAAAGAGAAAAACATTAAACTGTCCTAATAATAAACTGTCCGTTGAATGTTTTTGTGAAACTGTACAAAGGTCGTAGTACTCGTAGTGTGGAGTGGCCTTACCCTTCGACTTTAGGGCTGCTTCTTTTCGCAAGCTTGTCATCGCGCTCGTTCCCCGGCAGCCCCGCATGTGCTTTGATCCAAAACAAGAATACTTCCTCGTTTTGGGCGAATGCCAAGCCCGAGGTTTTTCTCTACTGCCACTTACTTAGGGTACTTAGATGATTAGATCGAAACAACGGTATGTTTAGCAGTTTTATGTTACAGCAATGAGCAAAATACTAAGTTATTGTAGTTTCTAATTAAAACTGAAATTATAAGGAAAAAAAACATTATGTGCTTTTAGTTTCGTAATGTTTATTTTTTCTGAATTTTCGAATGGACAGTTTTTCATCATCATTTATATTTTTTCGTATCAGCCGACAGCTTGGCACTTGGCATAGGCCTCCTCCATGTCATGCTATTAATTCCCTACTGTTTAATTGTAATCAGCTACCACCTAGTTATTTTAATAGTCGTTTTAATCGTTTTAAGAGCCTAATTATTTAAAGTGATTAAAGCTACTGTTCATCTGACTCAAAAAACTGCACAATCTGAGTTATCATGCGGTAGATTTACACTGGTGTTTAAGCTAAGTCATTGAAGAATTCCAAAAATTTTTTCGCTTAAAAAGGACACGGCACTGTAAATAAATGTTCTTCACCGCACACGAGTGCCATCTTGTGCCGGCAAACGGTACCAACTAGGCACTGCTTCAACTCGTCATTTAAGCACGACCGGTCCCAACGACGGAAAATATTTTTCGATTACAGCAGGAATTTAACCCGTATTACAACCCGTTCGTCCTGATTCATAACGGCCTACAGTCTAAGTCGCCGCAAATAGACTTCAAGAGATGGTTAGTTGCAAAGCTTCTCTTTTATTATTATATGGCTGAGTCGACTAACAAGAATACTATTCGCCTGATGGATGGCACAGTATAAAGAGTATCCGATTATGGTGAGTGGTCACCGCACTTTATTGACGCTTGCAACACTGTTGGAATAAATAGCGCTTTGTTCTTATACTTCACGCAATAATTGCGTTATGATGATGATGCTTATGATGATAATTAATTATCATCATAAACATCATCATCATCATATTCCTTGCTTCGGAAGGCACGTAAAACCGTTGGTCCCGGTGGCTGCCCTAACTTTTATAAATAAAAATGTATTAATAAAATGATTTCTAAAGATACAACTATCGTATTATAATGAGACAGTATCAACATCAATCAATTCCGTTAAATGAAAAATTATGTTGAGGTTTTATATTATTTTATTGTCTATAGTGGTTTTGTCTAGTTTTTTGTCAATTTTCGGAATTGTATTATGTTTCACCAGTCAAGCTACCTAGTTTTCCTGGTCCCTGAGTTTTATCGAAGATTCTTGCACATTTTTGGTGAAACACTTTTACATGAAAGTAAAAGTAGAAGCGTAAAGGTATATACAAATAAAGAAATTAAATATTAAAAATAAGCAAGAGCAAGCAATTAGAGGAAAGTATATTTTTGCACAAAGTACCTTTTTTATCGACCTTCATTACCACTTTAAATTAAAAGATAAATTGAAAGTGGTAAGTAATCCACTTTCAATTTATCACTTGGGCCTTTTTGGTTCAGATAATTTTATTATGCACTTATCCACAACACTCACTTCTCCAAACTGAAATGATTGGCTTCGTCGATCACTTATAAAAACCCGGATTACTTAAATGAGAATACTTATATTTAATATTTTATGCGACAGAAAGTAATGGAAAGTAAGTAAGATAAAAGCATGTGAGCTAGTTACTGTCTGGGGAAGGTTGAAATGTCTATCTATATATCTAACATTAGAAATAAGTATTTTCAAGTATTATACAATTTCCATTATAAAAACATTGTAATGTTAATTTCAACACATTAATGAGCACATTCTTCTTCAAAGCGAAAAGAAAGCCCTGAATGTTGTATGCTAAGAAAATGTTTTGGACGATTTAAAAGTGCTTATCAATTAAGTTTCCTAGAATTAAAATATTTTGATTTTGCCAATACAAGAGTAAGCCTAAATTAAGCTCTCCTCTTCCAATTGGCCGACATAAGGCAATGATGTACAAACACCGATCTTTTACACATTTTGGCTAGCAATAATTATTGAGTAAGTACTTTAACAATAAAAAACTGTTATTAAAGTAAACATCAATACAATTAATATTATGCACTGTATTAAAGGGGTGCCGCGCTATCGCAAAAACTGACAGAATAATTCTCTTAATGAACTTCAAAGCAAAATCAATCACATTGATATTCATAATTAGAACAATTCTGCTTTAAAGTTTTAGACCTAATAATTTAATTAGAGCAATGTTTTTATTATGCGAAATGTGCAAACTCAAAACCAATCACGCGCTTGTGTTAAAAATTAAAATTAACTTTTTAAAGACGGGGGGTGACCTGCGGAATATCAATACAAATATTTTCATGTAAGAATTATTGTTCCATGTGTTAAGAAAATTGTCGATAAAAAATGTTTTTAGGAGTCATTAAATTTATGTATTGTTTGTTATTGTTTAAAGAACTTATTTCAAATTTCAACAAGGCCATGACCTTGTGCATTGCTCAGGCTAACTTACATAAGTTATTTTAATGTATTTAACTAAATCAGCGCATAGTACAAGTGACTTAAAAATACGTAAATTTTCACAATTTCGTGCAGGACCCCCATAAACAACATTGTATTTGTTAACAGCGAATTAAGTCATTGAATTAAGTTCAATGATCGTTCGTAACCGGGTAATATGAATTGGCAAACATAGCACACATTACTTAATGAGCAATCGTTAAATATGACACACGTTCCGACACTGTTTATGTAATGTGTAATTAAGGCTTCACTTAATCTTGCGAAGACGGCGGCGTTCAGTCTGGATTTCGACAACAGCTAAAATGTCGAGACAAGGTCACATTTAGTACGTCGGCGAAATTAAACAATCACTACATAAGTATATTTGCTATCAAATTAACATGTATTCGATGTAGCTTTCGCAATGATCAATGACAGCTTGAGCCTCGAAAGGCGACATGTCCTTTGGTTCGTGTTACCACGGTAATATAACTGTGGTGTTACTATCACACGATAGCTGACATCAAGAATTCAAGACACCTTGGAAAACAAAGATGATATTTTGTTACAGATTTTTTTTATTTATTTTTTATTCTACAACGGGTAAGCGCTTGGCCTTCATCTCACCTGATGGTAAGTGACGATAAGGCCGAAGGTGGAAGCGCGCTTCACCCGGAATCCTTAACCACTGAGGAACTGGCTATCTATCTCAAACTGTCGGAACACAACAATGCTATAAACATCGTTGTTATGGCGACAGACTTAGATAAGATGGTGGTAGCTAGCCAGGCGGACTTAACAGCCCTACCACCAACCAAACCGAACACACAAAGATGTACCTCCCGCTGGGAATCGAACCCGGGACCTCTGGGTCTGAAACCGATGGCTTAACCACTAGACCACAGAGGCGATTGAGTTCAAATGTAAGGACCTTGTTCTGTTCTAACATGGAAGTAATATACACTCAGTGATGACGCCCGTTATTCATTGCGCCCTAGGCCTTATTATATTGTACCTATATACAAAACCTATTTACAATCTCGGGCTACTGCTTGAGATTGGCCAGATGGACTTTCCAGATGGCTCAATTCTTTAATGATTAAGTCACAAATGCCCCTTTGGGCGCAAATTGGTTAACGACTTTGAAATTACAAAAACATTTGAGATTAACAATGCTTGTCGAGATCGCTACACGTGTTTACTCAACTTTGATAATGGGCATTGTGTATATTATGAGAGCGACGTACTTGTTTATTAAAAACTTACTTAGAGTACGCTATAGCGTACGTTAGTCGTAAATATACAATGTGATAGGGGTGGTACAGTCACCAGCATTAAGATGTGATGATGCAAAAATATCTGATCATTGGTGGAAGGCATATGATATGCCTTCCACCAATGATCAGATATTTTTGCATCATCTCATCTTAATGCTGGTGACTGTACTTATAACCTGTTAAGGCTAAGTACTACAAAAAAAAATAATATGGACTTAAAAAAAAGTAATTTTAAATTACAAAACAATTAAGTAATGATTTTTTTTCTCACCAAAATAATCTCAAACATACGAAACAAAGTAATTTATTAGTTAGCCAGTGTCATTAGCTACCGTTTGCCATTTTTTTCATGTTTCTCCGCCGTATGAAAACTTTGATATCGCATAAAGTAAAAATGGTCATAAATTATAGGGGGAGGGGGTTGGACCCTCCATATTATTATTTTAGTCGATGAAAATAGATGTAGTACTTAGCCTTAACGGCTTAGAAGTACCACCCCATATCACATTGTATATAAGTAACAATACGAATTCTAACGAGACGTGACTGCAAGAAATACGAAATAGTAAAACACAATGCAATTTTGGAAAACTAACCCACAATGCGGAGTATGATTCAACGCTACGTGTTCAGGTATTCAGAATAACAAAGGCACAACACGAACGCGAACGAATGTGAAAACGTCCACAATGCGGTGAGTTAATTTTCCATGTTTCACGAAGAGCGAACGAAGATTCGAGTGGCACATTGCGAACGGAACAATCTCACTAATGATAAAGTACGACTAACATATTTAATTAGAGTTCTCAATATGGCTGCAGCATTCAAGAGTCTGAATTAGAGACAGATTTTTTACCTAACTACGAGGGGCGTTCAAAATATTCTCGGTATATGTGGATAAAAACAAACAAGTACGAAAAGTTTGATATTTTTATTTTTCAATATACTCCCCCCCTATGTTCATACACTTATAAACACGATCAATTATTTTTTTTAATCCCTCAAAAAAACGGCCATCTTCAACGCTTCATCGTCAGAAAATTTATTTCCACGCAGATCCTTTTTAAGATTGGGGAACAAAAAGAAGTCGCTTGGGGCTAAGTCCGGACTATAGGGTGGATGAGTAACAGTTTCAAACCCACATTCAACAATAGCTGCCTTGGCAATATGAGCAGTATGGACAGGGGCGTTGTCATGCAGAAGCAGAACACCTTTGGTTAACTTTCCTCGCCTCTTTTCTTTGATCGCATCTCTTAATTGACGTATAACGTTAGCGTAGTACTGCCCTGTGATATTTACACCTTTTTCTTTATAATCGATAAGCAAAACTCCTTCACAATCCCAAAATATTGTGGCCATGACCTTGCCAGCTGACGGGATTACCTTGAACTTCTTGGGATGAGCTGAACCCTTAATGTGCCACTGCATGGACTCCTGTTTACTCTCTGGGTCATAATGATGAACCCAGGTTTCATCTCCAGTAACTATTTTTTGCAGCACCTCATCGGGATTTTCACCACACAGGTCGATAAAATCTGAACAGCAAGCCACACGCATATCCTTTTGAAGAAGCGTCAGCATTCGCGGAACCCATCTTGCACTTACTTTTGACATATTAAGATGGTCATGTATAATGTCATGTACGGTACCAATAGAGAGATTGGTTACTTGAGCTATAGATTTTACCTTCACTCGGCCGTCTTCCAATATAAGTTTTTCCACTTTATCAATATTTTCTTGTGAGGTAGCCACTACAGGCCGGCCAGGTCTAGGGTCATCTTCAATACTCTCCCTTCCACGCTTAAATTCGCTTGACCATTTTTGAATAGTAGATAAAGAAGGAGCAGACTCACGGTAAACACAATCCATTTCCTCTTTTATGGTTTTTTGATTTTTACCCTGTTTTGTCAAGAATTTTATGACGGATCGGTGCTCTAATTTCGTTAAAATTGTTAATTCGCTCATGGTGTTCATGTTTGTTCGGCAATTGCAGAAAAACAAAAGAACATCTCGGTTCCAATTTTACTTTTTTTTAATGTCAATGGATGAATCTTAGCGGCCAGTAACAAATATATATATAAAAGAGGTTGTAACGTATCAATACCGAGAATATTTTGAACGCCCCTTGTATTATAAAAACCACTATACACAATAGAAATTCTATTCATTGAGTACCGATCAGTCAGTGCGCGGACGCAGTTGGAATTGGAAAGTTAAGTGAAATGAAACACTTTTTTACGGATTAACTGTGACCACGGACCCTGTATACAGGGTCCGTGGTCACAGTTAATCCGAAAGGGTTCGAAACGTCAGGATAATAAAAAAACTATGTAAATAGTAAATTAAACGCGAGTTAATCCGTAAAAAAGTGTTTCATTTTAATGTGTAGTGCTCGCTTAAACCTCAGAAAACAATATTATGTCAATCACAAGTTTTGAGGAGGATAATACAAGTAAGCGCATTGAGCCAGCGATGTGATGGTTTGAGACCCGATCTTTAAAGAATTGGTCCATTTGTACATTCCCCACTGAGCGTCAGTAGTAGGACGTTGATGTGATGATGATGATGATGAAAAAGATGTAGCAAGTATTTTACTCGATAGATTTGTGCGTGGTAGAAAGGGAGAAATACTCCGCAAGAGGGCGCCGTATCGAATACATTGAATTTTTACGTTCTTGTTGTATTATATTCTTTTTATTAGTTTGCACTAGTAAAAATATCTAAAATTTGTTTTTGTAAGTTTCTGAAGACTTAATGAGTGTGCACAAATGTTTTCATCAAGATCCTTACAGTGAAAAAAGTGAAAACTAAAACAGTTGTTACAACATACCTGACATCACACCAAGAACTGTATATCCAAAATCAACGTGCATCACTATCCAGATAAGTTGATTAAAAACTGCTAACATCCGAAATATCATAAACAGTTACCTATAATAACACTATTTTAAAGAAGACAAAAACCTTACGTTTATTTCTGCTGACAACAGTTAAAACAGCTGTTGATGACACATTCAATTTGAAATGCGGAATGATTGCAGTCTCCATAGAAACTAACCCCATCTAGTGTACCTACGTGTGACATGCACAAGATTCGTCGGTAAAACAGTTACTATTGCCTTGAAAGACACACATAAATTTGTCGCGCCAAGTATCGTCTCCATGGCGCAACGGTAGTGAGCGCTCATACGTAGCTACAGGTCTGCGGATCGAATCCCAACAACACCTTAATAACTTTTTTTGGACTGTTTATTATTGTAAGGAACATAATTGTAAAATCTTACAATGAGCTACGGAAAAAAAATGCCTGAAACAGTAAAGTGCTATAAATGCGGCTCAATGAGTAACATTAAAGATACAATTCTATGCACTCAGTGTAAATACAGATATGAGTTCGACTGCATTGGACTATCAGAAAAATTATACCGGATTATGTCTAAAGAAAGGAAACAAAATTGGAAATGTCCAACTTGCAATAAAACAAGCACGCCTAGTACTAATGAACAAAACAATATTACCCTACGGAAAAAAGTTCCTAATAAACCTCATTTGAACGTTACTGTATCATCTGATAATAAGGTGGTGATGCCAAAAAATGCTCTTAACTCTCCGCCATCATCGTCTTCGTCTTCACCTTTACCAATATCATCTGTATGCACTTCAGAGAAATATTATGACTCACATATTCTAACGGAACAGGAAATATCGAATGACTACTCCGTAACGACAAGACTTTCAAGAAGTGTGGAGCATGGACCGCTTAACGATATAAATAATGAATATGAACTGAGAGAAGAAATAGAAATATTGAAAACAAAATTATTATCTACAGAAACTGAGTTAGAGAATCAAATACTCGAAAACAATAATTTAAATAAACATATATCGAAACTTAATAAAGAATTGCACTTATTAACAAATGTGTGTGGAAAATTCTCTGCGAAAACGATCATGGAAAACAAAACACATTCCTTACAGCCACATTCTTTCTTTACTCCGCCGAGAGTTCATTCAGCTGAACACAATACTGAGCGATCCAACAATTTTATGCACCTCGTAACAAAGATTTCTGACTTGAAACAGTCGCTTCTAGACGCTCAATTGGAAATAGACAACCTTAAGAAACAAATGATTGACTTAGAACAAAAACAACTGAAAGCAAAGGAAAGTTCAATATGTGGAGACACACTCGATAATTCGACAAAACTGAAAATAAAATCAAGACGAGACGCAGCTAATAAAGAAGATCTCAAACGGATATTTATCCTAGGCACACAGCAATGTGTAGGTCTCGCCTCTGCTCTGTTATCTTCAAGAGATACGTCTCCATATGTGAAATATATGGTAATGGCGGATACAAAATCTTATGCGCAAAGTGCTGAAGTGTTAAAAAATTACCATAAAATGAATCTAAGATCTGGTGATAAACTGATTTTAGGAGTCGGTGAAAACGACATAGATTTAAAAGGACTGATTTTATTGTTGCGAGGCATTTTTGAACGATTTTATTTCTGTGATATTTTCTTAATCAATGTATTCAAAAATGTTAGTGTTGGCAGACATCATATTAATAACACTCTCTACAATTTATGTAATGACTTCAAAAATTGTCACTTTGTATGCTGTAATAATTATAATTTAGCTGACATGTGCTATTACATTAATTACCATATTGACTGTGTAGACTACAAGAATAAATATTTAGATGTAACAGTACTAAAAAAACATGTAATAAGAAACAAATCTAGATCCGTCGAAGTTAACAAGTGCGAGTTCACATCTCCTAAAAAGGGCACAATACCGTACTATTTTAAAAAAATAAATCACAAAGGACAGAATGAACAAATCAACGAATATTCTGACAAAATAAACAAAAAAATTTTTTTTCGTGAATAAAATTAAATCAAATCAAGTCTTATTTAAAATTATGCACCAAAATATTGCTAGTATCCTGTCTAAATTAGAAATCGTAGAGTTAACTTTAGATGAACTTGATAAACTACAGTGCAAGCCCGACGTTATTTGTCTATCGGAGACTTTTTTGCGTCTAGGTAACGAGAAATACTTAGATGTTTCTAACTTTAATTTAGCAACGTCCTTTTGTAGGGACAAACAGAGAGGAGGTACATGTATACTTGTTAGACAAAACCTGGTTTACAAAGAACTAATAAACATAAAAAAACATTTAGCATCTGAAAAAACATTTGAGGCCTGTGGGATCGAAATCCCATCACACAAATTAATTATAATTTGTCTCTACAGGACTCCTGCGTCAAATCCGAATATTTTCTTGGACAAATTAAATAAACTCTTGTTTGACTTGTCAAAAAAACATAACACTAACACTAAAGTAGTTTTGACGGGAGACTTTAATATCAACACGCTGAAACAAGGCAACACCACAACTTTTTTACGTGATCTGTGCTATAACTACAACATGCATATACATATTAATGTTCCAACTCGGAAGGAGGCCTGTATCGACCATATAATAAGCAACATTAAGAATGCTACTGCAACTGTTGTACCTCTTTACTTATCGGACCATGAGACAGCTCAATTTATAACTTTTCCAGTGCATCAAAACAACATTCCAAAATCCTTTTTCATCTACAAAAAGGATTATAGCGATGATAACATTATAAAATTCAGGGAGTGCTTAAAAAGTCTTTCCTGGGAAGATATTTATGCAGAGAAAGATTTAAATAAATCATTCAGTAGTTTTCATGAAATGTTGTGTCTTTTAAATAAACTATCATTCCCTATAAGTAAAATTAAAATAAATAACACAAATAAAGCTAAAAGAAAATGGATAAGCATGGGTCTTAAAAAAAGTTGTAAAATGAAAAGATATTTACGTTTCAAATACTACAAACATAAAACCGTAATAAATAAAAATAAATATTTCCAATATTCTAGAATTTTGAAAAAGTGTATACACTACTCTAAAAGGAACTCTAACATAAAATTCATTCACCAGAGTAAAAATAAATGTAAAGCTGCTTGGTTTATAGTCAAGAATGAATTGTATGCACAAAAATACGCGGATGATTTGTCAGACATTAAAATAAATAACGACTGTTTGACTGACCCAAGTAAAATAGCAGCTGCTTTTAATAAATATTTTATAGATTTAACCAAAGATATGAGCTCGAAGTCTGACAACTTGCAATACGAACTAAATACTAACACAATGTTTTTATACCCTGTATCGGAAGAGGAAGTAGGGAGGGTCATCTTAACTCTTAACAGTACTCGCTCTGAGGGTTACGACGGCATCAACACTAAAATAATTAAGGCATGTGTATCCGAACTAGTGCCTGTCTTAACGTATCTTATCAACTTGTCATTTTCATCTGGAGTTTTTCCAGAAGTACTTAAATTATCAATCGTCAAACCTTTATATAAAAAAGGTGACAAATCTGATGTTAATAATTATCGACCTATTACTCTAATACCCATATTATCCAAGATATTCGAAAAATGTATGCTGACTAGAATAATTAGCTTTTGTGACAAATTTAATTTAATTACAGACGATCAATTTGGCTTTCGGAAAAACAGGTCAACGACGTTGGCTATATTTACACTTTTAAACACCATATTAACAAGACTAAACAATAACTTCTTGACTACGGCTTTATTCTTCGACCTATCCAAGGCTTTCGACCTCGTCTCACATAGATTATTATTAAATAAACTTGACTGTATAGGAATCAGAGGACCCGCACTTCAATGGATATCATCATACTTGTCTGACCGTCGACAATCTGTAACGGTAAACAGAATAACAAAAAATGAGCTTATTTCACATTCATCTAGCTTTATAAATAATAATACAGGTGGTGTTCCCCAAGGAAGCGTATTGGGCCCAATACTATTCGTGCTCTATATTAATGACATCATCAAAGCAACCAATAACAAGTGTATTCTATTTGCTGATGACATATCTATAATTGTTACAACTGATAAGACCAAAGACTCGATCCGTGAACATGAAATTGCAATAAATAATATCATTGACAAAATTATTAAATGGCTAGAAGAAAATCATTTAAATATTAATTTAGATAAATCTAATTTTATTCAGTTTAATCAATGCAAGAATCATAAATTCAATTTTAAATTAAATATTGATAAGATAAAAGAAGTCTCGCAAACTAAATTTCTAGGAGTCAATATAGATCAAAATTTAAACTGGCAGTGCCATATAGATACCCTATGTAAAAGAATTAATCAATTTATTTACGCGCTCTACAAAGTCAGAAATGTGACCAATAGGGAAACGGCTATTACAACCTACCGTGCGTACGTAGAATCAATACTACGCTATGGCTTAATATTGTGGGGTAACAGCACTGGAAAAAATAAGGTTTTCATCGCACAAAAGAAATGTGTAAGATCTATCTGTGGAATCCCACCAGACCAGTCTTGCAAACCTTTATTTAGAGACCTTGGATTATTAACACTACCATCATTGTATATTTTAGAAATTTGCACTTTTGTAAAAAAGAATATAAAACTATTTAAGAAAGCATGTGATGTAAACTCTAGATTAAAAAGAAATTCTAATAGGCTGGTTCTTAATGATGTTCCCAAATCGGATAAATATAGCAAAAGTTGTCTTGTTATGTGTGTTAGAATTTACAATAAGATTCCAGATGACATTAAACAGTTAAATTTCACTTTATTCAAAAATAAATTGTATAAATGGTTATTAGAAAACAGCTTTTATGATGTGATAGAACTAGTAGAAAAATAAGTTAATTTACACAATAAATATTTGCATGCAATTTTATATCGCTAGGCATGAGGATTACCTTATTGTTAACCATCTCTGTGTACCATGTTTTATGCAAATAAAGATTTATTATTATTATTATTATTATTAAATCTGAACCCAACTGTAAATACTGCCTATAGATACATTTCTATATAAAAGCAAAAGAGGCAAAAAAGAGTATCACAATTTTAGAAACAGTTTTAAAATCGAGATTAACAGAAAATAAAACCAATTCGAAATACGTATTATTAGCGTATCAAATCAACATAAGCGCCTTCACTCTTTAAGTTGCAAATAAGTAAGTTTAACATGTCGCATCGGCATAAAATAGCCAGGCGCTAAGTTTGTAACTTTGTAACCGAGGCGTATTTGCATTTAACTTCTCTCTTTATAGATAAAGACTTCTACTACTTCTTCTAAATACTATTCAGAAATCTTGTTAAAATAGTCGTCAAACAGCTAATGGCGGCCCTTTCACATATTCAATAATGCCCACTACACTAAACAAACACAAAACTTAACAGTGATTATTTATTGTTTTTTTTTAAATCTAGTAAAAGATGATTCATGAATTGACATGATAACAAATATAATTTACCAATGGTTAATTGCTGTAAAAAGCACTAGCTTCGGGTCGCGCGTGTTCGCAATTTTCTATTTAAAAGTCTTTATTGCGTGCATTTGGAAACATGTAGGTTTTGATTTGGTTAAAATGGGTAATATTATTAACGTAGCCTTCCGTTAGTGAAAAAGTTTTTAGAATCAATTTTGAAACAATTTTAAAAACAAAAACACATAATTATGCATTTAAAGCACACAATTATACAGACAAAGTCAATCTCATTCTCAACATATTGGTGTAAAATATGTCAAAAATATGTTTAGTCATAATGACCTATCATATTTTTTTATAACGACTCGTTATAGTGACTGCATCCTGCCTGATGGTAAGCAGCCGATGCAGTCCAAAATAATGAGAGCGCAATATATAATTTCAATTTTATTATAACTCTTTCTTATCTTTAACTACAATACTAGGAATACAACAATGCATTGTTATTTGGCACAAAATATAACACATATTAGAAAGTGAAGACGCGGTCATTAGTGGCTAGGTGTTTCCTTAGAAATCTTTCGCCTTGACACTAAAAATGTCCTTAGAATCTATTATTCACGTGTCACATCGTGATTCATTTGCATGACAGGAAGCTCAAATTATATGGGCAGGTCGTTAACCCGACGCGTTCACCGACAATAAAAAGGTAGACTTTACATAATTTGAAATAGCACAAATTGTAAACGTCGTTAACGACGAGTATAATGGAAAATAACAATAATTTTAGTACCTATACATTGTAAATAGTATCTTTTATTAAATAACTAGCTGACCCGACAGACGATGTCCTTTTAAAATTTTTTGGTGTTTCATAAGTAACATAATATCAGTCAATAAGTTGCATTGTGCCAGAAAAATAAAACCTAATACGGAAAGAACTATTAGTTAATCTGTCGTCTGTCCTAATACAATACACTGTGCCAGCCAGCTTTCGTGAGTAAATTCGGAAAATCCATTCATTTTCGAGCCGTATGTTCTAACCTAACCAAACAATATTTTAAAAGCGAGTTTGGATTGACAAATCTAAAACATGCACACAAATTAAATTATCCGTGGTATGAGGTAAACAAGAATGATAGATTAGACACGAAAATTATATGGAAAATTGGTTACATAAGAAAGACCTGTTTCTATAGATCACGAAAACAAACAGTACTAAATTACAGGCGTATAACATTTTAATGTTTTATCGTAGATAAGTATGTAAAAGTTTGGCTTGTTTTTTTATGAAAGCGCAGAAAGCGAGCTGAGTATGGAAAAGGGAAAGATATTTTGCGAAAGAGATATTGTTAGCAAGGTATCTACCTTTTTTTATACGTAAATGTTTATTTTCATTAACAGACCAGTGTGGGCAACTGTGGTCCAGTAGTGACTAAGCCACCATTAGACCTAGAAGTCTCAGTTTCGATTCCCAGCAGGAAGCACTTTGTCTACGTCCGCCTGGCTAGCTACCACCATCTAATCCAAAGTCTGGCGCCAAGCATTGTTGTGTTGAGACAGTTTAAGAGGTATGATAGCCGGGTCCATAGTGGTTTATGATTCTGGGTGAAGCGCGATTCGATTTTCGGCCTTACCGTCACTCGCCATCAGAAGAGATGAAGGCCAAGTAACTTAAAAAAAAGTCTTCATACGTCACTAGATACTATGGAACGCTCTAGTTGAATGACGACAGGCGGTAAACCCGTGCGCGTCTCTCAAAGGTTAGGACCTCGGCTTCTATCGATTTTATCCAAGTTCAACTGAGAGCTTTGAAGATAAACTTGGTTTCAGTTACAAAGAGCGTTTTTATCCTCTATGGGTAAGCTCTTGGCCTTTATCTCACCTGATGTCATGTGATGAAAAGGCTGAAGGTGGAATCACACGGGAATAGCTATTGCCAACAATTGAAACACAACAATGCCACAAAAATTGATGTTATGGCGACATTTAAAAATAAGATTGGGATAACTAGATGGGCGGTCTTAAAAACGAGAACAAATGAGAGAGAGACTTAGGCAATGAGAACTGTAGAAGCTGCACATGTGCTCAGCGTAGACGGTGAGCCTATCGCTTTATGCAGTTGGATGTATGTGCAGTCTTTAGTCCGTTAGTCGTCTTTTACGACACCGAGGGGTTGGTAGTAGGTACCTATTCTTTTAGTGAGCCGCTATTAAACACGGCTCATTTTTATATAACAGACTAATAATTTGCAAGTGCAAAACGGTGTAACATTCACGTACCAATTGAGCGGATGGCATACATACGCGCAATCGTTTGGCCAACCGTATTGCCGCATAGATACGCGAACGCGTCTGACTGAAGTGAATATATCGTCGGTTGAAGGAACAACGAGCAAATAGTTGAAAAAAAACAGCATAGGACACTTCTGGAAAGTTTGCATAACGTTAACGTTCAACTAGGGCTATAAACATCATCATCATCAGCTTATAAACAACCCAATGCTTGGCACAGGTAGTCTTACATATAATACAGGGTGTCCCATGATTATGGTTAAGCTGAATCCTAGAGGTAGAGCAGAGGGCCTACTGGCTTTCTCCGTAACGAAATTTTCGGCCGATTTAGGTTTCCCATGCATTTGACTTGGAAGTCCAAGTCGAATCCACTTAAAAACCACTTAGCCAATTTTAATGAAACTTTGCATGCTAAAGTAAAATACAGGGATCTAAATAGTTCATTGAAAACATTTTTAAAAAAACGTTTATTTAAGTGAGTTATTGCGATTTTAAACTATCTATCATCATCAGCCTATAAACGTCCCACTGCTGGGCACAGGCCTCCCACGTGAACAATAGCACGTGGAGATATTGGGCCATAACCTACCACGCTGGCCCAGTGCGGGTTTGTGGGTTAAACTATCAATAATGGACATTAAAACGCAATAACTCAGCTAAATAAACGTTTTTTAAAAATGTTTTTAACAAACTATTTAGATCCCTGTGTTTTACTTAAGCTTGCAAAGTTTCATCAAAATTGAATAATGGTTTTTAAAAATTTCGACTTGGAAGTTTGTATGGGAAACCGAAATGCGTAAACCCTCATAAAGAGCTTTCAATTATTTCTGAACTTTCAAATAAAAGTAATTAAATACTGCATAGGAGGCATCATCGAAATCAATGGCTATATGTGTGAAATTGCTATTCTAAGTTTTACAGGGGTAACATAATTATGCAGCTGGGAGCTATGGTTTAAAGTGCCATCTGAAACACCGAGCAAGTAATAATCTTCGTCGGTCGGCGTCAAAGAGCAAAAATTGCTCCGTGGTCGGCGTGCACCGCGCAGTATTCGTTGTGATCTGTGCGTTTTTTCCTGTCATTTTTAACCGATTCTATTTTAAACGACTACCTATTGCTTTTTATATTTGGATTCCGAGTTTGCTTATCGATTGGTTATTGGAGAAAATGGATATAGATAATGGATAAAAATAGGGATTTTAAGATAGCCGCTGCCATCATCAACTGTTTTTAAGAGACCTACGAGGACAACAGGTACACAAACCAATTCATTGAAATAATAAATAATGTAAATAATCACAATCATTTATGTGATTACGTGCTTGAATACAAATTAAATCGACAAAGGGTGGCGTTTACACGGATGCAAGCCGATGTTCCTGAATTGACAGACTTCCCAAGACTAACACATGAAGATTTGATTTTGATTGCTGTTCGCACGTCACGTATCATCTGAAAATCGCCCGCTCTTATTGCAGTGAGCATTTCAAGCAAACAGGTGTTTATGAGCTTGAAGTGTTTCGTCATCCTGAGTTAATCCTTATGTCGCATACAATCGAGACACGTAAAAAGCAAGACCAATTACACCTACATTCTTTATAAAAGGGAAAATGGCAGGAAAGGCATATCCGGATATTTATTTATTTTTTTTTTTTTTTATAAAAGAGGGAGGCAAACGAGCAGGCGGGTCACCTGATGGAGAGTAATCACCGCCGCCCATGGACACCCGCAAAACCAGGGGAATCGCAGACGCGTTGCCGGCCTTTAAGGGAGGAATAGGTTTAAGGAAGGAATAGGAATTGGGAGGAGGGAGGGGGGGGGGAGGGGCCTCCGGTACCCTCACTGGTCGGACGAAACACAACAGCACCAAGTGCAATTATTTCACGCCGAATATTCGTGAGAGGGTGGTATTACGCCGGGCGAGCCGGCCCAATGCGTGCTGCAACGCAGCGTGGCTCTACCACTCAGAAAATATTCTGTTTCTGCATTCACGGGAGGAGAATATTGGGCTACTGCGCCCACGTCATGAGCGTTTTATATTACTTAGGGTGGGCTAGACATGAGGACCAGTTAGTGCATCCCGCATTATTTTCCCGGATCATGTCGTATTAGACGTTAACTTTTAAGCGTAATTATTTAAATAAAAAGAACATTTATACAGTGTTTTTTTCCTTTATCTGACATTATTTTTAATGATTAACTTGTAAAAGTAGGTAGTAGAGTGGTAGAGAAGTTGCCATAAACATGTAATTATATGTATACGCTTCTAAACCGCAACTGTATAATATGTTTGCTGCTCCTTTTACAGATACATTATGTTACCCCTGTAAAACTTCGAATAGCCATTTCACACATACAGCCTTCGATTTCGATGATGCCCCCTATGCAGTATTTTATTACATATTTTTCCCTATATTTTGAGTTACTTTTCTTTTGCGCCGGGCCTGGGTTTTTTTTCCATACTTCATGAGCATTCTCCTTTAATAATCTAAATGCCCAACCTAATTTGTATGAACGAAATTTTGGAAGGAATGGAAACCGCTGTAAATAGCAAAAGAAAATTAGCCGAAACTTAGCTTCGGAGAAAGCCGGTAGGCCCTCTGATCTAGGGGCACCCAAATCACTCCCATGTATGTGTATATACAGGGTTACCATTTTGGAATTTGAAAAGTACTAACAAAAAGCCTGACATTTCGATAAAAGTCCGTACTTTTTAGTCACAAAATGGAAACATTACTCACTTTTTAAATTTTTTTTAGATAAATGAGAAGTTAATAAAGATTAAACACCGTTAACCGTAGACTTATTTGATATTACTTAAAATGTAGTTTTGTTGCTCATATTCCAAAATCCGGACTAATTATAGAGCCGGACAAAAACCGGACTAGTCTAAAAGTCCGGACATGTCCGGACTAATCCGGACGGATAGTAACCCAATGTGTAAAGCTCATATGGAACAAAAATAATGAGAGTAGGAGGATTTTAACCGACTGCCATCTTCCCTTGTCTGTCACGACGACTCCTAGAGGTTGCTAACAATTGAATTTCTATTAAGGGGAGGTATTTCGAGCGCTTCTCTCTCGCTCTCTCGACGGTACGACGGTAAGGGACGGTTATAACAGCGAAGCGGCGCGAATTAGATAGATAGATAGATAGATAAATTCTTTATTGCACATACATGTAGAACAACTTTACAATATAAAACTTAAATCTAGTATGAGCAAAGGCGGTCTTATCGCTGAAAGCGATCTCTTCCAGACAACCTTTGGTTTTAGGACCCAAGAAAGAGAAAGAGGAAGTGCGCAAGTACAATTAAACAGAATTACACGATAGTTAATTAATAAAAACAGGTATTATAATTATATACTTATAAATATATTTAAAATTATTATAGAATTATCGCGTTTTATATTTAAAAAAAATTATAGATGTAATTTAAAATAAAAACGATTTTAAGTTATCTATGAACTTCATTTTGGTAAATGACTCATAATATCAAATCACTTATTTTAAGAATAAAACCTAGAAAAGAAGATAAAATGACACAAAAATATGTAACTTTGCGAATTTATTATATCGAGCCAACTTTATCAAATTGTGTTTCCATCGGGGTCTATTTTACAGAATAAAGCCTCAACAATATTTCATAATTTTCGCAGATTTTAATTTTACTGTTTACTACTTCAAAAATTAGTTCTAAGAACGTGTTATTTAAATTTTTCACTAACACCAAGTCTTGAATTACAACAGCTGAGCTCTTAAGACAAACAACGATTTTACGTCATGTTCTATTTAATTATAGAAAAATCAATTTGGATGAGTCAAGGTGGGTGTAGCAAGTAATAAACATAAAAGCAAAAAAAAATACGCCCACTTTGTAACTAACCGAGGTGGTTTAAGAGAAAGTTCATGAGAATAAAGCTTACATCGAATAACATTTTTTTGTTTGTGTTTTACAGACCTTGACATACTAGCCATGTGTAGTTTGTAACTAAGTATATAATAAAATCCGTAAAATATACATATATTAACATTTCCAAACAAAACACGTGTAGATTTATTATTAAGCTAACATGTTATTTAAAACAGAATGACAATGAAGAAGGAAAATTTTTTAATTGTATATAAATAATGAATAATGATTTACTAATTGAAGAGGCACCCTAAGAAGAAGGAAAACAATGACGTACGTATGCGACGGACAGTTCAGTATCATATTCTATCAGTATCATAAATATGGGAGAGGTTTCTGGGTAATTATGGTGATGATCCGACGATGATGATGATGATAGGGCTAGTAGCTCATTTATTAAATAAGTACTCCGTAAAATGTTTATTTAAACATCTAATGCAGTATATCAGCGCACACATTTCTTAAATATCGAGTTCCGTATGGAGCTCGATGGCGCAGCGGCTAGCGCGTTCGGCATGCGTACTTGCCCATTAAGCAACTTTCGCAATGCCTGGTCGCTGGATGGGTGACCAAATTTTAAAAAAACATCTCGAGCTCCTTCGTGCTTCGGAAGGCACGTTAAGCCGTTGGTCCCGGTTGTTGTCGTAAGATGACAGTCGTTAAAACCTACCAACCCGCATTGGGCCAGCGTGGTGGGTTATGGCCCAATATCCCCTCGTGCATTGTCCACGTGGGAGGCCTGTGCCCAGCAGTGGGACGTTTATAGGCTGATGATGAGTTCCGTATAGGATTATTAATGATACAGTACAGAATTTGGCTCTCACTCAAATCAAACTATAAATTGGGATAAGCGATATAGGTAGGAAGATATAAATTTAGCCTTTGATTAAACATTTCTGTCACTAATCGTACAACACACAGATATTTTTGTAGGGTAGACTTTGTAGGGCAATATTATTTAATAATGATTATTAATCATACGCTATCACTATCACATTAATAATAATAGCCCCGGTAACCCATTCGAAAAAACTAATGTGTCACATTGCTTCATTGGACCAGCGGCAGCGACGCGACGTGAACACGTGGTTGAGTTCCGATTTTGTCATTGAGGTGGATTTTGTTCTTGATTTTGAACCACGATGTCTCGCATCCAACCGATCCGTTCGCTACCGATCTTTCATACAATGCTTTACTTAAAACCAAATCAGCTGTATTCTGTATGCTAATTATGTCACCAGGCTCACATCTGGTTATCAAGCAGCAAATTCTTCATTCATAGCTGTGTTGTGGAAGCTCATTAATAGAATACTACTATCTCTTCCCTTGGGTGTTGTAAAAGGCGACTAACGGACCAAAGACTGCACATACATCCAACAGCATAGAGCGGCGAAGAACTCACCACCGGTCACGCTGAGCACATGTGCGGTGCGTCATTTGGTAAAACGGGGACTGTTATTGCGGTCCTCATTGCCTGGTCTCTAACCCTTCGGGGATAAAAGTCGTGAATATATGGACATATTTTTCATTCCGGTCACCCAATGGCCCGCTTCTCGTCTCCGCGGTCCACTTTCCGGGCACTCTCTAATTTGATCGCCCCGAATGCAGTCGCAGACGGATTGCGCCAGCGCAATTGATTCGTCACTAAAAATCGTATCGTCATCGCGGATGGAAGTGACCAGTGCCCTTACCTTCGAAACCGATCGCTATTGGATCGGATTGGTATTGTGAATTTTCGTACTCCTAAGTTACGACACCAGGGCTAATATGGATTCATATTGCGTGGATATTGAGTGAAAAAAATACAAAACTCAATGCCATTTAGTTCACTCAATATGAATCCAAATTAGCGCTGGTGTCGTAACTTAAAAATACGAAAATTCACAATACCAATCCGATCCAATAGCGATCGGTTTCGAGAGTAAGGGGGCTGGTAAGTGATTACGGTAAGCAAGTAATTTCATACGGTTACATTATTTATCTTAACGTCGCAATTACTTACAAGTATTGTTCAACTAAGTGAACTAACAGGACATGAAAGACGTAGTTACTCATTATTTCTCTCAAGCAGTGACGTGACGCATTGTATGCAAGTCAAGATTTCATAATAAATTCACAAGTGTCTGGATCTCGTCAGGAAACTGTCGCCAATAATAACAATGTTATGAAAACACAAAGCTGAGTGTGACACACGGATTTATCACCGACGAGTAAAAAAAGAAGGACGCCGCGATACTAACCATAAAGTTACACTATACCTAGCGGAAGTATAGTAAATTTTTTTTTATTCTGCAACGGGTAAGCGCTTGGCCTTCATCTCACCTGATAGTAAGTGACGATAAGGCCTAAGGTGGAAACGCGCTTCACCCGGAATCCTCAAACCTCTGAGGAACTGGCTATCTTATCTCAAACTGTCGGAACACAACAATGCTTCAAACATCGCTGTTATGGCGACAGACTTATATAAGATGGTGGTAGCTAGCCAGGCGGACTTAACAGCCCTACCACAAACCAAACCGAGCACACAAAGATGCAGCCCTACCACCAACCAAAACCGAGCACACAAAGATGTACCCCCTTTGGGAATCAAACCCGGGACCTCTGGGTCTGAAACCGGTGGCTTAGCCACTAGACCACATAGGCATTAACTTTATGATACTAACAAGGGAAGCAACCTTTATGCTGGTGTGTGTGCTGTCACTGCTGTCACGGGGACAGCTGACATCACAATGACGGCGGGTCGGCTTACCTTTGTGTAAGGGTGTGCTGCATAATTATTACATTAATACTGGCTTACTTTATGAGCTTCACTTTTAAAGTAAGTGACGTGGCGTCCTTCTATTTCTACTCGTCCGTGGGATTTATAATAAAACTCGGTCTCGATCACAATTCAATAGACACAAGGGGGTATGGGAAAAGGGATAGGTATGTGAAGAGGATGCAAGTGAGAAAGATGTAAAGGATTTTATAGGATGTGAGGATGAGGTTGCGAAAGAGGTACCTAGCGGGAAATGTTAGTGAATTGCTAAAGTACAAACAAACAAAATTACGAGAAAAAGTTTAGATTAGGTAGGTACTCATACTTTATCTCTTTTAATTAATCTTGAACTTTTTGAACACTCCGTGAAAAGAACAGTCAGTACACTTGACACTTGACCACCATACATAGTACAGTGACCATAGTAATTTTTCTCGATATAATGCGTATAAATTCCTATAAAATCATACAATTTTTAATAGAATTTTTAACTTCGATGTTGGACGATGAGCAAGCGGATAAGATATTTAAAAACATTAAGAACTTTCGTTTCTTGAGTTAAGAGGATGAGGAATTCTCATCATCCCTAAATAACCTCGTCTCACCAAGGCGGTGTAAAGTGAAGTCTTTCTATTGGTGAATTCTACTTTACGCACAGTTCTGGTAGAAACGCAACTTTATGCCGGCTGTACATATAAAGATAGCGATAGTACATAACTTATTGACGATTTATTTATTTTATTAGGTCTGCCAATATTGTTACATTACAGCATAATATATCTAAAATGATAATGTGAATAATAATAGTAAACAATTTTAAAAAGGAATCTACACTAACCTGCAAGAATAAGTATCACACTTTTAAAATTTCATTTTTTTCTAAACTATGGAAGTTAGAGATTTAAAATAAAAAACGTTTTATAGCAATATTTATCAGCTTTTTTTGAAACTATAGTAAATTATACATTAGTCACATTTTTAAGTTTCGTGTGTCTTGTTTATCTTGTGTACTTAAACAGTTATGGCAATTTTAAAAGTGTGATACTTATTTTTGCAGGCCAGTGTAGTTTTAAAAGCAAACGATAAGCATCGATGTACTGCGCCCTGAAACAAGGTTGAGGGGACTAAGCGGAAGTGATGACTGTTTCATACGTCACGACACGACGACTGTAAACGAAAACGGTTGTTGATGTAAAGACTAACCGGTTGATGTGTAATTTTTAACTTTTATTTTATTATATAGATAGATAATACTTTTATTGTAACATAATAATTATTAAACTTTTAATAGAATTTCAAACAGCCAGATGTTGTTTATGACTGTTAGACTTGGCAAACAATTCAGTCGTACTCGCAAAAACATTTAAAAGTTTCTATACATCAATGACTGACAATTTGTTTTGGTCCTTTTTAATATTAAACATTTTAATTTTTTCTTATAATTTTGCGTTGTGATATAAAAGCTAATTTAAACTGATAGTCGTTCACGTATATTTTTTGTGTGTTTTAATGTTTAATTAGCTCTGCACTAGTCCTAAACTAGTATGACACAAAATTATCAGCTTTTTATCAAGAGAAATGTCAAAAACATTTAATCAATCGTGACGGATGATTGTTTAAAATTAATGGCTAATTGATTTAACAATAATAAAGTATCAAATCATATTAGTTATTCAATGACGACGTTAAACGTACAAAACTGAAGTTTTAATAGTATTTATTAGGAAAGCTTGTCAAAATAAGATTTCACGAGTGGGATATGAACCTGCACTTTTTTTGTGGCAGTATCCCTAAGTGAAGTTTTAATAGTAGATATTTATTAGGAAAGCTTGTCAAAATAAGATTTCACGAGTGGGATATGAACCTGCACTTTTTTTGTGGCAGTATCCCTAACTGAAGTTTTAATAGTAGGTATTTATTAGGAAAGCTTGTCAAAATAAGATTTCACGAGTGGGATATGAACCTGCACTTTTTTGTGGCAATATCCCTACCTTCAAAGAAAAGCAATCCGCAGTCGCTTTAAAAAGCAATTCTTGTAAGTAAAGGCGGGTCTCCTGCGATACTGTTTTGTGTTTTCTAACACCTAACATCAAACCTCTAACAAAATATGTCAAAATATGTACGTAGGCCACGCCCACATTTGTTAGATGTATGATGTTAGGTGTTAGAAAACCCAAAACCGTGTCGCAGGAGACCCGCCTTTATATTAAAACATTTGATTTGATTGACTTGTTCGCAATAAAAGTTCGTTAAAATGATTTAAATTGGACAGAAGTTTCTTTATCTTATTTAATACGTTATGTACGTACGTACACCAACAATACAAACATTTCTTGCATAATGCCTCAACAAAATTGTCTATCTATCCCTACAAGTACAGTAACTGTCACCAATATTAATAGCAGAGAAAGGTACCTCAAGCGTATCACAGCATAACCGACCTTAAGTCAAAGGGGGTATGTTATAGCTAATATTACTTCTAGTTCTTTATAGTTTGTCATTCATTAGAAATATATGACGTGATCCCGATCGCGGGGACGGGACGTGTCCGTTGCATAAACGCTTTCGCCGCGATTTCTCCTCAGTAAATATGCAGTTTGCTTACTGTCTCTATAATCGTGCCGCGTACCGGTGAAAGAATACTATTTGCCATTGTCACTCTTTAAGAAGAGATTAAAGTCCATCTTGTTGGATAGATGTTATTATTCTGTTAGTGACTTTTTAAATGATGACTTGTGATGTTTTATTTTTGTTATTTTTTCTTTTTGTATAAATTCAATAAAATACACCCAATCAAATCTCTTATAATTATATGAATTAAATTATTTTATCTTTTTAAATATGCATGAAAAATGTATTCAAACTATTTAATTTTGTTATGATTCTATTATATATATATTTTTTAATGTTTTAATTGTTGTTAAATGTTTTATATTTACTTTAAATTTTTAAACATTTCTGCGCTGTTTTACGGCAAAAATATGTGATATCAAAATTTTAACTGATCCATCTTATTAATGTTACCATATTTTATTAGAAATAAATGATACTTACTTACTAACTTACTTACTTACTACCACCCCGTCTCATCCTATGGGTGTCGTAAAAGGCGACTAACGGACTAAAGACTGCACATACATTCAAACAGCATAGAGCGGCGATGGACTCACCGCCTGTCACGCTGAGCACATGTGCAGTCGCTATTTGGTGAAAAGTGAACTATAGTAGAGGTCTGCTTTTGAGTCTGTCCACTAGTGTCTTCTTAGTGGACTTTGTTTGGAGACAAACCAACCAGCATTGGGTCAACGTAGTCAAGTAGGTTATGGCGCAATTTCAGCCGTTCTCAAGTTGAAACGACGCGTTTACCAACGCACAACATGTCCATTACATTTACATAGAATTCTGTAAATCCAACATAACCATAGAATCAAAACTGCTCATTGAATATTTTAGAAAAAAAAATTAATATGTCCGTGCATACTTTTTATTTTTTTATATAAGAATATATGTAGTATATGCATGCGTTTTATATTATATGTGCACACTTTTGACCGCCTGGTGGTCTAGTGGCTAAGCCACCGGTCTCAGACCCAGAGGTCCCGGGTTCGATTCCTAGCAAGGGGTACATCTTTGTGTGCTCGGTTTGGTTGGTGGTAGGGATGTTAAGTCCGCCTGGCTAGCTACCACCATCTTATCTAAGTCTGTCGCCATAAAAACGATGTTTATAGCATTGTTGTGTTCCGACAGTTAGAGATAAGATAGCCAGTTCCTCAGTGGTTGAGGATTCCGGGTGAAGCGCGCTTCCACCTTCGGCCTAATCGTCACTACCATCAGGTGAGATGAAGGCCAAGCGCTTACCCGTTGCAGAATAAAAATAAATACTTACTTATCTTTTGATAACAAACTATGTTATATAGAAGAGATAACAAAATGGCATGTACATTTTCATTCTTAACAGTAAGGTAAAGTTACGTTCTTAAACAGCCGGCATACAATTCAACGAAGTATATTAAATTAATTGTCAAACAGATCGTCTTACACAAGTTTTAATGCTGTGTTTGTTGTTGCTTGAAACGATACTGTTCTGTTGACAACACTACTGTCAAGTCATTAGAAACACAATTTATCACAAAACACGTTGTATCAATCATTTTAAAGGTGACTGCACAATCAACAGCAAATGTCGTTGATGAAAACTACAATGGCAATACTAGTGAAACCAAAAATTCCAGCCAGATCCTTCGATCATAAAAACTATAGATACCTAGGTACAGGCACGAATTGAAAACGTGCCTTGTTTTTCCTTCGAATTTAGAATTTTGTTCCAAATAGCTTGAATCTAGCGAGCCTAGTTCCAAAGTGACGTAACTCCAATAATATTTTTAAGAATTTGTACAATAAGTTCAAGGTTTACCTTAGAATTTACTTTACAATAAATGTTTATCTATTTAAATCGTTTCATTTCTGAAGTTGATCTATGGATAATATGCATGCGGGGACAATATTTGAGTTTTATTTTGTATAAGACCGTGCAATGCCGTGCATCTATAGTTTTTATGATCGAAGGCCAGGGACCTTACTCTTGAAACACAATTGCATTAGTCAACTGCCAATCACAACTCTAAAAAATGTCAAATGACACTTTTGTAAGCGACAATAGCGCCCCACATTGGAATTAAATTGCGTGGAAATTGATTTAACAAATTATTATCGAGATGGCGTTCCGGAATTATCTTTATTTATCTCAATATAGGTACATAGTAATCTCATTGGAATTGTATTGAGATTGAGTATGCGTTCAAGAGTAAGCCTACTGATCAGAGAAATTCTCGCGGAAGCTCAGGTCAATGAAGGTATTATTGGTTTAATCATCAACCACTATCATTGACTGTACAACTAGTTACTGAGTAAACCGATATACATTTAAACGCTCCGAGCGGAAAAAATACACAGCGATAAGATAAATTAACTGTGAATCTCCCGTACCATTCGCCATAACAAGCTATAAACACGGACACACTTTTAGGTTTTCAACCTCAAATGGAATTGTAAGGTCAGTCGTATGTTTTCTTATGCGTTATGTTCACAATGTCTTTTTGATGATAAAAATTATGTTGAAGGTCTTATTTCATACCTATGTCCTACACATCAAGTGGTCAACCAGCGACCATTGTTAAAGCTGCAATAAAAGCAGCAGAGTCTGTTTTTCATTGCTTATTGACCTTATGTCAAAGGAATAAAGTTAAAATTGTCCAAATGTAATAAGAGAGCCCTATCCTAAAGGTATATCAAAGGTATCTCATAACATGGACAGTTTGCACGACTGCAATGTAACTGCAGCAGCTGAAGTGCCCTTACTGCCTTAGAAAGTTTGGAGTGGATAAATTAAAAATAAAATGATAACCCATCCAAACAAAAACGGGCAAAGAAAGCTTAGCTTTCGCGATCGTTGCAAAACAACATAACACGCGGGCCTACTAACCTCATTAAGAAACTAGTTCTGCTTATTCACTGTAGGTAAACATAAGAAAAACAAGTAAATTTCCTCTTTCCCATTAACTAAAACTAAAGTTGCATTATTATATGAGTAAATTACAAACCATCGCTAAATTGTGATAGATAGATAACAGATCGGCACACTTTCTATGCGTGACCGACAAATCATGACCGAAATTAATAAGAGTGTAACAAATCAGGCGAGCTAACCCAACCGGTGTGAGTAGAGCCGCGATGATTCACCGGTTCGCCTGCGATAATCGCTGCTCGCCGAACGACCGGCAACGGTGCTCGGGCCAACTTACACCGGTCAGCGGGCCCACACGGCAGTACCTAAGCTATTGTGAAACGATTTCACTGCGAGCTATTCACCAGTGAAAGCGCTAATGGGCTGGAAACAACACCGTATTGATCCGATGGTAATAAGGTGTCGCACAAGGATGGGATGTGAGAGTATCGCTATAGATTTTCTGAGATATGATTACGAAGATAATGGAAAATTGAAGAGGCGACGTAGCAATTCACATTTTATAATACTGTTCTCGTAAGTAATTTATATTCATGATATAACTAGGTTACATTCTGATAAGCACGACAACGTCGATATTTAGAGATATGGCGAATAACTAGCACAATTTTTAAAAAGTTCCTATTACATACTCTAGAGGTCTTGTAGTACCTAGCTGTTATTGCAATTAGTGTTTGTGTGGCAGAAATTATTTAGAGAACCTATTGTTAAGTATGTAGTGAAATATTGTATCTCCCCTAGCACACGAGACAAATCTCCGTGATTTTTTGTGTGTTTAAAATGTTTTTTAAGCTTATATTTTTGTTTAATAAAGAAAAAAAAAAAAGTAAGTAATAAAAATTACCAGAATTTCTTAAACGTTAATCATAAAAATTGTTTTAAACATAATTATAAAGCCTATAATCTACGATCATTTTTATGTGATCGATGTCTATAATAATTATAATCAATACCTAAAGATAGTGAAACTTTGGATATAAAACTACTTCCTCGGGTGTGGGAATCGACGACCCACGTCTTCCGTAAAAAATTTGGAACGTTTCACGATTTTGCGTGTCATCTTTAAGTATATTTGAACGAGTCCATTACCTATTAACACCAAGAGATTACAACTTGCAAGTGAAAAGTCTGTCTTCAATCCATCATACCGTATAAAAGTTACATAAATAAATTTCGTAACAAGCAAACTATGATGAATCAATCACGCCGCGAATCCAATCATCCTTCAGTAGTAATCCAATTATTGCAATTGGAAACCGAAGAAATCTTTAAAGTAGTTTTTCCATTCGTTAAAATTTTCTCTTGCCATTTGAAAGAAACAAAATAAAAACGGGGCCATAAAAAAATGGTTGTTAACATATCAATTACTTGTTCTACTACGGACTTATAAATATATGTAGTTAAATGTAGGTACTTATGCAAATACTATTCGATCTAAATGTATGAAGCAGCTGATTGAATCAATCCTTAAGAGCTACCACAGAAATTCACAAAATAGACAATAGTAGGTAGGCTAAACCAAAAAAATCTTTAAAGTAGTTTTTCCATTCGTAAAATTTTCTCTTGCCATTTGAAAGAAACAAAACGTATCAATTACTTGTGCTGAAACTTAATACTAACAACTTCTACTACGGACTTATAAATATATGTAGTTAAATGTAGGTACAAATCCAAATACTATTCGATCTAAATGTATGAAGCAGATGATTGAATCGATCCGGGTGAAGAGCTACCACAGAAATTCACAAAATAGACAATAGTAAGCTACTGTATGCTTCGCAGCTAAAATCAGTAAGACCAAACCTATTACCAACAGTGTAAGTCAAAAGTTCAGCACACAAAGCCACTAACAAAGCACCGCGGTAGCCGCAACCAAACTTGTGCACGAAACAAAAGAGCCTAAAATAAGACTCGCGAAAGATACAACACATTCAAATAGGGGTCAATGTCGTTTCCCACGATGGAACCGGTGAAAATAGTGCATTATCAGCCCACAGAAAACAAAGGTGCACACTGCACAGTATCACACGGACAATACGTTCTACAACGGAGCGGTATTTTACTGGTCTAGTTTTATCTTATCTCTATTTTATCTTTTAAGGACCCAAGTATACACATCGCACTTCGACTACCGTAAAAATCTTTTGTACGGTAATTTACTTTTTGTCACCTGTAAATATTCTGTAGTGTTTTGATAATTGGTAATTTAGTCAAAGTTCGAGTAAATTGATTCGCTACTGCGCCTAATAAAAACGATTTTAAAATAATCAAAGTAGCAAAACCATGTACTCGCACTTCCGATCAGACAAAATTACTCGCCTAGAGCGAACAAGGCTTAAGTCTTTCTAAAATGTTTTACCAATCAGCAAGAATGTAATTACCATGTTACTCTAAATACCATACATCCAAATGTTTTACCAATCAGCAAGAATGTAATTACCATGTTACTCTAAATACCATACATCCATTCACGACTATTCCCGGCTAAAGCTTAAGAGGCCTATTACATTTTGAATGTGATTTTTGCGTAAAATGCCCATTTTCGCATTTTGTAGTAATTTTGCAGTTGTATTTATCGTTTTTATCGAAATAGGATAATAAATTTGTGCATAATATTACAAATCTCCATTCTGTGAGCATAAGTTGAATTCGGACGGCCGGCGCATCGCATTTTGTAGTAATGTTGCAGTTGTATTTATCGTTTTTATCGAAATAGGATAATAAATTCATTATAAAATCTTTATTCCTCATGAAGTAACAATTACTCTGGTATAAATATTGCTCAATAATATTATCATAGATAGGAGAAATTCACAGTTAACTTGTTGCGATTTTCGAAGTTTTTTGGTTTAGAATAAGATTTTTTTTCTATATAAAATTAGTGATATCTAAAAATTCCGAGGTCGCTACGCACTATTCGACTATATAAGAGACAACATTATAATTATTTTATTTCACTTGTTCAGAACAGTAGTTCAATCGGTGAGCTCAAAAAAGTGCCTTCGCGCACTTTATGAAAATCTTTCTCTGCAATTTTGGGTTTAATTAAAAAGTTAAGCAAAATTTACAAAAAGCGAGGCCACTACGCACTATTCCAATAGCTATTCTACACTATTCAATAAGTCATAATTGTTAATGTATTTTTGTTTCTGAGATCCATAACGCCAAAATTGACCAATTTACGCAAAAATCACAGTCGAGATGTAATAGGCCTCTTAAGGCTTAGGGTGGATTCGACCAAACTGGCATAAGGTCTTATACCTAGATTAAACGCCGAATTTGTATAGACTAATCTCGGAGTAAGTCTTATTCCAGTTTGGTCGAATCCACCCTTAGTCAAAGAGAGACTTGGCAATGAGAATACACTGCCACACACAGTCAACGTTTCACCAAATAACGACTGCACTGCACATGTGCTCAGCGTAAATGCTGTTGGATGTAAGTGCAAACTTCAGTCCGTTAGTCGCGTTTTCCGACACTCAAGAATAGAGATGGGTTGGTAGTACATATTGTCCTAATAATGAGCCGCCCGCCGCCAAACAGCTCAACCAACTTAGAATAATTATTAATTACGTATAAGAAAGTAAAACGCCGAGTTTTCAATGTACACTTACGGAGTTACAAGTGTACGTGTGCGTGTCGTCGAGCGCAAGCGAGTAATCGTCACGAAAGTGTGAATCGGATTAGTGCTTCACTTTTGACAGAGCGCTAGTATGAAGACTATCTTTCTATACGTAATTATTCTAAGGGTGGATTCGACCAAACTGAAATAAGGTCTTATACCTAGATTAAAACGCCGAATTTGTATAGACTAATCTCGGAGTAAGTCTTATTCCAGTTTGGTCGTATCCACCCTAAGTCATTAGTCAACCAACCAATTCGGTCTAAACTACCACCTACTTTGATAACCTTTTTAAACAAAGTTTTTAAGTAAGCTAAGGCAGTTTAAAAACATCTATTGAACGGCTCACTGTTAAATCACATTCACATCGTTATGAACAAACAAAGTGCAATAGTTTCTATAAAATAAGAGGTAAATGTAATCACTAGGAAAAGATAGCACCGGTAGCAAAAATATCGTAAGTAAATTGTATTTTCTATGTTGGTTGGTACTAGATACCGGCGGAACCGTTTAAGTGCCGATACATCATTTTATAATACCGTACTGATACATCTATCAATGACAGTTGTAATAAATACCGGTAGGTACTAAATTATCGGTATGAATTTGAGCACCACACCGGTTCAGCAAATACCGGTATCCAAAACTCTAAATGCGTCACATGAATTTAAAATTATGATAATGTACGTAAATTTATCAGTGCACGTTACTTTAAATAACAACAGTAATTTGTTTATAAATAATGGTTTAAATTAATTTCCATGCTAATCTTATAGTGATAAGTAAAACAAGCTGTATTTATACAATTAAATGCAAAATTATGCAGCGTCGTACTTGCAGCACATTTGTCGAAACTTTTAAATAACTATTAGAGTTACTATGTAACTAACTAAAGTGCGAATATGTAAATTTCTCTTGCCATCTTTTTTTTACCTACCTACCTCTCAAGTTCTTCAATTAAGCTTTTCATGATCGCAATCAATTCGTCGGTTAGAAAACAAATAAGGAAGATCCTTGACATGTTAACTAAATCGGAGCACAAAAAACTAAATTGCGTCAACAACTTCAATATGGGATTTGCAAACTAGTAGTAGTTGTAGTTGTTTTTTTAGGAAAAACTACAACATACAATTTTTTGATAAAGTTATTACATTTTACAGGTAAGCAGAGTTTTTTTTAATGATTTAAACATTAAACGGTCAACGATGTTTAAGTAATTATATTAGAGTTAGAGGTATTGCGGAGAGATGACATCGTTAGTCGCGGAAAAAAAAGATTAAGGCTAGCTACCAACAACAGAGATTTGGCGTACGTACAGACGGAGTTTCCCCTTAGCATTAGAAGAAGATAATAGATACTATAATTACGGTTTTCAAATCTGTCAAAGTGGTAAATTGTCCAACGGAATTCCAACATTAGCTATTGCACAATTTTTACGTTTTGGGGTAGTCAGACAGTTGGACTTTCTCCCGTGTTCTTTTAGCAACAACACGTGTTGTGAGACTCCATTTTAACTCTACCGTACAAAAAAATATATAATTTTTAAATATATAATGTGACTGCTAAAAACCGCAAGAAACTTCAAGGGCTGATGGTCAGGTCAAGTGTTTTAAACATGACAAAAATGGTCTCATTGCAGACTGACGTATAAATACTTATCGCCCAGCTGACGCGAACGGGTCAACAGACGGTCGGCCGGCCGGCCGTTGCCCTCGCGTTGTAAATAATCGTTTTTTTTATTGTTTTTCATTTTATTTTTCTTATGTTATTGCTTTGATCAAAGACTATCCAATTAAAACTCACAAGATGAATTATTTAATTAAAATTAAAAAAAAAAGAATTCCTCTTTGTCATTTTTGTCATGTTTAAAACACTTGACCTGACCAACATTTGAAGTTTCTTGCGGTTTCTAGCAGTCACCTTATATTATTATAATACTTGAAATTGGCTTAAAACGCGAAGCCATTAATTAAGATGAATAATAATAATAGTCAGACAGTAGGGCCTCTGAACTCCGTACACTATTTAGGTAATAAGTACAAGTGTGGCAAGTATTCTATGAAGTGTAAAGGTCCAGGGCAACCTATTTTGGTCATCATACGCTTCCGAGCGTTACAAAGCTTAAAAGAGTTAACAAAGAGCTTTGACAAAGCTTTCAAACAAAGGGACATTATAAATTATTATAATCAGGACGTTCGCTAGAACCATTTTCATATCCGCTTGATTGATACACTTCGCCTTGAGGTCAAACTCGCTTTTGTTAGGCTCCTACTATACCGGATATTATTTGAATAAGGAAGAATACTAATGTGTGCTATGTGTTTGTTTGTAAACAATGCCAAGATGCCAAGACGTTGTACAAAATGTGCCAGAGAACGAATGCAAACAAATCAAATTTGACCGCGTGTCTAGACTACTCGATTGCTCTTCAAATTGATATACCGAGACATTGGTTTCTCTTTTCATGTTCTATTTTAATACGCTTATAATAAGCGAGCGTTGATTCGTCATAATTACACATAAATCTTTTGTTATAATAAATCACTTCGGTCACATGGGAAAGCGTCTGGTGCTCCCGCAGGGTTCAAGGGCTAAATACAATTATCCAATATATTATTATATTTTTTCATTAAAATAATTTGTAAATATTTTATTTTTACAAAATTGCGATTTTTTTATCTGTGGCCATGATTGAGCTTCATGTGACGTCACATTTCACAAAGTATACAAAAACTATCTGTCAGGTTACAAGATAAGTTTCTAAATTTATTGAAATGTGACGTCACAGTGCAAAATGTCACGCGACCAACCGTTTTCGCACGAAATTTGAAATCAATAAAGAAAAATATGTTTTTTTTTGATAAATAAAGCTTTTTCGAGAAAGAAAATATTGTATGGGGTATAAAACAAGCGTTTCTAATTTTTTAAATACTTTTTCGTAAACTGTCAAGTAGCCAATTACCGTGGTTTAATCTTACTATGTAAATTCCCATACGAATTTGGCATATTAAGATTAAAGTAATACTGCTCTAAGAGGTGACAGTAGGACCCCAGGTCGGTATGTTTCCGATTTTTCGATGCATAGCCCGGGTTTGTCATCGATCACCAAACAGAATTTGGCAAGCAAATTGATATCAATGAGAGGCTTGACCTTTGCGCAGCAATAAGCGAATATTTATATATAGCCTATTAATTACTTTATTTACTTATTTATTAAGTATAATATTACATAACTATGTACACAGACATGAATCTTGAGAATTCGAGATCACATTACGTAACTACATGAAATGAGGTCAAAGGTCGTGGAACGTGAAATAATTCTATTTTAGACGAGACGAGAATTTCTCCTTGTGACTTTGTTTGAGGGTCATACAAAATTGGTACGGATCATAGATACACTCACGTAGGGTTACCATCCGTCCGGACATGTCCGGACTTTTATCCTCTAATCCGTACTTTGTCCGGCTCTTTAATTTGTCCGGATTTTGAAATATGAGTACCTAACAAAACTACAAATTAAGTAATATTACTTTTCTTATTATTATGATATCATAATTAATTCTTTAATCTTTATTAACATCTCATTTATCTAAAAAAAATCATTTATGTTTCCATTTTGTGACTAAAAAGTCCGAATTATTTTTATCGAAATGTCAGGCTTTTTGTCAGGATTTTCAACTTCCTAAATGGTAACCCTACACTCACGGCTATTATCCTTAAAGGGTTAGTCAGAGACTAGGCAATGATGACCGTAATAGCAAGAGCACTGCCACAGTCCAAGTTCTACTAAATAAAAGCGGCACATGTGCTTATCGTGATCGTGATAGGTGTTGAAACCATCGCCGCCGCTTTATGCTGTTGGATGTATGTGCAGTCTTTAGTTTGTTAGTCGTCTTATACGACACCCAAGAGATTGGTTGGTTTGGTAGTACTTTTAGGTGTCCATCGCCGCTTTAAGCTATGCTATTGGATGTAGGTGCAGTCTTTAGTTTATTAGTCGTCTTAGGCACGAAATACACAGAAGCGATGTAAGATTCGGATGCGATGCGGATGTGGATCGGATTTATCGTCCCTTCAAATCTTGTTCGTACAAAATGTATGAAAGAGATGCCTCGTAAATTACACAGAAAGGATGCGGCGCGGATTTCGCGGTATATAATTTGTATGTAATTTACGAATCCGATCCACATCCGCATCGCATCCGAATCTTACATCGCTTCTGTGTATTTCGCGCTTTATACGATACCCAAGAGATTGTTTGGTAGTACTTTTAATAGTAAAATGTTTAGTCTTTAGACCGTTAATCGTTTTATACCTACGACACCCAAAAGAGCAGAAGGGTTAGTATGGTAGTACTTTTAGTAACGAGCCGCCTGCGTCTGCAACATATGATCCGCTATGATAGAGCTGGCTAGCTTAATCATAGCGGATCATAGAGAGCTGTGGCAACGCTGTACGCAACAAACAATACGCGGAATAGGTATAATAATGGAGCTAACCAATTCCGGCGGATACCGTACCAACTGTAACGTGAACTGTAACGGTCGGCTGCAGCCGGATAGGTATAGGTCAAAGTGCTGTTGCTAGGGTTGCCACGTTCAAGTAGGGTTCCGGATTTTTAAAGTCGTACATATACACACATAGATTCACTACTTATCGGGTTCGATTCCCAGCGGGGGGTACATCTTTGTGTGTTCGGTTTGGTTGGTGGTAGGGCTGTTTAGTCCGCCTGGCTAGCTACCACCATCTTATCGTAGTCTGTCGCCATAACAACGATGTTTATAGCATTGTTGTGTTCCGACAGTTTGAGATAAGATAGACAGTTCCGCAGTGGTTGCGGATTCCGGGAGAAGCGCGCTTCCACCTTCGGCGTTATCGTCACTTACCATCAGGTGAGATGAAGGCCAAGCGCTTACCCGTTGTGGATAAAAAAAAATTATCTCCAAAGGGTAGGAACCCTGAGGACAGAGACTATATAGGCAAT
The DNA here is from genome assembly GCA_963921215.1 of Scoparia ambigualis. Taxonomy (NCBI): domain Eukaryota; kingdom Metazoa; phylum Arthropoda; class Insecta; order Lepidoptera; family Crambidae; genus Scoparia; species Scoparia ambigualis. Next base: position 7,360,458 of record OY992521.1, read on the forward strand.
GAGGTCCGCAGAAGCAGTCCACGTTCACCGAAAAACCACTCCACATGTGCATAGCGTGATAATAGGTAAGCCCATCGCCGCTTCATGCTGTTGAATGTATGTACAGTCTTTAGTCCGTTAGTCGCCTTTTATGACACCCAAGAGAAGAGAGGGTTGGTAGTATTCTTTAATGACCTGCTACACACAATGCTATTTACTTTTTTTTTTTATAAAAGAAGGAGGCAAACGAGCAGGCGGGTCACCTGATGGAGAGTAATCACCGCCGCCCATGGACACCCGCAAAACCAGAGGAATCACAGGCGCGTTGCCGTCCTTTAAGGCAGGAATAGGGTTAAGGAAGGAATAGGAATTGTGAGGGAGGGGGGGATGGATGGTGCTGTTGTGTTTCGTCCGGAACCCTCACTGGCCGGACGAAACACAACAGCACCAAGTGCTATTATTTCACGCCGGATATTCGTGAGAGGGTGGTATTACGCCGGGCGAGCCGGCCCAATGCGTGCTGCAACGCAGCGTGGCTCTACCACTCAGTCAGTGTCACTCATTTAGCACCACCCAGGGGTCACGTGTAGGGTCTCAAGGGTAAACCTACGGACGCGAGTAACTTTAACCCCCAATTACAGTCGTGTTCGGCCAAATATATTCAAGTGCTTTTGTTAGGCGTTTGGTCAACCCAAAGTCGCGCTCAATAAAAGATGCCTAATTAACGCAGTCGCAAACATAGGAAAAGACAATACAAATACCGTTTAATTTTATTTGATAACCCAATATGTCATACATATTATGTCAAGCTTTTAGGGTAAAATGTCCGGTTAAATAATATAAATCTGTGTCCGGTGTTTCTATTTTTGGGCTTGGCAACCCTAGCTGTTGCTAACTAAACAATGTTTGAGTGTGTTTAGGGTACCGAAACTTAATTAGCAAACCTGATTATTGTTTTCACATCAAACCTCTTGTAATGAAACCATCCATACTAGTAGAATAAACGGTGTCGGATTTATAAATATACAGAAATAAAAATTTTTGTTTGGTCTCTTTCTGCAATATAGAGCTGTTTAATACCAATATCAAGGCCTATTCAAACCTGAGCGGTATTCGCTGCCGCTGTGGGTAAAGGTTTCGCTCAGGTATTAAGTATCAAGTTCCGCGGCTAGATTGACCTGTGGCCTGATTCACGTATTTCATAATAGTCGAAATGTCGTTTACGTTTAGAAGTCGTCCTATTGAAAAACAGTCACAAATCCGTATTCACCTGTCATTTCGCTAGAACGATTACTCGATAGGAACGCAACTCAGCGATTTGTCAACTATTTAAACTTAATGTTGCCATTACAGTTCTACCAAATAAATTCAAATACTTTTTGTTAACAAAACATGCAGAAATGTTTATTATTTTTTTCCAACGACTTGGAAATTATCTAATTTGACGTGTAATCGCTGAAATCCGATAAAACTAAACGTCAAAATAATAGGTGAATACCGCGGAGGCAACGATCGAACTTCGATTAATGCACGTGAATACGCCTAAACAAAACCGACTTAAACAAAATCGTGCGATTGATACGTGAATACGAAAAGTGACTTCAGCGATCAAATCGCTTGCATGTCGTTGAAGTTTTGTTACGTGAATTAGGCTACTGAGCGGTATTCGCTGCTGCTCTACCCACAGCGGCAGCGAATACCGCTCAGGTTTGAATAGACCTTTAGACAGAAAAGTTTTATCTGAAGATAGAAAAACAAGCCTTAATTTTTGCATCAAGGAAACCACATCCAAATAATACAATCATGTTTAAAAAGTTCACAAGTGATCATCTTCTGTTTTCAGCGATAGATTCCTTCAAATTATTCCTAACGCAAAACGCAATACACTTCCTGTTTTACATTTAAAAAAAAAACTATTTACATTTATAACAAACTGCCCAATAAGGCAATGACATTAGTTATCAGCAGTCTGACACTGCGCTCTGGTAGGTATAGTAAACATAAATATTAATGTTATCTCCGCCCATACAAAATTGATTAACGTAGATACAATCTCTATATTATTATACCACACCACACACGGTGTACAAAAACATATTACACCGCGGAACTTAAGAAACGTGTCCGAAATCTACTGGCTGTATAGAGGCGTACAATGATATTTTGACAAAAAAATACAACTGTTTTTTATTGAAGTTAAAATTAACTTCCTAGATTAGCGAATAAACCCTTAAGAAAAAAAATCTCATAACATCGATTGTTGGTACGATTAATAAATGAGATCGTCATCGCTTGAAACAAGACAATTAATTAATATTTATTAATTTCTATAATAATTATAATATTTACAAAAAAAATTGTTACAATAACATTGAAAATACTATACGACTGTTACGCTACAGGTCTACTTCCCATATAGGGAGATTGGGCCATGCCATAACCCACCATGCTCGCCTATAGGCATTATAATGCGATGTAACTAAAGTAAAAAATAAATGGACATTTCTAATACGGCAAAATGTTCTAATATATCTACCTACTTTCTATTATTTTATATATGAATATACGGTATGTATTGCAATGTTAGGTACTGATAACAGTTACAATAATATAATGATATCAACCTATAATAATGAGGCGTGATATCTCTAAATATGGCGCAATGCATGATTTATCAGAAAGCATTATACGTCTTACTTATACTTTATCAAATCACACCTTTATTTATTATTTTATTCATCTGAAATGTCTTTTTGCATTTGATAAACAGGATATAATATACATAATCGAACTCTTGCTCGTTCACAACTTAAATATATATTTTTTAGTATGACCTACACCGATATACCACAGGTGGGCAAAGGCCTAAGTACCTCTGTATTTTCATCTTGTACGGTTAAATTAATATTGAACTTCAATTCTTTAAAGAGGCGCTTTCTATCGTTTTGATTGATAACAACAGAGTCCAACGGTTTCACGTTACTTTCAAAGCATGGATGAGCTCTATGCTCTACCTACATTATTAAAATATAGTCACCCATCCAATGACCCTGCATTGCGAAAGTTGCTTAACTAAATTGTAATATCATACAACCTGAACATGCTAGCCGCTGCGATATCGAGCTCATTGTATGTCATAAAAAAAATTCTAAACATTTTTTTAGTGATCCATGGCTTTTAACATTTTAAGGAACTGTAGTTACTTAACTAGAATTTAGTCTCTTTCATATTCAAACTAAACCCACAGTAAATAACCGTAATATAATATACAAAGTGAAAGTGACCCAATGAGTTATCTATCTATCATTGTTGATGTTTTATACTATAAAAGAATAGCAACTAAATCTACATAACGCGTTCACCGTACAATACCTGATTTACATTGTATTGTCGACCAATTCTGCAAAAAAGGTCTTTTATGGAACGAACATTAGCGGTTAAACGTCGCATTTTATTATGGTAGTAGAATTTAGTATAAAGTGGTTTCATTTCAATAGCTGAATTGCGTTTATGGTATTGGTGAAGTAATAGACTTTACAACATGGAGATCTGCAGATTGTATGTCTCACAGCAGGGGACATTTTCGGCAACGCGTCTGTGATTCCTCTGGTTTTGCGGGTGTCCATGGGCGGCGGTGATTACGCTCCATCAGGGGCCCAAGTCTGCTAATTTACGAATGGCATAATTGAATCGCAATTGGATCGCATTGTAATTGTTTGACACATTTGGTATTCTTAAATGAGTAAGAGAAGAGCAGACTTGGGCCCCAGGTGACCCGCTTGCTCGTTTGCCTCCTTCTGCTATAAAAAAAAAGGGTAAAGGCCTCCAGTTATCGTTACTTGGTGGATATTGGCTTAAACACTTGTCAAATGCGGGCTTAAACACTTGTCAAATGCGGGCTGGCCATCACAAATCTGGACTATGCATCGATAAATCCGCAACACACTATACCCCAGATGGGAATTGATTGAATTGAACCTAGGGCATCGGACCAAACGCTATGACACTCGGCCACTTAAGGTGGATTCGACCAAACTGGAATAAGACTTACTCCGACATTAGTCTATACAAATTCGGCGTTTAATCTAGGTATGAGACCTTATTCCAGTTTGGTCGAATCCACCCTTAGCCATATTGGCGAATACATCGCAATTTTTTTATGCTATAATGTTTAAGCGCTTTGCCTTCATCTCACCTGATGGTAAGTGACGATAAGGCCGAAGGTGGGAGCGCACTTCACCCGGAATCCTCAACCACTGAGGAACTGGCTATCTTATCTTTGAACTGTCGGAACACTACAATGCTATTAACATCGCTGTTATGGCGACAGACTTTGATAAGATGGTGGTAGCTAGCCAGGCGAACTTAACAGCCCTACCACCAACCAAATCAAGCACACAAAGATGTACTCCCCGCTGGGAATCGAACCTGGGACCTCTGGGTCTAAGACCGGTGGCTTAGCCACTATCACATACTCATGTGGCCACTACACCACGATTAATAATTAATTAAATTTACGTAATTAATATTATAAAAATGCAAAAGTAAGTTAGTTTATTACACTTTAACCTTTGAAACAGATTTTGATGGATTTTAGTACAGACTTGAGCCTGAAAACGTTTATAGGCTACATTTTTGCGCAAAATTTACATTAGCATAGTTGCTGGCAAAATCTAGTTAACATACAATAAATACCGCAACGTGAATACGCAAAGCCTAGTGAGGCAGCGGCACAAGATTTACTGGTCCAAGGCCGTTCGGACACCGCGGTGGAGCGCTCGAAATCTCTTATACAATACTGTTTCTTAACGTTAACAAACAACCGATCGGTTGTTTTATCATAAACGATAGTATGTTGCTGTAACTGTAATGAGATAGTTGAAAATAACGTTACGAAACGCATCGTTTTGCCACCACATTCTAATTCTCAATTATCAATATGAAATACACTAACCTGTATTAGGGCAGCTTGGTGGGTTTTAAGTATGATGGCCCAATGGATGAAAAAAGAATTGCAAAAAAGGTGCATGAGGCGAGAGAGAATGGGATAGTAGGAAGGGGAAGACCTCCGCGAACTTACGTACTTAGATCAACGTAATGGCTCCTCTTCACAGTCGCCGATCATAGACGATTACGGGCGAGCACAATTGTGTGGAGGGCATACTCGGCCGTATTCGCCGATCATCGTCTATGATCGCCTGCAATCGCCTGCGACCCGTGATTTGTCGGTTTTTCGGGCACGCATCAAAGGGAATCGCGCCGGGTGTTTGCGCAGGTGCCCACACAATCGCCGACCGATCATTCATTCGCCTTTGGACAGTGAAGTGTTGCACACGTCCGTAAGGTGGTAGTATTCTTTCACCGCTATGCGACACGGTTATCTTGGTTTAGGTAATTGGTGTGTGCGTAAACAAATTTTATTTATTTATTAATATAATTTAATAAATGGTAGCAGCAGCAACACACTCCACGTCCATCTTGTACGCTTGCCGTCCAACGACTACTGCAGGCGAATGAGTGGACGCTTGCAAGATGATCGTGCCGATTATAGACGATCACACGGTCAACGATCATCGCCGATTGTGTAGTGGCGGCATTACGTTCTCGTTAAAGGTCGTTATGATATGTTGCCAAATGAAATGGCGTTAAGTACTTCTAAAAGGCTCTCACATAAAACAAAGGCGTTCAAAACTAATAAGATTTCTAATACCAGCTGACGCCTATTCAATCTATGTCAAATTCTTCGCTAAACAGATGATTAATAAACATAAACGTTCGAATAAACAATCAATCAGCGGACATTGTAACAGACAGAGAAACGCTTTCACCGCACAACGACAGCCAAGTGACGGAAATAATTAGAAATTGTGACTAATCGTCTTGACAGGGATTGCGATTGCAGATGGCGTTCGAAAATAGCCCCTGCACCTTGTTAAAAAAAATAAGCTATAGGGTAAGCGTTTGGCCTTCATCCATCTTGATTACGGTTAAACCGACGAAGGTAGAATTCACCTAATGAGGAACTAGCCCTTATGTCTTTGATATGATAAGACACAACGACAACTGGCAAAACAACAATTCTATAGATTTAAGATAGTAGATCTAATCTTGATTCGAGCATAGAAAAAACACACTATAGATCTTTGAGAATGTAATTAATGACTTGCCTTGCCTGGGATATTACTAAAAATTAAAAAACCTTTTTAAAAAACAAGCTTTTAAATGCACTGCATGACTAGCATACATACATATAATCACGACTATTATACCCGGGAAAGGGTTCGAAATGTAATCCCCTCTCCTTACATCACTAAGTTTTATTTGTACTGGCACCTCGAGACCAACCGTTAGGTTATTGCAAGAAGTTCGAAATGTAATGCTTTATTTGTATACAACTTAACACGTTCGGTGCCACGTGGTGAGAGTTGTACTAGGGTGCATAATAATGACATACACACGTGGCGCTGAACGGGTTAAACGAGAATAAAAATCTTCGATCAACAATACCAAGTAGATAACGCGTCACGTACAAAATCAAAGCTAAATTCTGTCCACGTGAATAAATACTTTTTCTTTGCTAACGAACTGAGACAAAAGTTATAAAACAGTTTTAAGTTCAACCTACTAGTTATAAAGTCACAAATCTTCTAACTTACGATCATTCGTCACAAACAACGAGCAAAGCAATGATTACTCCTGTCACTTAAAAATGAAAAGACGTCAATAACATTTAATGGTGAAATAAACCTTATTGCCCTGCGAAAAAATAAGAGCTCACTTCTCAAGTGGGCTGTCATTTACCGAGACATATTTTTAGCGCCCGGCGACGTGACGTCTAGTTGTATTGTTGATCGAAGGAATAAATATACTTACGTTCAAAGTGTTTCATTACCCAGACCCTGACCTTAAACTTGCCCAGTGCAGTCAAACTGCAACGCAACACCAAACAAATGAATGATAATCTAACTAACCCATCTAGGAAGCCGAATCCTTTTCAATGACCACCGGTTAAAGACGCATCCATTAATCATAGTATCTGTCAAGGCTTAATCGATAAGTGCTCTTCCGTGACATTATAGCTCTCGCTCGCACAGCGCAAAACTAACATAGAAAAGTGCGAGACGGCGAGATAGCTCCGTAAAAGTTCACATGGTAGCACCGTGTATGGTGAATCTAATTACTGCACTCCATTTACGCAGCTCTCAGCTGACTTACTTGACAGTTCATGTAATGGCCACCTCGAATGAGGAAGCGTGACGTTTGTCGTAATTCTGAGTCGAGTCAACAACAACTGTTTAGTTAGAGCTAATATGCGCTCTGAACACACAATAGAAAATCTTGAATTGAGAGTGAAGTGAGTCAATGTGCAATAGATAGATAATATAAAAAAGGGAAAGATATATACTACTCCTGTTGATGGCTGATCTATTTAGACGCTTAAAACAAAACAAAATAAGAATAATAAGATTGAAGTATGAATTAGTGAGATTTCTTTTATTGGCAGCTGATGGCTGTTAGCATTTATTATAATTTCAGTAGTTTTTACGTGAAGAAGTAACAAACATACACAATCACAAACTTTCGCCTTTATAATATTAGTGTGATGTGATAGTGTGATATGATACATACATTTAAAAATACCATAAGGTATTCTTATATCAAAATGTCTAATATCCAAAAATTATGTACAAGGATATAGAGATACCAGAGAGGATAAGATAACAGACAAAAACAAAAAGAATTATGTGTCATCCACCATCATCACAAAAACAAGTTTCTCGTATGTCGCCAACATGTCGAAAATGAGCAAAAAAAGTGGTAATAACGAAACCGGATTGTTAAGAGGAAACACTACGTCGAAACGGCATGCAAAATTCTCATACAAAACACAGAAAAACGACGTTTCGTAGTCCCCTGTTTTCTCGAAGGAGGAAGGAAAAAAGTAATAAAACAGTTCTCTTCAGAACTGGACCAATTTTTATTACTTTTTTAGCATCGGTTAAAGAAAGAGATTTTCTATGTCTGTATGAGTGATTTTTTTAAACCAGCCTCATAATGTTTCTGAAGACGTCATAAAAGGAGTGATTTCGCAAAATTTTTAAGGCTCCTGGTTTTAAATAAATGACTTAATGCAAAAAAATTAAACATAGACATAGAAAATCTCTTTCTTTAACTGATGCTGAAAAAAAGTAATAAAAATTGGCCCAGTTCTGTAGGAGGAAACAGGAGACTACGAAACGTCATTTTTCTGTGTTTTTAGTATGAGACTTTTGCATGCCACGTCGACATAGTGTTTCCTCATAGCAGAAAAAAAATGATATTCATACTAGCGTAGCGTAGCGCCCCGCCCGCGGATTTGTCTGCGTGCGTCCGTCGTAGTACCCCGTGCGTGACGAATTTCCTAATATTTTGATTTTCTCTCATACCAACGATGCCCTATCAATTACAAACATAACAAAACAATAATTAACCAAATGGGTTCTGAAGTGATGCGTGAACAAACATTCGTGGCAATTGATTTTAATTTAGAAATGAAATGAAATGAAATATTTCATTTCGTATTGGAGTTCTCCACAACACTTGCGACATTTAAGGTGGACATTCACGGTAGCGCCATTTGGCGTGACTCCGAACGACTTAAGTCAAATGGATGGACGCCTAACATTATCCCATTCACGATCACTCCAATTTTCTTTCATTTACGTGTTTGACAGGGCCGAAAGACGTTTGACATGAGTTCAAAATAGATGTGGGTTCGGGAATTTACGAGCAACCGCGGCGCGACGCCACGGCCCAGAGCGGTGGATTTTGGCGCGAATGGAAATCCAGAGTTTTACACCAGTCTAAACGGGTTTCACACTCATGATCAAACTTTGGATGTAATATTACGCCATTTGACGCGATGGCGCGACCGTGAATGCCCACCTTTACTTCTAAACGTTTTCACGGGCGCGGAAAACAACAGACAGGCTGTGTGGTCCTGTCAACCATTCGAATTTACGACTTAAAAGTGAGGGTCATTAAGTTCAATTTGTGTCCGCCGACAAGTCAGCGAGTTGGATCGGAGCGATGCCCCTGTTTGGTCATGGCACGCGGGCGCAGGTGCTTCCGCGGCGGCTCGTCGACCTCACAGGCCTCGTTTGAGGCCGGCCAGACGCGGATTAACGAGTTAAGTTTCAATCTGTGCCAAGATCCGACAAGCGAATTTGTGACTGTGATACATACACGACTACTAACTACAAAGTTAATCAGAGACTATGTAATGATTACTTACCGTAAAAGCAGTCCACTGCCATAGTCCACGTTTCACCAAATTACAACTGTACATGTGCTGAGCGTGCCAGGTGGTGTGTAAACAAAAAAACTGTGACTAATCGTTGAAAAAAAAAGACTAGTAGTGGCACTTTTTTACACTACACTGAAGGTTTTCTCATCACTATCAGCCGAAAGACGTCCACTGTTGGCTTCCCCCAAGGATGTCCGCACGTGATCTTTACGGTGGTCCACCTTGTTGAAGACTGTAGGTTTTGTCACAAGAAAGTTAAATTAGAGGCAACCTATTAAGTAGTCGGGGAAAAACAGTACGCAGAAAATCCCAAGACCGGAAACAACAGCGTGCAAATGAGGTACCCATGCTCCTATACTCAGGCAGGATAATTATAGTCTGAAGAAAAAGAAAGTTAGCGTTTCTAATGATTTCACGTGAAGCATACCTTACCGCGAAGCTCAATATACTAGATAATATCGCGACAGCATCAAACATGACAATGAATCGAAGCGTCCAAGGACACGCGTATTACTTGTATACTTACTATAGACGTGCGCCGCAGCCACAACATAAACACAACACGCGTAAGTTCCGCATGCCCATAAACACGCACTGTGGCCCCGTTAACACTCGGCCAATAAGAGCCATTTCACATAAAGGCGTTTTAGTTGCGTGACACTCGACAGCCGCGCGAGTGGCTGGTTTGGATATGCCAAAATCGCGCGAGCGCGCAACAATGCCGCGGCTGCCTCTTTACTTAACACGTTAAGCACTAAGGAGTCTCTAAATTTGTGGGGTTGTGGGCCAGGCCGGCCCACAAAGATGACTACGGATGATACAGAGATACACTGGCCTTGGACAGAAGCACAGCTGTGTATACCAGAGGATACACTTGGCGCTTAAGTCCTTGTCCAGAAGGGGCGAATTCGCCGCGAATCGCGAACGCATACTCGCGTTATCGAGGTACTGGCTGCCCATACATTGCGTCCACAAGCATCGCGCGAGTTTCGCGACGAATTCGCGGCGAATTCGCCCTCTTTTGGACAAGGTCTAAGGGGGGTTAGGTGGTCAGCGAAAATTTGGATGTTGCGCGGGGCCTCGCGGAGGCTGCGCGGGGCGGGGTCCGCGGTAATTCATAAGCGCCATTCACATTTTTATCAAAAAGTTAATAAAAATGTTGTTTTTTGAAAATCCAAATCAGTCAAGAAATCGAAAAGGTAAATATAAATACCTATGTGTTTATGATTTTATAGGAATTATTATTGTAAAACACGGTCATAAACGTGCATAGCATCTACATGAAATTTTAGAGGTAACTTCAGGATTTTTTTCTATCGAGCAAAATGTTTCCAATCGTGGTTTGGCTTCGTACATCCCCTCACACATACGTTCTGTAATACACATTGAAAACTTCAGTAAACATCTAATATATTTTGAATAACAGCTAATATAAAACAGCCAATTATTCAGTTTTGTCCGCCTAAAACCCCTTAACGTGTTAAACAAGGTGTACAGTCGAAGATGTTCCTGGCTAAGCACTTTCCGGCGATGCTAGCTTGCACTCCATTCCGACCGCGCATACGTACTATCCCGGACGCCGTCGCTTTACCAGTCTAAAGGTCAAAATCCTTTGCACACCGCGTTGTCTATTTGGTACGGGCACGCATCCGGGCGGGCGGCGCGCTTCATCCGAAATTTTCTGAAAAGTGGTAAAGCGACGGTGACCCCAACCGTCGCTGCTGCCTGCAGTCACAGAATAAAGAATAGTACCTGCAGTCCGCACGTTTTAGTTGCGCGGCGGCGGCGGTTGCACGTTTTAGCCGCGCGGCAAACGCCTATTGTGAAAGTGCTCTAATGGCTCCTCTTCACAATCGCCGATCATAGACGATTACGGGCGAGCACGATTGTGTAGAGGGCATACACGGCTGTATTCGCCGATCATCGTCTATGATCGCCTGCAATCGTCTGCGACCCGTGATTTGTCGGTTTTTCGGGCACGCATCAAAGGGAATCGCGCCGGGCGTTCGCGGAGGTATATATATTTTTTTAACTTCTTACTTTGTTCTATTACGATGAATGGTCAAACACCACCATCTTCTTTTCCTCCATTTTTTTTCACAACTTTTTGTTGAACCACGTTGACATAATGGTTCTATGCCGCTATTAAATAAATGGTAGCAGCAGCAACACACTCCACGTCCATCTTGTACGCTTGCCGTTCGACGACTACTACAGACGAATGTGTAGACGCTTGCACGATGATCGTGCCGGTGATCGAGGCGATTATAGACGAACTCACGATCGGCGATACTCGCCGACTGTGAAGTGACGGCATAAGACTGCGGTTACAGTACGCCAGAATTGTGCGAAGTAGAATAGAATATATAGATAGATAGAACGTGTGCGATACAGGATTGGTAGTATTAAGTACCTATAGGCTATTTACTAGTGCTTTCTTTGGCTATGTATGACCTATTATCTAACACATATATTATATACTATTAAATAAAAAGTAGCCTAGTAGCGAGCTTAAGAGTCGAGATCAATTACTATAACATCTCAAACTTTACCCTGCAGGACAAAAACGAACATAGGTACTGTTATAAAAATCAAATGAATGATTCCGTTCATTTTATCATGACCCTTGCTTCGTATCAGAGCGCTCGTTGCAAAGAGGTCAATCACTGTATTCGGATCTACTTATCGGACTTTATTACGGCCACCGAGGCTTATAAAAGCAAGTAGAAACAATTTTATACGCAGCATATGCATACACACATTTTCCGAATACCCATATTCAACAAAGATTTATTTCTTAACTTATATTTTTAGAACAAAGAAAAAATAACAATGTCAAGTGTCGACATAATTCTACATTGTCACAAAAGGGAACACACAGAGGTTTCTTTTACTCCGTTGTTCTTATATGCACAAACATCATACCTAATTGCTAAGTCTAGTAAATGGTGTCAGTCAGGTAGTTTATCGAAACTGCATGTTCAATACCAGATTGGGTAGATAAATACAGTTATCAGTCTGTAAACGCCTCACAGCTGGCAGATACTTATCTAGATCAGCCTAAATGCTAGACCTAGGTCCCAAGGCAAGTAATTGGGACAAGGAGACAGCCAATGCAATAATTAAATACTCCGCATGTGAAAAGGATTTATAAACAAGTAATAAAATATTTTAAATTAATTTTTTTGATATACAGAACACCCCAAAACCACAGAATAAATAATAGTACTACCCAAAACACTAATGAAAAGAAACACTGAAACAACCAAGCAATTGGCTTTAGCAACGGCTCCGGGTCTTCAGGGTTCTCATGAGCTTCACATTGCAGCTCCATTTGACGTGTTTTTTTACGCAGTGAAAAGAAACAACTTCAGTTTTTCTGTACTTACTGCTACTTGCTCCATCTGAGTCTTAGCGCGATAATTAATCGTAATAATTAATGCATTACATAAAATGTGGCCATAATTTAGTGTAACAATTTACTTGTTTACAACATTATTAATGTCGTTAGACATTTACCCATAGTTCGGGTGGCGGTTTTCGACACATCAAAGGGTTATAGCACGGTAATATAATCGGTAATAAATATTATATTACTGTGGTAATAGCGCGCGGTGAGCCCATCAACGCTGTATGCTGTTGGATGTGTGAGCAGTCTTCAGTTCGTTAGTCGCATTTAACACATTAGTACATAAACGATATGTTTTGCTGTAAATCGTACACAACAAAACGACCTTTATATCTTTATCCTCCTCACCGTTCGCCACTGGTTTTTTTTCTACTGTCGTTCACCGAACACACTTACCTGCAACAAATATTAAAAGATAAATTAAACTTCAACAATCGGATCGGTTGAGTGGTAGAGCCACGCTGCATTGCAGCACACATTGGGCCGGCTCGCCCGGCGTAATACCACCCTCTCACTAATATTCGGCGTGAAATAATGGCACTTGGTGCTGTTGTGTTTCGTCCGACCAGTGAGGGTTCCGGAGGCCCCTTCCCCCCCCCCCCCCCCTCCTCCCAATTCCTATTCCTTCCTTAAACCTATTCCTCCCTTAAAGGCCGGCAACGCGTCTGCGATTCCTCTGGTTTTGCGGGTGTCCATGGGCGGCGGTGATTACTCTCCATCAGGTGACCCGCCTGCTCGTTTGCCTCCCTCTTATATAAAAAAAAAAAAAAAAATCGGCGATAAATAAAACTTGTCGTATCGTATACCAATAATAACCGTCGATTACATAATCGCACACGAAATAGTACAACGTATTGCCTCAGACTTATTGTGATGGCAAACAGCTTGTTTACCAGCAAATTGCAATACCATGAAGCAGCGGCTCAGTGCTCTTTCAATAATAAAATCGTTCAATAATTCATAACTTGACAATTAAATAAGGAAAACGATTTAGTTTCTGAAACACTAGATCCATAACAAGTGGCATTTCTGCATTTCTATTATAAGGAACAGACACCCAGTAAACGGAGCTATTATCTAAGTCGAGTCACGTGAATTCAATTTTAAAAAATAACTTGGGTTTTTAAATAAAATTGCCTCAGTAACGCCTAATGGTCAAACCTGGTCAAACGCATTGCTACTCGCAATGCCTTTGACCCGATATTGGGAGGTCATCTGAGTTCAATCTCTAGGTCGGACAAAGTGTGTGACAAACTTTTCGATGAACATTATCTAGGTACTTAAAACTGTGGTAATTAATAGAGATGGGCCGAATGTGGTTTGAACCGAGAACTTGACGGGTTTGACGCGAATAAAAATATATACTTAGATATAAATAAAACATACCTATGAATGTTAAAATCACGGTAATCAAAATTCGGCAAAAATTAATCAATGATTAAACGAATACTTACCTATCAATTGTAGCGATACGACTGGATGGATGAAGGCCATTGCCCAACAGTGGGACAGTATATTGTAATTAATTTACATCCTACTAATATTATAAACGCGAAAGTGTGTAAGTATGGATGGATATTTGTTACTTTTTCACGTAAAAACTACTGAATGGATTTGGATGAAATTCGGCATACAGATAGTTTATAACATGGATTAACACATAGGATAATTTTTATCCCGATATTCCCACGGGAACGGGAACCACGCGGGTGAAACCGCGAGCGACCGCTAGTACATACATATACGACTATTATTCACGAAGTTAGTTAGAGACTAGGCAATGAGGACCGCAAAATCAATGCACGTTACACCAAATAACAACTGCACATGTGCTCAGCGTAATAGGTGGTGAGCCGCTCGCCGCTCTATGCTGTTAGATGTATGTGCAGTCTTTAGTTCGCTAGTCGCCTTTATTTTACTATTTTTAAATTAAATAGTAAAATACAGTTTGTCTCAGAACTGTTGTTTAATTGTAACTATGCCCACAGATAAACCAGAGTTGCGACACAAAAGGTATCATCACACGCGCGCGCTACCGAATCTAACTGCCTCACTCACTCAGAGACGTCAATTAAGTTTTAACGACAATTTTAAATGTCTTTTCTCTATTTAGCACTATACATAAGAAAGTGACAGCAGAGACTTAATTGTCGTCTCTGAGTGTGGCAGTAAGCTTCAGTTCTTATTCAACGAAATTCCAAAGTCTGTACCCTAACTCCACCAAATCGAAATACAGCATCGAAAACAGAGATTTGAAGCTTTATACACAAATTGGTACATTTTACAGCAAAAATGAAACGAAAACCATAAAAAAGAGAGCCGAGGAACTAAACACTATTTCGAGAACCAAGAATGTTAATTTCGAACTAAATTAAGAACTGCTCTGGCAAAACTAGTCACAACATCAACACAACATTGAATACCGCTGACAAAAATTTAGTTGCACCGATGCGCGATCGTTTTTTGTTTTAAAAAAAAAATTAAAACTACTAGAACCTTCGATTGTATATAAAACTCGATACACCATCCAGAGAGAGAGAGAGAGAGAGAGAGAGAGATATTCGTCGTACGTGTTTTAGAAGTAAAGCAATTTTTGAAGGAGCTCTTCGTCATCATTTATAGTTTTTTTTCCAGTGTCCTGACACCTACGTCTTCTGCCAGTTTTCACCGACGACTGGTTGTCCATGTTTTTTTTTAATTGTAAACTAGCGGCAAGCCCGTGAATTCGTCTGCGTGAACGCACACTAGCCCGTGACGAATTTCCAAAAAAAATAGTTCACACAAACCTAGTCCCGACGAACACATCAAAAAGAGAATTACCCAAATAGGTGCAGCCGTTCTGAAGTTATGCGCGTACAAACATTTCGGCAATTGATTTTTATTAATATAGATTTTGTCAAGTATTCCAATAAAGATTATTATTATTCTCTTTATTTAACATATTTTCCTAAGATTTTTTTTTACAATATTTTATATAAAAAAACACATAATTACAATATAAAATATTATAAAAAACTTAACCTAGGTTGCCACTAGTACTTGTAGATAGACCCAAGCTATAGGAACCTCCTGACTGTATCTGACCCTTGACCCAACCTTTTAGCAAGAGCCTCTCTAGATGTTGATCGAGGCTCTTAGCTATAAGGAAAACGTTTCCACCCCAAACACATAGCTCTCGCCAAGAGCTTCGTACTATTTGGGCCGCTTGAGGCTTTCGGCTGCGGCTGCTGCCGCGCCCGCCTCGCAGGAGGTCGCACGGATGTGGGAGGGAGCCAGTGTGTCTACACAAGTGGCGTCCCACACTAGCGACCTCCCTAGCTTCCATGGAATTAGAGACATTCCGTCGGGCCTCTTGCCATCGCTCCGAAACATACCGTTTGGCTCTAAGATTGCCGGTACGTCTGCGGAGGCAAGGGCCCGACGGATGATGTCATTTAACGAGGCGTGGCGCGACAGACGACCGGCACTTCGGGAGCAGGACAGCCCGTGAGGGCCGAGCTTATCAACGGGTTGGCCGCAGCTGTAGCGGTGTGGTTCGTTGACGCGGTCGCGCAAGCGTAGGCCAACAATAACTCTTAACATTTGGTTACTCAAATGTGATGTACAGCATCATAACAGATGAGCGCGGGTGTAGCATTCTGGAAGTCGTGGGTATTTGACGGACTCTATTCTTCCTTTATTATTATTACTCCTAAGTAGTACCGTAGGTATCCCGTACCCATAAGTAATTTTAGACGACGATTTTCAAAAACCTAAAAATTAGGGGTTGTTAGTGTAAACGAGCATTAAATCTGTGCAATATAAAATAATAATTTGGAAACGCAGGTTTTTTTTGTAACATAACGTATTATTACGAAGTTTTAAAAAGGTAATTCGAGCAAGACTTACCTATCATACACTTATCAATATGCGGATTTTTTTACTTTAATACCTATATCAATTGTCAATTACACGTTCGTGTGTCTGTGTATCATCTACAAGACACACAGGACTTCTTACTTGTTCTAAGTATTTCTAAAAAAAGAAATATCAGTAGTTTTTAGCGGAACTTTAGCGGGTCTACTGTGCCTGGGCTACCAATGAAATCGACGAGGAAACATTTGTTTTTGAGAATTTCTAGATTACACAATAACACAGGAAAAGACGGTGAGTCACACTAGTAAGCAACTCAATATTATTAATAAAAAAGAAAACAAGAAAACATAGGTGTACGTGGAAAAGAACCGGACTTGAAATCCTGCTCTCCGCGTCCGTCTGTGTGTAAACAAGGTTATTAAATAAAATGGCACATGAAGACATATTTTTTATAATAATTATTTTTTTATCATTTGAATACTAGAACGAGCCAGTTGTTGGCCCACTTTATTTGACTTTCGTTTATTTCGTTTATTGCGGCCATTTCTCTTATCAATCTTTATTCGACTAACGATACGATTATTTTTGTTGGAATATTTTTTATAGCTCTAATGCAGTCTACAATTTATTTATTACATGCTGAAGGGCAAATGAAGGACTCTTTTTGCTGAGAACAGCAGTTGGAAAGACAGGTTTTAGAACTAGACATTTCAATACTAGCAACTTTGACGCTGCAGATATGTATCTGGAAGCTATTTAATCGTTTTATAATATGTGTTAATTTGCAATCATCATCAGCTTATGAACGTTCCACTGTAGAGCCCTGGCCTAACCACGATAATGGGGAGGTCCAGCCATAACCCACCTTGCTTGCCCAATGCGTGTTGGTTAGTTTTAACAACTGCTATCTTACGACTTCAACCAGGCGGCTTTCACCTTTTAGAGCTTCAGAGCTGTACTATTTTAAACTTACTATGTCAATTTCTCATAAACATTTTGCAAAGTAAGATTCAAGTAACGAAATTTCTAACTGCAGAATTACAAGCAGAACGTACAAAACTGAGCACCATCCGAAATTCCGAACTCTTTGGAAGTTAATTTTGAAATCCTATCGCATATTGAAACAGCTAGCGACGACAGCTTATAGAAACTAATATCGAAGTCCATGCTACGTAATTGGATTAGTTATGTAAACCGTTACAACATAGGCTAGGTACTATAACGCCATGATGGCAAATGAAAACGATCGATTGAACGCTAGAAATAGAAGACATATATTTTCAAAATACATAAAAAAAACATCTAATAATAAGGAACGAAGGAATAACTTTACTAACAGCAATCCCAAATTTAAATGGAACACCTTTTACCGGTCAACTCGCGTTTATTTTACATAATAATATTTACTTATCATTAAACCACCAACCCGCTTTTATTTATACACTCGGCGTCAAAAAAATCGCACCTTTTAAAAATCATCTTTAAAAATTCTTAAACCTTATGTAGAGGATAGTGTTGGGTATCATTAGAAAGGTAACAAAAAGGAGTATCAAAAAACAATTAAATTTAACTTTCTGTTTAATTATAATTATACAAACAACATTAAAATTAATAAAATAATAAAAATCCTTAATTAAGTCCTAATTAACAACAGATAATTTACAAAGAAAAATGTACAAAAAGTGTCTTAAAATTAACTTAAAATCTAGTGTTACCCCCCCTTGCCCTGATCACGGCTTCCATACGGTCCCTCATGGACCTCACCAACTTCAGGAGCTCCTCTTGAGGGATAAGCCCCCATTCTTCAATCACCGCGTCTTGGAGCTCCTGTAGAGTCGAAGGAGCTGGATCCCGAGATCGAACCTTACGTTTAAGATGGTCCCAGAGGTGCTCTATAGGATTCAGATCCGGACTTCGCGCTGGCCACTGCATCACAGAGATTTGGGACCTCTGCAAGAAGTCGCTCACGATGCCTGCAGTGTGAGCGCGAGCGTTGTCGTGCATTAATGTGAACCCCTCGCCAAAAGATTCGGCAAAGGGGACCACATGCACTTCCAGGACCTCAGTGACATAGCGGCGAGCAGTCAGCGACCCTTGTCCGCGAGCACCTCCAGTCCGGGAGACGCAGACAAGGTCGGTTTTGCCGGCAGCAGACATACCGCCCCAGAACATGCAGGATCCGCCACCATATTCCACCGTCTCCTGGATGCAGGCTTGGGCGAAACGTTCACCCTGCCTCCGGTATACTCTTCTCCGTCGGTCGTTGCAGAAAAGACACACTCGCGTCTCGTCTGAGAAGAGAACAGCTCTCCACTGCTCAAGGGTCCAATCGACGTGGTCACGAGCAAACTGCAAGCGGGCTCGCCGATGCGCTGCAGTCAATTTTGGACCCGTAGCAGCTCTGTGGGCCGCTATCTTCTTCTCCTTCAATCTTCTTCTAACCGTAGATACGCTTACGGTGCGTCTGCGAACTGCCTGGAGCTGCTGTTGCAACTCAACAGCGTTGGAGAAACGATTTCTCAAAGAGTTCGACACAACGAACCGGTCGTCTCTTTCCGAAGTGCAGCGACGTCTACCCGAACCGTGTCTGCGGATATAGCCACCGGTCTCTATGAAGCGCTGGTACACTCTTCGAACGGAATAACGGCTCAGGTTCAGTTGCCGGGCGACATCACACTGCCGCACCCCTGATTGCAGTAGTGCAACCACTTGAGCGGCTTTATCAGCTGTGGTATCCATCAAAATCTGTGCGTGTGTCCTCTTCAACGGTTGAATAGCGAATGACCCACATTGAACCCGTGTTGACCGTTTTATACCCACAAAGGAAGCGCAACTAGCAACTCTCACGGGTAGCAAAATTTGCATCGAATTTTTGTGACACTTTATTTGTTGCATTAGGTTTTATTTGATAATGAAAAGTAATGTTTTTTATTAAGTTAATTAAGTAACCTTGTAAATAAAATCATAATTAATGCGACTGCATGTGCATATCAAGAGTAAATGACATTTGAAAGTGATTTTCTAAGAGGTGCGATTTTTTTGACGCCGAGTGTATTACATATATTATTTATTTTACAGTAAGCGCAGCAAAAGAAGTGTGAAGTCGGGACAAATGAAAGCAAATGAAAAGCAGACTATTAAACATAAAATTAGTGAATGAAAATGATGATACCGAGAGATGACCTCGAGATTAGCCAAGACCAACAGACTAATCGAGCGTACACCGACATTAGGAATGCACGCGAGTGTTTGCTAAAATTAAACAACTTCCTCATTGAAAAGGTTAGAAAACAAAATGTTAAGTAGACGGAACATCTCTGTTTCCTTATAGGAGCAATTGCAATTAAGTTTTTAAACCTAAAGCTTCCCGTTGCAGATTCGCACAAGAATTACGAGCAATAAAGGAAATAACTAGATCATTATTATACAATGTAGAGCGTGGTTTAATTAATTCCTTCCCACTTAGACGAACATTCGAGAGATTTCCAAACAAACTTCAGTTTATCAATATAGTAAAACGTGGATCTTCAATATTTCATCACAAATTTACAATAATCAAAAGCCTGGCTTACTTTCTTATTAGGGTTTTTGACTGGTTTGTTAGTAGATAAACTTGTTTAAAATCTTTCAAAACAATTATCTTGCAAATTCTCTATCAAGTGAGTGTTTATTTTTGAATTTTTTGAAGAACTGTTAGTGTAATTCGAATTTATAGTTGTTGTTGACAACGTTCCAATTAGCATACATTATGTTTGTTTTGATGACTTCTTCTTCTTAGCCTTCCTCAATCTTGTAGATATGATAGTTCTTAAAATTTTGCCTTTTTTCCTTTTCTGTTTTTGCGTGTAATTACTACAAAATGTAGCCTTTTGACCCTTTAATGGGCAGTACAGTTTGATGTTTTCGTTTTCGCGACATGCGGCTGCCCTGGGAGCGAGTGGCGATGGTGAGCCGCATTTATTAAAAGTGAATACAGTTCAATGTTTAGTGGCAACATAGCCATTGCCTTCAAAAGAGTTAAACTTACCGAAGGTGACCTGTTCCCATGCCGACTGAGCAAGTAACTTTTAAAGGTCATGACTTTATCGCTCCTCAGTAGAATCTTATCGGATGAAATGGCTTGCCATGACATTACGAGACTAGCTAAGTTGCCATTACTTTTTTGTAGTTACCTATAATTCTACCTCTGCGTTATAACGTCATTTTATCTAAAAGAGAAATCAAACAGTTGGGAAAATTTGAATTTTTATCACACAGATAAGTCAAAAAAATATTTTATTAACTTATCTGTGTGTGAGTCATCCATCATCATGATTTTGTAAAACTAAAAGATCCTTTTTTATTTAACGTTCTTTTTGACGTGAATGTATTTCTCGCCTCATAAAATACTTAATACGCCTACGATATGGAAATTAATCTGCCTCTTTATTGGTAATAACATCATATTTATTACACAATAACATTCAGTGGTACTGCCACTCACCTCTTTCGATCTGGGTCGACAATGGGGTCGAGATGACTTTGATTTAAATCACCTAAGTATCTAGATCATAACAAATTAAAATGTAGATCTAAGCGTGACTTGTCTCACCTTGCTACTTTATCTGCCTTGTTCCCGCTGCAATAATCATTTCCAGCAACATTTCTACTTTTATAATAACTATTGCATGCAAATGTATTAACTAGTTGACCAAGTAAACTGCCAACGATATTGGCTTAGAGCGATCGCAATTGAATTGCGTTAAAATTAGATTTCTAAATCTAGAGATAGCGAACGACCCGCTTCGGTTTTACGCAGTGCAATCGAGAATTGATGCAATTAATAAATTGACTTTCTAAGAGAAACTGCATTTTGCTGACAGCCTGCAAGTATATGAAGATACTGATTCCGTTTGATTATTAACATAAATAGATGAAAGGACGAACGTCGTCTGTCGTCTCGTTTTTCGGGTTACGATTGTTTGTTACTTAGATTGAAGCATATGTTTTGATATTGAAATATTTATTTCTCATACATTAGAATGTATTGCCGAACGGAATATACTAAAAGTATAACCACTAAATGTAAAATAAATCTACGCCTAAGAAAAAGCAGAGGAATTATCAAAGTATGCACATCTTCTTCATCAAACTTTAAATACAGCAGAACAGAACAATACCGGAAGTGGTGGAGATCCTTGGGGGAGGTTTTTGTCCAACAGTGGACATCTTTCTACTGATGATGATAATTTTTAACTACTTAAACTTTTTATAAAAACTCAATTGAAACCAAATACATGAATTGTCTTCACTCACACATTCAAAGTGTAAGTTAGTAAATAAGGAAAAATGAGACTGTTTATGATTTGTATCGTTTTACTTTTGCTTCATATCATACATAATTATAACAAAACAAGCAACGAACGGTGGGAAATTTAATTTTTTAGTGGTTGAGTCAAATTTACTGGATGACGTAAGTCAAATTGAAAATAATAATATAGGTGTGCCTATGTTTTTCCTTAAAGTTAGCATTTTCTACTTCTTATTATTCACAGTTATGTAATGTATTGTAACATCATACAACCGTAGTAGGTATTAAGTGGGTGCACGGAGAGCTACCGAAGATATGTATGGTACATGTCTTGTCTACTAATCAGAACAGACCGATAGTGCAGCGAAATGATGTTTTTCTTTTGTGGTACTACCTCTGTTAACGGATAAAACAAATGCATGTTTAGTCATCTATCTCATAGGTACAACAGCACATGAGGAGATCGGGTTGCACGGTGATCGGGCACGATGGCCCAAAGCGGTTTTTAGCGAATGCCTTTTTTTCCCAGCCGGGCTAATATTCTTAAGGACGAATGCATTTTCATTTTGACAATATACACAAATCTAGAAAATAATTTCGTTCACTTTTAACATCGTAAACTCGTTATTAAAAGTGACGAAATTATATTCCGACTATCTCTAGCAGCTGATATTTCATTTGATAACACCTGATTCTCAAATGCCGCCATTTTTGTCGTATCTATAAAATTTTGTTTTAGCTATCAACAATAATAAGATATTACTTAGTCATGTTTTAGGCATATCCGTCACAATCACACTGTGGAATGATTTCAATAGGTAGGCTTTTACACTCCTTAACACGTGAAACCTTTGTACTCATGGTGCAAAGACCTGTTGGAATGAGGACCGTGGGATTACAAAAGACCAGTTGGCAGACTGCAGACGAGTTGGAAAGATGACATCAGAAAGGTAGCAGATCAAAATTGGATACAGACAGCCCAAAATAGAACGACGTGAAGGGTGACCTAAACGCCAAATTAGTCGAAGAAGGTTTTAGCTACGATGCTTTAACAATGAATCATCGGAGGTTTAGAGGTGGATATTACGCGTAAACATGTCCTTGTTCCCTATTAGATTCTCTGGGACGTTTGAGTTGGTTGATAAGAATCGGAAACCCCCGGGGACAGTGCCGTGGGGTGTCAGCTGCTTCCTTGACAGTTGACTTTGACAGTCAGCGGTATTAAGTCTAAGTAGTAGAATTTATTCCACTTTAAAAATATGGTTTTGGTCGTAGCAGTGGGGGCGAAGCGGCAGAAAACTTTAAGGTTGCTTCACACATATCAGTAAAGTCACAGTTCCGACACAGTACCGGCACAGTTCTTTTCATACATTCTCTATGAACGTATCCCCACTTGTCAGTATTAGTGCTCTCAGTGTCAGTGCCGCCACCGGCAAATCACGGACGTATTCGTTTTGACAACGTTCATAGAGAATGTATGTAAGAATATTTCGCACTGTGCCGGTACTGTGTCGGAACTGTGACTTCACTTATATGTGTGAAGAAACCTTTAAAGGGCCCCACGTCATTTTCTGCATATGCGAGAGGCTACAACTTGGGATTTTACGCGTAAACACGTCGATCTCAAATTCTGGGGATTATTTTCTTTCCAATAAAGCGTTTCCTTAGTGAAAGATGCTTAATGCATTTTCCAAATCAGTTGACGTAACCTTGGGTACCTTACGTACGTCATAAAACGTAAGACCAATATTACATTTATATCTTACTAGCTGTTGCTGGCGGCTTCAATGGCGTTATTTTTTTTACGGAAAAAGGTATTAACCTTCTTTAGGGCCTTATTTATCTCTTTACCAACATTTATTAAAATCGGTTTAGATTTCAGTTTGGTAAGCAGCTATAATTTTAAGTATGTTTAGAAACAACATTTTAAATAAAACTTTGGTATATGTTGTGTAAACAACACCTACATTCATGTTACACGCTTGTAAAACCACCAATTAAATAAGCGTTAGGAAATCACCAAACCGATACTGTCCCGCCGCTTCTGTAATCTCTCAACTGGCATTTCCCAACCGCGCTTGTGCCGAATTCTAACTGCAGACGGCTCCAACCGAAAGCATGTAGAATAATGTAGATACAAATTGCCACATCCAGCTGCAACAGCTATTACACGCATCGACGTATTATAACTAGAGACCCGTAGGAGGTATTATAACTAGATTCCATGCTTCGCAAGGCACGTTTGGTTCTGGTTGTCGTCAAAAGAGGGCAGTCGTTAAAACCCACCAACCCGCATTAGGCCAGCGTGGTGGGTTATGGTTCAACCTCCCCATGTGATGTTGTCCATGTGGATGAGGATTTGAACTAGAAACGACACCGCGTAACAAATTTTAGCGGGCTGTTTTCCGGCCGCACGCGGTCCACAATCGTTTGGATCACTCATGCCTTGATCACACGTACCGAGCAAACGGGTGAGACAGTGCTCTCGGCCGAGTACTCGGTACGTATAAACATAGCGCCGAGAGCTCGGCCGAGCACTCGGCAGAACTCGGTACGTGTGATTAAGGCATCATGCCTTGATCACACGTACCGAGTAGAGCGTCGAGACAGCACTCGGCGTAACGCCTTGATCACACGTACCGAGTAAAGCGGCGAGACAGCACTTGGCCTAGTAAGTAGAACGGGATCCGAACTACTGTCTCGCCGTTCCGTTCTGCCGAGGGCTCGGCCGAGCACTAGGCGCTATGTTTTTATCGTACCGAGTACTCGACCGAGAGCACTGTCTCAACCGTTTGCTCGGTACGTGTGATCAAGGCATACGTAGAACGCTAGCCGAGCTACTGTTTCGCCGTTTTGTTCTGCCGAGGGCTCGGCGGTTTAATCGCAAATTGTCAAATTCGCAAATTGTCAAGTCTTAAAAATTTCTAGTTCTTTAGTTTTAGTAATAATTAAAGTCAACTAATTAATAGGTAGAAAATATGCCTATTAATTAGTTGTCTTTAATTATTATTAAAACTAAAGAACTAGAAATTCTGAAGACTTGACAATTTGCGAACTTGACAATTTGCGAATAAACCGGCTCGGCCAAGCACTCGGCGCTATGTTTATACGTACCGAGTACTCGGCCGAGAGCACTGTCTCACCCGTTAGCTCGGTACGTGTGATCAAGGCATCACATCACAATCACTGAGGCGTTTGCAGCCCATACGCCGCAACTCAGTGCAAAAAAACTTGCTCCGCGATGTCGTTTCCAGTTATAATACCTCAATGATTACACGTCGATGTTTGGCAACCATCTGTACTCGCTACGACAATCCTATAGCACACCGTTACGTGTGATTTCAACAATAACTTGCGACTTACACTCTTTTAAACTTTCGCGTACCATTTTAAATATAAAATCCTAGACGAGGTTTTATGCGAAATGCTGCGGGTATGCTATAACCCTATCCTACAACCAATTGTCTTGTGTTATGTTTGTTATTGTTTTTTTTTTATATTTGTGTGTCATCAAATGTTTCTCTCTCTCTATCTATTAATTATAGATATCTCTCTATAGTCTCTATATAATAGCATTAATACTCTTTGTACACTGTATTGTTGCTGTCAATGTCTGACCGAAGGACGTAAATATAAACAGAAATCTTTATTAGTATGAAACATGGTGTTATGATATTGAAGTACTATATATATATATATATATATATTTTGTTTGTGATCGATCACAGCCCCCTTATTCTTGAAACCGATCGCTATTAGATCGGATTGGTATTGTGAATTTTCGTACTATTAAGTTACGATACCAGAGCTAATATGGATTCATATTGCTTGGATATTGAGTGACAAAAATACAAAACTCAAATTCATTTAGTTCACCCAATATGAATCCAAATTAGCGCTAGTTAAAAATACGAAAATTCACAATACCAATTCAATCCAATAGCGATCGGTTTCAAGAGTAAGGTGGCTGATCAGTATCACCAACCCGCATTTGGGTAGCGTAGTGATTTGAAGGCAATTCCCATCAGTTGTAGCGATGACTTGATTTCAATGATGGAGCCCTTTGCCCAGCTGTGGGACAGTATACTAGATGTCTTGAAACTATTTACAATATTAAATAAGGGGGTTAGGCGGTCAGCGAAAATTACGCCGTTATCACGGGCCCTCGCGGGTGTTGCGCAGTGCGCGGTAATTCGTAAGCGCCATTCAAATTTTTATCAAAAAGTTAATAATTTTTGTTATGTTTTTGGAAATCCAAATGAGCCAAGAAATCGAAAAGGTAAATACCTATGTGTTCATGATTTTATAGGAATTATTATTGTAAAACACGGTCGTCATGTGCATTTATATGAAATTTTAGAGGTAACTCTTCAGGATTTTTGATTTTATCTATCGTAAATTATATATATTTATCGAGCAAAATGTTTCCAACCGTGTTTTGGTAACAGCCATACCCTCATACAAAATTTCTGTAATCTGTTATATTTATATATATGTATCAAACCAAATAAAAACTTTTTATTTGGTCTGAGATTTAGGTAAGTATAGAAAATTTCAGTGCGAAATATCTAAAATATTTTGAATAACAGCTAATAGAAAACAGACAATTATTCCGTTTTTACCGCCTAAGTTAATTCATGAGCTGTTGACATATTATGCTATGCTAGGAAACCTTAACTACTGATCAGTTTGCGTCAAATCCTTTCAACTACTTATTTATTCATCACCATGCGATTCAAATCTGATGCTGAATTGACGTTTGGAAGGAGTTGATTTCACAAAATCACATGTCTCGCGTGTTTAGAAAGCCGCGTGTGCTAACGCAATTGTAGCATTAACACTGCTATTACGAATTAATGAGAATTCACAATTCAACTAAGTCCTACACACAAACACAATACTCGTTTACCGTAGGTACCGTATAAAAAGGATTTTGATTTACAAAACAAACCTAAACTACCTAAACGAAAGTCTTTATAACGGTTACCATTCCCCAATAACAACCTCCGTGGTCGTGTAGCCAGCACGATGGTGCTGGCATCGCCATTCTGAGTTCTAAGGTTGAACTCCCGGTCGGGTTAACTTGGGTCAACTCAATAACCGTTTATTCTAAAGTCTGGGTGTGAATCAGGGATATGTTGGTGATGATAACTTTTTAGGCAAGTATGTTTCACGCTTGCACGTTTGTCTACATGTAATTAAGAAAAACGTATGAGTTACAAAATGAAAACGTCATAAACACCGTTCGGAGCCGATTCCGAATAAACAAAACAAAACGCTTAACCCAATTCGAAAATCGTTACGATCAACATCCTTGTTGCGGACAACTCAATTGCTTTGTTCTTTTGGCATCCGCCCAAGTATGAAATTGACAAAAACGGGGGCATTTATGCACCTAAACAAAGGTGAGTACCAGGAAAACATGTTAGACGTGGAGGTGGCTACTGGCTATACAAAAGCGAAATCCTTCCTGGTGGCATCCACCGAGGTCCGCGGAGAAGTATCACGGCGAATGACCTGATGACTCACGGTCACAAATGACTGTGACAAAAAGAATAGATGAAAATATAAGGGGCGTGGTACGAAACTGAGGATACTGCGTAGCGGGCTTAGATCTCAATACAAAGGAGGACACGACCGTATTTTAGCTCGGAAAGTGTAAAAAAAACATTATTTTACGAGATGCGGGCGCAATGACTTCTTTACACTTTTCCGAGTAACATTGTCATGCCATGCTCTCTCAAAGTGTCATTGCGGTGGTGGCATGTGCGTCGGGTCGTTACGTTCCCTAAAACATGGTTGAGCGAAGCGATGGCTGATTCACATGTCATACTCGTGAACGGGGGCGCCTGTGCAGGCTGGTCTGCTCTTGCAATGTTTTTTTTGTTATAGAAATAGTCTTTCTTTTTTCTTCTTTCAAAGATACTGTAAGACGTTGTTCATTTTATTTTAAATTGAGCAATACCTGTTTTTATTGTATATTCTTTTGTATGTGTTGTGTTGTGTTGTAATTGTATTAAATGTTTTTTTTATGTTGTAATGGAAAATGTTCTTCTATGATAGGGAGGGCGTTTTTCAATTTTAATTGAAGCTCTGTAAAAGAAAGGGAGATAAGAAATGCCCTTGCTGTGTTTCTTGCCGGTTCTTCTCAGTACTCATAAACTTTAAGACTCCCGCCCTTTAGTTAGGACTTAAAGAACCGATGGCATAGCGACATTCTTAAGTGCTCAATTATTGTAGCCTAAATTGAATTGAAATTTACAATAATCTAATTAATAGCTAATTTAACTTGAAAACAGAATTTTCAAGTGCTTTCGTCATTTCATCGTCAAAATCAACGTGAAATTGGTTTAGATTATGATTACCCTTTATAAGTAGGTAAACGTATTACTACATTATGTATTAAATCCGTTGATCAGGTAATATCAGGTCAGTGATACATAATAAGTACACATACGTACATATACATTAATCACGACTATTATCTCCGAAGGGTTAGTCAGAGACCAGGCAATGAGGACAGCAAAGCAGTCCTCAACCATAGTCCACTTTTCACCAAATGGCGACTGCACATGTTCTCAGCGTAACAGGTGGTAAGCCCATCGCCGCTCCATGCTATGCTATTGGATGTATTTGCAGTCTTTAGTCCGTTAGTCGCCTTTCACACCTAAGGGAAGAGAGGGGGTGGTAGTATTCTTTCACCGCCGATAATGTGCCGTAATTTTATTTTTATTTTAATGGTGAAAATTTGTAAATAGCCTTCCAGTCATTAATTATCATAGTCTAATTCTAGTTATAATGCTGTAAATTTTCCTTACATAAATAAATATATTGGTTTATGATAATCAACATAAAATATTATAAAACAAAATAATAAAGGTATAATTATTCTTTAATACACACATTGTATGTAATGCATTTGCACTATATTTATAATCGAGCAATATTTCTTACTTATCATAAACGACAAGCGTAAATTATTTAATGTTAATAGCTAGCACCTAATAAAACAACTGCAAAGACCCTTGATAAAGAAGAAAGTAAGATTTAGAATTGCAAAATGCTGTCATTTATGCATAAAGACAACAATAATATAAAATGTTTGCGTTTCTATCATGTTGCTCTGACACTATTTTGTGTTTATACGAAAATAATTTTGTAGAAAACTTTACTGTTGTAGGTAGGTAATTATAATTTTTATGTTTGGTCTGTAATTTTTTTTCAGGGGTTCTAGCAACTAATTCCGCTAATCAGCTTGTACATTGACATAAAAAGACTAACGCAACATTCAGTTTAAGTACATAAATCCAAAAATTACTGTTGAAAATAAACACTACCTACTCAAAACAATAATTTTCTAAGACAAAGAAAAAACAAGACGTCCTGAGTCACTCACTGTCTGACTCAAACGTCCAGCTATTAGTCTTAGAAAGCTGAAATTTTGCACACAGGTTCCCTTTATGACAAGGAATAAAGAATTTTGAAATTACCACGACATAGGACGTTAACGCGGACGAAGTTGTGGGCAGCTA
This sequence comes from Scoparia ambigualis, assembly GCA_963921215.1. Lineage (NCBI taxonomy): Eukaryota > Metazoa > Arthropoda > Insecta > Lepidoptera > Crambidae > Scoparia > Scoparia ambigualis. The sequence goes on from OY992521.1 coordinate 7,389,809, forward strand.
GTATTGTTGTAAAACAATACATAAAAGAGGAACAGGAAAAGGAAGGGTATTACATATATAACTCTAGTTCCTACTAATATTATGAACACGAAAGTTTGTAAGTATGGATGGATGTTTGTTACTCTTTCACGTAAAAACTACTGAATGGATTTGGATGAAATTCGGCATACAGATAGTTTATAACCTGGATTAACACATAACATGTCTCCCTGTGACCACGGACCCTGTAAAGGGTTCGAAACGTCAGGATAATATAAAAACTATGTAAATAGTAAATTAAACGCGAGTTAATCCGTAAAAAAGTGTTTCATTTCAATGTGTAGTGCTCGCTTAAACCTCAGAAAACAATATACTTTTTTATCCCGATATTCCCACGGGAACGGGAACCACGCGGGTGAAACCGCGAGCGGCCGCTAGTAATAATATAATAGGAGGAGTAGACCAAAGAAAAGATGGATGATCAGTGTGAAAGATTACATAACATGAGTAAGAAAGGAGTTAATGCGGAGACACCGGTCACGGTAGTGTATATATTCTATGACACCGGCTAATTGGGAAGAATGGAAGAGAAAGACTTCGTTCGACTATCGACCCTACTTAGTGTGATAAGGGCAGGAAGATGGTGGTGATTATTTTAATGAAAATATGATAATAATTATAGACTACATTGCAATAGGAAGGTTGTCCGCGCCCGCTACTGCCACCGTTACGGACCGAATAACAGTAACTGCGGTTTAATTTTAACCGCCGAGACGTCGTCGCTTTGTGAGTAAACGAAGACTTGCATTCGCATCTGGGATGAGTAAGCAAGCGAGCCACGCTCTGAATTCTCGTGAATTTATTTAGATTCTGCCAAAGGGAGCGCCGACACGCAATCGCATTTGGAATACATACACTTCAGGGAAGTGAATACTTGGATATTGAATAAATGTTCACCGGTGTCACAAAGGTTTACATACATAACTAGTATTATTAATCTATTACTTTTTTTTAGGACAGCTACCAGCTTACAATGCAAAAGATATCAACAAAAATAATAACACTAAGCTATTAACAAGCTACCACATTTAATATTACATACTAGCCATTGCCTACGGCTTTACACATTTTTTTCGTGTGTAGTGGCAAAGTAGCTTTCAACCGTAGTCAGAGCCCCTTTTTAACACTTTCACGGGCAGTACAGTCGAAATTTTTAATTGCTTTTCAATCGTATTCCAAGAGCATAAAGTTTCATATTTAGTGGAAATATAGAGCTGTCATATTCTTCGAAAGGGTCAAAATTCATCAAAATCGGTTGAGTAGAGGTTTAAGCGTGAAAGCGTAACAAAGGGTTTCGGGGCAAATAATAAGTCTGCTTTGTTCCATGTACAGTCTTTATGGGTGTTACGACATTGCTCAAGTATGATATTGGTCAAATCGTTTTACTGTACTAAGTCGTGTCCAAAGTTTGATTTTATATTAAACTTGGTAAGAACACACCACGCATTTTTAAAAAACGGCAAAGTCCATTACGGCCTATCACAGCAGCGCATTTTTCAATACACAAACTGCACCTATTTCAAATAATCACCAAATAATTCCTACTTAGAATGCTAATAAAGGCGCGAATCGTGGACTTGAGCTTATACCTTAAAATTAGAGTCAACTGCCGCCGTGGTCCAGTGGTTAAGGCGTTTGTCTTATGACCCGGAGGTCGCGGGTTCGAACCCCGCGGGAAGCATACTTTGTTTAGTTGTTTCCAGTTTGGTCAGGATATTGCAGGCTTGAATCACCTGATTATCCGAAAAGAAAGATGATTCCGTGCTTCGGAAGGCACGAAAAACTGTGCCGGTCGCCATCTGGTGGCCGTTATATAAACCACGACAGAGGCCGTGAGGCGGCTTACTTAGAAACTCTGACACTAGGTTGTACAAGGTCGATTGACCTTGTAAGCCACTCGATAAGAAGAAGATTAGAGTGAAACATAACTCTTTCGCAGCTGCCTCTAAAAAATAATGATTGAAGAATCACCAAGTGACATGGTTGAAAAAACTAGACATTCATAATAAGCATCAGTCCTCAGCCCTAATTATTCCTTAAACATTTCCTTGCAGCTGAACATACTGACTGCCACATTTGAAATTTCATTGTTTGTCGTCACCGGTGTCTGCAATGATGGCGCTTTGGGGATCCTGCACGAAATTGTGAAAATTTACGTATTTTTAAGTTACTTGTACTATGCGCTGAATTAGTTAAATACATTAAAGAAACTTACGTAAGTTAGCCTGATCATTGTACAAGGTCGTGCCCTTGTTGAAAATTGAAACGAATTCTTTAAACAATAACAAATAATACATAAATCAAATGACTCCTAAAAACATTTTTTTCGACAACTTTCTTAATTTTAGGCATGAATCAATAATTCTTACATGAACAACAGGTCGCCCCGATCTTAAAAAAGTAAATTTTAATTTCTAACACAAGCGCGTGATGGTTTTGTACATTTTGCAGAATAAAAACATTGCTTTAATCAAATTACTAGGTCTGAAACTTCAAAGCAGAATAGTTTTAATTTTAAATATCAATATGATTGATTTTTCTTTGAAGTTCATTATGAGACTTATGTCAGGTTTTGCGATCGCGCGGCACCCTCAAGTGTTAACCGTGGCAAACACATGCGTAAAGAGGCCAACACACTTCATCTACTTTCCTTCCAGAATGATACTGTTCAGATCACAACGACCGACACTGCCGACCGACATACAGACAGACAAGTTTATACATCGCACCAGGCATATTTATAAAGATCAACGTTCTACGTGATGAAATCTGAATGGTAATATACTATTTTTCTTTGAGAATCGGCAGCATAATTTTCGCCAGATGGTATGCAAGCAGTCACCGGGCGGCGATTAGTAGACTGCAATTCTACCAGTAAAATAGTTTGTCTATGTCATTCAACATTTTAAGAACCGTGTTGAGTAGCGGTGGAAGAATACTACCTTTCTTCCCAAGGGTGTCGTAAAAGGCGACTAAAGGACTACTGACTGTACATACATCCAACAGCTTAAAGCGGCGATGGGCTCACCACCTGTCGCACGCTGAGCACATGTGTAGTCGCTATTTGGTGAAAAGTGGACTATGGTAGAGGACTGCTTTTGCCGTCCTCATTGCCTAGTATCTAACCCTTTGGAGATAAAAGTCGTGACTCTACATAATATTTATGTAGGTACCTAATTACCTATGTTTTATATGCCCGACAGCACCGAAAAGGTGCACCGAAGAAAAACAACCGGCAGGGACGGAGTTACACGCATAATGACATATTTCGGCCACCCGTAATGACAATACGCGAAATGACATATACGCAAAACGACATATACACGAAATGATATACGCGAAATGACATATACACGAAATGATATACGCGAAATGACATATACGCAAAATGACATATACACGCAATGATATAATCATTGGATCACATTTTTTGGAGTACGATATTTTTTTTCCTTTTTTTTCATAATACCATGTCCCAGTACCAAAGTGTTCAGCTACTTTTGTTGCTAAATGTACATATAATATGTAAGCGTGGATTTTCTTTTTAGTATGAAAATCGTACAGAAACCAAATCGTAGTTTTTTAAAAGTGTATCTCAGGGGAATAAATTCAAGCTCGCTTGTTGCAGAACCTTGCAGGCCTGTGATTATGCGTATATGCTCAATTATTTTACAGGATATCATAAGACTTATAAACCGGGAACAGTAATTACTTTCTTCAATACATTTAGTAAGAATATGGTCACCATCAAGACAGATTTTGCCCTTCCATGGACTGGGTACAGCCATTTTTGTGTTTTCTGCAATAGTTATGCCGGCACTTCACATGGCGTATCGTGTTCGTGTATTTGCATTATTTGTCCGAACACGGCAATGTGTAGATGGCCTATTTGAATATATTTGCTTTATTTGCACGAATAATGCAAACAACGCAAATAGCGAATATGCGTTTCCGTCCACTTGTCGGTTTTTGATCACACATCAAAGGAATCAAATACGGCAAATATTTGCGTCGGCCGTCCACACTTGGTTCTGTTCAGATGCGCGCGTGCGGCTGTCCTGTTCAGACGTGTTCAGTTTTTTATACGTAAACATAGTAAAATGGATTGGACAAACGAAACCATATTGCGATTTTTGGAATTATACCAAATGCATCCTAGTATTTGGGACCCCAAAAATGCCTCTCATAAAAACAAAAACCGAACACGTTGCATTCATCGATATTTAAAATAACTTAGGAGAACCCTGCACAATAAAAAAACGGTGTTGGCAAGCTGCATTCAGATAAATATAATAAGCTGCTGCCACTGACACGTCTATCACTGTTGCATTCAATTTGTTTGTGAACAAGCAAATATTGTGAATATTTGCGTTGTTTGCCCGTATAGGCCATGTGTGGATGGCTTGTTTGATGCCAAGTGATGTGCCAGATTATTTGGGCAAACACAACGATATCGCCACACGAACACGATACGCCAAGTGAAGTGCCGGCATTATAGTATTCCCAGCAATAGATCTGTAGGTCTAATGTCATCTCTTAAAACAGTATTACTTTAAACTTACTATGCAATTTCGTATACGAATTTAGGCCCTCTGAAAGTCCCAAACCTATTAAAAGAAAATGCTAAGAAGCTAAGAAATGTTTTACGATAATAGCATTACATAGTAGGTAGGTATACCAAGTTATTAGAAAAACAATTACCGTTAAACACCGTGGTAAACGGTAAACACCCTCTACATTGCATAAGTGCACTTCATAAAAACCTTCGTTTTTTATGTACAATCAGCTAAAACATACTCTAAATCAAAGGTACTAAGGATTAAAAACCTAGCTAGCTCCAATGCCTGCCATTGAAGTGGAAAGTCCCCTTGCTTATTACGTGAATAGTGTAAAATCGTTTCCTTGTCATACGAATGGTGATTGTAGGAAATTACCTACATAGATGTGAGAGATGCCTTTTTATTGCGAGATCGATGTAACACAATACATAACAGTTAATAATGACTAAAAGCTAGATTATACGTTGAGTGCCTGGTATCTGTGTATTTTGTTATTATTAGTACTTATAATGATTAATAACATTACAGAATGATTACATTGTGTAAGTGTAGAATTATTAACAACAAACACCTACTACTACACATAATATACATATTACCTACTTTATTGGACTCTTCACTTATGTAGCGCGACTTGCGAGGGTAACTAAACTACGATTACAACTACCAAAAACAGCACAAAAACAGTTGTCGTTTATATGTTCACCTAAAAACCTGATAACTTATAACATCGCCACAATCAGCCTATAAAATGTTCCTCTGCTGCGAAAGTATTATGTTTATTTCCATCTATCACATCACATCACATCACATCCACAACAACACCACATTTCCACATCTAGACAATATTGATGTCGTAAACATGTGATTGCACAAATTTCAGCACCATTGTTATTTGCATAACCACAACACTTCTGTTGTTTATTGCGGAACTAACAATTTATGCATGTGCAATTTAATGCCCCGTCATCCAGTATGAAATATTACGTCCAAATAAAAAAACAGTTATAAATTATGCATTCTGGTTGCCACAAAATCAATTATTGTCAGCAAACATAACAATTTACAATCGAGGAACTTCCGACCACATTTCGGTGATACTGTTCCTTAAAATTAAGTCTTAATTTAAATTTCTAGGGTCTTCTCATTCTATCAATCTTCGCTCTTCCAATAACCTTCTTCTAGAAACTCCTCTACATCAATCCAACTTCGTTTCCAACTCCTTCAATCACCGTTACCGCAATTCGTCTTTGGAACGCTCTTACCCTCAAGATTCGCCGAGCTTCTACCCAACAACAACTCACGAGCATTATTTTAATTTTACTCTACATTATCAGCGCCCATATTATTTGTTTACTTTATGTAGTATCACAGAATAAGTAATAGTACTACTGTACAGAAGGTTCACTCTCTAAAGACTTTCACGCGAAATTGAAACTTATCGTGTGACCCGAGCGTTCTTATTCCGTTAAGCAACGCTGACTCGATATCGGTTTGACGTCATGACGTCACAGAGCGTAGGGTTTACGCGCGCGCGCAGGGATTACGAGTTAGGCCGGGTTTCCACTAAAGATGGAACAAATCATTGATAGCAGTGAAAAATCATATGATTTAGTTTTTCATATGACATAACTGCTATTGTCATTCGCAATCGCAGCGATTATGATTTCTCACTAGAGCGTGCGTGAATGATCGAATGAAATCGCTCGGAGCGACCGCGGCGAGCATGCACGACAATCATACGAGCGAGGTGTGAGCGGGACGCATCTACTCAAGCAATCCCTGCGTGCGAGTAGTGCGTCCGATTGACCTGTGACCCGGGTCGCAGTCGCAGTTTAAAATGAAATGACATTTCACCTGTGCGGGCGGTCGTCCTCGTCAGTCATAAGCACGTGCGCGTTGTTGTGTGACATATATTCACGTCCTGTTACATCATAATCATTATTCAATTACCACGTCAATTCATTTCAATATTTGCAATGATAAATAGTAGGAAAATCACTCTCAATGAAAAATAGCAGGTGTGAAAAATAGCAGGTGAAATCACTGTGATAAAAAAAATCATATGATCATATGATTATGATTTCTAAATAGCAATCATTTCCATCCCTAGTTTCCACTGACGCTGAGCTGAACTAAATCGACCAATCACGATGATCGAAATCTCCGCTCCACAAGATTTCGAGCACACGATGCACGATTGGTCAATTCAGCTCCGCTCCGCTCAGCTCCGCCTCAGTGGAAACGCACCCTTAAGCGACGACGCGCCCGGTGTTCGGTGCGGTTTTTATTTTTTTATTCTACTACGGATAAGCGCTTGGCCTTCATCTCACGTGATGGTAAGTGACGATAAGGCCGAAGGTGGGAGCGCGCTTTACCTGGAATCCTGAACCACTGAGGAACTGGCTATCTTATCTCAAACTGTCGGAACACAACAATGCTATAAACATCGTTGTTATGGCGACAGACTTAGATAAGATGGTGGTAGCTAGCCAGGCGGATTTAACAGCCCTACCACCAACCAAACTGAGCACACAAAGATGTACCCCCCGCTGGGAATCGAACCCGGGACCTCTGGGTCTGAAACCGGTGGCTTCGCCACTAGACCACAGAGCGGTTAAAAGTATAAATAAATATTCGCTTGACCGCGCGTCCGCGTAGATCGTGTGCAAACCAAAAACTCCGAAAAGTGGTCGTCTGGGAAGTTCCTCGATCCTACAGAATCAACAACTACATAATAGCAACAGAGGCTGAACAGAATTTATAATAGAATGCTTTACGGTTTTTTTGTATTAATGTTTGTAAAGTTAAATTTTAAGCATTTTTTTTTTCAATTCAGAAAACCAACAGCGTTTACAAACAATTCATCTTAAATAGTATTAACTTAAATTAAGGCCAATTACAGGTTTTCCTAATGTAACAAAAAGTAAGTTGTTGAGCATAAATTTAAAATAATAAATTAGATAAAAGTAATCGTTGAAGACTCTTTTTGATTCAACTGTATATGTGATGAATTTAATATTTATTAAAATAATTTACAAAGTGTCTAGTCGGCCACCAGTGGTTATTTAATAAAAATTAATGTACTGCCGTAGGTCACGTGATAGGTTAGAAATTTTAGACAATCGCGAAGCGCAGCGTAGCGATTGTCATGAATTTGGAGGTTATTTTTTTTATAAGACAACAGAAATACTAGCTACCCTATTCCTGTAGGTCAGTTATTATTGTTATTGTTGTTAATAAAAAAATAATCTCGAAATTACAAAATACAAATTCCAATGACTTAAAAGTAGTGGCAGAATAGCTTTTTATGTTAGTCTGCCGCTAATGAACTAATTCACTACGCTACTACTTAATGTATATTTAAAATTAAACTTTATCAGGTTGTGTTAGGGAACAAATTGGAATACCTGATAACTTACGGCAGAATAACATTATTTCTTAACTTACCACTAGTGGCAGTATTTTAATTTTTTTTAAATAACCCCTAAAGGCAGGCTAGACACTTCCAATAATTTATAAGTCTTACAAGAATAAAAAACAATATACCCATTTAGAAATCACATCATTTAACTCCCTTGCTCACTGTAGGCTTGCATGGCGGGTTATGGAATAATCTGCCAATGTGCTGTTATTCATGTGGGACGGCCTGTGCCCAGCAGTCGGACGGTCATAGGCTGATGATTAGGGTAATGCAATCACGATCGTGTTATTTTTCGAGATCAATCCCGAAGCATAATATGACGAGATCTCGTTCGAGATTGACGAGAGTGGGCAGCGGTAGTCAGCGACAGCGACGCTATTCACGCAAAGGATTTAAATTTACGAGCTGCTGCATAAACAAAGATGACTCTTTAAGAGGAATTAGATGAGACTCTAAGAGCATCTAAAAGCCCTTTGTTGCGTGTTTCTTCTAGTTCAGATAGGTCACTGATACAGAAAGTAATAGATTTGTATGAGTGTGGAGGAACAAGAGGTAGCTTTTTACAGATCGCTTATAATAGCTTACTGACGAATAGAGAGGGTTTCAGAAAGCCCGCTCTGGCCGTTCTCGAAAATAACTACCTAAACTGGCTAGACTACCTAGGGTTGCTACTGTACTAACTCCGAATTTTGAAATAAGTAGGTTAGGTGCTTCATGTTTACACATGTATCTTATTATACCTACATGCCTAAATGGGTAGCAGAACATTATTTATCTAAAAGCATGTTCATAAGTTCATAAAACATATCGACTCTACTCGAGGTCACACACGACGATAAAAGTTCAAACTATGGTGGCTCGCCGCCATTTTACGTGCATTGTGCTATGGTGTTATACCTACCTACCTAGTGATCCCGCCAAAAACAGAAAAATAAATAAAAGTAAAAAAATAAATAAAACAGAAAAATAAAAAAAATCACAATTTCGAGTTGTATTCAAACATCCAAAGACACTGCAACTGTAATAATGACGAGTATCCATTTCAATGCGTAGCTAACAATAGTAACGTGATAGTAACAATCGCGCGACAGCCGGACTGAAAGCCAGGCTGAGACTGCCTGAGACGGCCTGTAAACGCAACGTCAATGTGTGCGTGAGCAAAATGGCGCTTAGTTCCGAGCGGACCATCTGTCCGGGCGCGCCGCGCGGCCGTATACTTAATTTGTGCGCTGGTGCCAACCACTGTCGAGTCAGAGAGGACATTTTCAGCTGCTGGGTACTAGCGACTGAATAAGATGCCGTTTATCAGACAACCGCCGTTTTTAACCGCCTCTGTGGTCTAGTGGCTAAACTACCTGTTTCAGACCCAGAGGTCCCGGGTTCGATTCCCAGCGGGGGGCACATCTTTGTGTGCTCGGTTTGGTTGGTGGTAGGGCTGTTAAGTTCGCCTGGCTAGCTACCACCATCTTATCTAAGTCTGTCGCCATAACAACGATGTTTATAGCATTGTTGTGTTCCGGCAGTTTGAGATAAGATAGCCAGTTCCTCAGTGGTTGAGGATTCCGGGTGAAGCGCGCTTCCACCTTCGGTCTTATCGTCACTTACCATCAGGTGAGATGAAGGCCAAGCGCTTACCCGTTGCCAATAAAAAAAAAAAAAACAACACTCAACACTCTTTGTTTTTTAAGAAGCTATTTCCAAAATTGGTTGCCTGTAAAGTCGGTATACGGGCGAAAGTTTTACGTGACAACGACTTTGAGTGGTAAAATAATTTTAATGTGAATATTCATTCGTATAGTAGGAAGAAGGATGAAATAATAGTAACAATTTAAAACATTTATTTAAACAAAGAATTATATTTAAAACATAGTTGAGTGGGAGAGAGACGCAAGGCATTCGGCGGACCTCTCTCTCGTTCGGTGACTCATCGTAACGTTACCGAGCGTTACACTTTTTCATAAGTGACTCCCAGCCGCAACCTAATTTAAGACGTTGTCACGTCAAAAATGACCCCTAGAGTTTAGAATTTTTTTGTCCTTATTGACTCATGACAGTGTTATTATTTTTTACAAATTGTTTGATTTCCAAATAATATGGGTAATTATTGAATAACTTAACTTAGTAAGTAAGTTAGATATACTTTTGTGTTTCATTAACCTTATAATTACTACCACGCAGTTTTCAAAGCTTTTTAAACAAATTAAACAATGTTTTTTCGAAAACTACTCGAGATCTCGAAAATACCGAGATATCATTTCTAATCTGGCGAGATCTCGAATTTGCGATCTCGACTCGAGATTGCATTCCCTACTGATATTATTAATAATATTTAATAATAATTTTTATTTTTATGAAAGAAGCAACTATGAACTTTCTTACTGGATTCTTCTCAATACATTCTCGAACTAGCTAATTAAAACTTTTAAAAAAGGTGAGTGAGTTTCACAAGTGTTTTTTCCATAACAACATTAACAACTAACACCTAGGCTTATTGAATAACTTCAACACAATCGATATACCTTTCAAGTAGAAGTAGGTACATTGCTTGTCTAGTTTGATTATTTTAAAATTAGTTTTTAATAAGCAAACTGTTACGTTGTAAATTCAGGGCCCTGTCTGCCTTTACTAATCTACAAAAGAGGTTCGCAATGGTTGAATAGTACTTACCTGAAAGCATTGTTTTTGAATGATCAGATGTCCAAAAATTATTAGTCCTTGTAGCTTGTTTGAATTAAATCCATTTTTCTTCACATTAAGGCTAGGTGTTAGTAAAAAATTAAAATAACACGTTCTTAGAATTAATTTTTGAAGTAGTAAATAGTAAAATAAAAACCTGCGAAAATTATGAAATATTGTTGAGGCTTTATTCTGTGAAATACACCCGATGGAAACACGATTTTATAAAGTTGGCTCGATAGAATAAATTCACAAAGTTACATTTTTTTGTGTCATTTTATCTTAATTTCCAGGTTTTATTCTTAAAATAAGTGATTTGATATTATGAGTCATTTACTAAAATGAAGCTCGTAAATAACTCGAGTTATTATAACCGATGGTTTTTTATTTATTACATCTATCAATTTTTTAAAATATAAAACGCGATTATTCGCGCCGTTTCGCTGTTATACCCGTCCCTTACCGTTGTACCGTCGAGAGAACGAGAGGGAAGCGCTCGAAATACCTCCCCTTAAAGACATGGAGCCTTGGCTGACACATTACAAGACACACTTTTCTTGCATTTTCAATTAAAACATATTTCTAAATCAGTTTTAGCAAGACTTTGCGTTGGATTTGTAGAAAATTAAGTTCCTTTGTTTACGTTTTGTATTTGACATAACACCATAGACAAAATGACAGCCACCGTAGCGACGCCTAGCGGTAGCGGGGCGAAGTAGCTGTCAGCTTTTAATTTCACATAAAAGATTCAATTTTAAAAAATAGCCGAAACAGTTCCAATAATAAATTACGTAATAAATTAATATGTATAATAATTACTTTAAGTAATTAAATTTAATTCAAGCAAATCCGGAAATAGAACTATTTTTTCTATAAGTACTATTATCTAGAACATTCGAACGGGAGAAAATTTTTTTATATGGATATTGTCTCTGCCCGTAGGGGTTACCAGAGAGGAAACTAATACTCCCTAATATTTAGACAGGGTATTAACTCGAGTGGAATTGATTTCCAAATTTAAAAAAGGACGAAATTCAGATTGCTAACGTTAACTTGTCTCTAGTTCAAGTAGTTTTCTAATTGACAGATTCTTTCAGTGTCAGAACGAGAGATGAAAACGTCATATTTGACGTTTTGATAGTATGAAGGAAAATTCTAAAGGAACTGCGTAGTTAAATATTACCCGACTTTGAGAGTAGATTTCATAAGATGGCATTCCGGTTTGAGTGTTTCCGGTGAAGAGGAGTGCCGGGTCTGAAGACGTCGAAACGATTTCAATCCTGGCGTGACGTGGTGTGATGTGTTGAGATCAATTCACAAAGGTAGGCATGAGTCGTAGTCACCTTTTGTTTTAATCTGAGGTCGTAATAATGTAGTGGATTTGAGGCGTCATTAGCTTATGAGAATATAGTCAATAAGTGTGTGGTTTATTTACAGAGATCCGTGCCCGAAACGAAGTTCCGGTCGCTGGCAGCCACGCGCACAGATAAAATCTCCCAGCGCGTAAGTATCCCAATATCATTGTTTAAGTATAATAAGCCGTCATCCTAGGAAAGCAAATCGATATTTCATGGTGTCTGAATCCTGCCTTGTCGCCACGCGACGCAAGGCTCTTGGCCATGTGGCAGACGTGTCAAACCCCTTTATTAAGTGGATATTGCATCATCCAACAACAGTCTGGCATTGTTTAGTTATGTTTATTGGAATATCGTAGCCGTGTAGTGCCTTGGGTACTAGTTAAATGTGAAACAACACTAAAATTAAAACATGGTGTTAAATGTTAGTGTTGGAGTGTGAGTTTATAGTTGTGCAACTGCGTTGGGAAGCTTTTGATAACCCATGGCGCTGCGAGTCCCTGATTATGATAGGTTGCAGCCCCAGATACAGAGATAGCAGACTGCGGGACCCTAATTTAGGTAACAGATCTGAACTAGGCGTGTAGTGTTATAAATAGGCCCCGTGTTGATAATTTCAGATACTTCGAGAGGCCCGTCTCGCCGCCAGGATTTAGAGCTGGGCCCTAAAGCCTGGACGCGAGACCTGCTTCGTCGGGGTACCAGCGGCCACCTGCTGCCGGATGAGCAGGCGTTGACGGTTTTTGTACCCCCTACTCTGGGTTTAATTGTTCTTTATTCAGGAACATATTTTTACATTAGGGTTTCGAAACCTTAACCTAGCATTTTCTTTTATATCCAACTACACCAAGCGTTGGTGAAGTTGTGAAACATTTGAGGATCTGCGAGTTCGACTTGGGTGAAGTTGTATGGTGACATCGTCTCCAGATTCGGATCGACTATACGATCCTGGCGTCCATAATTATTAATTTTATATCAGTATAACCCCACGGTTCTCTAGTGTATCGGCTTTAAACGTGTGAGAGTTTTGATACGGTTAAACGGATTAGAACATTTAATTTAATATTTTTATAGACGGAGTAATTTAATTTTAATTTCAACTTCATACTCCGAACGTATTGGCTTTATTCCGACCCCCCACGACCATAGCTCATCCCAATGAAATATTAGCTGGCTGGTTAGGCAGTAGTAGGAATAGTATTATAAAATTTATTTGAAATTAAAATTATCACCGACCCGCTTGGTCACTTTTGACTCTTAGGATTTTAGTGTGTTTTAGGGGGTGATATAGCTTGGTAATCAGGTTTAGAGTACTTTAAACAGTAAATTATAGTTGGCAAAATTAATAAAAAGTTTGTTAGACTTTCATTTGAGATTGACCCTAGGGTCAATTTCGACTGATAGTTTTTTTATGTTATTTTCGGCCTAATAAATTAAAAGGAGTAACGTAGATGATAAGTACCTAACATACTATAAGGAAAAATTGTGACTAACCCCCCTCTTTTGAATAATAAGAGTAAAATAAAATTTATATTTTATTTTATTGTTGTTGGACAAAATATTAGTGTGTGTTCTTTAACAATATACTGCCTAGCTGTTGAACATTTTATGGTTTTATTTGATAACAACCCACTGAAGCTTGCATTTGGGATTTTCTTCCTTTTCCCCAAAAGGGACAAAACCTCAAATGTAACAAAACTAGCCAAGCCATGTACTTGTACTTTAAAGGTATTGCAATAAGTTACACAATTAGCCCCCGGTTGTGAGACTCTATTTTTTATTCAATCTACAGTACAATCCTTAACCCTAGATTCATAAACATTAGTCCCACAGACCGCGCGAAACAAAAAAACGCTTCTAATTGAAAGAAATACAAAGCTGACCTCTTCAGTACCTTTTAATATCGCGTGACATTTAGAGGCCAAGTGCAACTAATTCGCACTGACGTGTATTTGACAAGGTACAGAGGGTTCGGGGTCTGAGAGGCCAATGTTTATGAATAGCGTGACTGACGATTGAGGAGTAATACTTAAAATTTAAAAAGTTGATTTTTAACAAGTTTTAGAGTGTTAAGTTTCTAATATTGTTTTGTATGAGTCATTATTATATTAAAACATTTATTTTCTTTACTCAACGTTTCTAACAAGCTTTATATTATGTTATTTGTTTATTTTTCTAAATATCATCATTAGCCTATAAACGTCCCACTGCTGGGCACAGGCCTCCCACGAGTAGCACGTGGGGATATTGGGCCATAACCCACCACGGTGGCCCAATGCGGGTTGGTGGGTTTTAACGACTGCCATCTTACGACAACAACCGGGACCAACGGCTTAACGTGCCTTCCGAAGCACGGAGGAAGCTCGAAATGTTTTTAATTGGTCACCACCCATCAGGCGTCCCGGCATTGCGAAAGTTGCTTAACGGGCAAGATCGCAAGCCGAACGCGCTAGCCGCTGCGCCATCGAGCTCCTCATTAAATCCTCCTTTTCTAAATATGCCATTGTGCTATTTCTATAGCATGCTGAATATGATGATTCTCATACTAACTCATATGATTCATATGTAATTTACGTACATAATACAGTAAAAGATGGAAAAAAACCAATAAGCAGACGATCTTTTGTGAAAGACATTTCAGTAAAAATGACAGAGCCCTGGTTACACAAGCGTCAAGAAATGCGAGCTTTGAGGCGTTGCCTAAAAAGGAAAATAGACGAAGTTTTGGGTGAAACGGGTTCCAACGTTACGCCAGGTCCAAGTGGTACCCTTAAAAAAAATTGTGCCTTCTGCGATTACAAAACACATCGAAAAACGAGGTTTCAATGTAAGCTTTGCAAAAAGTTTGTGCATGGCCCACCGTGGCTTAATGTGTGTGGAATGTGCGGAATTTTATTTTTTGTTTAATTGTTTATGTTTTAGACGCTTAATTAAACGAATTAAAGAATGTAAATGTTGGTTTCTTTCATTAATTAATAGATTCTGAAAACGGGCTTGCCCCAAATAAAAATGAAGTACAGAACCTTTTAAGTCTACATAAACTGGACATTCTTGTAATCTCTGAAACTCATTTCAGAGCCAGTAGTCTCATAAAAATTAAAAACTTTAATGTATATAGGACCGACCATCCAGATGGGACAGCGCATGGTGGCACTGCAATTTTAATTAAGTCATCAATAAAACACCATGAACTCCCGGAATTCAGAACAAGCCATATCCAAGCTACAACTGTGCTACTCGAGGACAGAAATGGCAATTTCAGTGCCTCATCGATATACTGCCCTCCAAGACATTCCATTACTGACAATGACTTTAGCCAATATCTAAACACCCTTGGCGGACGCTTCATTACTGGTGGTGATTGGAACGCAAAGCACACTCACTGGGGATCAAGGTTGACAACAACTCGCGGTAGAGAGCTTATGAAGAGTGTTAACAAATTGCATCTTCAAACACTATCCACTCCTGAACCTACCTACTGGCCCACTGATCCTAACAGACTGCTAGATGTGCTGGACTTCTTTGTAATGACTCACAAGATTCTCCCACCAAGTAAAACCATGCTTGGATGGCTCATCGGACCATACTCCTGTCATACTATCGATTACCTCATTGGTTTTGCAATACGATGACCAACATTTTCTTTATAATGCTAGGACAGATTGGAATTCATTTCGAGAATTGGTGGATCGGAATCTACATCTTAAGGTAGCACTAAAAAACAAAAAAGAAATTGAAACCGCTATCAATGAGTTCACAAGAACCGTTCAACACTGCTGCTGGATATGTACTCCTGAAAAAAGAACCTCACATCAATCACACGTTGTTACCGATGCTGTTAAACAGAAAATCTTAGAAAAAAGAAGGCTAAGAAGAGTATGGCACAATAGTCGACATCCAGATGAAAAAGGAGCCTTAAATAAAGCAATTCGAGAGCTGAAACAGATGATCGAGGATGCTGCAAATGACACTCTATGACTCTAGTAAGCCAAATAAAGTCACTAACAGCTACTAGTGCTACTAATTACTCGCTGTGGAAAGCTTGCAAAAGCACCCGTACACCAACCATATCCAAACCACCCTTGAGGAAACCAGATGGATCATGGGCGAGAACGGCACAAGACAAAGTTGAGATGTTTGCAAGCCACTTATCACAGGTATTTACACCTAATGAGCCTGACTCTGAGACAGATGCACTGAACGTCGACCGAGTTCTAAATGAAGACCTGCAATTAGATAACCCCATAAAGCCCACCTCCCCTCGCGAAGTTGTAAGATCGATTAAAGACAAAAAAGTGTTAAGCGAATTGCCTCATAAAGGGTTTGTCTACATTACCATGCTTTTCAATGGCATATTGAGGACAGGATGCTTTCCAGCCTTGTGAAAGTGTCTCAAATCATCATGATCTATAAGCCAGGAAAACCGAGAAATGAAGTGACCTCTTATAGACCTATTAGTCTACTTCCAACTTTGTCTAAATTATTTGAAAAGGTTCTTCTAAAGCGATTAATGCCAGCAATTTCGGAACAATCTATGATACCAGATCATCAATTTGGCTTCAGGCAAGACCACGCTACAACAGAACAAATCCATAGGGTTTGCCAGACTAGATAGAGATTAGAAATGCCCTGGAAAATAAAGAATATTGTTCAGCAGCTTTCCTGGATGTTCAACAGGCTTTTGACAGGGTGTGGCCACGAGGGCCTCCTCTATAAAATAAAAACAAACCTGCCGCATAGATTCTATTTGCTCCTTAAAAGGCCTATTACATCTCGACTGTGATTTTTGCGTAAAATGGCCAATTTTGGCGTTATGGATCTCAGAAAGAAAAATACATTAACAAATATGACTTATTGAATAGTGTACAATAGCTATTGGCATAGTGCGTAGCGGCCTCGCTTTTGTAAATTTTGCTTAACTTTTTAATTAAACCCAAAATTGAGAAAGATTTTCATAAAGTGCGCGCAGGCACTTTTTTGAGCTCATCGATTGAACTACTGTTCTAAACAAGTGAAATAAAAAAATTATAATGTTATCTCTTATATAGTCGAATAGTGCGTAGCGGCCTCGGAATTTTTAGATATCATTGATATTATATAGGAAAAAAATCTTATTCTAAACCAAAAAACTTCGAAAATCGCTATAAGTTAACTGTGAATATTTCCTATCTACGATAATATTATTGAGCAAAATTTATACCAGAGTAATTGTTACTTCATGAGGAATAAAGATTTTATAATGAATTTATTATCCTATTACGATAAAAACGATAAATACAACTGCAAAATTACCACAAAATGCGATGCGCTGGCCGTCCGAATTCAACTTATGCTCACAGAATGGAGATTTGTAATATTCTGCACAAATTTATTATCCTATTTCGATAAAAACGATAAATACAACTGCAAAACTACTACAAAATGCGAAAATGGGCAATTTACGCAAAAATCACATTCGAGATGTAATAGGCCTCTTAAGTCTTATCTATCTGAAAGACTGTTTCAGGTTAGAGAAAAAGAATGCACATCTCCATTCTACGAAATACGCGTGGGAGTACCCCAAGGTTCTGTACTGGGCCCTATACTATATACCATATATCCGTACGATTTACCTCAGAGCCCTGGGGTAACCATTGCAACATTTGCGGATGACACAGCCATTCTGGCGTCAATTACTAAGTGTGAGGAAGCCTCACAGATCCTGAAAATAGGACTCGAAAGAGTAGAGAAGTGGTTGAGGCAGTGGAGAATTAAGGCCAGCTCCTCTAAATCTACACACATCACATTCAACACTAAGTCACACTAAGAAGAAGAGACTGCCCTCCTGTTAAATTGTGCGACCAACTGCTTCCACACAGTGACTGCGTCAGGTATCTGGGAATGCATCTTGATCGCAGACTGACCTGGAGAAACCATATCCAAGCTAAGAGAGATCAACACAGGTACAGGATCACAGGATCAACGATACAGGGAACTCTATTGGCTGCTTGGTAAAAACACACCTCTGTCTGTTGACAATAAATTATTAATTTATAAGACTGTACTCAAACCTATTTGGACATATGGGATTCAGTTATGGGGATCTGCTTGCCAGTCCAATCTTAATATGATGCAGAGGGCTGAAGACTCTATCCTGAAGAAAATATCGAATGCACCCTGGTTTATCAAAAACACCGAGGTCCATGAGTATCTACAGTTGAACACAGTGAAGGAGGAAATAGTTACTTACATCAAATCTTACAAAGCACGTTTACAAAATCACCCAAATCAGCTAGCAGTGTAGCTTACTATTCCCAACCAGTTGAGACGATTAAAGAGACGCCAAATTCTGGAGTTGAATGACATTATATAGCTTCCAGATTCCAATTGAGCAGTTCCAGCTGTGGAACGAGCTCCACCTGCCTGTATACACCTAAAGCGCATCTGCGTATAGTCTAAGGACTGATTGCATGATAATCCAAGAACAAAAAACCAAAAAACAAAAAAAAAACTTTATATACTTACTTCTAGTTTTAAGGATAGGTGACAAATTAAACCAGTCAAAAGCAAGTCATTCTGTTGTTGTTTATGTTCATTAAAAAGCCTAAAAGGCTGTGGAACACTCAACAAATTCAAAATCTTCACTTTGACTCATAATCATAAGTGTCATATTATAACACCTTAATCTACCTTAATCATGTCAAGTCAATCACTTTATCTTTATATTGTACTAGCGGATGGCTTGCGACTTCATCCGCGTGGATCCCGTACCCTGTGACAAATTTTTGAAAATATTATATAGGCTATATATAGACATAGGCTACATAACACCTTATTCCAGTTTGGTCAAATCCACCCTAACCTCTTCAGCGTCGACTTGCTGACTAGACTTGCTGACTATCGGCAAAGACAATTAAAAATCTATTGTGTCTGGCGCGCGACGTGCAGGTAGTTAATCAGTTACACTCTTTTATATTTTGTGAAATTAATTTAGTAGGTATGTATAAAATAAAAAAGCTAAATTACTAAATGCATTGTTTTCTAAAGTTTCTTTGAATATTCACAGTGAAATGAAAATTTATCTGATTGTTTTCAAACCTATGCAGTCTGTAGTCACAGGAAAAATTAAAAAGAATAGAATTTATTAACAACACTGTGAACAAATTGTGCTGATTAAAATGCATTATTTAAACAACACCAGTATACCAATACACAAACTAAAAAAAGAAAATATAATGGAAGTACCAAAGTATAAATGTAACTAGGTACTGTACTGCAAAACATAATGATAAATAGACTAAATAAATAGATAGATAATGCAATTGCATGATATCAACAGGCGTCTGCCTGATTACAGATTAAAACTATAACACCACTGAGATCAACAAAAGCACTTCACAAAATAGATCTAAACATGTGGCATGTGTGTACTGTTACTTAGTCAGAAATTAATAATAATATATTCTTGTTAAATAAATGTGAGTGTTTCATTTCAATATAAAACATTGTTTATTTACTTACCTATGAGGTTTACCAGACCAAAAATGAGGTGGATGGACGACATTGTCAAAGTGGCGGGCACAAACTGGCTAGAGAAAGCAAAGGATAGACAGATTTGGAAAGAGATGGAGGGGCATATACCCGGATGGGTTCAAGGCTTCAATAGTTTTTACTAACATAGATTAAGAACTATACTAACACAACATAGAATAGTTTGAAAAAAAAAACAAATTTGTAAGTCTTGAATAAATATGCTTTATTATTTACTATTATTTACTTTTCTTTTTCTTTTACTTTTATCTGTTATTGTTCTGTATTTTGTGTTTACTGTTTGTATTTAGGTATTGTACTTTACTATTTACTGTAATTGGTGTTTGCACCGTTTTATTTAGAAATAAAAAAATAATAAATAAATAACTATGCTGTGCTTTTAAGAGGGTTTACGCATTTTCGGTTTCCCATACAAACTTCCAAGTCAAATTTTTAAAAACCAATGAAACTTGGCATGCTAAAGTAAAATACAGGCATCTTAATAGTTTTTGGAAAACATTTTTAAAAAACATTTACTTAACTGAGTTATTGCGATTTTAAACTTTCTATTGTGGAATGAAACACTTTTTTACGGATTAACTCTCATTTAATTTACTATTTACATAGTTTTTTATATTATCCTGACGTTTCGAACCCTTTACAGGGTCCGTGGTCACAGGGAGACTTCCTAGAGGAGAGGGTCTATTGTGGACTTTTAAACTTTAACATTAGGTACTGGACGGTTGAGTGGTTAAGATTAACATTGTTGAGGGTACATATTCAGTTTTGAATATTTTAAATAGGTATTATGTCATTGAATGTTTACAAATACAGTTACTGCCTAATCTTATTGAGCTGGATATTAAATAGATTCTATTTCTCAGTCAGTGGGTTGGCTTTCATCTAGTATTTTAGCAACCTGTTTGGACCTTAAGATATACTTTTAAGAGAATCTAAATGATCAAAAATCATGATCTAAATTGAAGTCTACAAAATAATATAGGTACCTTCGTTTTTTGTGTAACAGTGAGAAAGCTCTAACATTAATTTTGTTTTTTTTTACTATTCTGACAAATTAATCCCAAACATTACCTTTTATTATAAGTACAGATAATTATTTCGAATATGTCTGATATATATTTAAATATCATGATATAGATATATTATAATGAAATTGATTTGTTTGCTTGTTGCGATTATGAATATTATACACAGACAAATACGGTCATTTGATAATATCAGTGAAGTATAAATTGTCGAACACCCAATGACTCTGATCCAGATAATCTGTAATAGTGCGTCGTGAGCTAAATATTATTTGGGAGAAAATTAACAACGTAGAATAAAACTGGTAGGCACGGTTAATTACCTAAGAAACGATTTACGTGAAATTTCAAAAATATATGATTTATTACTCCACGACTACGCAATTGAATTGCGTACAATGAATTGGCTGTACAGTAATACTTACTTTCAGTCGAGTAAGATTTCCATCTCTTGCAGCGTTGAAAACGGCTGTTTTGAAATCCATAGTGGTTCTCTTTGAATCGCAAAACACAATAAAAAATGCCACTTTAAGAACAGCACTTTCTTCTGTGAATAATCATTGAAAATACACAATATCACGGATAATCAAAGCAACCAAATAGTTTATTTCAAAACACTCCGGCACTGCACTCTACTTCACCGAACAGCTGCGGCGCGACGACGTCTCGCACTCTCGCTCGCAAAATATTCTGATTCTGCCATTACAAAATAACCACAGACAAAAATCTGACATTCAATCTACAATGTTGGCAGAGTTAAAAAAACATTTAACCCGTTGTTGCAACAATGTGCTAAAGTCTAGCAATTAAAAATTATAGTCTATCAAAAACTAGCAATATTTCAGCTTACAGAAAAATAGAATACCTGGGCTGCGTTCCGTCGTCGCTTCACTCGAGTGCACTCGAGCAACTTGTTCACTATATAGTCTGTGACTCGAGCCGAGCGCACTCCGGCGCAACTAACCATTCCGTGGCTTGGTGAAATTTTGCTCTGATGGCTGTCAGAGCCTCAGAACAATAACTAAAGCATTAATGTTCTGAGGTCAGAGCGTAGTTTCATCCGTTCCGTGCTCTGAGTACTGAATACATATGAAGCGGCCCCATTGATCTAAACAAAAATTGCTTACACAAATATACGTTGAATCGACACATTCATTACAGTTAAATGTATACTTAGCTCTTTTTAACTAACCAATTGTGGTGTATGAAAAAAGAGACGTATAATATTTTCTTTGTAGGTTCTAATTTTGGCAACACTTTTAAGTGACGTCATGAGCTGTAAGCTTGCTGTAAGGTATGTTTCCGAGACGGGCCGCAGCCTGCAACCGCAGACGACATTGCGGCTAGCGGCTTCGGTTAACCGCAGTGCTGCCTGCGGTAGCGGTTGCTTCTATTTCCAAGCGCGGCTGCATGCCGCGGCTGCACAATGCATAGAACGATGCCTCAGTCACACCACACCTTTGTGCGAGACAAAATGTCGGACAACGCTATCGTGAAACCTTATATCTGGCAAAGATATAAGAGGAGAGATAACTTTGCCAAAATGCCGAAACGTTATGAAAGTTAGTATTGTCATCTTATTTTTGATATAGAAACATTATGCAATTTTTTGTTGAAAGCCAATTATATTTATGGCAACACTAATCACTCGTTTCGTTGCTAGCATATACTCAGTTGTTTTGCAGACGTGTGTGAATGTGAAGTCACCTGTGTCGAAGGCGAGCCAAATTAGTGTCTCACAGTTTGTTCTGTTTAGTGAGAAATACATCTCACAGGTAATTGATACTCTGGTATTATACAAACATGTAATTAAGCTACAGTTAAGTGATGTTTTTAAATTTTTATTCTTGTTTATCTCTAAATTATCGCTGTGGGCAATGTTCTAAGACCTAGTGTAGCACAATTTTTAAAACATTGCCCGGGTTTGTCAAAGTTGACACATTTTATAACCTACATTCAATTAAAATATTTTTTTTAAATTAATTATGGAATCAACCTAGAAACAATAAATTCTGCTGTTTATACACTTGCGTATAAGTACCAATGTACGAATATTTTTTTTATTAATGCAATTTCTTATTACGAATACTTATTACTTGTGTTAACTCTATGTCAAGAAAACGACTTGTATGAAATTATGCTTCAAAGGTAAGGAGACATTGCCCACCATTAAAAAAAAAATATATTACTTTTGTACATAAGAATGGTTACTGAATGATATTTTTGCACCATTTTCTATCACGTACTCGTAAGTATATTTTTTTTCAAAGCGCTACATGTAATAGTTTTCAAGATAACGTACAATGAGCAAAGATTTAAGGAAGTACAGGTAAAATTGCCCGCGTCTTAGTTGTCACTTTGTGAGCTTAATATTCAATATAAAATAATTCTGAACAATCAAGTCAGAACTTCATTTGCTGCTTAAAAACTTTATTTAGGCTACCATATTCATACGATGCATAGTTTTTCCATAATCATCAAAAAACTGAAAAATTAGGGCAAAGATATAAGGTTTCACGGTACCGATAGTTTACTGTGTCTTTTGTCAGAAGAGGAAGATGACGACGACTTGTTGTTACTTTATGTCAGAAAAAAAGAAATGCACCTGATCTTGAAGAAATTTTGCGGTAATTTGGATTGGATCTGTTGTAAAGGACTCGATGACCGACAACAATGTTAATTAATATCATAACATTACTTTAATATACCGTGAAACCTTATATCTTCTGGTAGATAACTTTGCTAAAATGCCGAAAAGTTATAAAAGTCATTATTGTCATCTTATTTTTTGAAATAGAAACATTATGCAACTTATTGGGGAAAGCCAATTCTATTTATCACAGGCACTACTAATCACTCGTTTCGTTGCTAGCTTCATTCAGTTGTTCTACAGAACAGACGTGTGTGAAGTTACCTGTGTCGAAGGCGGCAGGCCAAATTAGTGTCTCGTTTTTTTCTGATAACATATAAATACGTCTCACAGGTAAATGATATACTCTTGGATTATTTTACTGTTAAGTTATCGTGAACGTGCATGAGTGTTAGCAAATAAAACAAAACAGTGCAACATCACTTTTAAAATTCTCTCAAGAAGTCCGTGTGAGACCTCAATAAAGTTTTATTGAGTCTCGAGGGGTTTGGTGGAAAATCATTTACCATTAAATGTTCATTATCACTCATTATCATTCGACCTATTGTAAAGAAAATAATAATTACTATTATAATAGGAAGTGTATAGAGTGCCACAAGCGGCACTGTATCTTCATCGGTTAGGGAACCGTAAGTTTTGCGGTATAATAGTGACGCCGCCTAAGCTGCCGTAAAGTTTTTGTTAGACAACAGAAATACTAGCTGCCCTACTCCTGTAGGTCACGTGATAGGTTAGAAATTGAAGACAATCGCGAAATCAGCGTAGCGATTGTCTTGAATTTCGAGGTTTTTTTTTTATTAGACAACAGAAAACTCCATACAAAAATATCTTTTGAATAATAAGTCGTCTGAACATTATGACAAATAAAAAATATGTTACCGTTCCCGAACCGATTGAGATACAATGCCGCTTGTGGCACTCTATACGCTTCGTACTAGGATGCCGTCAAATTACGGCATCGTAACCGATCGTACTATGTTGCCGCTTGTGGCACTCTATTCACTGCCTACACTTTGTACTAGGATGCCTTAATTACGGCATCGTAACCGATCGTACTAGAATGCCGCTTTTGGCACTCTATCCACAGCCATTATAATATCTTACTTGACACTGGCTAAATGTGCTGACCGCACGAAGCCAGTATTTAAAAGAAAAAAAATGGGTACTGAACACAGACGTATGTCTGTGGTACTGAACTGAATGATATTTTTGCACTATTTATTTTCTATCACATATATTTTTGTCAAAGCGCTACATGGAATACTTTTCGAAATAATGTAGAATGGGCAAAGATTTAAGAGAGTACAGGTAAAATTGCCTATATAAGGTTTCACGGGTACCTAATTAAACTTAATAAAAAAATAAAAAATAAAATCAAATAGAATTACCTATCGAGGTCTTAAACACACACACACACACACACACACACACACACACACACACACACACACACACACACACACACACGCATACACACATTATTTACCATGATTGATTGATTTTTTATGAGATTGATTATATAATCCAGTAACATAGACAATAGCAAGGACTGGAACTTTTATAAGATCGATCGGAATGTTCTGCGCCAACATGTAGATGATTTGGACTGGAACACTGTGTTACAATCCCAAGATTTGTCTTACGCCTTGGAATTATTTTATGAGGTTCTTTATTACGTTCTTGATCGAGTTGTACCTAAGAAGCGAAGGCCCAAATCATCTGTAAGACGATATCCAGTCTGGTTTACAGCCGACATCATCAGAGATATGCGAACTAAAACTAGTCTTCATCAAACTTGGAAACGATCTAAGTGTCAAGAGAGTTACGATCGTTTTTCGAATCTTCGAGCTTCTCTTAAGATAAGAGTATCAGTAGCATACGATACCTATATCATGAACTTGGAAAGCAATCTTCGTTCCAATCCTCGGAACTTTTGGCGTCACGTGAATAGTTTAAGGTCCGTTGGTGGTTTTGAGCCTACTGTTTATTACAAAGGGCTTCAGTGCTCTGGCGCCGATGCGGCGAACGCATTTGCAAGTCATTTTTCAAGTATCTACGCTCAGGACCATCAAACTCTGGAATCAACACCTGTCTCCCTCTCAGCGTTTGCACACATTGATGTCAGTGATTTTTCTGTCCCTGATGTTGAGAGTGCCATCAAAACTTTAAAGCCTAGTTGGTCATCGGGACCCGACGGTGTACCGGTAAATCTCTTGAAGATGTGTAGGAAAACCATTGCCATTCCTCTGTGCCATCTGTTTAATCTTATTTTGAATTATGGTATTTATCCATCAGCATGGAAGGCGTCCCGTGTAACGCCAATCCCCAAAGGCACTAACAAGTTGCTCGTAGAAGAGCACAGGCCGATTGCTATCCTTTGTGCGCCAGCGAAAGTCCTAGAAATTCTCCTACATAATGTTATTCGCAAGCAAGTCCATCCTTACATCTGTAATGAGCAGCACGGATTTAGGCCGCGAAGGTCGGTGAATTCAAATCTGTTAACATTGGTAGAGTACATTTCGAAAACGATGGATAAGGGCAAGCAGGTGGATGTCGTGTATTTCGATTGTTGCAAGGCTTTCGACAGGGTTAATTGTCAAATCCTTATATCTAAGCTCGATGCTGTTGGTTTTTCCACTAAGCTTATTAACTTACTTTCGAACTACTTTAAAGGTCGGCAGCAATATGTACGCCATGGTTGCTATGTTTCGCAGCCGTATCCAACATCATCGGGTGTGACGCAGGGATCAATACTGGGCCCTTTGCTTTTCCTGCTGATGATCAACGACGTTGTTAAAGTTCTAAAATTTACAAATTGTCTTCTTTATGCTGATGATTTGAAATTATATGCGGAGATCACTGATAAAGCGGACTGTGAGCTCGTTCAAAAGGATATTGATGCCATACTTAAATGGAGTAACGACAATGGCTTAGAGTTTAATTACAGTAAGTGCTTGGTTATGTCCTTTAGTCGTCAGCGTAATCCTACCCAATATGAATATAACTTGGGCAGTGTCATTATGAATCGCACAGATTCAATGAAAGACCTTGGTGTTACCTTCGATCCTTCCTTAACATTCAATGTTCACATTTCTATACTCACTCGTAGCTGCTACAGTCGTCTAGGGTTTATCTTACGTAATTTACGTGATTTTCGGAACCCCGACGTCATAAAGCTTCTGTTCACTAGTCTTATAAGGAGCTCGCTGGAATCTAGTTCGTGAATATGGAGCCCACACGAAGCCAAATATGCACTAATGCTGGAAAAGGTTCAAAAGGCTTTTCTTCGATATTATTATAAGCGTATATATGGCTACTATCCGTTTATGTATCCTACAAAGTATTTATTGGGTATGTTGGGAATGGACTCCTTAGAACTCAGAAGAACTCGTACGGATATTTCAACCGCTCTGTCGATTTTGCGGGGAGTGATTGACTCGCCTGAATGTGTCGAACAGTTGTGTCGCCTTTATGTTCCTAATAATTATTCACGAATACGTGCCGGTCGTAGACATAGACTGTTTGCGAATCCACCGTGTCGCACAGTGGCGCGCGCGCAGTCGCCATTATGTCGAATGCATGAAGCACTAAACGCACTTCTTGTTAACTTCCCAGACATTGATATATTTGTGGATGAACCAAAATCGATTTTAAGTAAAATTCGACTCTAAGTATATAATAAATAAGCATTCTAGTTTACATAATTATGTAATTGGGTTTATACCCGTTTAATTATGTTTAATAATAAATAAATAAATAAATTATAGTAAGGCATTTGACACACTACAACATGATACACTGATAGATAAGCTCAATACTACAGGTGTTAGAGGACCGCTGCTTGAATGGAACAAAGATTATCTAAATAATCGTAAATACATGGTTAAAGTTGCAGATACATATAGTGACAGTAAAACAGTAACGGAGGGCACCGCTCAAGGCTCAGTACTCGGACCTTTGCATTACCTTGCTTACGTGAATGACATTAACAATATCTTAGAGAAGTGTACAATCTATCAGTTCGCAGTTGACAAATGTCTTATAGCAGCTGATCGCAATGTCCTTACAGCACAGAATACACTACAGCATGATCTATAATTACTTAATGAATGGTCGCATGATATGACCCTGGTACCTAATGCACAAAAAAATAAGCTCTTGCATGTACATTCAAGTCACAACCACGCGTATCACGATATAGCCATAACGCTACACAACCATGGATGTATGCTTATAACTGATCCGATTTGCAACTGTGAACACATCGAACAAGTAAACGAACATAAGTATCTGGGGCTTGTCATAGATAATCGCTTTAACTGGGGACCTCACATAGAAACAGTTTGTCAGAAGTTACGTGCCTTGCTAGCCGAATTTGCCATTTTAAGGCACAAAATTACCATTTGCGGTGCTGATAACTTTGTACAAATCACTAATGGAACCTATGATATCGTACGATTTTACCAGCTATGGGCGTACCTTTAAAACATACCTAGATAAAATTTATAGATTGCAATTTCGGATACTTAAACAGATAGTCGGTAGAAAAAATCGAGAAAAATATAAATATAACGACAGAGATCTCTTTAGGTACCTACTGCAAAATAATCTAGGTAACAGAAAAAGTCAACTATACATTAAACTCACCGAGCAGCTCCATGCAATACCATCTTTACCAATGTCAGTCAGTCAGTCATAAATACATACGAGGCAGGTTACAAATAAAAAGTTAAAAAGGGCTATTTCCAGAAATTTCTACGGAGATAGAAAACTAAGTCGTATGTTATCAACAATTATAAATAAATTACCTATTAACGTAAAAAAAATAATGCACGAAAAAAATGCTAAACTAAAATCAAATTTAAAAAAAAAACATTCAACAGATATACGGATGCACTTTTCATGATCATGCTGTAGATTCGTACAGTAAATAGTTGTGGGGTAAGCGCGGATAGAATTTGTAAAGTGCCTACCCATGCTTACTTTACGCCACCTATAAACGCAATAACGGAAATTGTGTTTTATTTAAGCTAATTGTCATTATTATTGTTTTTGTTTTAAAGTAAATTGTGTATGTTTGTTTCATAAGTTTGAATATTATCATGTATGTGTTAAGCCGGCTCCAGACGCTTGGCAAACAACGGCAAACAGCAAACAGCAAAAAAACAAACACGAAAATGTGGACGAGTGTTTGTGAGTGTTTGCCTGTTTGTGTTTGTGTTCGCCAGTGTTCGGCGTCGGTGTCGGTTTTTCTTCACAAATCAAAGGATGTTCGGCAAACAGTTTGGGATGTCTCCACATGCTTGGTGAGCATCAGTATTGCGCGCGAGCTTGCGGGCGGAGGACGTTCCGGTTCTCAGCAGTTTTCCGCATAGAGTAACTTATATATATCCGCGCGCAATGTGGCGGAGCTAGGAAAATGGCTGATTGGTCTGAGGATACAACTCTATCCTTTTTGGAAGCTTACTGTTGGCAGGGACGCAGTGACGGCAAAGTAAAACTTCGTAGTTGTCTGAACGAATGCTTTTATTAAAGTAAATGTCGCTCCGTTGGCACAACGGTTTTATAATGAAAAGTCGTTTGAGAGACTAATATAAAAGTAGGGATGTTACACAAAGTAATCGTATAGTATAATCAATAGATACAATTGAATAGAGTATTTTCGTATATTCCAACAGTCCCCCTCGAAAATAGGATATACTTACTTTAACAAAAATAGCAAATAGCTGTTAAAAATAGACTGAGGTACTCTTTCCATACTAATTACAATGTAACATAAAATAATATTCAACTTAATAAGTAAGTTAATGCATTCTTTGATAAATTAACATCTTATGTTATGTAGGTACATCATAAGTTATTACATGTTATTAACAACATAAGTTCTGTATGTTCAATTTAATAAGTAATTTAATACATTCTTTGATAAATTAAGATCTTATGTTAAGTAGGTACATCACATGTTATTACATGTTTGCTATTAACATCTATGTTTTATATGTTCAACTAAATAAGTAATTTAATTCATTCTTGGATTATTAACATCTTAAGTTACGTGGGTGCATCACATGTTATTACATGTTATTAACATATTAAATTATGTATGTTCAACTTAATAAGTAATTCAATATATTCTTTGTTATATTAACATCTTATTGTTTAAAGTTTAAGATTTTTGCACCAATTAGGAATCAAAGAATATTAGTTTATTTCTCAATTCCTGGAACTTTGGAGAGGGCATCACTTTCGAGAAAATTTTAGCTTGTTGGTCTCCTGTGGAGATAATATTCAAGCTTTATTACTTTATTAGTAATTTGCTCTCTTGAGTGGTACCTCTAATTTCTATCTGTTTAGACTTTTTATGATCTGTGGGATTGTTAGCAATGCTGATACAACAGTTATTATATTGAAATATAAATATCGGTTTTGTTATTAGAATCATAATACTATTTTAAATGTATAGTTCCTTTAATGCTTTAAACATTTCCTCCTCATTAATTTTACTTAAAAAAAACGATTTCAAATACTGATAGCTGCACAGATGACTCGTCTATTTCAGTCGTGTACAAAGCATAGCGTACATTAAACAATCTATTACAATATGACAAGGTGCATCACAATATTCGTCGGAGTTCAAATCTAAGTAATTTAATGTAGAAGGAAATGATGATTTTGAAGAATTGCAATCTTTCATGGATATTTTGTTTTTGTAAAACATTTGGTAAATAAATAAATTGATCTAAAAGTATTGTGTTCTTTGTCTTTCAATTTTTAATACCTAAAAACATTTTTACTTTATTTAAATAAATCAGTCATGTCAGAATCATGTCAGTTTTATTAACTCATTCACAATTTTAATAATATTGTAAGGTTTGTCAAATCACTAATCCATCAACATATAGCACTAGGTACTACACTATGTACGTTGTTATGTATAGAATTTTTATCTAGTCAATAAAGACATGGATCTCAGAATTATGAAAACTCATACCTTTAAGGTTACGATCGAAAACAAACAACATCGCGAGGATTGCTTCAGTCAATATTATGTTTTGCTTAATTAACAAACTTGGTTTGGTATACCAACAATGGTACCTCCAGGTATTTTCATACAAATATCCTCTTTAACTACGCCATTTAAAAAAAGGCCTTTTTTACGTCCATGTGGTGGACTTAGAGGTCAAACTGAATAGCAAAAGTTAGAATAAATCTAAAAGTAATGATACTAGTAATAATTAATTCGCGCAACAGGTGCAAACGTTTCGTCGTAATCTTGTAAGTATGTTTGGGTAAAAAAAACCGACACTAGACGGGCCTTTTATCGCACCGGTTCCCCGTTTCCGTTATTGTTTACTTTAAAAACCCATTTACTACTGACAATATTCATATTTTTAGGTCTATCAACAAATGTCCATGTCTGATTATTGTTCAGAGATTCGATTTCACAATGTATGGCGGAAAACCATTTATCAGTATCACACCATTAAAAACACCACTGTAACACAGTGGTAAGGAATGAGAAGTATTCAAAAGAGAAATACAAATCGGGGTCAGTCATTTTCTTATAAATTTTCGGGGTTAGATTGCTAATCTGTCTGACAATTTTGATTGACTAGTGTTTGCGCGCTTTTATTTGTTTCCTTGTGTGAGAGGGTAGTAGCACTATAAATGGTTATCGGTGTACCGTCCGCACAAGCGATTCTCGGCGCGCCCCAGCATTCCTCTGACTGTCATCGGACAGTTGCAAATTCACCGCTGAGCTGAACGCCCGCTCCCGCTTGTTCGCTTTTCATCGCCGCCGCGAACACCGTTGCCGCCACCGCCGCTAACCGCTCCGCCCGCGCAGCTAGCTGCCAGAATCCTGGGTGCTGAAGACGCCGATTACCAGGTTAGTGTTGCTGCTTATTTCGCTCAGGGGAACACTTGAAGGCCGTAACCGCCGCCCTTGGCTTCCTTCGTTTAAACTGCCCCTTTCTATATATTTATACGAGTATATGTGATAACCGCCCCCGCTCATACAGTCCACTGCGCTTAGCATTAATTTACCCGCCCTCCAGTAAAACGGAGACACCATAAATTTTGGTCCATACGACCCGGATTAAAACTAGTTTATTTATCTATTTACCCGCTCCGCTTATAATTATATTTATTTATCACATATATTTTAAATATATATTTTAAGTACCCCACGCATTTATAACTGTATTTTCGACAGCCGTTATTTTCTAGCACATAGCTACCCACATTCCGTGGTAGGGGGCACTTACCCACCGTTAAATTATTTAACGGATTTTAATCAACCGCGCTTATAGCACGTTAATTGGTTCTTCGACTACAAAATGGCAGCCGAAGAAGCAAAACTAAAATTAGTCATTGCAAAAAAGCAATCCATTTATAAACGCGTTACCAAATTGTATGACGTTTCAAAGCAATTGGTGCCAGGCGCCGTCGACACTAGAACGAAAACTGAGTTTATGGCGATGTCGTCTAACTTGAAAGGTTCATACGAACAATTCAGCTCATTGTGTGATGAACACAACCTGTTGTTGTTGCAGCAAAAACCAGACGCTGTAATTAACTACAATGACTGGGAATCTTTTGAGACCTTATATACGCGTATAAGCCATACACGCACTCTAATGTCGGGGAGTAATGAGTCGCCATCATCGCCCGCTAATTCAGCCCCTTCTAAATGCAAATTACCGCCTATCGAATTGCCATCATTTGATGGGAACCCGGAACATTGGCCTCTTTTCTATGAGTCATTCAAGGCAAACATCCATACCAATAATAGTTTGTCTAACGCGCAACGGGTCCAGTACTTAGTGGGTAAACTGAGTGGGAAAGCTCTTTCGGTATTTGCAGGTATTATACCTAACGAGTCTAATTATCCCATAATTTGGGATTCGCTCATAACTAAGTACCAAGATAAAAGAATGTTGGGTACCTTATATTTAAATAATATTTTTGAATCGCAACCGCCCGCTAATGCACCCGCTCATTTAAATAATTTTATAGAAAAAATACACTCGTCACTATCCGCTTTAAGACAATTAGATATTTCTGATTTGGCCGATTTTATCGGCACGCATATAGCATTAAAAAAGTTAGACTTGCAGCTTGTGCAATCGTTTGAACTATCGCTAAAGGACAAAGATATTCCTAACAGTTCCGATTTAATTAACTTTGTTCGTCATCATATTAAAATACTCGAGAGAACGTCGACCGTTAACAATTTAGAACCTACCGCCGTTAATTTAAAGTCGAAAGTTCGAAGTCTACCTCGCCAATCAGTAACTAAGATGTCGCATACCTTCGCTTTAACCAGTAATCATAACCGTCAAATGTCAGCACCCGCTTCCACTTGTGGATATTGCAATATGTCCAATCATTCTCAATTATTTAATTGTCTCGCATTTAAAAAATTACTGGTTAAGGATCGTTTTAATTTCGTGAAGCAAAGTAGGTTATGTATAAACTGTTTAAGCGCAAAACACTCGACGTCTTATTGTAAATCGCTTAATACTTGCAACGTATGTCATAAGGGTCATCATTCGCTTTTACATTTTAATACGGAAACCGGTTCGATGTTGCGCTCGCGTGACACTGCTGACACGGCTGCGCGCCCGCCCGCCGGTGTTGCGCCGTTAGATAATAATAGGCCTGCCACCGCCAGCTCAGACATCTCGCCGCCGCCGCTCCGCCCGCGCGAGTCCTTGTGTTTACACAGCAGCGACACAGAGGGCACGTTCGCAGTTCATGATAGCTGCGCGCGCGCTCAGATTAAGAATAATACGACTGTTTTGCCAACCGCTCAAGTTTATGTGCCTACTTCTGATAACAATAACGCTATTATACGGTGTTTAATAGATAGTGCTTCACAAAACAATCTCATAACGCTCGCATCTTGTAAGAAATTAAACTTAAAAATTACACCGCTTAATAACACTAACATAAAAACTGTAGGACCAATTAGTACACCTATTTTAGGATACGTTCCGCTCAGGATTAAATCGCGCTATACGGATGCTCAATACAGTTTGTATTGTTTAGTAGTTAATCAAATTACAGATTATCTGCCTACCCAAATTATTAATTCAGACTTTATTAATAATTTCGCAAACTTACCGTTAGCTGACGATTCGTGGAATATTCCTGGTGAAATTAATGTTATTCTTGGCGCTCAAATGTTTCCACATATAATACTTGGAAATAAAATTATTTCCACGCCGCCGCCGTCGCGATCAGCTGATCGTAAGAACGCTGTTCAGATAACACCATATGCGCTTGAAACTACGCTTGGTTATATTGTTATTGGAGAAATATCTACAATGGAACTGACTAATACGACGTTGTCCTTTGGTCCTTTACTAAAGGAAAATTTAAATAAAAATTTAAAACTTTCTAAACTCAAGCAAGTGTGTACGCTTAAAAATAATATAAGTTCGGACTATCGCAAATGTAAAAGGTCATACCAATCTTCGGTAACGCGCCACCCTTCTGGTCGATTTATTGAATCCTCACCATTTAAGGGCGATCAATGTCACACAACATTAGGGCACTCGCACACGTCGGCGCAACGGCGTCGATTAACGTCGATAGAACGTAAATTCATTTCGTGTCCGGCTTTACGCCAAACATTATTTTAATACTTAATACTAAACCGAACGTAATTTAACGTCAATTCTTTCTTTAATAACCCGCTTATTTGACGTTTTAGGTTTTAGGTTTAGTCGCGCCTGTTACACTTTATGCCAAATTGTTATTACAAGACTTGTGGCTCGCTAAAATGGATTGGGATGAGGAACCGCCTCAACCAATTATCAACCGCTTTAATTAAAAGTGAATTATCACTTTTATCGCATTTACAAATAAATACCGCGGCATTTAGAAATTTCGACAGATTGTACTGCACATCTAGGTTTTGGTGACGCAAGCCTGAAAGCTAACGGCTGTGTCTTTTATTTACACTTTACGTATCCTAATAGCAACGTATCACAATAGATTTGGTATGTTCGAAATCCAAAGTCGCTCCGCTAAAAACAATAATACTCGCTAGGCTCGAGTTATGTACCGCGCTGCTTTTGTCTGAGCTAATAAATCAAGTTTACCACATATTACATAATCGCTATCCTATTAAAAGATATATTCGCTTTTTCTGATTCTACTATCGCGTTATCGTGGATACATTCTTCGCCGCACCGTTGGCAAACGTTTGTTGCCAACCGTGTTAGTATAATACATGATAATTTATCTCCTGATCGCTTCTTCCATATACCTGGAACTGTAAACCCCAGTAATTGTGTTTCGCGTAAAATACTTTTTGTGGAGGCATGGTCCAATGTGGACTCATAGCCCTATATTCGCATGGCCTATTGTGCCTTTCGAGCATTCTCAAACTGAAGATGTACCCGAAATTAATCTTCCGTTATGCATCCGCTTATTAAACTCGCACTCCAGGTCTCGTCCTGGAAACAATTAGGTATTTACGCATAATAATTTATGTTTTACGCTTTATAAAAATAAAATTACTCTAGTCCCCGCGGATTAAAGTTTCTCATTTAGAAATAGCAGAACACATTCTTCTCCGCTCCTTGTAACATTAATACTTTTGTAAGAATGCTGCTGCCGCGACATCATCACATCGTCGATCTTCGTATCGATGACTGCCACCGCTC
The DNA here is from genome assembly GCA_963921215.1 of Scoparia ambigualis. NCBI lineage: Eukaryota > Metazoa > Arthropoda > Insecta > Lepidoptera > Crambidae > Scoparia > Scoparia ambigualis. The sequence goes on from OY992521.1 coordinate 7,424,745, forward strand.
CAACTGCCACACTGGCTCGCATCTTGTTATGTCTTTAATAATAAAGGCAACGCTATTGGATAATTTCGCAATATAAAACGACAGTTGGAAATTTATATACTTAGTTTCTTTTTGTCGCTCATGAAACATCAGCCGCTTTTCAAAACGAATTTAGTAACCGCAGAATTGAATGGAGAACTATTCCCGCTCGCGCTCCTCACATGGGAGGTTTGTGGGAGTCTAATATAAAATCCATTAAAACTCACTTATATCGCACCATTGGTAACCAATTGCTTTGTTATGAAGAGCTTCTAACTGTGTTAACGCAAATTGAATGTATCTTAAACTCGCGTCCGCTATGCTTGTTGTCCGATCAGCCGCATTTTGTTCTCACTCCCGCTCATTTTTTGCAAACTACTCCTTTACAGTCACTGCCCACGTGTGAGCTGGATACAACGCTTAGTCTCTCCGCTCGTAAAAGATTGCTAGATAATTTGGTGCGTGGTTATATATTGGAAGCAGTGGCGTGTAGATTATTTACACACCCTGCAACTAAGACAAAAATGGAATACACCTGACGTCTCTGTTAGCCCGGTACTCTCGTACTAATTCACCAATACGATGTTCCGCCTCTACGCTGGCCTACTGGCATTGTAGAACAAGTCTTCCCAGGGAAAGACGGAGTAGTTCGCGTCGCTTCTGTACGGACAACAACTGGCACGTACAAACGTCCTGTTGTGAAATTGTGCCCACTGCCTACGCAATAGTTAATACAGTTATATCTGCACTTATTTAGTTTATTTTAATCCCAATGTGGTCCTATATATATTTTTGTTTAACTTAGCTTCATATCAACATATTTATGTACATATATTTCCGCTTATTACCCGCTATAATTGTATTTCCGCTCATCCTCTCTGATGGAGAGACTTCTATACCGCTTTATGGTTTCGAAAATCCCTAGTATTTTCAAGCCGGGGAGGATGTTTGCGCGCTTTTATTTGTTTCCTTGTGTGAGAGGGTAGTAGCACTATAAATGGTTATCGGTGTACCGTCCGCACAAGCGATTCTCGGCGCGCCCCAGCATTCCTCTGACTGTCATCGGACAGTTGCAAATTCACCGCTGAGCTGAACGCCCGCTCCCGCTTGTTCGCTTTTCATCGCCGCCGCGAACACCGTCGCCGCCACCGCCGCTAACCGCTCCGCCCGCGCAGCTAGCTGCCAGAATCCTGGGTGCTGAAGACGCCGATTACCAGGTTAGTGTTGCTGCTTATTTCGCTCAGGGGAACACTTGAAGGCCGTAACCGCCGCCCTTGGCTTCCTTCGTTTAAACTGCCCCTTTCTATATATTTATACGAGTATATGTGATAACCGCCCCCGCTCATACAGTCCACTGCGCTTAGCATTAATTTACCCGCCCTCCAGTAAAACGGAGACACCAACTAGTATCGTCAATTACTATTGTCTCGTCGGTTGGAATTTTGTGTTTCTTGCCTATTGTTAGTTAGTAGTTAGTTGTTCAGAGACCTCAACGGACTGACTAATTTTGGCGGGAATTTATACTTGATATTGCTCATCACTTTTAAATATTGGCCAAGAATTTTCAAAAATTACATTTGTCAAATATTACATCTCTTGCAAGGAAAAAATTGCTTATTTTCGACATTAAACAATTTGTATCCATTTTTGCTATAACCGACAATATCGACTAGTTATTATTTTTTTTTTTTTTTATCATGTACATAGGTTACTTAAGCAGAGCCAAATATTTTTATGTGATTATTTTTAGGGTTCGTACCATGCCACATTCGTATGGTTTTTGTTTAGCAGCGCTTTAGTGGGTAGTTATTTTGTTAGATATGTAGCCGTTAAAGCGGCTTCACCCCAAAATATTTTATCCAACTTCGCACTTGCGACCATGGTTCGTGCCATTTCGGTCAATGTACGATTCATGTGCACTGAGAAACCATTTTGTTGTGGAGTGTACGGAATTGTCAAATGGCAACTTATTCCCTTAGAAACACAAAACTGCTTAAATTCATTATAAATATTCGCAACCATTTTCTCAATAAGTGTAAATTAACGAACTTCGCATTAAATAAATTGTCACTTTTTATTAACAAAACCAATAAAACATTTTAAGACTTCCACTTTAAAATTCATTAAATATGTGAAAGTATAGTGGTTAAAATGCTCAATAAAAGTAACAAAATAATGTTTGTCGTCGCCGGTAGTCGGGCTGATCGGACTGCATGAATCCGAATAAATGATAAAAATGGTCTATTATGAACAGACTTTCCTTTTTTTTTTGCAAAAAGAAGTCGCGATATCGACTGATTACCTATTATGCATGGCTTAGATAACAATATGCCGTCAGTAGATTAATGTAACGAATCATTAATTTATCATCAACTAAATTTTTAAGAATTATAATTCTTTGCTCCTTTACATGTTCTAAGCGTTTATGCCATAATTGAAAAGATTTCGAAGCATGAGATGATGTGTAATTAAATTACATACACATCACGACTATAATCCCCGAAGGGTTAGTCAGAGACTAGGCAATGAGGATAGCAAGACTGCAGTCATCTGCCATAGTCCACTTTCCACCAAATAGCGAATTTAAATAAGTTGAGAGTAAATTCATTTGAAATTGAATTTTACAAAGGTTGTTGCTACAGTATTGCATAATGCAATTTGTTATTTTTATAGATATGGACACCTAATCTTGAATAAAATAAATAGCAATCATTGGACTTGCTTGCTTGCTGCATTCGACTTATGGACAGTCAATCATGAGAAACTTTGGGGGAAAAATAAAACGATCCTCGAATCGTCGATTGTACCTTGAACTCCAGATTTGTCCTTTTCCATAAGCCAAAATTGAAATTCCATTTTTAGCTACTCCAATCTTCATAGTATAACAGGGTAGTTTGGTATGTGAAGAAAAATAATCTCGTGAATTAACATGTAATCGGTAGCTCCAGAATCTAAAAGAAAAGAAACATGATTAGTAGAATTACTTGTTTCGTTTCATAACTCATAATAATTTGAAATCATAAAAGCAATACTGCCCTCGGTTTCCACGTGATGAACAGCGTTTGCTGTATAGTTAAAATTACTGGTGCTGCCCTCGCGTTACGACAACTTCTTGAAAAAAAAACGGCAGTCCTTTTTCATGTGATTCTACGGCCACATGCTCGCAGTACAGTTTCGTAATTTTATGCGTTGAATTGCCACAATATTGATTTTTTCTTGAAGATTGAGGGTGCACATTTTGACGTGACAACGTCTTAAATTAGGTTGCGGCTGGGAGTCACTTATTAAAAAGTGTAACGCTCGGTAACGTTACGATGAGTCACCGAACGAGAGAGAGGCCCGCCGAATGCCTTGCGTCTCTCTCCCACTCAACTATGTTTTAAATATAATTCTTTGTTTAAATAAATGTTTTAAATTGTTACTATTATTTCATCCTTCTTCCTACTATACGAATGAATATTCACATTAAAATTATTTTACCACTCAAAGTCGTTGTCACGTAAAACTTTCGCCCGTATACCGACTTTACAGGCAACCAATTTTTTTATTTATCTTGTCTGGTCCATAATTATTACGCATAGAAAACTTCTGTATAGGTATGCGAAACTTTAAATTTGTTAGATATTTCGGTCTTCAACTTAACTTCATGATCTAGCAGACGAGTTTTACGAATGCTAGGCTATGGTGATCCTCTCCTAGCGTTTACAGCTCCGTGATCATACCGCCATATTATGAGGGTAGGGTGAGTAATTCTGTTATCAAAACTCGTGAAATGTTGGAATAACTGACATCGGTTGCAATTTTAGGTGAATTAATTGCTTACGTAATGCTCACTGAGTCGCCAAGCTTCTTCTTACATTAATTTTGTCAAGATTGATTTAGCCGTGGCTGACCCTTTTGCAAAATTCAAAAAGGCATAGCATAAAAACTCAACACTCGTACCTTTAGTAATCAGGTTCCGTTTCAGCCAATTTTAATCGAGGCTGTTTGGTATTTCTTCATCACTCACGTACAGCACTGGTTATTTAAATATGAATTTACTATTAAAATTGACTTATAAAAATTACTTTTGAAAATTATGGTCCCTGGGCCCATGACCTGTTGGCAGGGACGCAGTGACGGCAAAGTAAAACTTCGTAGTTGTCTGAACGAATGCTTTTATTAAAGTAAATGTCGCTCCGTTGGCACAACGGTTTTATAATGAAAAGTCGTTTGAGAGACTAATATAAAAGTAGGGATGTTACACAAAGTAATCGTATAGTATAATCAATAGATACAATTGAATAGAGTATTTTCGTATATTCCAACACTTACCATAATGAGCAATGCATTTGGTATACTAAAGATGCAAATCATAAAAATGGGTAGAAGGTTACCGATGCGTGGATACGCCTTAGTTTTTATTGTCATTATGAACAAAAATATAAAGGATATAAAAAATAAAAAGGAAATATTAATATTTTTTCATAGATACCTAATTTATGTAAAATTTTTTGACTAAAAAACATAAGCATCAAGCACTGACAAATTTCGACTGGTGAAAACCAGACCTCGGTAGCCAAGTGGTTAGGGCGGCCGCCCGGAATGCGGAAGGTGCGTGGTTCGATTCCCGCCTGAGGTTGTCGTCTTTTTCAGTGTTTAAAATTTTTACTTAAGTATATTTAGCGTTATTAAATCGTTAAAATATATAAAAACATTTATCTATAAACGCAGCTTCATCTGAACCGATTGTTCAAATATTTGTAAAAATATAATACACTCACTCACTTTGTAACAGAAAAATAAAAACCTGGTCCAATGGGCGATTTTTCGAGATCAAAAAAAAAAGAAATTGGTTCGTAAATGACTTCATAGATGGCGCTTACCATAGATTAGTATGGCGCATGGTAAAAGGCGAGTTCATGAAGAGCACGTGTATGGCTGCGTAATATTTATTCTATTCCAAAATAGAAATAGGTTCTGGATGTCCTGAATATAAATAGGTAAGTACTTACTATTTTTTTATTCTTTTGGTAGACAAGTAAAAGTGTAGAATTTATTACAGCCCTTAGGTAGGTACGGCTTACATAAAACGACATCTATCGAGTGTTTTTGAACTAATTTTTACTTTTTAATTTGGGCTGTCAGAAAATCGCCCATTGCTTTTTTATTGCAACACTAAGTATAGTCATACCCATGTGAATGGGTATTACTATAGTTAGTGTTGCATTAAAAATTGCAAAAATTGCAAAGAGAATAAAAATCATTTTAATAATATTAAACTGTAAGTCAGTGGCAATCATAAATACAAAATAATACAAACTCAATCTTTCTTATAAGGGTCTGAGATTAAAGAGGTATTGGATTTAAATTAATATAATTAGGGAATTTAAATAAAACGTTATTGTTTAGATAATTTTAACACAAATTTTGTTGCGAACAAATTACAAATTGAAAAAGAAAGTGTCGAAGAAATTTCTACGAGCAGGATTCGAACCCGCACCCTCACCTGGCCTGACAATGCGGGCCAGGTGCTTTTAGCCGATGGGGGTTTGCAGAGTAATAACACCATCTATTCTTGAGATTGGAATGAATTTATTGGAAAACTTAGCTTATTATATACAAATTTTACATGTTACAACTAGAGGCGTATATACAAAGCAGTTTATTAAGTGTTCATAAATGAACGCTAGCTAGGGTGCGCTGCGTTTGGCATGACGCAGCGGCTGAAGCGGCTCGCGGCAGTCGCGTGGCTGTCGATGCGCGCCGCATATAAATATTCGCGGCGGCTCTGTAAGCTCGCCATTGCGAGGCGGCCTGGTATGTAACATCGAAGCGCGGTAGCGCGCGTCGTATTTATGTATTGCAGCTGTGTAGGTAGCTACATGCTCTTTCCAGTTGAGTTACCGTCCAGTTGAGCTACCGTGAATTTTATCCAGCCCGTCAAAATTAATCAACACCATTTTTATTTTTTACTTTGTACCACTTTGTATCACTTTGACCACTAACGATTAGCAATGTATGACAACGTTTTATTTGGTAGAATTATTGTTAAGCTGATTATTATAATGATAAAAAACGTTTGGGACATTTATCATTTGTCAAATATTTCACTAGGCCACACAATTATTAGACTAATAACGTTTTGTCAGTGTAATGCATTAATATATTATATCATAATGGTGTAACGGTTCCCTTTTCATACATTGATATAATGATAAAAAGTAAGGGTGCGTATCATTTCATTATAATGACAAATGACCTAATTTCCAATTAGGTACATTTAACGTTCATTGGATATAATTTTTACTTGTTCTAAATGCACTTCCTATAACAACATTACGCATATTATTTATTTGATATAATACTCATCTTTTATAACGTTTTTTGACACAATTTTTGCTTATTAAAAAATAGTGTTTTAACCCTAAATTAGTTTAAAATTTTGTCTTAAAAATTAATACTTTGTGTTTTCGTTAAGGTTGTGCAACAAAAGTCAGTGACAGAAACGAATCGCGGCAAATCGACTCCACGTAGACTTGTCTGGCCTACGCTAGAGTATGATTTAAGCCCGCGTAGAAACAGAAAACAGATACTATGCCTGCTGCATGCCTGCCTGCATGCTGAGTGCCTGCTTGAATGCTGCATGCTTGCTTGCCTGCCGCTTGCTTGCTTGCATTGCATGCCTTCTTGCATGATGCATGCCTGCTTACATGCTGCATGCCTGCTTGCATGCATCATGCTTGCTTGCATGCTGCTTGCTTATGATATGAATAATGATTTCTATCATTAGGTTATTATTATATCAAAAATACATTATATCAAACGAAATTATAGGATCTAAAATTATATTAAATGTTTATTTTATTAAGTCAGTTGTTAATTTGTTATATCAAAATTACATAATTGGTAAACAATAAACAACTACATAAATGAATATTACGCAAACTAAAACATTCTGCTACTTGAAAGTTGGCATTTTGAAAAGTGTCATTATGAAAAGCAGACCAAACGTACAGTTGGTAACTGTGAGGATGGGAAATAAAAAAAATTATATGATAAGTTTGCAAATGATTATTCGGCAAAATAAAATTTTGCCAAACGTTAGTTGGAAAGTGAAAATCTGGCAAACAATTTTCGGCGAAAAGGCAGAGATCCCAACAAACTACGTTATCAACATCCGATCTTAATACTTTAACAAAAAAATCAGCTAAGAAATAGGCAAGCTATGTTATTATAATGTTATTGGCTAGATAATTTTAACGCAAATTTTGTTGCGAACAAACTAAGATTAAAACATTTTGTTTTAATGTAAGCGAACAAATTAAAAATTGAAAAAGACAATGTCGAAAAAATTTCCAAGAGCAGAATTCGAACCCGCACCCTTCTGGCAATCCGGGCCAGGTGCTCTTTCCATTTCAGCTACCGTGGAACTTATCCAGCACGCCCGCCGAAATTAATCAACAATTCAACACCATCTTTGTTTTTTTACTTTGTAAGCCAAAGGCGCCCATTCTTACGAAGCAGGGACTGAATAACCCATCAAAAATGTCGTAGGTACCTTAGGTAGGATCTTTTTATTACGGGTTGACGTTTAAAAATAAAGGTTACCGGAATATTCCCATTTACCAATTTATTTCAGTATTTTACTTAATTTTGAGTATATAATTAATATTAAAGGTATATTTCGGTATGAAAGAGACGGCTAACAACCATTTCAAGCATAAACGTCTAATATCATGGTTTTTCCCTCAGAACAATATTTCCTTTAAAGTTACTATAACTTTAGGTATTGTAACTTTATGGGTCTCATTAATAAAAACGGCTTCTCCAGCCTTAATCCAAAGTTACGCTTGGACTAGTTAAATCCTGATTAGCCAAGTAATAATTTGACTTTACATCGTTATTAATAAACACGGAGTAAGGTTTGACTAGCAATACACTCCTTACGCATGGATTAACAATAAAGCAACTCCTTTAACTGAAAAGTAAAAAAGAATGAGTTTTGAATGAACCTCACATTAATTGACATAATTATGACATTTAGAGCTACTAACAATTCTGCGTTGTCATGACAACGAATGGCCAGTACTCGCAGCCGACCTCTAGGACAGCCGTCACTTAAGCTGGATTTACACGGAGCCATACTTGAGACAATCCAATAAGCCAGTCCAATATTGGCTTCGTGTAAATAGGGACAGTCCACTACATTGGATTGTCCTCAAGGCATTTTTGCTTAGCGTTGGCATTGGCTTATTGGACTGTCTTAGTGGATTGTCTCAAGTATTGGCTTCGTGTAAATCCAGCATTAACAGTCACCACCTGACAGTCCGACGTAAAATCGATAATACGAACAATTATTTTTTTTATGCTACGCCCGGCAAATGACCTCACTCCACCTGATGTTAAGTGGAAATGAAGTCCAGGCGCGAGGACAACTGGTGCAGCGTAAGAGACGTAGCATCAGTCACCCTTACTCTGCCGGCCTACAAAGTGCTTCTTCACGCCTCGTTTGAAGGACCCTATGTCATAAGTAGGAGGGAATACGTGTGCTGGTAGACTATTCCATCTTTTGGAAGTGCGGCAAAGAAACGAGTCACCAAATTACTTTGTGCGTGATGGAATGTTAGAGACTGTAAATTGGTGACTCCGCAGAGCAGCACGCGTACTCCTATGGAGGAAGGGAGAAGGAGGGATGAGGTCAAGGAGTTCTTCAGAGCACTCGCCATGGTATAAACGGTAAAAGATGCTGAGTGACGCAATATCTCTACGCAATTGCAAAGGCTCGAGAGTTTTAGTGACCTCCGCATTGCCGATAATGCGCACAGCGCGGCGCTGCAATCTGTCCAAGGCATCGAGAAGGTACTTTGCGGAGCCGTCCCAAAGGTGAGAGCAATACTCCACGCAAGACCGCACCTGTGTCTTGTATAATAGACACAACTGATCAGGCGTGAAGAATCGCCGCACCTTGTTCAGGACACCGAGTTTACGTGAGGCATTTTTAATCACGGTTTCGATGTAGTTCTTTTGGTTCAGATTGCAGCAGATATCCATACCGAGCATGTTAATACTGCTCTGCAGGCCTAGAGATGTACCCTGAAGAGAGGGAATAGGAAGGAAAAATAATTGATTTTAATTTTTTGAGCTGTTAGCACAGAATAAATAATAGTACTACGTACAGAAGTTGCACTCCTTTGATGTTGAAGAAAGCCGCCGTTTTAATAACCTACAATATTATATAGGCACCGTGTACATTCAAAACGTACCTACGCCGTCGACTCGTGTGTTAGGGATGACAGCAAATAGACTAAATAAACATCTACGCAACCTTAGTAAGTATTTTATTCTGTGATTGCACACCAAGTAAAATGTAGTTCTGTAAGTTACTTACTTACCTATTTACTTATTTAACAAACAAGCACTCAAAGTCTTAGAAACAAACAAACACGTGCAGTGATATGACGAGTTGAAGATATACCGAAAACAAAACGGAAACCACATTTTATTACGTTATATTATTCTATTACCTACACCATGATAAGTACTGGCGATTTTAACCCCTTACCGCATGGAATTTCATATCATTGCAGGAAAAAAATATTTTATAGTTTTGAGTTTATAGAACCCTTAAAAAATGTTTAAAAAAATGTTGCAGTGCCACTGAATTTATTATTTCATGAAAAGCAAAATGTGCATATATGGTACGATGAGCATTAAATGGAATAAAACAGTTTATACCAAATATGGGACGACATGCATCTTAGTGTGATTAATGCAAGCTTGAGGTTCAAAACTGTACTAAAATATTTATATATTGGACTTGTCTTAGCATTGTTTACTTACTATTTCAAATATTAATACCTACCACACTCACAAAAAATATCTTACCAATAAAACAATAGTCTATAACAAAAAACCCTTTATTAGAAACAAACAGTAAAGTAAAACATCAATCTGTTTCTAGATGAGAAGAACCTGGTAGGACATGATACTCCAGAAAACAGTTTATTTTTTTGTTTATGCACAAATACATTTTACATTTTACCAGTTACCTAAGTCTGGTTTAGTAAAACTCCACGGGAATCGAACCCGTGACTTGACTATACTGCGAAAGAAGACAGTTCAAGAATAAATGGACAGAATAAACATATTATATTACTAACTCAAGCATAATAATTATGCTTGAGTTAGTAATATAATATTGTCTTCAAAAACTTCAACCTACGCGTTCGTACTGCATGACGAGTCATTTATGAACAGTAACAGTTTTACCGTTAAGCATACAATCCCATATATAAACAGCACAATTGAGCCAAGACTGCATATCGTCCCAAATATGCACACGACAATATCGCAGAATAATTTGACAATCAATAATAATCTAGGGTGGGTTCTTTTATTTTTAGAGTTACTTAAGATGAATTTATGCATAGAAAAATACACAAGCAAAAATATTCGTAGAATTCTGAGAAATTCGGGTGCAAAGACAGAGCTACATACCTTTGAAGAACAGTTAAATTCAAACTGACTTTTTTCTTATTCTAGCAGGCTTGCCAACATTATGCAGCTACTAAACGTTAAAGTATTTATCTAGTTTATGGTTTTTAAATTTGCCATCATTCAAACATAGATTAAATTTGAAATATTGACAAAACAACTTAAATGTGCAAATATGGGATACAATGCGGTAAGGGGTTAATTCTTACGAACTCACTATAAATATAAGTTACGCAGGTAGGTTAGGCATCTTCTACATCACAACAGTCACAGTCACAGCACCAGGTCACAGACTCACGATCGCACGGCAAAATAATTTACATAAATAAGTAATGACATACCTACCTTTACTACCTACTTTTACTTTCGTATTACCTATTTGTTCTGTAAACCAACTTAGGTTTAAAATAAATAAAATATAATTATAGGTACCTTTCAGAATGTTACGGTAACATAAAAAAAGATAACTTAAAATCTTTCAGTTTATTTCGACAGCCTTTCACACAACAATTATTATTGTTGCATTACACCATTATTACGGAACTTGTAGATTAAATGATATCGGAGAGGTAGTTATTTTTAAACAAATCGAAATTGCGATCCAAAACCACTTCAAACTATGCCTGTGGGCTGTGCGTGTGCTCGAACGAAAGCGCGCTGGGGCCCCTGAGTCCCCGCGCTGTAGGTGCATTTCGCGGTAGGTATGACGGAGTGCAAGATTCCTGCTGTTAGTTACGATTTTTACTTAGATTACAGGATTTTTTTTATGAAATCTTTTATGAAAACTTTATCCCATAAACAAAACCCACCTCAACGGCAACAATAGAAAAATAGCCGACTACAAAATCTCAATCTAGGCTATAATGACACTACCCCACCCTGTTACCGCCAAGGTTTAACTTTTACTCCGAGAGTAAAGTCGGATTAGTTGTAAAATTTGTTAACACCGATTTAATATCTGGTGTAACCTTACTCAATGGTTATTAATGAGACGGTATGGGTTTTTCTCATTAGTTTGCTTTGTTCTCGACATAGATTAATATGAGGTTTTCGATTTTTTCTAGATATCAAAACCCCTCACCCCGCGCCCCACAACTGTCAATGCGACGTTTTTCGGTACCGATCTCGCAGGTTAAATAACGGTATAGCCTTACCTCTATTTTACAAGCTTTTATTTAGCTTGCAATGTATGTATGTATGTCTTGTTCGGGTGGAATTTTGCAACTCAATTTTGAACCACTTCCCGGTTACCGATTGAGCTGAAAGGAGAACCGGCACTTTCCATAGGAAAAATGCTTATTTTGTATATAATAGAATTTGGTCATAAAGTAAAGCTAATATTATTTGCTACCTAAACCAAGTTTTGTCTTATTTTTATCGAATCGCGGATAAGAGTTATTTAATTATTAATATTTTTTAATATGGAAAGACTAAGTCTTCAAAACACAGAAATGTTACTTTAAAAATGTCTAAATGTGGCTGCATAACCGATAATTCTTTTGCTTTTAAAAAAGAGAAATGTCAACAATGCTGTCAAGTCATGTTTGATTTGACAGCTAGCGGCTGTCATTTGTCAACAACTGTCATTTGTTGACAGATATTGCCAGATAGATAATGAATAACAGATTAAAAAATTAAAAAAGTATACAACTTATGCATAAAACGCCGGGTCTCCTTTTGCATACATATATAAATCGCGTGACAATGCAATATTATGATGACATGGTGCTGATCTGATGATGGAGCTGGATGGTGGCCATAGAAACTTTGCTATGAAACAACACAACCTCGTCGAGTTTGGGCTCGTTGGAATTGTCTTGACGAGTAGTTTGCCTTTCAATGGTAACCGGAAGGTGGTCCTAGGAACTCAGTAAAGAAACAACGCAACCCCATCGAGTCTCGGCTCGTTTGAATTGTCTTGACGATTACTTTGGTGCTAGATGGTAACCAGGGTCTGATGATGGAGCTGGAAGATGGCCATAGGAACTAAGTAATTAAACGACATAACCCTATCAAGTATGGGCTATTTTGTAGCGACGGTGTCACGACTGCCTGTTGTTTAAGGACAGGACGGGTCCTGTCCAGGCGGGTGACTGTTTAAAATCAATTAAGGCCGTACGGGTGTGGTACTTTGCCTACAAAAATTAACGGACATAGAAATTCGTTGTATGTCATTCACTGAATTGTCGGGTCTCGGTATAACACGGAATGGCAGACGAAGGTCTGTAAGTTTCGGTGCTGATTTTTGAAATTCCTACGGTACGGGACAGCTCAGACCTCATCATATGGTGTAAAACCAACGCGGTTTGTACGCGCATTATAATGTAGTCCTCTTGGGTCGGACACGTGCTCGCGATAGTTCGGAAGAAGTTGTTCGTTTCGAGACATGGCCGCGTGCCTGATGAATTAGATAGAAAATCGGATAATATCGTACTAATCGCCTTGCAAACAGCTATCGGAGGCTCCTGTGTGTAATTGGTCGGGGTGTAACGGATGTGTGCATGTGTGATTTGGACCAGCCTTCTAGGAGTCGGCAGACGAGGCTCGCCACCACGAGGCAGGCGTCACACCGCTTCACAGCAGCTGGGCTGCAACCTTCCTTTCCTACCCATACCACCTTCACATCCTAAGGTTGCAAGGCGGGTCACCTATCGCATCATTCGGTGAGTAGATAGCATAGGGTAATTTTAGTTAGTAAGATCAACCGCTGCGTATCGCAGCTAGTTTCAAGCAAGCCCTGATCGGTGACCTGGTGTTCCAGGGTCTGTTTGGATCAACTACAGACAGACGAATATGTGGATGCTTGCACGATGATCGTGGCGAATATAGTCGATCACACGATAGGCGATATTCGATTCGCCGACTATGTAGTGGCGGCACGAGCGGCGAGACGAGTCGCGAGGCGAGTGACGAGCGTGCGTTGCGTTTACACAGTCAAACACGCACGTAACTCGCTTCGCCATTCGTCTCGCGACTCGCGCGAAAGCGGTAGGGATGCGCCAGTCCCATCCAATCCTTTGGAAGATCGGATCGGCAGGCATACAATCCAGGGATTTTCGGATCGGATCGAGGTCATACGATTTTTTGCCGGATCGGTACAAAACTTGAAAGATCGGATCGTTTGGATCGTGTGCATCATCATCATCATCAGCCAGAAGACGTCCACTGCTGGACAAAGGCCTTCCCCAAAGATCTCCACCTCGACTGGTCCTGTGCTGCTTGCATCCAGCGGCTACCCGCGACCTTCACCAGATCGTCGGACCACCTTCTTGGAGGCCTGCCCACACTGCGTCTTCCGGTGCGCGGTCGCCACTCGAGAACCGTTCTGCCCCAACGGCCATCGGTTCTACGGGCGATGTGCCCTGCCCATTGCCACTTGAGCTTGGCGACTCTTTGGGCTATGTCGGTTACTTTAGTTCGTCTACGAATCTCCTCATTTATGATTCGATTACGTAGAGAAACCCCAAGCATAGGCCTCACCATTGCTCTTTGCGTGACTTTGAGCCTGCTAATTAGGCCCATAGTGAGCGACCACGTTTCGGTACCGTATGTCATCACTGGCAACACACACTGGTCGAAGACTTTCGTCTTGAGACACTGCGGTATTTTGGACGAGAAGATATTTCGTATCTTGCTCAATTCTTCCTCCAGTTCGCAAACCTTCTCGTCGGTTCGCAGTGTACGCGTGTTGTAGGTTGCCAGGGCCAAAGTTTGTTGTTGGCGGTAGCCAGGTCTCTGCCGGAGATTCTTAGCACCCCCTGCCCCGTCGCTGCCTTGGCCGCTACCGTAGCTAGGGCGAGCGGGGCCGCCGGGGACTAGGGGCCGGAGTTTAGTGCTGTCGTTCATGTTGGAAGGAATGTTGCCATAATCGTCACGCTTGGTAGGCGGGTTGGCGATCGCAGTATGACGGTGTTAGTCTCAAAGGATGCTGCTGCCCATCCTCTGGGTTGATCCCTCAGTCGCCTTCTACGACTCCCACGGGAAGATAGGGGGTGGTAGTATTCTTTCACCGCTACCGACACGGTTAAAGGATCGTATGCATTAAAAAAAAATTGAGCACATACTTAGGTTTATTTGTTACGAACGTGTTCTATCTTTGTTTACATTTGAATGTTGGCGGCATCTTTGCAAGTAGATTGACATAGCTGTTAAATTATTCTAAACGAATGTTGTGGGTAGGTATATAAGCATAAAATGTGTGTATCCAGTCACATGCATACTTCTTTACAAGGTTTACATAGGTTTACCTAAAAAAGATCTAAAATTAATTGTGTCTTACTTATTTGCATCCGATCCGGATCGATTTTCTGAAGATCGGATCGACGAATCGGATCGTGGCGTTACGATTCATTACGATCCGAAAAATCGGATCGACGACCCGGATTGCGCATCCCTAGAATGTGGAAATTATGTGGAAATGCGGCTGAAGAATGAACAACGATGAGTGAACGATGGATGAAATGAACGAATGATATTTAATGTAGGTTGCATGCCACAGATATATATTTACCATTGAGCTTTGTAACTATAGAGAGAGCACAAGTTTGCTTTCTCTTTTTGACTTTAACCATTACTGTTTTGGTTCCGTTTTGGCACATCATGTTTACCCTAAGTAAAACAAAGACAAAACATAGGATGAAAGGGCCGTGTCGGTGAAACTGTGCAACTTTTTACATGTAGCCAGCCGCACTTGGACCCAAACAAATCGCTGTCATTATCTATTTTTTAGTTGAATCAGTTTATTTTTGGTGAACTTCGTATTTCGGTGGGTTTAATTTAATAATGAGTTGTTCAGTTAAACAATTTGTAGTAATAGAAGTGAGTGGAAAGTGTCTCGAACGAATATCGTTTTCAACAAGGTAAGTTGTAACGCACACAGGCGACTTAATTTGTGCATGTGTGAAAATTTTGCACATCGAAGTTACCTCTATAGTTTATATAACTCAATGAGATTTACTTATTATCTGTGCGCTGACTGAATGCTGATGTTATCTGTGGTCTGTCTGTGGCTGATTCTGATAATACTCTATGGTGGCTGATGTTGATGGATGACTGACTGACTGATGTAAATGACAGCATTGACAGCTGAACAAAAAGTACGGCGTGGATATTATTTATGGTTAAAATTTTACGAAACTGTTACATACTTTCGTATGAAATAATTGTATAAAAGCTACTGTACTTTGTATTTTATACCTTTGTTGGTAATCATAATTAGTAGTGGTGAATGTCGAGACAATGACCGATAATTCAAAAGTTTTACGACAAAGTTTGTGCATATCATTGTCATTAGCGCGCAAGCCAGACTTCTCCGTGTCTAAAGTGTTATAGCAGCGGCAGATAGTATTTCTGAAATGGTGCTGGTGATGTTTTCCAGCGGATCTAAAGAGAAATTTATTTAGTTGTATTATTAAAAGTTATTGAAATATTATTGGATCGTCATGTATCCGACGCCGTCGCGGCACCCGGCGGCCGCGGTACGGGTTTGTGTTGTTTTTCTAAACTTACCAAGCTTTAATAATAAAATTTAAAGTCTATGAGTAAACAAAACATGTTTTGTTTATTGTTATTGCTAGTTGTTTATACATCTTTATTCCAATTTTATTGTCTTGTTGTTTTCTTTTAGGGCCCACAGCCTACTTCGGGACCTATCAAATTTACAATAGCAGACACTTTAGAACGTATCAAAGAAGAATTTAACTTTTTACAAGCCCAGTATCATACGTAAGGATTTTAGTAATGCATTCTAATATAAATATTTTACCTACTTCAAGATTGTTTCTCATCATTACTTTATTGTTACAGCTTAAAAATAGAATGTGAAAAGTTAGCTAGTGAGAAAACGGAAATGCAAAGGCATTATGTTATGGTGAGTTTCCCTTTATAAAGAAAGACCAAATTCAATAAAGAATGTTTGTAATGTAAACCAATTACTGACAATTCTCTGTGCAAATATCTAGTGTCACTCAGTTTTTTACTTTTTCTTGAGGGAGATTTACAAGAAAACCACTAAAAATAGTGTTGTTCTCTCAAAAAACAGTAAGAACTCGAGTGACACTAATTTTCTCTAATCTGTTTACAAATAGTCTTTATTGAATTTGGTCCTATGAACTTATGTGTGTTAGGTTAGGTTCCTGCTTAATCAACCTGTCAATTATTTTATATCTATTAAAATAGCACATAAGTATATATATAAATGGGAATTAACACATAACTACTTAGTAAAGGCATCTAATGCAGTCAGACCATGACCACAGTTGGTGTAAATGGGGTGAATCCTCAGGGTATTAAAGATAGGGGTAGGATGCCCTTTACTAAGTAGCTTTGCATTAAATCTCATTTCTATAAATGTCTATAATGTCTAAGGAACACAATAGCTTAAAAGTATACCTATTGAAATTCTTCTCACTTCTTGCTTAGAAAGCAAATCAAAACATTAAGTCTGGCTACTTACCTCCTTCTACCTGTAATTATCTGAGCATAGCTATAACACTAACACACATAGCAATATCATAAGTAGTGTGGTTATTGTATATGGCCAAAAAGGTATAAAATAAGCCCTACCTACCTAACTAACCAAACAAAGTAGATTTCACGCTAGAAATGGAACCTGGGGCTTTATAATCTGAACACTCCCTACTCACGTAATCAAGACTACACAGGTTGTCCAATAGTAAGTATCTGACAAACAAACTAAAATTAATTAAAAGGAAAGCTTTGTATAATCCTGAAACTTGCTAGGTATAAGAAACATGGAATGTGGTTACAGCCTTAATGTTAAGTAAGTAAATTGAATGAAATGAAAAAATATTTATTCTGTGACACATATACAAATAAAATATTTACAATAAAAAAAATTATAAATTATGTGGCACAAAAAATTGTTCCACTTAGCATAATGTAAAGGCACCTAGTAGGTACCCTGACGCTGGTCTTCCGTGGACGCGTGGGTACAAAAAGTTAAAACATACAAAAACACAGAAGTAAACATGCAGGGAATGGTAAAAATTAGTCAACTGATAAAATAAATTAAAACAAAACTGGGTGTCAACAAGACCTATCCCTTAACATCTCTCATTCTTACACAAACAAAGATTTTATAAAATTATATATTCCGTCCCACTGCTGGGTAAAGGCCTCCTTCATTGAAATCAAGTCATCGTTACAATTGGCTTGATCACCACTCTTTCCAATTATGGGTTAGTGATCACAAAACCCAGGCTATACATCGAGAATATGTAACACACTTTGCCAGACACATATTGGGCTAAGTGCATTTCATCTAAATGTAGTAAAGTATTAGAGTACAGAACTACTTAGTCCAAATCATAGCCTCATAACCAGCCTCTAAACGTCCCACAGCTGGGCACAGGCCTACCCACATGGACATGGGAAGATTTTGCCATAATCTAGTTCTTCGTCGTAATACGACAACAACGGGGACCAATGGCTTAAAGGTTGCTTCACACATATTAGTAACAACGGGGACCAAAGGCTTAAAGGTTGCTTCACACATATCAGTGAAGTCACAGTTCCGACACAGTACCAGCACAGTCTTTTTCATACACATTCTCTATGAACGCATCCCCACTTGTTAGTGTTAGTGCTCTCAGTGTCAGTGCCGCCACCAGCAAATCACGGACGTATTCGTTTTGACAATGTTTATAGAGAATGTTTGAAAGAATATTTCGCACCAGCCGGTACTGTGTCGGAACTGTGACTTCACTAATATGTGTGGAGCAACTTTTAGTGCCTTTGGAAGCACGAACAAGCTTGACAGGATTTTAATTTGGTCACCCATTCAATGACCAGGCATTACAAAAGTTGCTTAATTGGCAAGATAGCAAACCGAACGCCTTATCCATTGCGCCATGGCCAGCATCTTTGCTCATTTACTATCTTATCTTTAATAAAAAATAATAATTATTAATTTATGTGTTTGGTATCTAACCAGTTATTTTATGTTGACAGTATTACGAGATGTCATATGGACTGAATGTGGAAATGCATAAACAGGTAAGATTTTTTGTTTAGATGTTATTTATCTGTAAATCATTTTAGAAATAAATAATTTAAAATGCTGGTTTTTTGTTAATAAAATTTCTACATATTTATAACAAATAATAACTTATAGCTAGATGTGTTTTAAGTCTACTTTTTGATCTAAATTCAACTAAAACCGTGTAGGTAGAATTAGATTTTGCAGTTTATGGTTTTTTTTGTTATAATATGAAAATGTAGGTTACTCTTAATCTCACCAGTTAGGTTAAGAGAACACAGAAAATAATAATATATAATGGCATAGTTATAGTTATAGCTATAGCTTATTAGTGTTAAAATATCTTTTTGCCATTAGCACTGCTGTTGCAGTGCTGTTGTAGCTCGGAATTTGCTGGGGTTTGGGATTCAACCGTACTGATATTACAGTATGGTGGAATCTCAAATGTCGGTGTGTTTTGGGGTGGCAGCGGTATTGTGACAGCAGTGTGGTATGTTTTAATTTAATTTATTTTTGAGACTGTACCCACAGTTTAAATAATATAGTTATATAAATACAAAATACACAACTAAATAATATAGTTTATTGGGGCTATGTTTGTAAATGTTGTAATTCCTAAATTTAAAATAAATTTCATTCATTCAATGATATTGAATAATATTCAATTCTTATCAGATAATTTGTAAATAGGTGCGCTTGCTGCCCTTATCCCACTCACTCACATACTTAGTTCTTCCACATTTTCTTTGGTCTACCCCCTCCTATTAATGTAAATAAGTTCATAATTATTTTTTCTATTGCAGACTGAAATAGCAAAGAGGCTGAGTGCTATAATAGGCCAAGTGTTGCCATTCTTAGCTCAGGAACATCAACAGCAGGTGGCTTCAGCTGTGGAGAGAGCAAAACAAGTCACTATGTCAGAGCTCAATGCCATTATTGGGGTAAGATTGTGGTGTTCTTTCTCATAAATAGTAAGAAAATTTTTGCTGTGTAAAAGTATTTTTCAATTGTTTTATCTAACTGCTACAACCTCTTTCTTATAAGTATGCCAACTCTTTCTTTGTTTTACATTAAATCACCCCAAGTTATTTTTTTTAAATATGTAATGATTCGTTCAGCATTTGACCCATTATGGAAAAACAATTGAATAAATTTAACCAAGTTGTTACGGAAATAATAATGAAAATGGAAAATATTTGCTATGATTTGCTTTTACAGACTGAACTTATCCTAAATACTACTACGTACCTAAGTTTAATTTCATGAAATATGTCAAGTGATCTTAAAAATTACCTTAAATCATTTTAAACAAAATTTTTACAATTAGCTTTAACCAACTCAACAAAATCAATTTTTTAAAATTATATTAGGAACAATGTCACATCACTTTTGAAGCAAAATGTTTTTGTACTTTTGAATGTGTTTCACGGTAGCATCAGTATTCTACTTGAATACTAACCGACTTACTATCCTACTAATATCATGCTAAACAAAAGTGCATAGACATTTTAACCCAACAACTAAAATCCAGAATAAGTGCATTGTTATTGGAAAGCTGTACGTAAATTGCTGCATAGGATGGTAAGCATGCATAACTACAAAAACCATAACTCTTAGCTATTGTAAAATGAGTTCTGTTAATTGAAGTTTAAATTTTTATTTCTGCGTGTTCACAAAACGCGAGCAGTTCAATTTAAGCGTACCTTTGCTTTGACTGAGCTTTACTTTTTAATTTAATATTTCCGCAGCAACAGCAACAACAGGGTCTTCAGCAGCTCCTCGTAAGTCCCACGAGTCTGTGTATTCATTGTTTTTGTTGTGATTAACATTTTGTCGGTGGGCAATTGTTTTTCGTTGCCATCACTTCGCACGCAAACTACTGTGACTGATACGTTGGTGCCTGTATGTT
Organism: Scoparia ambigualis; assembly: GCA_963921215.1. Lineage (NCBI taxonomy): Eukaryota > Metazoa > Arthropoda > Insecta > Lepidoptera > Crambidae > Scoparia > Scoparia ambigualis. Next base: position 7,445,147 of record OY992521.1, read on the forward strand.
AAACTTTGCATTCTCGTTAAAAGGTTACATGAAATAAAAGAAAAAAAAGTAGAGCCTGTATGCTGTCCCACTGCACGGAGCATAGGCCTCTATCATTGAAATGAAGTCATTGCTACAATTAATTAATTAATTAATTGGTATTGGCTTAATCACTATGCTTGCCAAATGGTTGGTGATCAAAATCCCGGGCTATGCATCGAAAAATCCAAACACTTTGCCCAACTTGGAAATTGAACCAGGGACCGTCCTCGTCCACCGAGTCGTTAAGAAGCCTATTTATTACATCTCGTCTGTGATTTTTGCGTAAAATGGCTAATTTTGGCGTTATGGAAAACTCAGAAACAAAAATATATTAATAATTATGACTTATTGAATAGTGTAGAATAGCTATTGGAATAGTGCGTAGCAACCTCGCTTTTTGTAAATTTAGCTTAAATTTTTAATTAAACCCAAAATTGCAGAGAAAGATTTTCATAAAGTGCGCGAAGGCACTTTTTTGAGCTCAACGATTGAACTACTGTTCTAAACAAGTTAAATAAAAAAAATATAATGTTATCTTTTATATAGTCGAATAGTGCGTAGCGGCCTCGGAATTTTTAGATATTATTGATTTCTTATTCTAAACCAAAAAACTTCGAAAATCGCTATAAGTTAACTGTGAATATCTCCTATCTACAATAATATTATTGAGCAAAATTTATACCAGAGTAATTGTTACTTCATGAGGAATAAAGATTTTATAATGAATTTATTATCCTATTTGGATAAAAACGATAAATACAACTGCAAAATTACTACAAAATGCGATACGCCGGCCGTCCGAATTCAACTTATGCTCACAGAATGGAGATTTGTAATATTATGCACAAATTTATTACCCTATTTCGATAAATACAACTGCAAAATTACTACAAAATGCGAAAATGGGCATTTTACGCATAAATCACATTCGAGATGTAATAGGCGCCTTAATATAACACATATCTTTTAAAAAAAAAGATATGTTATTTAATCAAATAACATATGTTTTTTTTACCATAATATTAAAAGGCCGGTTAGTTACCCGGTATTGCGATAGTTGCTTAGCTGTTAATGCTATCGCTCCATTATTCATGTTATTTAAAAATGCCCTTTCAAGATTTTATCTCGTCTCACCACCTTGGTTTGTTACTTAGTTAATTATCTCTGCTGGATGCTGCATCTCACCGCCTAAAAACCTTTTCCACTCACGTTTGTGGAAGTGACAATTGCACACCACGCAAGAGAGATTTCTTTCGTCCAAGTAAAAGGGGTAAATCCCTGACAGGGGGGCAGGTGAAAATTATTTTCTACCAACTGGGGACAGTTGGTAAAAAACATATTCATATAATTGCATTATAAAACGTACAAAAGGCTATAATATACCTAGAATCAGAGGGAAATATTCCATAAAACTACAAAATAAAATGTAATAAAGCTAATACTCGTATACCTAGTCTGTGATGGGAATAAACCATAAAAATGCGTAACAAAAAGTCGTAATAATATACCAAAGCCATTACGAAAATGCAAAAGTTAATGTGAACAGGCAAAGAGTTCACCGAAACCACTATTGTTTGTGTAATTGGAAAAACTAATTGAACTAAAGTGTTTTATTATACTCTAACTTCACATTTCATTGTTTGCAAGCACCGTAGCATTTTCCACTTAGTTGTACTCATGACTACATGCGATAAAGTAGGCTTTGTGGCATTTCAAATGTTTTTTTAATATTTATTTTTTATACAAATGTGCTAATAAATGTAAAACATGTCTGATCAATAAATTGACCCGATTTGTCAATTTATTAGTATAAGAATCTTGACAACCACACTAATAAATACCAAAATACTCTTAGTACAAAATAATGTACGTAAGTAATCGCTAAACAGCTGTTTAAGCAATGTGTTTTCTGGTAAGAACGTAGGTCCTTGCCCTATTGGACAGTGAAGACTGCAACGCAAGAAGTATATCCAGATTTACCAGCAAAATAGCAAAATCTAAGTAAACACTATAACTTAAAAAAAACTACATAATATCCACTTCAACGACATAATATCCACATACTATACACATACCTTCTTGCATTATTTTATTTTTATAAGCGTTTATAAAGAACTAGATCTACTAAAATAATTTTGTTGTCACTAACAATTAGGTAGAAATAAGTCAAGACAAGCACTCGGACTCGTAACTAGGACTCATCATTTGTTCAGTTCTAAAAATATTAAAATGCTTATGTACCAAAATTAATAAATATGCCATGTGCCGTGGTCTGCAAGACTGGAAAGCGATTAATCAATGGAAAATATTTAACCACACTAAAACAGTAAATGATTACCAAAAATAGAAAATATAAAAAAAATAGTAAAATCGCACCAAATGTTATTAGGTTAACATTTTATATTTTTTGGTGATAATTTACTATTTTTTTGATTCATTTAAACATATGCCTGCCTACTTATAAATGGAGCCTTGCATACAGAAGCGTCCAGACTCCGGACGCCGGTAGTAGACAAGCAATTCATAAAAATTATAAAAATCTTGTTAATCACGTGATTCTATTATGTATATTCGTTTCATATAGTGACGCGTTAAGTAAGCAAATAGTACACTCGGTTAATAAAATCATTCCTATGTTAATTAGACTACAGATAAGAGTTGTAAAAGCGGCAACCATCAAATATGCAAACATAAAATGCTTGTATCAACATTTATGTTGTTATATCAAATAACTAGTTATTTGCACTTGGTACGCTTTTATGAATACACGTGGATCTAATATACCTACTGCGTTTATAAAATGGGCCATTATCACTAATATCATAATATTTTTTACTTTTGCATGAAATGAATATTTTCAATGGTCCAACTAACTGGGAGCTAGTTAATGCACTAATATTCCTTAAGTAGGTATTTTGTTATTACATTATTATTACACTTTGGGATGGCTTGTACCAGTATTCTAATATTTATAGCTGTCTCACGCCAAAATAATCGTTGTAAAGACGCCAAACTTCAATCTACCACAACATGACAAGTTTCTTCAATACATTTTGAACTTTACCACTGGGGTTTATGAATCAATATTGATTAGAGAAATTTGACAATTTTGGATCTGTTGATCCGTACCCCAAGCACGAACCATTATGGTACTAGTTAAGGTAATCGTAATCGTATTATTTTGTATGGAAAAGGTTTAGTAACTTTATGGTTTTCATACAAAATAATACGATTACCTTAACTAGTACCTTAATGGTTCGTGCTTGGGGTACTGCAGGCTATGACTCTATTAGTGACTTGAAAGTTGATAGAGACAGTGTTTTATCATTTTGATTTACCTAAATCTTATCCGATGGACTCACCACCTGTCACGCTAAGCACATGTGTAGTCGTTTTGCGGTCCAACCCTTCGGGGATAATAATCGTGATTATATGTATGTAAATCTTAATTGAACCTTTTAACGCATCATGCCCCTAGAGGTTAATCTGCTGAGATCTTTAGATTAAAATCAATAATTTGACTTAGCACCTATATTTTATTGTCAAATAGGTATTTTATCAATTAAGCAAATCTTCAGAAATATTACACTAATTTTGATAAAAATAAATTGAAAAACTGATGAAATTATTTTCAACAAAAAATTTTGAATATCATTTTCACATTATACTATAAAATGGGCTATCCCCTATAACAATGCACTAAGTGTCTAATTGCAACACTGTATTTTACCTTCGGCTATCGGCCATCACTTCTTCACACTTAAGCCTTATTCCACAATGTCCAATTAAGAGATTATATTGTTATATCTTCATTAATAGTCTCGCGGGTTACGCATTAAACTAATTAGAAGTGGTATAGCTTTTAAAAGTACATTACTTTTGTACGGTAGAATGAATTAAAAATGGAGTCTTATCTCAACACTTGCTGTTGCGAAAAGAATACGGGAGAAAGTCCCAATAACTATACTAACTAGTCAGTTTAAATGACAGTTTTGTATGAACTATGTCTCTGTCAAGAGAAACCAAATAGGAACTTACTTGGAGATTGTGAAACAGGCACTTAAATTACTGCAAAGCCAAAAGGCGCCTTACTGGCCAAACAATAGTGTCTTATGTCGTTTGTATTGGTTGTAGCAGCAGATACACGCGTCTGCGGGCCTCTCGCACGGCGTGCCTGGGGCGGGGGGGCTGCTGGGCGCGGGGGGGCTCCTGTTCGCGCCGGGGGCGGGGCCTCCGCCCCCCCCGCACTTACCGCCGCCCGCGCATAAGGTATGTGACGTCAATGTTGTATCCTTGGGTTGTTAATTGTGTACCTTTTAGCTGTTTATTCTCTTATGGCAACACTAGGTATGTGACCTTTCCAGGTGGAGTTCAAACGCAAAGTTATTATAATATGTGACCTTTGCAGGAGGAGTTCAAACGCAAAGTTATAATTATGTGACCTTTGCAGGTAGAGTTTAAACGGAAAGTTATAATTATGTGACCTTTACAGGTGGAGCTCCCGCCGCCCGCGGATATCAAGCCCCCCGTGCTGCCGGGGGGCCCGGCGCCGCCCCCCCTACAGCCGCCCCCCAGGGAGGACGATCGGCTATCCGCTAGAGTTATGCAGCAGGTGGGGAACATATTTAACTTAATAGCTTTACTATTATCTATCCGTGGGGTGTCCGGCAGAATAGAATAGCCCTCTACTACGTTCGCGTTAACAATGCAGTGACAGAGTGAGTGAAATGCAAGGTAAAGTTGTATTCACCGTGGTGTTCATAATACAAACTAATTATATTATAAAAACACACTTAACTGTCTAAAATCAAAATAAAGTTATTATATTTTTTATTTTTAATATTTTAAACTGTTCTCTCAGACACACCGCATGCAGTTGCTGTTTTGTTGTACTTTCCCTCTCTGCTATGAATTACCGAACCACTTTTATTTTTACGAATAGGTGAGGTAAAAGAATAATTTGTTTAACGTTGCTTCACTTATTTTTTTTAATTTAATTTAGTTACACACAAAGCACAGGACACAACCGTTGCGTCCAACCGTTCACTGTGAACTTGACTTTCTAATTAGGACTATTTGAGTGGTTATTGGGCGTGGCTAGGCCGGCGGACAAGTATGACGTCACTGCATTCTTAACGCGAACTAACTATAGTCCCGGTTTCAATTCCCAGGTCGGGCAAAGTGTGTATTTTCAATGCATAGCCCGGGTTTTTTTTATCGCCAACCCATATTTGGCAAACGAGTTTATTAAACTAATGCCCATCAATTGTAGTCAGTGATGACTTGATTTTAGTATAGACCATGGCCTTTGCTTATCAGTGTGACAGTATACAGAGTGTACCATAAAGAGCGTGCCAAACATAACCAGAAGATTTTTTTTAAAATTTATTTTGTGACCATGGATTCTAGTCATTCTGTCATAATATTAGAGTTCATTGATTATGCTTAAAGTAGATGATAATGAGTGATGATAATATGAACGTTTAATGCTAAATGATATTCCCCCGAAACCCCTTGAGTTCCAGTAAAGATGTGAGACTTTATTGAGACCTCGCACGGACTTCTTGAGAGAATTTGAAAAGTAACGTTGCACTGTTTTGTTTTATTTGCCAACACTCATGCACGTTCACGAACACTTAAAAGTAAATAATCCACCATTATTTCACATTAGGGGTTAAAGTTACTCGCGTCCGTAGGTTTACCCTTGAGACCCTACACGTGACCCCTGGGTGGTGCTAAATGAGCGACACTCACTGAGTGGTAGAACTGCGTAGCAGCATGCATTGGGCCGGCTCGCCCGGCGTAATACCACCATCTCACGAATATTCGGCGTGAAATAATGGCACTTGGTGCTGTTGTGTTTCGTCCGGCTAGTAAGGGTTCCGGAGCCCCCCCCCCTCCACCCACCGCCTCCCTTCCAATTCCTCCCTTAGACCATTCCTTCCTTAAAGGCCGGCAACGCGTCTGTTATTCCTCTGGTTTTGCGGGTGTCCATGGTCGGCGGTGATTACTCTCCATCAGGTGACCCGCCTGCTCGTATGCCTCATTCTTTAATAATTAAAAAAATAATAACAACAATTCGCCTAATAGCGAAGAGTCTCGACCAACATCTCAAAAGACTCGCTAGACGGCTGGATCAAGGGCCAGATACAGAAGGCGGTACTTCTTGACACGGCTCGCATCGTCAGGAGGATCCTCTCTCTTAGGTTTTTTAAAACGTTTAATGTTTTATAGTAGTTTTGTTTATTATTTTTATATGGAATATTATAAAAAACCTACACCTAAGAACATAAATAAATACGTGAATAATAATGATAATCGGCAAAACACAAATTATAGAAAATAAAACAAAACTGCAGACATGATGCTTCACTTTCCCGCCAAGAAGTTCTTAAGCAGAAAAGAGATTGAAAGGTGACCAATTAAACGGAAAAAGCATAATTTTTGAGGTAGTTTTCAGCTAAATCTCCCATTTTTAGCGGTTTTTGTTGCTGTGGGTACACACGCCTGCAGACCAATAACCTATCCAAAACTTTCTAATTTCTTTAACCGTTGAAACCGTTGAAAAATTGACTAGAAATTTACAGAAAATTAAAATAAAATTTAATTAGTTCAATCAAGTTACAGAACCCAAGAACCTAATATATCTTTTTTTAATTTTGAAATTTTTGGTATTTATATTAAAGTGGTTTTTTTTTAAATCTAGTTTGTCACACTTTAGTCTCTCTGCTCCTTAAGTTTGGCACACTCTTTATGGGACACCCTACAAGCTGAAAAACCCAGGCTTAGTTAAAAGTATTCCTTACTTCTTAACTTAACCTCTGAATAAGTAAAATCTAGAAATATGGTAAATTTTAGTTAGTTTAAGCATTGTCAATATTTGTTGCAATTTGCCGTTTTTGTGTAAAGCCGTTCATTTCACAAACTTGCGCTACGTGTACGCAGTTGTTATTGTAATGATAGGACGAGTAAATATGTACAGTGGATCGCAAGAATATGTATTCGGTTTTAGTTTTTTTTTTAAATGGCACATCATAATAAAATGATTTATCAAAAGTCATCGCAAGTTTTTATTTATTTAATCCAAGTTAGTATGTATTTAAGGTATTTATTTTATGGGCCATAGTTGACCTTTATTAAAGGCTTAGAATAATAACGCTATAGAAAGATAGTCTTCATACAAGCGCTCTGTCAAAATGAAGCACTAAACCGATTCACACACGCGTGACGTGCGCGCATGGCCGTGATCTGCTGTCTCTTTCCAATTCTATGAATATGAAAGAGACAGCACTGCGGCACCCGCTGCTACCGAGGCTTTAACTTAGAGAATCACACTGCAGTACGTTTATATTTTGACCTAATTAACTACAAGATACTATGAAATACTGAAAGCTTACCTGTGAAAAGTGATGTTATTACACTTCTTTTGTTTTTCAGATGTGTTGTGACACAATTTAACTGCACAAACCGTCATTTCTTTTGTTTTCGCGAGACACGTTCGGCGCGCTGTGACATTGAACACTACGGAGCGGTCCGGCGTTTGGTGCCATTTCTGGCTCCAATTAATGTGCTTCAAAATAGGCGCGCGAACTTGGTTTCTATAGCGTTATTATTCTAAAATTAAAGGTATTCTATTCTATTAAAAACAAATCCCATTTGAATTCAGAACGCCGCGTTCCAGAGACGCTCAGTGTCGCCCCACGAGCGGGAACAGAAATACCGACCGCGCTCCGCGGAGCCCGAGCCGCTGGACGTCAAACGCAGGAAGGAGGAGAAGGTACTCAGCCATGTGAGTCTGTGTAGTGTATGTGGCTTTAATATTTACACGCTTTTGTTTTGATGTTTTCTTTTTAATGCGGGCTGGCGGTTATTTTGTACTTCTTCTTTTTTTATAATTGCAATTAAAACTCTTCGGTTGTATTTTTTAAATTTCTGTTGCATGGCTGCGATGTTCAATTCTTTGCAATATTACTTAGCTCAGCTGCCGTAAAAACCAGACACAATAGAAATATAATTGTTAGTAATCTTCGTGACAGACGAGGGAATAAACTTATTTTGCATACAGAATGTGACCGTATAAAGTACCTGTTTCAATAATGATCGAATATAAATGTAATTGAAAACGATCAGAAGAACTGTCTTATTGTCAGTAATGCAAGAAGTTGACATATTGTTGTTGTGTGTATTATATTACATAATAACCGCTAGACTGGCTGTATATTTGCCTGTAGGTTTTGCTTATATGTCACATGAAAACGCCTGAAATCTTAGCTTTCCAGTAAAAGTTCCATTTCAATTCATATAATTGCTGTTTTTTATATTATTAATAATATAAACATGATTATTAACTATTGTTTCCAATTTTTAGGACAGTGACGCGGAAAAAAGCGACCAAGACCTTGTTGTTGATGTAGCTAATGAGGTAAGATGGGTTCTGAAATGTGTTCAACTTACAATATCATAGAATCTTTATAACTTTTAGTTGTTCTTACTTTGTAACTTCTATAACTCTTTAACGGGCACAGCATGTTGAAATTTTTCATTGGTTTTCGACCTTATCTCAATTGTATAAAGTTCAAAATGGCGTGGCAATATACATAGCACTGCTTTATAAAGGGTTAACTATTATATTAATATTGGAGCTCTTATTTATTGAGCTTTAGATATTAATTGTATAATTTCATATCATTTACATCTGTATGAATACAACACCAAATTTCAATTAAACTCTCACATACAAACTAATGTCAGCACGTGACCACGGCCACTCTCCCCATTTTCCGCGCATGGAACCCAATAAGTGTCTGTCTTCGCTCATCTGTCAAAATAAAATTGGAAACTTGCAAAATGGCAAGGAAATAAAATTCACTTGATCAACACTTCAACACTTTTTATTGCCAACTGTATTATTAATTGGAGTAGTTAACAACTGTTCAAATCTGAAGTATAAATATATACGCTTTCATGCCTGTTTAAACATTTCGCATAGTTTCTAGAAAACTGTAGATTAAATAAAAAGTGTTTATCGACAGCCATACTTTCAGCCTTTTTAAAAGTTAATCGTAAAAAAGTCCTGCAAAACCTGTGAATACTGACGTAAACAGGTTCCTAACACAAGTGTGTTTTGTTTTCTAAAGGGGTAAAAGGAAGTTAATAAAATAAAATAAAAGGTTTTCCCACTCTCACACGAAATTCTAGCCTAAGTTAAGCTTGTTTTGAAACTTGTTCTATTGTCGCCTTTTACGACACTCAAGAAAAAAGATGGCACGGAAGTATTCTTTAAAATAATAAGCTACCACCAAACAGCGGGCCAAAAATATCTTTGATTCGAAAAGAACCTTCAGGACCATTAAGTTGAACTCCCGTTATGTTGACTTTTATAAATGTTGGATTCCCATTAAGTTGAATTCCCATTATGTTGAATTCTCTGAAAATTGGATACCATAATGTTGGATTCCCATTATGTTGAATTCTCCTTCAGAACCATTAAGTTGAACTCTCGTTATGTTGAATTTTCTGAATGTTGGATTGGGAGTCTCATTAATTTTTAATTCTCTGAATTTACCACTGAGTCTTTTCGACGCATAGTACCAGATTCGCACTTGACCAGCTACGCGAATGACCATGATACCTAAAGAGAATCGTTTCCGCTCCGGAACAATTATATAATGTTTAAAACAAAAGACGATCTGGAAAAACAAAAGAAAGTCTGGATTGATCGGTCAGTGACTCCTAGTTGAAAAAATGTGTTCTGGCTATTTTCGACCTTATTGTCATTGTTTTCGTGTTATTTTCTTTGCCGGTTTTTTTGCTATATATTTATTCGGTGCTCTTTGTGGAGTCCAAAATTATTGTTTTCTGCAAAATGACAATAAGGTCGAAATAGCTTAACATTTTTTCAACATGCAGTCATTGACAGATCATTTCCAGACTTTCTTTTGTTTTTCCAGATTTTTTTTTTTTTTACTGGCAACGGGTAAGCGCTTGGCCTTCATCTCACCTGATGGTAAGTGACGATAAGGCCGAAGGTGGAAGCGCGCTTCACCCGGAATCCTCAACCACTGAGGAACAGGCTATCTTATCTGAAACTGCCGGAACACAACAATGCTATAAACAACGTTGTTATGGCGACAGACTTAGATAAGATGGTGGTAGCTAGCCAGGCGGACTTAACAGCCCTACCACCAACCAAACCGAGCACACAAAGATGTACTCCCCGCTGGGAATCGAACCCGGGACCTCTGGGTCTGAAACAGGTAGCTTAGCCACTAGACCACAGAGGCGGTTAAAATCTCTTTTTCTCGATCGTCTTTTGTTTTATACATTATACAATGGTTCCGGAGGGGAACTTCCCACGGGAACGGAAACGATTCTCTTTATATTGCTATTAATCTAATAGGTGCATTTGGACAGATGAACTAGCCGTAGAAGCAACATTGCATGATTATAGTGAAATACAAATTTATTCTAATTTAATTAAAACAATTTTTGATTTAGTAACAATTTACACACACACGGTTAACACAGTCTTCAAAACATGTTGAACATTATGTATAAGGTATAAGCTTCGATGAACAATACCAACTAGATAACGCGTCACGTACAAAATCAAAGCTAAATTCTGTCCACGTGAATAAATACTTTTTCAAAGTAATAAATTACTCCTGTCACTTAAAAATGAAAAGATGTCAATAACATTTAGTAGTGAACTCAACCATAAGGGGCAACAAATAAAGAACTTTTTCCTGTTATTGCCTTGCGAGAAAATAAGAGCTCACTTCTCAAGTGCGCTCTTATTTACCGAGACACATTTTTAGCGCCGACCTGACATCTAGTTGTATTGTTGATCGAAGGGTATAAGGATTAATATCGATTACAGAAATTTGACTGTTTTGGATAGGTTGATCAGCAGTGCGATTCTCTAAGTTAAAGCCTTGGTAGCAGCGGCGGCCGCAGCGCTGAGAATTGACTCTGTCGCTTTCATATTCATAGAATTGGAAAGAGACAGCAGATCACAGCCATGCGCGTAGCGTCTATGTGTCGCTTAGAGAATCGCATAGCTGTAGGCGTGTACGTACTATCGCGGACTCCGTCGCTTTACCAGTCTTAAGGTCAAAATCCCTTGCACACCGCGTCTACTATTTGGTACGGGCACGTACCCGGGCGGTCGGTGCGCTTCATAGGAAAATTTCTGCAAACTGGTAAAGCGACGGTGACCCCGATAGTACTGGTGCAATACTTCTTAGGGCACTCTTTTCCCGTTTTTAACAATTTCATTGATTGTACCGCCACCAATATAAAACACATAGTTCTAAAATTCATATATAATATAGTAGAATATTATCTAATGACTATTGAAGGCAGAAACGTGATTGGTAATACTTCACTCGATAGAAAAAAAGTCAAAGATAGCTCTGTTCAATATGAGGTGTAAGTCAGATAATGAAAAATAAATGATAAATGACTTAATTTTTTTACCAATAGAAGAAACTTTTTATTGTCTAGGGAAGCAAAAAACACATTTTTTATTTCACTTTTTTTCCTTCATAGGCAAAAAACCTATAAAACACGCCTATTCCCTGGCCGTCTTACCGTCGAGAGAGCGAGAGAGAAGCGCTCGGAACACCTCGCCTTAAATGACGATTGTTTGTGCTTTCCACAGGAGGAGAGAGGATCGCCCAGTGTACGCACGGACGGTGGGGAGAGAACAGAGAATGGGCCCAGACCCCCTTCCAGGTCGGGCTCGTCTTCCAGTCGATCGACGCCCAAGAGTTCTAAAGATGTAAGTTAGTAATACTAGACCTTTAGAAGGGTTGTTAAATAATTCGGAATAAGTGGCTTCGATGCCCACCTGAGGTAGTCGTTTTTTTTCTCAACGTTATGTTATTTTGTTTAATGTTTTTAAATAAACGTTTCTGTACGCACGCCAGCAAATCAACCTATTCAAAACTGTCATATTTCTCTAATCTATACAACGTCATTCGGAAATGGGTTACTGAGCCGCGGACAACTGAAAGTACTATCAACTGTTATATTGCAAATATGAGCTTTGCGAAAAACGTTCATATTTACTTCCATACAAAATAAACTTGTGGTTACGTAATTTAAAAAAATATGTACAACCCTGAATAGGGGCGGGGCTAACGCATGCTAGCTCCCATGTCAGCTCAAAACTGCCATTTTGTTAACCAAGGAAATGAACTCAAATCTGTCTCTCTCTCTCAAAACAGCTGACCGCCAGGACTACCACAGCGTCATTTCTTTTAAATCTTAAAAAAGCTGTTAAACTAAATTATTCATTTTTAAGGAAAAGTTCTTAGACAAAAGTTATTTACTATCATGTGTACTTTACCCTCCTTTCGGCTTAGTACCCCTTTCCGACTGACTTTATAGATTATAGATCCATAGGAACCCCGTAATAAAGTTCAAAATTAATTGACGAATTATGACATTTTGTGGTAGGTGGATCTGCTAACGTCTGTGCAATGAGTGAGCACGAGCAAGCTATTGTGGTTTTCATGTTTTAATCTTCAGCTTATCATATCACTCTTTTCATTTTGCACACAACTCTACAGTATGTTTTTTTTTACTGGGACAGTATAAAGAGGTCCGAAAACTTAGGAAATACATACAAGTAAATATTTTTTTAAAACAGTGACGGCGGAGTAAATTGTTTCGTCAAGCGTGAGTTCTCTGTACAAAGATTGTTATTCTCCATCCATTCATTCATTTTTCTTTAATCGATCGGATGTAAATACAATAACAATATATTATGATCCTTACTGGAACATGCGTAATATTTGATTTTTTGCGTTTATAACGTTCAAATAAACTAGACGAAAACGAAACGTTAAAAATGACTACCACAGGTAAGAACCTGAAGAAGTAATTTTTTATTAAATTTTCTCATTTCCTTATCTTACAAGATCAGTTTCTTGTAAGGACCATATATTATCATAGTATCGAATGTAACATGTACCCCCTTTTCTCAGGAGAAACCAGGCACGCCCGGCGCCAAAATGGGGCGCGCCCCCACCCCCACGGGCTCGGGCCGCTACGGGTTCCCCGGGTACGCGGGCTACCGGCCGCCGCACCCCTACGACACCAACCACCACCGGGCCAACGGCATCGCGCCCGCCAAGCCGTGAGTGCCATACACACATCCTTTTTCTTTGTTTTAGTCATAAATCATAAATCATAAATCATTTATTTGCCGAATATCATGTACACAACATTGAGATGTAAGACAATGATTTAAAGTATCAACAATACTCTGCCATAAGTATGTAGGCATGCAAATATCCATAATTGTAACTACATCGATTGACTTTTTGTCTGAAATTAATTATTAATGTTACCGTCGGAGAAAATGCTTCTCTGCACTGGCATGGGGCCTCGAGAGGAACGTGAGACACCCCATGCACTGTCCGGGGCTGGAACCCATATGTCCCCATCCGCCCCCCGTGGGGGAAACGGGTGAGTAAGGACATACGGGCCCGACCCGGTAAAAGAACCGACACCTTCCTTCATAAGCGCGACGCGGCGCCACGGTACCATACTACGATGCCCCGCGGACCATACACACGTCCTACTAATCACACTAATATAATAATAATAATAATATATGCCGGTTCTATCGGGCCTTAACAGGGCCCGATGTGGACCTGCTCGCGTCGGTGAACTGGCTACGATTCGGGGACCTCTTTGGGGAAACCGAAGGTTTTGTCTGTGCAATTGCGGACGAAGTTATCAAGACGAACAACTACCGGAAGTATATCCTGAAGGACGGTACGGTCGACATATCGTCGCCTCAGTGCTTGTTTGGCCAACAGACCATTTGGGTAATTTTACAGGAGCAATGTTTTTTTGTTTTTCTATGTTATGACTCAAACAAAGGAGTAATGTTGTGGTAGTTTCCAAAAATATGGTACATCTGGACATGTTATAATCTATAAAAATTAAAAAAACTTTGAATTTTACATGTAAAAAAACAAAAAAACATTGCTCCTGTAAAATTACCCAAATGGTCTGTTGGCCAAACAAGCACTGAGGCGACGATATGTCGAGCATGCCGCCGTCCCGGAGAGTCACTCAGGCATATTATTTCCGGTTGTTCTCATCTTGCTAACGGCGCGTACTTGCACAGACACAATCTTGTAGCCAGGATCATTCACCAGCAACTTGCTCTTCAATACGGTCTTGTGGAGTCCGAGGTGCCGTACTATAAGTACGCACCTGAGACAGTTCTCGAAAATGGTCGTGCTTTGCTCTATTGGGACCGATCGGTTATCACGGACAGGACTATTGTTGCCAATAAGCCTGACATCGTGATAGTCGATCGGTCCCAGCGGCGGGCAGTGCTAGTCGACATCACCGTCCCACATGATGAGAACCTCGTGAAGGCTGAAAAGGACAAGCTGTGCAAGTACCTTGACTTGGCTCACGAGGTTACCGCCATGTGGGATGTTGACTCGACTATCATTGTCCCGATAGTCGTATCTGCAAACGGCCTAATAGCGAAGAGTCTCGACCAACATCTCAAGAGACTCTCGCTAGACGACTGGATCAAGGGCCAGATACAGAAGGCGGTACTTCTTGACACGGCACGCATCGTCAGGAGGTTCCTCTCTCTGCAGCCCTAACCACCGGTAGCTTGGGCCCTGCCCCGCTGCTGACGGCACCCTAGGTTTAGGTTTTTTATAATGTTAAATGTTTTATTTTTTATAGTAGTTTTGTTTATTATTTTTATATGGGATATTATAAAAAACCTACACTTAAGAAAATAAATAAACACGTGAATAATAATAATAAAGATGAAGTTATCAAGACGAATAACTACCGGAAATATATTATGAGGGACGGTACGGTCGACATCTGTCGGGCATGCCGCCGTCCGGGAGAATCACTCCGACATATTATTTCCGGTTGTTCTCATCTTGCTAACGGAGAGTATTTGCACAGACACAACCAAGTAGCCAGAATAATTCACCAGCAACTTGCTCTTCGATATGGCCTTGTTGAATCAGAGGTGCCGTACTATAAGTACGCACCTGCGCCAGTTCTCGAAAATGGTCATGCAACGCTCTACTGGGATCGCTCTATCATCACGGACAGGACTATTGTCGCTAATAAGCCTGATATCGTGGTGATCGACCGATCTCAGCGCCAAGCAATATTGGTTGATATCACCATACCTCATGACGAGAACCTCGTGAAAGCCGAGAAGGACAAGCTCAGTAAGTACCTTGACTTGGCTCACGAGGTTACCGCCATGTGGGATGTGGATTCAACCATTATTGTACCGATAGTCGTTTCGGCACACGGCCTTATAGCGAAGAGCCTCGATCAACACCTAGAGAGGCTCTCGCTGAAAGGTTGGGTCAAGGGTCAGATGCAAAAGGCAGTACTCCTTGACACGGCACGTATTGTCAGGAGGTTCCTCACTCTGCAGCCCTAACCACCGATAGCTTGGGTCTATCCCCGCTGCCGGTGGCAACCTAGGTTAAGTTTTTTATAATATTTTATATTGTAAATATGTTTTTATATAAAATATTGTAAAAAAATTTACTTAAGAAATATGTTAAATAAAGAGGATAATAATAAATAAATCTTTTCTACAATCACACCAATTATCTAGCCCAAGAGAAGCTTCGAAGAACTCGTTAAATGGTTACTAGACAACGGATAAACATACTTAAAATACTTAAATACATACTTATTATACATAGAAAACACCCAGACCCGAGACAATTTAGAAAACAATAATTTCTAAATTGACCCGACCGGGGATCGAACCCGGGACACTATGAAAACCGGTGTACAAACCACTCGACCAAGGAGGTCGTCAATATTATAAAGGCGAAAGTTTATGAGTGTGTATGTTTGTTACTATTTCACGTAAAAACTACTGAATGGATTTGGATGAAATTCTGCATACAGATAGTTTATTACCTGGATTAACACGTAGAATACTTTTTATCCCGATATTCCCACGAAAACAGGAACCACGCAGGTGAAACCGCGAGCGGCCGCTAGTATGTAATAAAACTCCTTACTCCAGCTACATCACAATTTATTATCCATCTTATCTAAGTCTGTCGCCATAACAACGATGTTTATAGCATTGTTGTGTTCCGACAGTTTGAGATAAGATAGACAGTTCCTCAGTGGTTGAGGATTCCGGGTGAAGCGCGCTTCCACTTTCGGTCTTATCGTCACTTACCATCAGGTGAGATGAAGGCCAAGTGCTTATCGCTGTAGAATAAAAAAAAATCTACATATAGCGTACAGTAGTAATAATTCAACCAGTAAAGTAAGCTCTTTCTCCAACACGTCTAGCCACTTTGACCGCCTTCAACAGAATGCCTCCACTTTCCGCCATGATTCAATCAGTCATATTTTAAAAGTCAAATCAGTTTTTTTTTTAATCCGTTGTGTTCTTTTTTTAATGCTTAATGAATCAGTCTGACAGCCTAACACATACTTCATACACGACTATCATACATACGAGGGCGGTTTGATAAGTCCATGACTTTGGAAAGAAGAAACACTCTTTTTACATATACATATATTTTTTATTTTTCTACATAATCTCCTTTCAATTCTACGCACTTAGTCCAGCGATGTTCCAACCTCTTCAACCCATCAAAAAAATATGAAAAACCCCGAAAAATATGCCTCAGTTTCGGCTCCTTACCACCTCTTCGTTTGACGAAAATCTTTGCCCTGCCCGCCAAGCCATTTCTTCACGTTTGGGAAGAGGAAAAAGTCACATGGGGCTAAATCTGGCGAATACAGAAGGTGTGGCAATAATTCGTATCCGAATTCGACAATTTTTGATGTCGCGATTGCAGACGAGTGGGCCGGTAGATTTTTTTTCTTTGCTAGATGCGGTCGTTTCTTGATCAACTTTTTATTGAATCTATCTAACAATGCAGCATAGTAAGCTCCGGTTATTGTCTTGCCTTTATCATGATCAAAAAATCGATGTAAATAACCCCTAGGCTGTCCCAAAAGACTGTGACCATCACTTTACCACCCATGAGAAGGCGCAGAATCACCATAATACTTTTTCAATTTGTCTTCGGTCTGCTTAATAGTTTGACGGCGTAAAAAATTGTGTTTAATTAGCACTCGAAACTCGCTTTTCTCCATTTTCAAAGAATACTTAGAAGTCGCCTAACTTTTATGTTTCTAAAAATCTTGTTTTCGCGCCAAATTTGAAAAAAGAACGGCATGCGCTTCGTAGTGAGTTTCCAAATATGAGACAAAAAAAATATGAAAAAAGTTTTTATTCAACTTTAAAGTCATTGTGTTGCCAAACTGCCCTCGTACAAACAAGATAAGATGGGTACGCGGGATAACACGTTAAACGCAGAGTATAAAAATATCCCTTTTAAGAAAGAAGTGTCCTATCCTCAGCGGAGGATTTCGTGTGAAGCGCGCTTCTACTTTCGCCCTTAACGTCACTCACCATTAGGTGAGATGGAGGCTAAGTGCTTAGCCGTAGTGAATTAAAAAAAACCAGTGGCCGATTGAGTTGAGTTTAAGTGTGTGTGTGAAGCGTGTTTCCCTCCTCTTTCTAAGTCAAAGTCAAATTATTTATTCAATGTAAACCTTTACAGGCACTTATTGACGTCAATAATAATAATAATAAAAAAAACAGTTAACTAACTTATAGTTAAGACTTAACAACTAATCTAACGAGCTATAGTCTGTGCCAGACAAAATGCGCATCGCTACCCGCAGTACCACTGCACGCCGAAACAGAATCGCGTCGAACCGAAATTTAAGCCGTGGTCATAGAATTGTGTAAACAAACGTATCCTGGTACGAGACAAAAATAGCGGGCAAGTGTCTCTCCCCTAGCGACACAAACGGCTAATATTTATAGGTAATTTATCGTTTTTTTTTTAGGATGAAAGGTGAAGAATGATAAATCACAATGAATTGTTAACTTAAGTTATTACTTTAAGGAATAAAATTAAATGTGATTTCCAATTATCGTATTGATATTGTGGTAAGTAATAGAAATTGGAAATAACTGAGTTTTTAAAGTAAAATAAAGTAACGGTTGAAATGAGTTTTGGAAAACATTAGTACCTAACCTTCTCTCCCGGGTTATTTAAGCGGGGCGTGAAAATGCATTTATGCAGGCCGCCATAGTGTGAGCGTTCGGCATAGCGTGGTAGCGCTGTGTTGAACGCTTTCACTTCTTGGGCTTCACTGGCTGCTTTTCATCAGGCAGAGTGAGGCCATTATGGCGTGCCACAATGAAAAAAAAAGTTAACATTAAAGTAATATTAAAGTAACATTAAAATCTACACAAACGCTCAATTAACCTCTCAAATGTCGCGCGGCAAAATGCATCGGATACCGTTGAGTGTCGACGCCTTGACCTGCTGACCTCAAGTGAGCTCAATAGGTCATCTATTTTGCTTATTTAACCTATGATTCTCGTCCGTTTTCTATGACTTTTTTCATTTTTTTTCATTTCACCTAGAAACATTGTCTAACCATTAAAATTAAGTAATAACAAATACATACCCTTTTTACTGCATTTTATTTTACCAACGGTCGAAAATTCTTCAATACACAAACTTTAACGATTTAGAAATCATGTAAAACTTGCACTAAATCACATTATTTTTAGTTACACACCAAGCGTAGTGTATAACGCTAACATCATAAAACATTCAACGATTTAGAAATCATGTAAAACCTGCACTAAATCGCATTAATTTTAGTTACACACCAAGCTTATACACTTTTCAATCATAAAATATTACGCATTTGTAAACAAAACTATAGAATTATGATACAGCTCAAAGTGTCATTTTTATTCCGAGTTTGTAGTTTCGCGAACGCTTACATTTCAAATATTTTTACACTATGTATCAAGAGATAAAAGTTCATGAAAATCACATCAAAACAATCTATACCTAAATCTCTCTGTTTAATTTGACATATAATACTTGTAATTTACTTACGATAAATCATCTAAACATCTTGTTTACAGGCAGTTGCTCAGACACTACACAAAACTTTTTGTCATTTTCGCGAACGCTTACGTTTCAAATATTTTTACACTATGTATCAAGAGATAAAAGTTCATGAAAATCACATCAAAACAATCTATACATCTCTCTGTTTAATTTGACATTTAATACTTGTAATTTACTTACGATAATTGAACATCTTAGTCGGGTAGCAACTCGACTAATTGAACATCTTAGTCGGGTAGCAGATGATGCGCAGGAGCGGTTTCCATCGGCGGAACTGGTGTTTTTGGGGGACTTCAACGCCCACCATGAGTTGTGGTTAGGTTCCTCCAAAACAGACCATGCTGGTAGAACTGCCCACGCATTCGCTCTCACGCATGACCTGACGCAATTGGTGAACCAGCCCACCAGGATCCCAGACATAGTTGGCCATGCGCCCTCCTTACTCGACCTTCTGCTGACGAGTCGCCCAGCGGGATACCGGGTGGAGATTCGAGCTCCTTTAGGTTCCTCGGATCACTGCTTGATATCCAGCACAGTGCCCTTGGCATCGCGCCCGCCAACAGCGGTTTCGAAACGCCAGATTTGGCACTACGCGTCGGCAGACTGAGACGGGATGCGGGAGTATTTTGCATCCGTCCCTTGGAGGCAGCGCTGCTTTAGTGGGAAGGACCCGACCGCTAGCGCCACTGCCGTTGCTGATGAGATAGTATTAGGAATGGAATACTATATTCCACACTCCTATGTCATCAGCAAAGGCAGACGCAACCGCTGGTTCAATCGCGAGTGTGCCAGCGCTGTTGAGAGCAAACAGACGGCATACCGCGCTTGGATCAGAGGTAAAGCTCATGGGGCTCCCGAAACTCGCTCGCTAAAAGCAGCCTATAATAATGCCACCAAGTCGTGTAAGAGGGCCTACATTAGAGCGGATGCCCAGCGCGTTGCACGAGTAGGCCAAGAACTCCTGACGCATCCTACGGGCAGCCGTAGCTACTGGCGTCTGGCCAAAGCCGTGCAATCCAACTTCTGCCAACCCTCGCTGCCACCACTGAGATGTCTTGACGGAACTTTAGCTCACAAGCCGCAGGAAAAGGTCGATCTCCTGGCCAAACTCTTTGCGGCTAACTCCCGGATCGATGACTGTGATGCACAGCCACCCTCAATTCCTCACTGTGGCCACACAATGTCTGATATTAAAATCAGGCAGTGTGATGTCCGTGCGGAAATGCAGTCAATCGATGTCCGGAAAGCTAACGGTCCTGATGGCATCCCAGCAATAGTCCTGAAAATGTGTGCAGCGGAGTTGTCCCCTGTGTTAACGCGTCTGTACCGTCTCTCGCTCTCTTCGGGTTCTGTGCCGGAATCTTGGAGAGAAGCTAATGTGCAACCGATCCCTAAAAAAGGAGATCGGTCAGATCCGACTAATTACCGCCCTATAGCCGTAACTTCAGTGTTGTGTAAGATCCTAGAACGAATATTGAACAAACAGCTTATTCGATACCTAGAAGATCACTCCCTAATTCACGATCGTCAATATGGGTTTCGGCCAAAACGGTCAACGGGTGATCTTCTAGCGTACGTCACACATCTCTGGGGTGAGGCTATTGACAAGCGTGGCGAGTCACTGGCAGTTAGCCTTGACATAGCCAAGGCTTTTGATCGGGTCTGGCACAAAGCTCTTCTCTCCAAGCTCCCGGCATACGGTTTGCCCGCTCAGTTCTGTACCTGGATTGCCAGCTTCCTGCATGAGCGTAGAATTCGTGTCCTTTCGGATGGATGCGCTTCGCGGCTCATGTCAGTGAACGCTGGTGTTCCTCAAGGCTCCGTTCTATCCCCCACGCTGTTCCTTCTGCATATCAATGACATGCTTCCTCTTAGAAACATTCATTGCTATGCAGATGATAGCACAGTGCATGGGGGATATAACGGGCACCCAACGGCTGGGCGGGTAGACACCGAAATGAAGCGAGCAAATCTTGTCATTGAGCTCGATCGGGTGTTGGACCTAATTTCTAAATGGGGCTCCGATAATCTGGTGGAGTTCAATGCCAAGAAAACACAGGTGTGCGCGTTCACAGCGAAAACGTCGCCATTCCTTCCCCTTCCCTCTCTTCAGGGTACATCTCTAGGCCTGCAGAGCAGTATTAACATGCTCGGTATGGATATCCGCTGCGATCTGAACCAAAAGGACTACATCGAAAGCGTGATTAAAAATGCCTCACGTAAACTCGGTGTCCTGAACAAGGTGCGGCGATTCTTCACGCCTGATCAGTTGTGTCTATTATACAAGACACAGGTGCGGTCTTGCGTGGAGTATTGCTCTCACCTTTGGGACGGCTCCGCAAAGTACCTTCTCGATGCCTTGGACAGATTGCAGCGCCGCGCTGTGCGCATTATCGGCAATGCAGAGGTCACTAAAACTCTCGAGCCTTTGCAATTGCGTAGAGATATTGCGTCACTCAGCGTCTTTTACCGTTTATACCATGGCGAGTGCTCTGAAGAACTCTTTGACCTCATCCCTCCTTCTCCCTTCCTCCATAGGAGTACGCGTGCTGCTCTGCGGAGTCACCAATTTACAGTCTCTAACATTCCATCTCGCACAAAGAAATTTGGTGACTCGTTTCTTTGCCGCACTTCCAAAAGATGGAATAGTCTACCAGCACACGTATTCCATCCTACCTATGACATAGGGTCCTTCAAACGAGGCGTGAAGAAGCACTTTGTAGGCCGGCAGAGTGAGGATGACTGATGCTACGTCTCTTACGCTGCACCAGTTGTCCTCGCGCCTGGACCTCATTTCCACTTAACATCAGGTGGAGTGGGGTCATTTGCCAGGCTTAGTATAAAAAAAAAAAAGATAAATCATCTAAACATTTTGTTTACAGGCAGTTGCTCAGACACTACACAAAACTTTTTGTCATTTTCGCGAACACTTACGTTTCAAATATTTTTACACTATGTAACAAGAGATAAAAGTTCAAGAAAATCACATTAAAACAATCTATACATCTTTCTGTTTAATTTGACATTTAATACTTTTAATTTACTTACGTTAAATCATCTAAACATCTTGTATACAAGCAGTTGCACTGACTGACATTACATAATCTTGTTTACAAATGCGTCACCATTTGTTTTCAACGACCAATACTCACACTTTTTCTATGAACACGATAGCCAATCATAATTTAGTATTCGAGCGCATAGAACACAGAATCGAATGATGTCAAACACTCTTATTGGCTAAAATAAGTTGAAGGAAGTAAAAAATTAACTATAGACCTTGTCACTGGCGGGACACCCGGCATTCCCGCCGACACTCAACGGTACTTTTTTTTCTCGGGAATGCCGGTATTCCCGCCGACACTCGAGAGGTTAAGCGAAACACTGTTACCATAATTAAGCATATCACCATTCAAATCGTTTTGTTCCAGAGCATATTCCTACCACACGTGCGGCGGCCCATTGCAGCCGGTTCCGTTCCCGGCTGACGCACTAATAGGCCCCGGCATCCCGCGAGGCGCGAGGCAGGTAGCCGCCTTGCCTCACGGCGAGGTAGTCTGCGCAGTCGCCTTGTCGCTTAGCAACGGCGCGAGGCACGCGTACACAGGAGGAAAGGGGTGCGTCAAACTATGGGACATCACTAATCCTGTCTCGCCCACAACTCTAGAACCCCTATCGCAATTGGACTGCTTGGTAAGTTGAGCTTTATTATACAGCAGTAGGGTTTAAATTAAGAGTGTCACCTTATAAAGCAGCCAGGTATACCGGATCGCTTAGCAACAGCGCGAGACACGCGTACACAGAGGGAAAGGGTGTGTCAAACTATGGGATCATCATTCAAAATATCACCAATCCTGTCTCGCCCACAACTCTAGAACCCCTATCGCAATTGGACTGCTTTACGCTGTCGTGGGGTTTAAATAAAAATATAGCCTTGTCGCTTCGAAGATAAGAGGTATATGTATTTTGGAATCAAAGGATGCGTCATAATATGGGACATCCCTAATCCTGTCTCGCCGACTACTCTAGAACCCCTATCGCAACTGGAATGCTTGGTAAGTTGACCTTTAAGGCACAGCAGTAGAGTTTAAATTGAAATATAGCCTTGTCGCTTCGAAGATAAACTAGGTATATGTATATTGGAAGCAAAGGATGCGTCAAACTATGGGATATCACTAATCCTGTCTCGCCCACAAATCTTGAACCTCTATGGCTATTGAAATATGCTTAGGGTGGATTCGACCAAACTGGAATAAGGTCTTATACCTAGATTAAACGCAGAATTTGTATAGACTAACCTCGGAGTAAGTCTTATTCCAGTTTGGTCGAATCCACTCTAAGTAAGTTTAGTTTTATTGTACTGTAGTTTAGTTTAGATAATATTTAAAAGTTACGAAATTTTTAATAGAAAACAAACATTTTGGTGACACAAATGACTAGTCACATTGTTAATGCATTCGCACTTTATTATTATTATTATTAGCCCATATTGTCTCACTGAAGCAGAAGCAGAAGATAGGAGCTCCCTTCTAAAGATGGGAGGGAGTTCCCATCTTTCCAATATTTCCAGTCAGTTAAGGCCAATACAAGCAACTGACTACTTGTAGTGGCATAATAAAAAAACACTTTTGTTCTAGCAAAGGGACAACTACATAAGATCAGTGAAGCTACTACCGGACGGAAGGACTTTAATCGTGGGTGGGGAAGCGTCAAATCTCTCCATATGGGACTTGGCGTCGCCAACGCCGCGAATGCGGGCGGAGCTGACGTCATCAGCGCCCGCTTGCTACGCGCTAGCCATCAGTCCCGACTCTAAGGTAAGGGGTTAGAGGTAAAAATTGAATGTGATATAGGATAAAACGTTTACTAAAAAAAAAACAACCAGTCTCAGGAAAGTTCGAATGGGAATCGAACCCATGGATTGCCGGTCCACTGCTCTAACCGCTAAGCTACCGAGACCCCAGAAGACTCGTTGAATTTTTTCTTGTAGTTTGTGATACGCTGCAAGCCAGCGGTATTACGTCACTTTGAGGTCTACCCTCACTCGAAAAAAATACTGTTGCAAGTATTTAACAATCGATAAAGACGTAATTGCTTATAAATATCTTTATTATTGAAATTTTTGCATTCACAATGCTATATAGATATAGGATAAAATGTTTACTAGAAAAAAACAACCAGTCTCAGGAAAGCTCGAATGGGAATCGAACCCATGACATTTGGATTGCCGGTCTACTGCTCTATCCGCTAAGCTACCGAGACCCCAGAAGTCTCGTTGAATTTTTTCTAGTAGTTTGTGATACGCTGCTAGCCATGAATGTGATATGTTGCGTATACACCGAGATTTTTCATTGGTTTTGGAGCCGAAACCCTGTTCATGTTTATCATCAGTAGAAGCTATTTAGCTTGTAAAACTAAAAAAATGAGCATAAAAAATCATTAAAAAAAATATCAATAAAGAATGTAAGATCCCTTAGTACCATATGATCTTATGAAAGTCAATGACCCAGGCGCTTCAAACGCTCCGCCTACCCCCCGCCCCGCCGTCGGCGCAGGCGGCTGGCCGGGAAAGTTCATAGGGGTCACAGTGAATGAGTAGATAAGGAGAACGTTACTACGTGTTAACGACAAAAAGTCACTTTTACAATTTTTTTTACTTAGCTCGTAAAGCGATTATTATTTCATAAATAGGTACAACACTTGTTTTGTATTATAACGTTTTCGGCTCCAAAACCAATAAAAAATCACGGTATATAGAGCCGAAGAAAAATAAAAGAACAACGCTTGCTTGTTCGCAACAAAATTAGCGGGTGAGTTGACTTTAGGAAAACCTAGATGGCGTTGTACGCTGTTTAGGCGCTGCGCAAACGTAGATACTTCCTTCACGCTCCTTTTTATTAATAAACCTCTCACTTATATTTCGATCAAGGTGTTATTTATTGTAATTTTGTATACTGTTGTTTTATTGCAGGTTTGCTTTAGTTGTTGTTCAGATGGAAACATTGCGGTATGGGATCTACAGAACCAAACATTAGTTAGGCAATTTCAAGGTAAGTTTTTATAGATAAGTACTTATATTTTAATAGGTATATATTTCAAGTAACAATAAGTATATATTTCTTTAAAAAATGATACTGTTTCACAATATTATTGCTTTAATGAAAAAAATAGAACGCATTAAAAGCATAAGCAATAAATAAGCTACCATTATGGTAAGTACGTAAGTTAACTATGAATGCGTATGCGTTTGACTGCTTCATCGTCATAATTGACTATTTTGTTCTTTTTACAATGGAATTTTATAATTATAATTTATTAGTCACCTACACAATAACAATTATTATGACTATAAACGATGTATCTTTCACTAACCAGGTCACACAGACGGTGCGTCGTGCATAGACATAAGTCCCGATGGCACTCGTTTGTGGACTGGCGGCTTGGACAACACGGTGCGCTCGTGGGACTTACGGGAAGGTCGCCAGCTGCATCAGCACGACTTCTCCAGTCAGATATTCTCGTTAGGATACTGCCCTACTGGTAAGTCCTTAGGTCTAAGTCTCCACGGCAACCCCCTGTGGACGGGCGGGCTGGATAACATATCTGTGTCCCTTAAGTACCACGAGTTACCTATCAATATCCATCCCATATCTTTCTATTGATAACTTGTGGGACTTTGGGGAGGGTAGAGAGTTGCAGCAATACGACTTCTCTAGTCAGATATGAGAATATACCCTAACGAGCTTAAGGGTACTGTCCTATCGGTAAGTCTCATACGTAGGTGTTAAGTCCCATACGTAGGTGTAAGTAACAGGGTGTCGCTTGTAGATAGTTGCCTATCAATATCCATCCCATATCTTTCTATTGATAACTTGTGGGACTTTGGGGAGGGTAGAGAGTTGCAGCAACACGACTTCTCTATTCAGATATGAGAATATACCCTAACGAGAGTAAGGGTACTGTCCTATCGGTAAGTCTCATACGTAGGTGTTAAGTCCCATACGTAGGTGTAAGGTAACAGAGTATTGCTTGAAGATGGGCGGGCTTGATAACATGGTGCGCTCGTGGGACTTACGGGAAGGGCGCTATCTACATCAGAACGACTTCTCCAGTCAGATCTTCTCGTTAGGATACTGTCCTACCGGCAAGTCTCACACGGTGTTAAGTCACATACTTATGTGTATGATGCCAAAGTATCGCTTGTCGAGCAAAATAAATTTAGTTAATTGTAGATTTTCTATTTTTATATTCCATTCAATTGTTTAGTTACACTGAAGTATAATTAAAGGCCAAAATTATCCAAAGTGTCATAAAAATTAAAATTTAGTAGTTTTTTTAAAATATTTTTTTTTCCTCAATTCTCCCACGGTTAGCATGCGACCTATATTTGCATAGTCTGCCCTATTTTGTTTGTGTTCGCCGTGGATCAAATGTCCAAACAAAATGACCAATGACCTTAAAGTTCTATAATTTTGCTTTAGGACTATACAAAAGAATCATTAAAGTTTTGCACTGTAATAGATATGATAAAAGCGATTATGGTACTATATAGTACTATAGACGACCTTATTGACAGTTTTGTGTATCTATTTTACAATAATAATGCGTGAAAATAACTTTTACAGTACTAGTATTGTAGGAGTGTCGGAAACACTATTACAGGATCAATTTGCACTATAAAAGTACCTTGCACAACCATGACGTAATGTTATATCTTACAAGCTCTCTCAACATCGTTTTAGAGCTAGTTCTGTAAAAATCATGATAACTCTTCTACAGTACTTGTTAACAGTACCATAGCGACTCCTGGTGCAGCTGCTAAATAACTTCAATTCTAAATAGCTCTTTAGGTGAGTTTGTTTGTACAGCTACGACACTAAATCGTGAAAAAAAAGTACTAAAACAGCAGCCATAATTAATTAATTAAGTATGGCTGCCGTTTTCTGCCATGATACCACATTAGCAGCACGGCTGGTGCCAATGTGTACTATAGCAGACGTAGTCGGGGAAAAGTACTTATTTTATTAATTTAAATTTTATAATTAAAACTAGAAAATTACAAACGCGCATTGTCAAATTTGAAATCGGCATTTTCCTTTTTTTTTGGATCCTTTCCATTTGTAGATTTTCGTTGGAGAACGCACGACACGATCACAACACGAATAAAATGATAAAAAAGATCACTGGAATTGTTTACGAAAAAGCACTATAAACATGTTTTGGTTACTTTTATAGTGCAAAGTTACATAAATGCTGCAGATAGCACTAATTCAACACCAGCACTAAAAAGCGTTTTCCGACACTTTTAGGTTTCAACAACAGAGCTGATTTATTACCGTGAGAGCCTTTATGTAATGTTTATAGAATAAATCAGTGATAAAACTAGGGCCTATTTGGGTTTCTGTAAACGTTCTTAACATCATTATAGTGCTAATCATGTACACTAATTAGCACATTCTAAAACGTTCTAAGGACGTTTATAGTACAAAATTTTGTTGCTTGGGAAGGGGTTTTGTATCTAGTTTTTATATGTGATCGAAGATTTAACCTCCAAGAAGTCGGTAAACATTTTTCTGCTGATGATGAATGTTAACAAGAGTGGTGGTCTCCAGGCTCGTGGCTAGCGGTAGGCATGGAGAACTCCCACGTGGAAGTCCTCCACGCGGGCAAGCCGGACCGCTACCAGCTGCTGCTGCACGAGTCGTGCGTGCTGTCGCTGCGGTTCGCGGCGTGCGGCAAGTGGTTCGTGTCCACCGGCAAAGATAACTTGCTCAACGCGTGGCGCACGCCGTACGGCGCTAGTATATTCCAGGTAATTATGTTCGAATGTTGAAATTGTTCATTGGTTTTAGACCTTATCTCAATCGCATAATAGAGCGGGTCAGTATTTCACGCCGGCCCACCGTTTACAACTGTATAAAGCACAGGTCAGGCCGCATATGGAATACTGCTCCCATCTCTGGGCTGGAGCACCCCAATACCAACTCCTTCCATTTGACCGGATTCAACGCAGAGCTGCTCGAATTGTCGGCGACGTGGTTATTTCAGGTCGGCTCGATCCACTGGCTCTTCGGAGAGACGTTGCGTCTCTCTGTATATTGTACCGTATATATCATGGGGAGTGTTCTGAGGAATTGTTCGGCTTGATCCCTGCCGCTAATTTCCTTCACCGCACTACACGCAATCGACTGTCATTCCATCCACATCGCCTTGATGGATGGCGGTCTACTACTGTGCGTTTTTCAAGAAATTTCTTGCCTCGAACTACAGTGTTGTGGAACCAGCTCTCGGCGGCGGTATTTCCGGACCGTTACGACTTAGGGATCTTCAAGAAACGAGCCTATTCCTTCCTTAAAGGCCGGCAACGCGCCTGCGATTCCTCTGGTTTTGCGGGTGTCCATGGGCGGCGGTGATTACTTTCCATCAGGTGACCCGCTTGCTCGTTTGCCTCCTTCTGGTATAAAAAAAAAAAAAAAAATCGCATAAAGTTTAAAATGTGGTGTCAATATACATTACACTGCCATTAAAGGTTACATTGTACATTAAAGGTTTAAACGAAACACTTAGACGGCATTAATGCTTTTTTTTAATATTTTTTTATACTAAGCCCGGCAAATGCCCATTCCACCTGATGTTAAGTGAAGAAGCAGCTTCTACTTAGTAACGGCATCCTACGCATGCCTTTGATACCCGTCTTTTTTAACGAGTTACCTACCACCAGCCGTGGTCACGGTACGGGCTGACTGTCAGTTTTACGTTAAATTCCGGTCATATATGTGTGCAGCATTGTTTTTTAATGCGTTTAACGAATCAATTAGACGGGGATTAACGCTAACCACTTATTAAAGGCATCTTACGCATACCTTTTTGTCCTTCAGGTTCATATAATGTTCCTTGGTTTTAAAACCTCCACTTCCCAAAAACTCCCTTTCTCGAAATGTCCCTTTACCAAAATGTCCCTTTCCCAAAATGTCCCTTTCTCAAAATGTCCCTTCCCCAAAATGTCTCTTTCCTAAAAGTCCCTTTCTCTAAATTGCCAAAATTATATTTTCGTACAATAGATAGTTTGCATTGATTACACATGAAATATGGATAAAATAAAATAAAACTTTAATGATCAATCAAAGAACAATGGCAAAAAATTGTCTCGCCTTTTTGATAGCGCCCATTATTGTTATTTATACCAAACGAATTTATTGTTTTTCGCATGTTTTTACTAATATCTAAATATTCCCTTGAAAGCCGGCGTTAAATCGAGTATTATAAAAGAATATCAAAGATGTGTTTTTACTCAATCCATCAGCCATGTTGAAAATCGGGATGTAAATACAATTATTTTTTATCGATTTAATATTCAATTGAACATTAATGATCAATCGACTTTGATTCCACCCACGAAACAGTAAGTAAGTTTCTTGTTCCCACTTTATTAATGGTGATTGGTGTCTGTAGAAGCCGCTTTAATGCCATTCAAGCATCTACCGTATTTGTATCGAGTTAAAAAAAACCAAGTACTGCATGATGTATCGATACTATAAGTATCGAATTAAATTGTAGTGAAATCCTGCCTTATCTATCACTTTGACAAACTTGACAGTTACCAACCGGACAGAATGCTCCGCACTCTTTCTCGTTGGTGGTTGTTTTATGTGTTTTTTCGGTTTTTGTTATCAAATTCTTTATCTGGACTGCTTTACGGACTCCGATTGATTCTTTCTTGTGACTATTGCGTGCCCAAAGGACTCTGATTTTGCTTCTGCGTAACATTGTGCTTTTCCCTACTGGACTCAGTTTTGTCTTGTGAATTGGATTTGTTTTTCAACAATGAGTGATTGCGGGAGACAATCGTGGTCTACGCGCATGTTATGTGTGAACTGTTATATATGCGTGAATACATTGCGCCGATATAAAGTCCTGACACTTAATCCAAGAGCTGCTGGCATACTCTGCAACTGGGTATACCCGCAAATCGTAAGTACCAAAGTCAAAACAGTTTTATATTAAATAAGAATAGGTATTGCTTAACTCTATTGAATAGTCAAATTATTTTTACCTATCACCCATTCAGGGTTTCTTTTAGATGCGAAGAAAAATGGGTGCAAAAAACTTCACAACTTGTAACTGCTGCCTAATATTTTATTGCGTGTTAACTATAAATCTTTGAATTTTAACTAAAGTAACAATAATTACAAAGGCTTTGTTGTTACCAATGATTACAGAACATCATCATATTTCTTTTTATATTCATTTTATAAGATTATGATTATTTATGTATGCTGAGATCGTCAAATATTTTTGTCAGGTTTCAGAGGATGACCATGTCTGTGAGGCATGCAGAGATCTTGCAATGTCTGCTGTTAATGAAAACCTTCAGCAAGTTTCTGACAATGCTCAAGCTGGACCAAGTCAGCAAGGCCACTCAAGTGTGTGTCTATTGTGTGGATGTTCAACTTTAAGAAGAAGGAGTGAGAGAATATTAAGAACTGATGCCTCTGAACTTCTTCAATCAATGATATCTATTATAGAAAGCAGAGTAGCACCAAGACAGGTATGTTTTGTTTCAAATAAATGATTCTTTTATTGTTATTTATTAATTTAAAGGTTTTGTAAATAATATTATAGTTCATTAATTTGTCAACTAACGGACTAAAGACTGCAGATACATCCAACAGCTTACAGCGGCGATGGTCTCACCACCTGTCACGCTGAACACATGTGCAGTCGCTATTTGGTGAAAAGTGGACTATGGCAGAGGACTACTTTTGCAGTCCTCGTTGCTTAGTTTCTGACTAACCCTTCGGGGATAATAGTTGTGATTATAAATGTATGTATGAATTAATTTGAAAACTATTAAAAATGTTTGATTATTTACTGCATAAAAAATACAGTCAATTATTCCTTTTTAGGTTACAGAAACTGACCGTGTATGTTATGCTTGTTGGTCTCGAGTGCAAAGAGAAGCTCGACGCAGAAGTACTGTAGATGATGCCAGAAACCAATACCCCACTATATCGCAGGCACCACAAGAGGAGCCTTAATCATCTCACATACCACCGCAAGAGGAGCCTGAAATATCTCAGCCAGTACCACAAGAGGAGGAATCTCAATCAGATGCTATAGTACTAGTAATAATTGCATAACATTACCTAATTATAGAAGAGCAGCAAACACAAATCATCACTGTGTCTTTCCTAATTGTGGTAGTGTGTCTTTGCACAGCATAAATGATAAAATTAGAGCATTAATACTGTCCAATCATAAATATTATCTTCCAAAAGAAGCTCGTATTTGTGCAGAGCATTTGATGGGCAATATGTGGGAAACATTATTTGACTCCCAAAATAGTTACTCATCATTTACGGCTCAACAAGTGCGACAGATTTTTTCATTTGTCAATGCCCACCAACAATTAGATTTTGAAAATATTGAAGACATGGATGAAAGAATGTTTGAATACTGGATAGGTCGTACAAAACAAAGTTTTAACATGATCTTGGAGGAAGTACCTCGAATAAGGGAAATTCGGAGAGGTACCTTGGGGCTTGTTGCGTTTTTATTAAAACTCAGAACAGGTGATTCTGATGAAAGAATTTCCACTTTAGTAAATGTGCCAAGACGAACCTTAGAAGTCCTTATAGATAAAGTAAGGGAGGTTCTAGTGTAAGATTTTGTTCCCAGAAACCTAGGGATTAACCATATTTCCTGGGAACAGTTGTTAAGACATAATTTATTAATACCTAGTGGACTATATGGTAATGGGAATGCCATAGTAATTTGTGACGGCACATACATTTATATACACAAAAGTGCAAACTACATGTTTCAAAAACAAACATACTCCCTGCATAAGTATAGAAATCTACTAAAACCATTTATGATTGTAGCGAGTGATGGATATATTGTTGATTGTTTTGGCCCATATAAAGCAAAAACCTCAGATGCAGTAATTATGAATGATTTGTTCCGTGATGGGTCTGCTTTAAGATCATATTTTCGAGATGATGATATGTTCATACTTGATAGAGGATTTAGGGACAGCATAAGTGTTTTAGAGAGTTGTGGTTATCGAACATGTATGCCAGAATCTCTATTAGAAGGCGAACATCAATTGACAACAGCACAAGCCAATCGAAGCCGCTTTGTTACCATATGCAGATGGGTGGTAGAGGCCGTCAATGGACATTTAAAAAGAGATTTCAAATTATTACGTCCAGAATATTTCCATCGGTCTCTACCACACATGATGCAAAACTTTCAGATAGCAGCGGCTTTGTTAAATAGGTTTGGTGTTCGCTTTGAAAATAACGTAAATGCAACACAAATTCTTAATATTATAAGAGAACGAATGGCATTAGAAAACAATCTGGCAAACATGGTAGATGCCCTCAACATGAACAGACGTTCATCCAATTTTATAAATATGTGTGCTGATCAAAATAATCTTCTTTGTTTTCCTACATTAGAATACAATGATTTAATTCTCTTCGCTTTGGGGACATACCAAATAAGGCAAGCTCGATCCTATTACGGAGAGCATGTGCGTTTCCATGGGGGATACAGAATAGAGGTGGACAGAGGTGAACCTATCAATGAAAATGAGTATGATCTTAGAGGCAGTGGACCTAGAACATTAATAAGAGGAAAAATTAAATCCCGTCACATATCACGAAAACAATATTATGTATAAAATTATACATTATGATTGAAAATAATATACCCGGCCGCACTGGCATCACTGAATATTGTTGCAGTTGCCTAGTGGGTCGGCGTACTGTAGGTTGTTGTGCTCACATTATGACCCTTGTTTGGTATTTGGGATGGGCCAGACATCAAGGATATATTACAGCACCGGCAGGATTTCTGGATGAAATTGTAATAAGAGATGATGAAGAATAAAAAATATAATCATGATAAATTGGTTTTACTGTTTACTATTCCAATGTACTTAAAAAAAGAGATTCTAAATAAATAAGTAAGTATCTGACATGACATAGGTACATTGGTTTGATCCAAAAGTAAATACAAATGTTTGTCACAGGTGGGGTTCGAACCCACGACCCTAGCATATTAGGCGGAATCTGTGGCAGAGCCATTATCAAAAGCGCTATCGGGGCATTCGATCAAGCAGGTAAACTGGTAGTGGTGGTAGCCAGGTAGGTACAAGATATTCTTCGTATATGTTATTTTCATTAGCTGTGTTAACATTGTATGCACAAAATAGAATACAATGGCTTATCAGAATAGAACATCTTGTCATGGTGGTCACACCATAGTCATATGCCTAGTATATGTGTTCTGTGGTCATATGACACCACCATAAACCATTTTAATTTTTACAACAAGTCCACAATTGCATGCCGTCATGCCGTGGCATCCTTTAATTATAACAGCACCTAGATTAAGTTACTTTTGTAAGAACTGACAAATTCATAGCAGTATAACTGCCGTACTCAGAGACGTCAATATTAAGTTTAAAAAAATGCTCTAGGCTAGGTCTCTCTTGCTGTCACTTTCATAAACTTAATTGACGTCTCTGAAGCACGGCAGTATGCTACATGATTTCTTGTTCGATGTCATAGTAAAGAAAAAAAATCAACTAACCTAACCTTACCAAAAATCAAAATGCAATATCTTTTTTTCCGGCTTTCTCAGATGAAAATAACTTCACATACATAATCTATAAATAACGCTGAATCTTTTGACATATTTTTTGTTTATGTGCGCTCATATTTTATATCAGACGATTTTTAGTATGGATGTTTGCCATTGTTCTTTAATAAGTGAAACAAAACAGCTATAGAACCTTCCAATGTAACGGAAACAATGACGTGTGATATTGATTAGTATCATAATTTAAATATAATAAAACAAAAAACACGTTAGGAATAAACTTTTAAATCTTTGTAAATCGAGTTATTAAATAATCATCATCATCATCAGCCAGAAGACGTCCACTGCTGGACAAAGGCCTCCCCCAAGGATCTCCACCACGACCGGTCCTGTGCTGCTTGCATCCAGTGGCTACCCGCGGCGACCCTCACCAGATCGTCGGACCACCTCGTTGGAGGCCTGCCCACACTGCGTCTTCCGGTGCGCGGTCGCCACTCGAGAACCGTTCTGCCCCAACGGCCATCGGTTCTATGGGCGATGTGCCCTGCCCATTGCCACTTGAGCTTGACGACTCTTTGGGCTATGTCGGTTACTCTAGTTCGTCTACGAATCTCCTCATTTATGATTCGATCACGTAGAGAAACCCCGAGCATAGCCCTCTCCATTGCTCTTTGCGTGACTTTGAGCCTGCTAGTTAGGCCCATAGTAAGCGACCACGTTTCGGTACCGTATGTCATCACTGGCAACACACACTGGTCGAAGACTTTCGTTTTGAGACTGCGGTATTTTGGACGAGAAGATATTTCGTAGCTTACCGAACGCTGCCTAGCCGTGGATTCGACGATTGACCTCTTTTTTAAAGTGGACCTACCTAACTGGACTGTTTGTCCCTGGTATACATATTCATCAACAACTTCAAGAGCAGAGTCTCCAACCTTCAGAGGAGTGGGTACGACACGTGAGTTAAACATGATTTTCGTCTTCTCCATGTTCATTTTAAGGCCCACTTGTTGAGAGACTCTGTTGAGATCACCGAGCGTTGTGCCGAGTTTCTCCAGGGTCTCAGCCATGACTACTATATCGTCGGCAAATCGAAGGTGAGTGATGCACACGCCGTTAATATTGATGCCGAGTCCTCTCCAGTCCAGAAGCTTAAACACGTCCTCCAGTGCAGCAGTGAAGAGTTTCGGAGAAATGACATCTCCTTGTCTCACTCCACGCTGCAGCAGGACTGGCTTCGAGCTCTGGTCTTGAAGACGAACTGTCATAGTGGCGTTTTCGTACAAACAATTCAACACTTCGATGTACCGGTAGTCAATTTGGCAAAGCTGGAGAGACTGTAGCACGGCCCATGTTTCGATCGAATCAAAGGCTTTCTCATAGTCCACAAACGCTAAGCAAAGTGGCCGGTTATACTCTTCGGTCTTCTGTATAACCTGCCGCAGCGTATGTATGTGGTCTATGGTGCTAAAGCCTTTTCGGAATCCGGCTTGTTCGATTGGCTGGAAGTTCATCAAACCTGCGTGCGAGACGATTAGTTATAACTCTTGAGAACAGCTTATAAACGTGACTTAGAAGTGATATGGGTCTGTAGTTCCTCAGTAGGGCCTTGTTGCCCTTCTTAAAGAACAACACAACCACACTTTCATGCCACGCTTCTGGCGTTCAACCTCCGAGTACGACGGAATTAAATAGTCTCTGAAGAGCTGCGAGTACCGGTCTTCCGCCTGCTTTCAGAAGCTTAGCTGTAATTCCGTCAGCACCCGATGCCTTGCTGTTCTTAAGCTGCTTGAGAGCCATACCAATCTCGTACAGGCTAATGTCCGGGATATCTTCGGTGTAGTGTCGGGTAAGCTTAGCTCTAGGGTCTGTAGCTAAGCTTTGTACAGGTGGCCGAGTGGATGTGTATATGACCTGGACGTGACAGCTCTGCCGTTATCGGTTTTCAGCGTCATCAGTTGGCTGTGCCCAATACCCAAATCTCTTGCGAACGCTTTTGAACCTTTGTTTCGCTCGATAGCCTCTTTAATACGGTCGGTATTAAATCGGCGAGTGTCGCGAGTCAAAGACTTCGAGATCTGCCTATTGAGCCGCCGAAGCTGAGACGAATCGTCCGAAGAACGCAGAACCATCACGCGCCGCTCTTCCATCAGTTTGAGAGTATGGTCCGAGAGCTTTTTAGGTCCACTTATACGGTGGGTTTTGAAGAACTTGGACCCAACCGCATGGACAGTTTTTACAAACCTGTTGTTGTAATCGTCCACGTCTACGCAATCCTTCAGGCATTCGAAGCGATTTTTCAGTTCGAGCTGGAAGCTTTCGGGGTTTTGGATTTGGATGGGTGCAGGGCGGAGCGTAGACTTCATCGATCGATGTCTTTCAAGCTTCATATTAATGTTCAATGTGCCTCTTACCAACCGGTGATCACTGCCAGTTTTGAACGCGTTGATCACAGAGACATCATTGAATATTTGCTTTCTCGTCGACATGATAAAGTCAATCTCAATTTTTGTTGCGCCATCGGGATTTAGCCAGGTCCACTTGCAGTGTTCAGATTTCCTAAAAAAGGAGTTCATCATGAAGAGTCCCTCCTTTTACAGAAACTCCGCCAGCAGTTGGCCCCGGTGGTTCCGAATTC
The DNA here is from genome assembly GCA_963921215.1 of Scoparia ambigualis. Classification (NCBI taxonomy): domain Eukaryota; kingdom Metazoa; phylum Arthropoda; class Insecta; order Lepidoptera; family Crambidae; genus Scoparia; species Scoparia ambigualis. Next base: position 7,481,420 of record OY992521.1, read on the forward strand.
CAACTCAAAATGGTCCCACTTTCAGCTCATCGCCGCTTCGTTTGCCCAGTTTTGCGTTAAAGTCTCCCACGACAACGGTGTAATGAGTTTTGGAGACTTGTATGGCTCTAGAGATGTCCTCATACGTAGCCTCCACCTCATCGTCTGGGTGTGCCATAGTCGGAGCGTATACCTGTATAACCTTTAACGAATACCGTTTGGTTATTCTGAGTATAAGGTACGCTTCCCTCGACGACACACTTCCGGTCTTGACAACGTTGTTCACGAGAGAGCTGTGGACGATAAACCCGACACCACCCTGGGACAGTTGTTCACCCTCCCGGAAATAGAGCAAGTTACCAGACTTCAAGATTATCGAGTGCTCCCCCTCTCTTCGGACCTCAGATAATCCCACAATGCCTCCGTATCTTGCTCAATTCTTCCTTTAGTTCGCAAACCTTTTCGTCGGTTTGCAGTGTTGTAGGTTGCCAGGGCCAAAGTTCGTTGTTGGCGGTAGCCAGGTCTCTGCCGGAGATTCTTAGCACCCCCTGCCCCGTCGCTGCCTTGGCCGCTACCGTAGCTAGGGCGAGCGGGGCCGCCGGGGACTAGGGGCCGGAGTTTAGTGCTGTCGTTCATATTGGGGAGAATGTTGCCATAATCGCCACGCTTGCCAGGCGGGTTGGCGATCGCAGTATGACGGCGTAAATCTCAAAGGATGCTGCTGCCCATCCTCTGGGTTGATCCCTCAGTTGCCTTCTACGACTCCCACGGGAAGATAGGGGGTGGTAGTATTTTTTCACCGCTACCGACACGGTTATTAAATAATGAAAGCCCTAAAACATTACTTTTTCAAAAATTTTGCCACACTAATTATCTATAGTTGTTTTGTTTTATTTATTAAAATTTGATTGACCATTATGGTTTTTTATTTTATTTTATCCATATTTCATGTGTAATCAAATCAATGCAATGCAATCTATCTGTTCTGTTGTACGAAAATATCATTTTAGCAATTTAGAGAAAGGGACATTTGGAAAAGAGAAATTTTGGTTAAGGGACATTTTGAGAATGGGCATTTTTTGAAAGTTGTGTTTCGAGAAAGGGACTTATTGGGAAGTGGACATTTTGGGAAAGGGACGTTTTGAAACCGAGGGACATTTTGGGAAAGGGACATTATAAACCTTGAAGGCTTTTGTACCCGACGTTTCGACCGAGTTGCACTGGTCGTATACAAATTTATGCGTATTAATGATGCCTTTAATAAGTAGTTAGCGTTAATCCCACGAATGTTTAAAAGTTGTAATGCGTTCTTGGTTTTCTAAAAACGTAAATTTTATGACATTTGCACGTTAAGTGGACACAATTTTTGATGCCTATAAATAAATGATCAAACATTATTGAATACGTATCTGCTACATATAATTGATTGGTGAATGTGTACATATTATAGTATTTTGATACTTATCGTAAACGACGAAGTCTAAAGATTTTATAACGGTGAATAAAATAAAATACTTCTTTGTTTCTTACAGTCGAAGGAGTCGTCATCGGTGCTCAGTTGTGATATAGCGGCGGACGATAAGTTCATAGTGACTGGCTCTGGGGACAAGAAAGCGACCGTGTACGAGGTAGTGTACTAGGCAATCAATCACGGCAGTGTCAATAACTTATTATGTCTGTTGTTTCGCCTATACTTTGAGATAGAACTCCACATAAATTGTGTGAAATTTCTTACTCAAGTCTTCGATCATACTCGTATAAACAATAGATGCACGCACGGTCTCATACAAAATCAAACTCAAATTATGTCTCCGCGTAAACACATACATATCCATAGATCAACATCAGAAATGAAACGAGGTATACAGGGTGTAATTTTTTTTTGATTCCTTACATCTAAGTGTATCCGGAAATACCCCATGTATGTTACGCGATTGTTTGTAGTTTTCGAGCTATGTTTTTTTTTAATTATGGGAATTTTTAACTTGACCAACTTAATTAGGTAGGTATATATTTTTTACGGAAATTATGCATCGTTTTTCAAAATTATGCACCTTTTTTGTTTTAAAACATGCATAAATTCCGAAAAGAAATATATTTAAGTCGGTCAAGTCGAAAATTCTAAAAATCTAAAACTACAAAAAATTGCGGAACATGCTTGGGGTATTTCCGGGTACACCTGGATGTCAGAAATCCAATTTTTTTTTTATTGTCACCGTTTGGGTCACTGTATAGATAAACATTTATTGTAAAGTAAACCTCAAACTTTAGGCATTAAAGTACAAATTCTTAAAAATGTTATTGGAGTTACATCACTTTGAAACTAGGCTCGCTTGATTCAAGCAAGTTGAAACAAAGTTCTAAATTAAAAATTTGAGAGCAAAACAAGGCATATTTCTAATTTATGTCTCGTTTCGTAGTGCTGTTTTTCAAGCAGCAGCTAAAGTTTTTATGATCGAAGACTCAAGTAGACAAAACATCAGATTTTATTATTAATTTCGGCTAAAGGCGTCGCCAAGGGGGGGCAGTAGGGGCAGCTGCCTCCCCCCCTAGAGATAAAAAAATGATTAACTATTAAAAATCAAGAAAATAATGTGGCCCTACTTTCAAACCTTTGGCACACCTCTATGTACAGTGAAGAGGTCGTGGAGTTTACACATTGGGACTTTGTATCGTTCTTATTGCAATCGCCTTCTGCATTTGTATCGATTTGCCCCCCCCCCCCCATTTGGTTATCGCCTGTCGACGCCCTTGATTTCGGCCGTTAGGCGACAACTCGAACTCTAGCTTAATAATTTTAGAGTTCACCGACGGTTGTGTTGGCTGTCAATGGGAAACAAAGTGATGGCGGCAATTTTAAAACAATTATTTGTTTTTTGTCACCTGATACTAATGTTAAGAACCACTCTGACAATAGGAAGCAAAGTGAAGACAGTAACTTTAAAAGAAGCATTTCTTTTTGTCAACGTACAAGTAATATTTAGCAATATGTATGCACTTGCTTCTGTCACTTTACAGTTACATTGAGAAGTATAATTGTATCAGTTTTTGTCACCCGAAGCATGCATTTGTGATTTGTCACCTGGCAATGCAATGTTTTTGGTGACGTAAAGCATTTTATTTATATGGTAATTAATTTTACGAGCCTCTACAAATTATGAAACTGGCAGATTACCTACTTAATATAAGCGACAATTTCTGTACAACCGTTAAATTTTAAATCAATTTCACCACTTCTTAACACGTGTGATATGGCCTATCCAACAATTCTGTCTTATATTTATCGCATGATAGGAACAAGACTTATGGTTAGGCTGTGTCAGTTCTGTTCCTAATCGTCTGCTTAATCACAAATAACATCAACAGCCAACAACAACCTGTAAAGAAAACTATTGAATTTAAAATGGTCTCTTACGTCAAGGAAATAAAGACTATTTTAATTAGAAACATTTTAAATTGTTTGGTTGAACTGTAATTTAAGTGTAACCAGTAGATCGGATGTTGCACCGTTAAACATAGATATTTTAGTGTTATTGTATATTTTTATAAATAAATAAAATAATTTTTATTATTTTGTGTAAGTTGAATTAGTGGATAAGTTTTTCCTACGGTCCATTTTCTTAGTTGTATTTATTATTTTAGTTGTTTAGTTTAGTAAAATCATAATTATATATTATGATTTACTTCAGATGACTGAGTTATTGAATAATTATACGACTGTTTGTACCCCTTATGTTCTATGCAAGGATAAATATATGTTTTTAAAGAGATAAAGAGGTTGTAAATACATATTTTATTATTATACAGAAATTGTTCGGGTTAAGAAACTTTTATTTTTTTAGTTATTTTTGTTAATAGCAAGAGAAAACCTCTAAGTAGAACATTTGGGGAGCTTACCAAAACATCAAATGTATCATTTAGGTACTATATTCTTTATTGTTCCACACGTAGGTCTTAACCACGAATACACGCTCGTAAGCAAAATGCTAAAAAACTAATGGTCCAAGCACACAAACAAATCCCAATAATATTATGAAAAAAAAGGCAACATTTAAAAACTTCTTCCTCTTATTCCAAAACGTGGACTTAAGTTTTTAAACCTATGCTACCGATGCGCAATGCTTTCTTATTTAGAGAAAGAGACACATTATCAGTTAAGTCACCTTAAGTTTAGTCCATGTTTTAAAATATCGGGAGTTAGACGTCGAAGTCTCCACGTTCGCTCGTATTGCGTTTGTATACTTACTTTATCTTGTCACGTTTATTTTAGACCAAAGAATAAAGTTATAGAATAGATGGTTTTAGTGGTTGGCTACTGCCACATCACGCACGACCGATCTATTCCTGGTGGATAAACAAAGCTTCAAAGACAAACTCGACAAACAACAAATCGAACTTTCGATTATCAAGCCAGTTCACAGTGTCATCAACTTATATAACGATATGTGCTTATGTGACAGTAACTTTCACACTAATATGATAGGAAAAGTGAGAAAATTCTCGAACGAAATTGTACAAAAAACAAAAACTACATATTTAATTTGAACGTTAAAAATTCGCACAATGATCATCTAATATTGCTTAGAGTAAGCCTTCTTATAATTAATGTTTCGTAAGACACCACTACTTCACTTGCCTTAATTTCTGGTTTGAAACTATATGTTATTGTAGGATTTGTATGTTTGGACCTTTTATGTTTTTAAATAAGTATATGATTGTTTTTTAAAGCTGTATTATTAAAAACTTAAGCTCCAATAGCTTTTACTGTTTAAATGAATCGGAACAAACTGTGATGTATCCAATTTCAATTGATCATCACCTTTAAAGTAGGATTATTCAGATGCATTTCGTTTTATAAGATGTTAAGTACAAGAATTTAGTTCCTTGTTAATTTAGTCTAAAAATAAAATGAATTACAGTAGAAAATTATTTTTATGTTAAAATTTACCTAAAATTGCGTCAAAAATTGGCATGTCCGATATCAATCTTCATAAAACAAAATACTATTTGTTTTTAAACACTGTATAACTTCATAAAAATTTGAATGTTCAAAAAAGATTGGACTAAACTTTATAAAATTAAAGGAATCTAATCATTATATTCAATTGTGAGAAAACTAATATCCAGCAGAGCGGGGAACAGTTACTTTACCAGATTTTAAATCTTATTTACAATTAAAAATTAATAAATATGTTAATAATAAAATATATAGACTAGACCATCAATGTATGCAGTTTTATTGTATGCGATGCATAATGCATTCCAAGCGTCAAGTTTTTGTTAGTTCTTCAGTTTAAAAATAATGTATGATAGTACCTACTTAAAACAGACAAATAAATATTAATATCATCTACGAAAGTCTTTGATCTGCTAAATGTGATATTATCTCTTCATTACCAATCTTAAAATATCAATGTTATATAAATATTTTTGTTGTATACCTATGCTACATCTGATTTGACTTTAAGCAACTAATTGTTATTTTCTGCAAATTTAATTGTATTACTTTAATTATATTTATTATTTCGATAATGTTGTGTATTTTTTTGCAACCTCGTGCCTAACAAAAAGTTAGAGCCACTTTTACTAACAAAGATTTTGTTCTATTATTCTAAAACGTAGAGTAGTATTCCATAACGTAAACTAGTATTTATTCCACGTATTGGAATAAGAGAAAGTATGTTTAGTATTCTGACACAAGCTAGCGTGAGTGCACTAACCTCTATTCAATCGCCGGAAGAATTGTGATTGACGCTAATTAATAACGTAGGCGTAGTTATGTGACTTCTCAGCAGACCGAAATCAATCTTTACAGGTAGCTTAGAAAAACCAAAATTTTCAAATTATTAGGTACTGCAAACGCCTCGGTAGCCGAGCGATAGATAAAGCACTTGGCCCAATGTCTTTAGGTTTCCGGGTTCAATCGGGTCTATCGGCTAAAAAACATGGATATGGACATGGGCTTCATTTGACATTTGAAGCCCATATTTTGTCCTTATATGGGCATATTATGGGCTTCAAATGTCAAATGAAGCCCATGTCCATATTCATATTTTTTGACCTGTACCCAGGTCTCACAAAGTGTGTTTCATTTCATAGTATCGTCGGTGACAATGAGTAGGCTGAAAGAACTGCTAGTCCGAGACAAGCAAAACCTCTGAAGCTACTTTTTAGAAATGGGTAGGTCCGCTGAAATTTAGGAGTCGTGTCCGGATGTACATCCATCTCTGGTGACACGCATCCAGGTTCCGTGTCCGTTGGACCCATATGGGTCCGGTTGACTAATCGTCGACCGTGATCCGCCCGAGTCGGCTCCCGACTCGGGCGGATGTAGTTTGTTTGTTTAGGACTAGGACTAGGTATTAGAGATGAGTCGGTCCGGTTGGATACGAATCCGCGGACCTGCATCACACGCGTGACTGATGGATGTACATCCAACGGCCAGGTGGATACCGATCACCAGAGCGGAACTGAATCACGGATGGATATATAGCGGACCGGGGGGGATGGCGCGGTGCGCGGGTGCGGTGAGCGGCGGGCGGACCGGTCACTCGGACACGCCTTCACTTCATTTCAACGTCAACAACGGTCAATTTGCTTTAAGTCAATTAAATTTTTGCTAGTTGCTAAGCTTAGGTTTTGTTTTGTTTTAGATTTAACCTATAACTACTCTTACAATGCCACAGCTTAAGACAAGTGAAGTGTGGAATCACTTTACTGGTACCGTTATAATTGCCAAATGTCGATATTGCTCAGCTAATACCTATTACCTAGTCCTAGTCCTAAACAAACAATCTGCATCCGCCCGAGTCGGGTCCCGACTCGGGCGGGTCACGGTCGACAATTAGTCAACCAGACCCATATGGGTGCGACGGACACGGAACCTGGATGCGTGTCACCGGTGATGGATGTATATCCGGACACAACTCCTAAATTACAGCGGACCTACCCATCTCTACTAGGTATGGTAACGACTTTACACACGGCTACACACGATCATCCTCCTACCAAATGTCAAATTGCATCATAATTTTTCAGTTTAATCTCCCTGACATAGTGTTTGATATCAATTGAGAAATTTTAACAGATTATGTAGGAGGTTGATGTATAGTTGTCTAGATATGTCTATATATAGCTCTGAGCCCTATATCTACACCGCGACGACAGTAGGTCTCATATACTCAATAATTACACTAGCTTAGCTACAGTGCCCTTTCCCCGAAACACAGGAACTGACAGGAAGGCGTAATAAATAAAAAACAAAAGTTTTGTGGCACAAATCAGTCTCATGTTTTGTAATCAGGAACTAGGTAATTATAATCCTAAATTTCAAATAATATAAAAAAACAAAAATACCCTTAGTGAAATGAAATGAATGTTGAAATGAAGTGAAGCGAATCAACCGCGTGTCCGCGTGACCCGGTCCGCCCGCCGCTCACCGCACCCGCGCACTGCGCCATCCCCCCCGGTCCGCTATCCGTCCGTGATACGGTGGATACCGCTCCGGTGAGCGGTATCCACCTGGCCGTTGGATGTACATCCATCAGACACGCATGTGATGCAGGTCCGCGGATTCGTATCCAACCGGACCTACTCATCTCTACTACTTTGTATTCCACAACAGGGATCGAGCTTACCCTTGCATCACATCTGATGGTAAGTGACGACAATGCCTAAGAAGGAAGGGCATTTCAGTTAGAATGCTCAATTACTTATATTAGGAATGGCTTTGTTATCTAACTAACTGTAGGAGCATAACAACGCTCCTAACTTATGTCAGCCTAGCCAGGTGGGCCTAACCTACCACTAAAGAAACAGTATAAATAAAAATTAATTGGTAGAGACCTAGCTACGGAAATTGGTACCTATACAATTTATAGAGCAACGAAATCCCCTCTAGTTAGTTAGTATGCCATAAGTATTAATTAATTCGACCACCTGGCAGCTTTTCAGCGGTGGGTGTGAGAGTGGATAAGCAACAAAGGGGTTGTAAAATTAATTAAAGGCGTGCAATTTGTAGAGTTCTGACTGGTGTGATATAATAGCTAATTATATTTTTAATTGGAAAATAACATTGCCAGGCGTGTTAATTTGGAGAAAAGTAATGCCAGGTGACATCCAAGGTGCGGGAAAAAGTGCCAAAGTCGTCTCAAGAGGGCTGGTCCTATACTTTTTATTAGAGTGGACCTTCAGAATCATGTGTGCAAAAATACGGGCGCGAATATTTGGTCGATCACCCCGCCAGGCGACGACAAAGGGCAACTGGCTCCAACTCGCGCCGCTCGCGACGCCGCGCGCTACCCCCCGCCCGCCGCGTCAGTCATACGATGTCGATGTCCGTGTCCTTTTCATTTATGTTTCAGGTCACGAAAAATTTCGGAGAGCCAACATTTCGACAAACATTAACATGATATTACAAATTGTTAATTTTTGATAAGTATCTTTTTAGGGTTCCGTAGCCAAATGGCCAAAAACGGAACCATTATGGATTCGTCATGTCTATCTGTCTATCCGTCCGTATGTCTTAGCGACTTTTTTCCGAAACTATAAGAACTATACTGTTGAAACTTGTTCAGTAGATGTAGTCTGTGAACCGCATTAAGATTTTCACACAAAAATAGAAAAAAAAAACAATAAATTATGGGGGTTCCTCATACTTAGAACTGAAAGTCGAACACACGTTAAACGTATCTCTTTGGCTACGGGTTAAAAAAATTGTACGGGTTCGATCCCGGGTTGTGAAGTTTCTTAAAACCGGCCAAGTGCGAGTCAGTCAGGCTTAGTAATAAGGTCCCGTTTTTATCCTTTTGGTAACGAATAACGATAAAATTTGACCCAGTAAATGAGATGACTTGGCACTTTTTCGCGCTTCTGGACCACCTGGCACTATTTTTCCCCCAATTGAAACGCCTGGCATTGTTGTATTCGAATTAAATATATAATTAGCAATTTTAACACACCAAACTCAGAGCTTTATAAATTGCACACCTTCAATTGATTTTACAACCCCTTTGTTGCCCACTCACTCTCACACCCACCGCTGAAAAGATGCCAGGCGCTCGAATTAATTAATAATGATAGTATGGCATACTAACTAGAGGGATTTCGTTGCTCTCTAATTTGTATAACTATTTCCGTAGCTAGCTCCTAAAATATAATGTTTTAGCATCCCTTTAGAACGGCTGCATCAATTTGGCCAATGATATTTCATTTTGGCAAATTCTATTTGTTGTGTTTGTAATCGTCAGGACAAGAATAGTAGGTAATAAGAAAAAAAGATGTTACTGAATACGGGGTTGCGATCATCACGCGGACGAAGTCGCGGGCGAGCCGTAATAATAATATCCCCCACTGGGAATCGAACATGGTACTGTTACTGAGACCTGCTGTAGTCCACAGTGAGATGTACGTTCGAGGGTAGGTTTCGCACTAAATAGGTATTGTAGATTTGTAAGCACAAATTATCCGTGTTGCGTAGCGGTGAAAGAATACTACCACCCCCTCTCTTTCATTGGGTGTCGTAAAAGGCGACTAACGGATTAATGACTGCACATACGTCCAACAGCTTAGAGCGGCGATGGGCTCACGGCCTATCACGCTGAGCACATGTGCAGTCACTATTTGGTGAAAACTATGGGACTATGGGCAGAGGACTGCTTTTGCGGTCCTCATTGCCTAGTCTCTGACTAACCCTTCGGGGATATTAGTCGTGGTTATATGTAGGTATCTATATAAAGCAATAGGTTTAAAAAAATTAAGGTCAAGCTCGTGTGAAATAAGATACTTAATGACGGATAATAAAATTCATAGGAGACAACTCGTGTATGGGTGGGCTAACGTTATTGGGTTTGTAAAACTTGTTGTTTATTTTGTTCAATTGATTTAGATGATTAGGCTATATGACTTATCTTCCTTTGCCTTGTTAGAATGTGGTAAGTAAAGAAAAAATCTGCGGACTTCTTGGCGGGAAAGTAAAGCGTCATGTCTGCATTTTTGTTTTATTTTCTAAAATTTGTGTTTTTTCGATAATTATTGTGAAATAATAGTGGATTATTAACCGTTAAGTGTTTGTGAACGTGCTTGAGTGTTGGCAAATGAAACAAAACAGTGCAACATCACTTTTCAAATTCTCTCAAGAAGTCCGCGTGAGACCTCAGTTAAGTCCCACATCTTTACTGAGGACTCAAGGGGTTTGGGGAACATCATTTATCATTCATCATCTTAATCACCGCTCATTATCATCAAGGGAAAAAAGAAATAAAAAAACTGATGACTAGGCAGTATGGTCTCAGACCTTAGCCTGTTCCTTCACGGAACAAAAAATTAAATAAAAAAAAGAAAGAATCTGCCATCATGTGGAGACTTCTTGGCGGGAAAGTGAAGCGTCATGTTTGCAGTTTTGTTTTATTTTCTAAAATTTGTGTTTTTTCGAACATTTTATTAATGTGAAATAATAGTGGGTTATTACCCGTTAAGTGTTTGTGAACGTGCATGAGTGTTGGCAAATGAAACAAACCAGTGCAACATAACTTTTCAAATTCTCTCAAGAAGTAAGCGTGAGACCTCAGTAAAGTCCCACATCTTTACTGAGGACTCAAGAGGTTTGGGGAACATCATTTATCATTCATCATCTTAATCACCACTCATTATCATCAAGAGATAAAAATAATAAAAAAAAATAATGACTAGGCAGTATGGTCTCTGTCCTTAGCCTGTTCCGCCACGGAACAAATAAAAAAAATCTGCCATCATGTTTTGACATTGACATAAAAATATTGCATTTAGCAATTTGTTGTGTTGGCCTTATAATTTAACTTTGAACTGTTCTATTGATATTTATGATGATATTGAATAAGTAAATGAAATTTATATAGAAAGGTGTGTCTCACTTATAGAAGAAAAAGAAATACAGTTCAAATAATGGCTCAACCTAACTTGTTGGAAATAGATCCTCAACAGCTCTTCCAAACACATTTTGTAAGTGATATCGACGCAGTACAGAAGAAATTGCAGTATGAAATCGAAAGGAAAAGAGAGGAGCTCAGGGCTATGGTCGGGTAAGAAAAATAAACTGGTTTTAGCAAAAGAACTCAAGTTTCGCAAGTTTCACATTAACTTAAAAAAGATCAATGATATAAAGGTTGCTGTTTCCGTTTCTTAGATTATACATACATACATATAATCATGACTATTATCCCCGAAGGGTTAGCAGAGACTAGGCATTGAGGACCGTAAAAGCCCGTAAAAGTCCTCTGCCATAGTCCACTTTTCACCAAATAACGACTGCACATGTGAGAAGAGAGGGGGTGGTAGTATTCTTTCACTGCTATGCGACATGGTTCTTAGATTATCTTTCTTACATAATATACACACACACATAAATAATAAAACCAAGTGTTGATTTTAATAACTGATTTTAGTACACATTAATGTTAAACCTTATAATTTGATGAGGGCATATTTTTGGAATGTGAACCTGGGTTTACAAACTAATAACTTGTTTATTTATTCATTGGGCTAGGTAATAAACCAATAAAAAGATTTAATTTTCTTTAAGAGCAATAATAACTGGAAGCATCATAGTTTTCCCACTTAAAAACACAATTTGTTATAAAATTGCTTATTTTAGTATACCAAAATACTACACATTGAAACACACAAGAGTGTTACATAGGTACTCACTTACTTTGAGAGAGATTGTTACAAAAATATGTAAAATAAAAAAGTCCTTTTTTACAGTGAAAGGTATAGAGATCTCATTCAAGCAGCTGATACTATTGAAGAGATGAAAACCACAACTGCAAGCACACTCAACCATATTGAGGGAATGATGTCAGCCTGCAAGAGCTTGCATAATACACATTTGGTTGGTTTTAAGATCACAGAACAACCTGCGTTGTCCCAAATGTAAGTTCATTTGAAAGTTTGAGTATTCAGTTACTTCATCATCACCAGCTGAATCATAATTTGTATGAATAATAAATAAATAAGCCACACATAAGCTAGTAACTTCTCTACCTTCCTCTCTCTCATTTAACACCCTCGGCGCAAGTGTATCAAAAATGTGTATAATTTTTGATACACTTGCGCGGAGGGTGTTAGTTGGGGTAATTCGTTTCTTACAACTGCAACAACAAGAACTTATTGAAAGACAACCCAATAAATATGCTGCCTGAAGAAGTGGCATTAGCATAATCAATAAATAATCACAAGCACCAAAAAATAAATCAACAGAGGAGAAACACAGACTAGTAGTTGCAACTGCCTAGGTATGTGTTAAGCCTATTCTATTAGTGCATTGAGTGTTAGGAAATTTATTACTAATAAAAGTCAAAACAGTGTAAATTTGATTTAATGTGTTATAATTTTCATATTTCTTCTAGTTTTCAGTCCAATGCAGACTCAGTACATAGTGTAGCTGTGCAAGTTAAATTACTAATGGAGATCCCTGAGAAGATATGGACTTGTATAGAGGCAGAAGACTTTGTGAAAGCAACACAACTATTTATAATAGCCAGACATGTCAACACAGGTATTTTTTTCTTTTCTTTTGTTATGAGCCTGGCACACTGCTTTTGCTTTAATTACTCTGATAAAATTCTTGCTTTTCTTTCCTAATGTCCGTAAATATTTTTACCAAATTTTATATTTTTTTAGGGTTGCAACTTCATATTGGTGGTAGAAATGTAAAGCCGGGCATGCAATCTCTACAGAGGCTTGTTCAGCAGCAGTGGAACTCTGTTTCTAACTTCAACCAAACTATAATTGATGTTTGTAGACAGAAGCTGCAGGATGTGGACATTGATGTAGAGGTATGTGCCACAAAAACAGCATTTTAATTTACACGATTTCAGGAGGGGTGCAATATTTCAACTGGTGATAATTATTACTATGCTATTTTATCGATAGTGCAAAGATTTTACGACAATTATCAACTTTTTACAATATAAACTGCATTACCAAATTAAGGTAAAAACAAACAAATAAATATGGTATCTCTCTTCGGTCGTTCCCTCATGACTGAGGATCGTGATCATCACAGCAGCACTTTGGATTGGACGAACTGTCTCCATCGGGTTCGGTCTGTGGCCATCCTCACCGCGGCGTAGAAACGGGACGTTGGTGTTTCCTTCAGTTGGTCAGACCACCTGGTGGGGGACCAGGTGGTCCAGGTCCAGATCCAGGTGGTCCAGGTCCATGTGGTCCAGGTGGTCAAATATGGAATGAAAAAGTAGAAATATACAGGGTTAATTTTGGACCCCCCTCCAAATTTGTTTACGTGATCCTATAGCAGCCGTACAACCAAATAATTAAAAAAAAATATATTTTTTTACATTTTTGTCTCAACATTTCCATAAGAAAATTATTGTCGCCTAGCGCGCGGCCTATCGCAGTTATCAAAGCGCATGCGCGTGACCGCTATTATAGAACTATAGAATATAAAAAGAAGGCAAAAAATTGTATTTAAAAAAAGAAAACATTTAATATTTTACTATTACTTTTTTATCCCATATTTACTTTTGAGGGGGGTCCAATATTAACACATAATATATTATTTAAAGCAAGTGTGTTTTATTTTTTTATTTGTTTGAAATTTTGAGCAATTATAGAGCACACATGCAGTTTACTGACGAAGACCCAACCCACCCACACCCACATTGGGCCAGCTTAACCTTACCTTCCCATGTGCTGTTGTCCATATGGAAAGCCCAGTGCCCAGCAGTGGGACGTTTATAGGCTGATGATGGAGCAGATACGGAAACCCTAACCCTGGCGATTTTGGTGGTGACTTGATTATACATAAGTAGTTGTTTTTCAGGTAGCGTGTTCTTGTCTTGTCAGTCTATACCTTCTCGACTCTCAATCTATGGTTGAACTACTGAACACCCTGATCAGTCTGCAGAGCCATAGTAGTCTAAAGTCGACACTGCAGTTCGACCTGAGCCATATCCTCGAAGGCGACATCAAGGCTCAGATACGGGAGAAGATTGTGAACGGTGTCAAAATTGTTTTGAAGACTGTTGTCTTGGTGTACGCTTGTTTTGTAGGTAAGATATCTAATACATTTCACATTAAACTTGACTATAATATAAGGAGGTACTATACTATGCCAATAAACTGTGTCAATATCAGATCTTGACCATTGACATTGTGCCAATATTATGGCACATAATTAAAATTATTGTCAACTTTAATAAGTATCAAATAAATAAATGATATCAGAAGTTGTAAAATTATATAATTTAACGTTTCGTTATCATTGAGTTTATTTGAGCGTTTTTTGTCGCAAATAATCAAATGTTACAAAATAAATACCTATTTTTTAAGACAATGATGGCGGCGCTGTGTTAGCAAAATTGAAAGAGCTTTTCAGAAGAGATTCACAGCCTTTGGTGGAGCTAGTGCGGTTTAGCGATCCGGCTGGATTGAAACTTCTACCATCAGTTATTTGTAATTACAGGTATTTTTTTACAGTTTTAATAATGCGCTATGCTGCTATAATTACTCTATTACTATAAATAATACATTGGCACATAAATAATGAACTATTTAGTCTCGATAATAATGTTATGCAAAATGTTGTAAATTAAAAAAGCAACCATTACATTTATTTTAATTGGGAGACCAAATTAAAATGTCTCTTAACCAAGTAATTCACAATACTTATATAAAATCATAATAAAATGGCAAAAGTGGCAATGGGCTGGTCACATCTGTCGTAGAATTGATAACCCTGGGGGGTAAACGAGTTCTAGAGTGGAGACCGCGAATGGGAAAACGCAGTGTGGGACGCCGCCCGATCAGATGGAGCGACGATCTGCGCAGGGCGGCTGGCAGCAGCTGGATGTGGAGAGCCGAAGACCGGGCTCAGTCCAGCAGTGGACTGCGATGGGCTGATGATGATGATGATGAACCATGACAAAATATTCCCAATATTATTTTTTTTGCGAAAATAACGCTTCTCTTCAACAATACAATATTTAAAAAGTTACTCTGCAATAAATAGGTTTAAGAACACCACAAATTATTTCATAATAGGCTCTCTTCAAACAAAGAAGTTCAGCCATTAGCCAAAAGCGATATAACAAGGTGCGTCCAAGAGTGGAGCGTCTGGGTGAAGGCGTTCATTGACGACAGCGTGCGCGCGCTGCTCCACAACATAACGAGGGTCAAATTCTTGCACGAAATTAGGGAGGAGGCCTTCAAAGTTGGTACGTATCTTATCTTATCTTATTTTAGTCCTTTTAGTTACCTCCTGCTGAGGTTGAATCTTGCAGTCAAAGTCAAATTATTTATTCAATGTAAACCTTTACAGGCTCAATACTAATCAAAAAAACAGTTAACTAACTTGTAGTTAAGACTTAACAACTAATCTAACTAACTAATCTACCTACTCTACCTACATACTAATCTACCTATCTAACTAATCTACCACCAGTTCGGATTTTGGGAGAGCCTTCGACTGAGAAGAAGCAGTAGCATTGACCCATTGCCATCTTATGCGCAAATGTTGGGAAAAGTAAATGTTGGTTCGTAAACGTAACATTGTGGGCACATGCCTTTCCACATGTACAACAGAAAATGGGCAGATAGAGCCAAAATCACGCTGGTCTAATGCAGTTTAGTGGCTTTTAACAACTGCCATATTACGACAACAACCGGGATTAACGGCTTGACGTGCCTTCTGAAGAACGGAGGATCCGGAGATGTTTTTAATTTAATCACCCATCCAGTGACATTGTACTGCAAAGTGGTCTAGAATCTAGACTCTAGATGGCAAAGTCGCAAACCGAACGGAACGCCTGAGCCGCTGCACCATCGCGCTCCTCAACATATGTTTTGTTAAATAAGTAACAATAAAATGAAGTCGATTATAAGTATTCATCTGTCACTAGTTACATTTTATGACTAAACGTACTGGGTGTCCCAAAAGTTATTTTCAATTTGTTTCGCCCACTGTGCAAACGCAACCGCGGCAGGGTAGTAGGTTGATCGCCAGCCCGGTGCTTGGGAATTTAGTCGCTCTATTTATGTATTATCTATGGTCGCTATGGAGCATTTACGGGAGCGCAGCGTGCGTGTTGCGTGCGCAAGTTTAACAAAAACAATAAAACTGCCATTTCTGCGCGGCGATAAAATTTCTGAGAACTGTTCGACATGTACCTGTTACTGTACTCATGTAACAGGCCTCGCTCACTGGCACATCCGCGAAGAAATCTCAGAGATCACAGTGAATACGTGTCGAGCAGTTCTCAGAAATTTTGTGTCACGTTTATAACAATGCCAGCGAAAGAACGGTACCCATTTAGACAACATAATTTTTAAAAAGTAAATGCCCTAAGACTGTTTTTTAATTAAAAATTAACACTTACTCATAAAACTCATTCACTATTTTGTTACTTACAGAATTTTTATTTTGAAAAAGACTTTTGGGACACCTTGTATGTACACATGCCTGCAATCAACCTATCCAAAACTGTAAAATTCCACAAAAGATATTGATCCTTATAACCTAGAGATAGAGTTCAAAATTTATAGAAGTAATTTAACATTTTGGGTTAGGTTAAAATACTGACGTCCGTACATAAAACCTTCCTGTTTCTTCAGAAACGCCATCCAACTGGGGCACAATCTGTGCATCGCTCGACATCCCCGAAGTCCACGTATGGTGTCATTACTTCCAACCGCTACTGACTGCTCGCGTCAAAGCGATCATAGATAGTCGATGGGTGAAAATATACGACGAGTTTAAGACTCAGATACTGGTGGACTTGACTAAGGTTGCATCTGATGGTGAAATTGAGAAGGAAGCTGATGTCAACTGGTTTGTGTGGAAGGATCTCATCGGAGAAACTGTTATTGAGTCAAGGAATGATGTTATAAATGTTATGACGTCGCTGATGAAAGGTTGGTTATGTGGCTATCACGATAGTAAAGTTTTTGTTTGTCATCAATTATTTTTACATTTTTTTATGCCATAAAAAGTTTATTGTTTCAATTAATGTGAGTGTTCACGTAAATCTAAGAAAAATACTTTTTTTAGGAATGTCTCGCCAAGATCGAGGTTACACTCCAACCCTCGAAAACCTCTGCCAAGCCCTGGATAATGAGCTACAGAAGTTGCTGGATGACCTCAGAGTGTACCTTTACCGAGACACCAAAGGCATCGTTTCAAAGAGCAAGTTGCTTTACGCTTACGACGAGAAAGACGAAGACGACCAGATATACAGCGATAAGAGTGATATAGAAGTTTATTTGAAGAATGTTTCCGATAAAAATATTCAGAGGTAAGAAAGTGAGATGTTTTATTTGAAACTAGTGACCTGCTCGCGACTTTGTCTGCGTGGACACCTTACCCCGTGACAGTTACAAACACAACAAAAAAGAATTAGCCAAATGGTGCAGCCGTTCTGAAGTGATGCGCGATCAAATATTCGTGGCAATTGATCTTTTATTTATATAAGGCGACTGCGATTGCTTTAAAATAAATAAGATACTCAAAGACTATCTAATGAAAATTCACAAAATGAATTATTAAAATAAGAAAAAAACACGAATTTCTTTTTGGTCATTTTTGTCATGTTTAAAACACTTGACCTGACCAGCCCTTGAAGTTTCTTGCGGTTTCTAGCCGCCTTATATAGATAAACATTGTGTATTCAATACTATTACAAAGGAGTTAGGACCAAAGTGGTGGTTTTAAAATGTTTCGTCGTTATCAATCGAATAATTACACAAACAAAATATTCCAGCAAGATACATTACATCAGAGCGTGTTTCGAAGAGCCAACACTGCAATCCACCGAGCTCCAACGAAAGACCACAGCTATATACACCGCCCGCTTCTCGCAAGCAACTTCCACTCTTATGCCTAGTTTACGCAAGTGCTATATTGCTGAAGAGATCAACAACTTAGGAGTTGTGACTATAGATGATAATGCTGTGAAGCGATGGAACAATTTGTGTTCAATATTGAAGGAGAATAGTCTGTTTTGTTGGGGCAAATGGGTCGACATTGTTGTGGTTACAATTCAAGATTTGACTAAAGGGTTGCCTCAGGAGTTCACTTTGGAAGCGAACATCGATTATTTAATGATGGTGAGTTCTTTTTGTTTTTACGGTTAGGTTACTAAAATACATTTTTTTTATATAAAAGAATTTGTAATATTCTATTATATGCATTAAAAAACGGTCAAATTAACTCAAAGATAACGAAACGTTGAAAAAAATGTCTATCTCAGGCGGGAATCGAACCCGCGTCCTCTGCAATCCGGGCGGCTGCGTTGACCACTCCGCCACGGAGGTATTGGTTAGACCGACGAAAAACAAAGTCAACATACATAGTCAGACAAACATACATATGATCACGACCATTATCCCCGAAAGGATAGTCGGAGACTAGGCAATGAGGACAGCGAAAGCAGTCCTCTACCATAGTCCACTTTTCACCAAATAGCGACTGCACATGTGCTCAGCGTGACAGGAGGTGAGCCCATCGCCGCTCTATGCAGTTGGATGTATGTGCAGTCTTTAGTCCGTTAGTCGCCTTTTACGACATCCAAAGGAAGAGAGGGGGTGGTAGTATTCTTTCACCGTTACGCGACATGGTTTAAGTTAATGAAATTTTATAGTATGTCAAGTCTTTACATTTTGATTCTATAAATATTGATTTTTGTTTGAACAGCAATGGGACGTGATAAAAATCGAGGAAAAGGACGAAGATGGCATCTCCATAGAATCGACAATAAAGGTACCCGCTGGCCCATCGTTAAAACTACAAGAGTACCTTTATTCCATCAGTCGTATTCTAGACGAAGTAGTTCCACATACCCTGCCTTCAGAAATCCACGCGATGTTCATAGAGAAAGTTACCGACATCACTTTTGCACACTACAACAGTTGTATAAGAGAGAAAGAGACTGATATAAATCAAAGGTGTGCGCTTCAACTGCTGATGGACGTGAGGCATACGACCTTGTTGTTGGTACCGCGGGAGAACAAGAAATCAATGGAGTTCTCGCATGAAGTTTGCGAATTTCTGCGCCAGAAGATAGACCCGTTTGACTATGATGTGTTCTATCCGTACATACAGACTAACTTGAAGAGATCCGTACAAAGAGTTCAGGTAAGTTCGTAATTCGCATCAATTTTTTTTGCAGTAAAATGAGCTGTTTGGTTGCAACTCACAATTAAAAGAAGACTACCAACCTTAATCTTCTCGTGGGTGTCGAAAGGCGACTAACGGACTGAAAACTGCTCAACATCCAACAGCATAAGGCAGTTGTCTCACCAACGGCGAGTAAACGACTAACTATCGGCTATTTTCTCGCTCAAGAAACGTACAATAGATATAGATTCCGTGTAAACAAAAGAGATGCATATATAAATAGTTGATCGCTGACTGTTCACACTGCTGGCGAGGACTCGCTCCACTAGTTTGCCACTAAGTGACAGGGGGGGGGGGGCAGTATAATTAATAAAAAAAACAATTAGTTTTCAAAAATCACAAAACAAAGTAACTAGGTTAAATACAATTTTCCAAAGCACATAAATCATTTTCTAAATGCATAGTATTCATCCAGAGTGTAAAATATTTTATTTAACAAGCACTTTTTATCTGTGCGGTGACGGAGAAAGAATACCAATCGCCGCCCCTCTCTCCGTCCGGTGGGTGTCGTAAGAAGCGACTAACGGACTCTTCCGAGCGATGATCTGCTCCACTGGTGGTAGGGCTTGACCCGTCTGGTTGGTGACCACCGTACGCATGGTGTAAAACCCGTCAAGGGACTGCTTGTCGGTCGCGTTTCGGGATCAGCCAGCGTATAACCAGAGCTCGAGAGGATGATGCTGCGATGTATTTGGTCTGTGGAGGCTTCCGTCAAACCAGTGCCAGGAGGACTTCGTTAACCTGCCGACCAGGGAGACCCGTAGAAACGGTTGTCCCGCTGGCCGCCCGTGGCACAGTACAGGGTCCCAAGCGAGCCTAACCAGCTCGTGAGGCTGCCTCACCATGCCACGCATAATCTCGGGGTGGTCCGTCGTGCCGGTTGGTGACCGAAAGGTGGGGTCCCGGCGGCCATTCCCGGGGGAGTTCGGGGGCCCTTCCGTTCGGCAGGTTACTAATACTCGGCTGTGGGCAAATTCCTGGGGAAACAGGCCACCACACTTTGACCATTCGCATCGCGGCATCATTTTCTCGATTCACGCCTCTCTCTTTCCACTCCTAAAATGACAGCGCCTAACAACAAAACTGGTACTACAGCGGTGCACACCCCCACCACAACCTTACCGTTTGAGGTGGTGGAGTTCGCTAACATCCGCGGATTCCATGCAAACCTCAATGCCGTCCACCACCATCTTGAGACGGCACGGCCAGCAATGTTGTTCCTGACGGAGACGCAAATAATCCGCCCAGCTGACACCACCTACCTGAACTATCCCGGCTTTGTGCTTGAAGAATCCTTCAAAGCCAAAGCCGGAGTTTGCTTATTCGTTCGGGCGGATGTTTGCTGTCGCCGTCTGCGCTGTCTGGATGACCCTTTCTTCTCCCTCCTAGTGGTACACGTCGACTTAGGCTCTCATTGCCGTATCTACGTCTGCGTCTACCGATCCCATAACGGCGACATGGAGACAACTCGACTAATTGAACATCTTAGTCGGGTAGCAGATGATGCACAGGAGCGGTTTCCATCGGCGGAATTGGTGTTTTTGGGGGACTTCAACGCCCACCATGAGTTGTAGTTAGGTTCCTCCAAAACAGACCATGCTGGTAGAACTGCCCACGGCCTCGCTCTCACGCATGACCTGACGCAACTGGTGAACCAGCCCACCAGGATCCCAGACATAGTTGGCCATGCGCCCTCCTTACTCGACCTTCTGCTGACGAGTCGCCCAGCTAGATACCGGGTGGAGATTCGAGCTCCTTTAGGTTCCTCGGATCACTGCTTGATATCCAGCACAGTGCCCTTGGCATCGCGCCCGCCAACAGCGGTTTCGAAACTCCAGATTTGACACTACACGTTGGCAGACTGGGACGGTATGCGGGAGTATTTTGCATCCGTCCTTTAGAGGCAGCGCTGCTTTAGTGGGAAGGACACGACCGCTAGCGCCACTGCCGTTGCTGATGAGATAGTATTAGGAATGGAATACTATATTCCACACTCCTATGTCATCAGCAAAGGCAGACGCAACCGCTGGTTCAATCGCGAGTGTGCCAGCGCTGTTGAGAGCAAACAGACGGCATACTGCGCTTGGATCAGAGGTAAAGCTCATGGGGCTCCCGAAACTCGCTCGCTAAAAGCAGCCTATAATAATGCCACCAAGTCGTGTAAGAGGGCCTACATTAGAGCGGATGCCCAGCGCGTTGCACGAGTAGGCCAAGAACTCCTGACGCATCCTACGGGCAGCCGTAGCTACTGGCGTCTGGCCAAAGCCGTGTAATCCAACTTCTGTCAACCCTCGCTGCCACCACTGAGATGTCCTGACGGAACTTTAGCTCACAAGCCGCAGGAAAAGGTCGATTTCCTGGCCAAACTCTTTGCGGCTAACTCCCGGATCGTAACTGTAATGCACAGCCACCCTTAATTACTCACTGTGGCCACACAATGTCTGATATTAAAATCAGGCAGTGTGATGTCCGTGCGGAGCTGCAGGCAATCGATGTCCGGAAAGCTAACGGTCCTGATGGCATCCCAGCAATAGTCCTGAAAATGTGTGCAGCGGAGTTGTCCCCTGTGTTAACGCGTCTGTACCGTCTCTCGCTCTCTTCGGGTTATGTGCCGGAATCTTGGATAGAAGCTAATGTGCAACCGATCCCTAAAAAAGGAGATCGGTCAGATCCGACTAATTACCGCCCTATAGCCGTAACTTCAGTGTTGTGCAAGATCCTAGAACGAATATTGAACAAACAGCTTATTCGATATCTAGAAGATCACTCCCTAATTTACGATCGTCAATATAGGTTTCGGCCAAAACGGTCAACGGGTGATCTTCTAGCGTACGTCACACATCTCTGGGGTGAGGCTATTGACAAGCGTGGCGAGTCACTGGCAATTAGCCTTGACATAGCCAAGGCTTTTGATCGGGTCTGGCACAAAGCTCTTCTCTCCAAGCTCCCGGCATACGGTTTGCCCGCTCATTTCTGTACCTGGATTGCTAGCTTCCTGCATGAGCGTAGAATCCGTGTCCTTTCGGATGGATGCGCTTCGCGGCTCATGTCAGTGAACGCTGGTGTTCCTCAAGGCTCCGTTCTATCCCCCACGCTGTTCCTTCTGCATATCAATGACATGCTTCCTCTTGGAAATATTCATTGCTATGCAGATGATAGCACAGTGCATGGGGGGATATAACGGTCACTCAACGGCTGGGCGGGTAGACACCGAAATGAACCGAGCAAATCTTGTCATTGAGCTCGATCGGGTGTTGGACCTAATTTCTAAATGGGGCTCCGATAATCTGGTGGAGTTCAATGCCAAAAAAACACAGGTGTGCGCGTTCACAGCGAAAAAGTCGCCATTCCTCAGGGTACATCTTCAGGGTACATCTCTAGGCCTGCAGAGCAGTATTAACATGCTCGGTATGGATATCCGCTGCGATCTGAACCAAAAGGACTACATCAAAACCGTGATTAAAAATGCCTCAGTTAAACTCGGTGTCTTGAACAAGGTGCGGCGATTCTTCACGCCTGATCAGTTGTGTTTATTATACAAGACACAGGTGCGGTCTTGCGTGGAGTATTGCTCTCACCTTTGGGACGGCTCCGCAAAGTACCTTCTCGATGCCTTGGACAGATTGCAGCGCCGCGCTGTGCGCATTATCGGCAATGCGGAGGTCACTAAAACTCTCGAGCCTTTGCAATTGCGTAGAGATATTGCGTTACTCAGCGTCTTTTACCGTTTATACCATGTCGAGTGCTCTGAAGAACTCTTTGACCTCATCCCTCCTTCTCCCTTCCTCCATAGGAGTACGCGTGCTGCTCTCCGGAGTCACCAATTTACAGTCTCTCATATTCCATCACGCACAAAGAAATTTGGTGACTCGTTTCTTTGCCGCACTTCCAAAAGATGGAATAGTCTACCAGCACACGTATTCCCTCCTACCTATGACATAAGGTGCTTCAAACGAGGCGTGAAGAAGCACTTTTTGGGCCGGCAGAGTGAGGGTGACTGATGCTACGTCTCTAACGCTGCACCTGTTGTCCTCGCGCCTGGACTTTATTTCCACTTAACATCAGGTGGAGTGGGGTCATTAGCCGGGCTTAGTATAAAAAAAAAAAATTAAATTTGAATATTGGCATCTCAAGAGCTTTAATGTCTAATGGACAATTAATACCCAATAACATTATGACATTATATTATACTATGTGTTTATCCAGGTTATAAACTATCTGTATGCCGAATTTCATCCAAAACCATTCAGTAGTTTTTACGTGAACGAGTAACAAACATACACACTCACAAACTTTCGCCTTTATAATATTAGTGTGATAAATTGATTTGTACCGGCTAAAATGTTATACTGTATATTATTATTATTGTGACTGGCTAGTGTGTTGGAAGCTTTCTGTAAACTAGCATGCATTTTAAATGAATAAATAAAATAAATAAATAAATGGAAGGTGATTGAACACTTTAATGCTAGTATTGCAGGCATGTGATTATTCATTCTTGAAATACATATCGATAGTCATATCGGTATTGCGTACAGTTGGACGTGCAGTAGATTTATTTTAAATGTACTCTGGTACAAAGCGAATATCGTTGAAAAGGGTTCTGGACCGTATGTATGTATGTAATGTTCATCCACAGACTCTGCTGGGCAGTTTGATCCTCCAGCACGGCCAGTTGACCGGTATAATCGGGACCAAACCGGTTCTGTCCGGTGGCACAGGTGATAAGGCGGCCGGTTTGCTCGCGTCCGGCGACTCCCATTGGTTCTCATTGCTGCCCGTGGCCACGCAGCCTAGTATGAACAAGAAGCACGATAAACCGGTATGTATGATTTGCTATGGCAGATATTTTGCCTATAGAGCCTTTATAAAAAGTTATTTACTTACTAGAGTTAAAAATTTGACATATTAGGTAGTATGAAGCTTATGTCAAATTTCTAACTCTACTATACAAAACAACAGATAAAGATGTTATTAATTTTGGGCGAGGATCTTTCCGTATAGATTATTTCACTTTTATTTATTAGTTATAATTTACATTTTGGATATTAAAAAAAAAATGTACCTGACACTTAACAGGATAGAACATTAATTTATATTTATTTCTGCAGAATGTACAACCCATCTGAAATAAATACGGTATGAATCGTGTGACATCTGACGCAAATGAGCACTTAACATAAGGTCTAGAATAGTATAAAAGTTAAAGATCAAAATAATAGAAAATAAACTAACTTCAATTAGACTGTATAATGTTTTTATGCCTTTACCCATTAATATAATAACTTTGGTACCTTTTGATCACGATACACATAACATAATAAAACAACATTCCAACATATTGCATGTAGGTACAATCAAACTTATATCCGATTTGATTGACAGGTCAAGTGTGTCTGTAATTAACATTTTTTTTTATAATAATGGGTTGTTCGATACGTCAGCGACTTGCACGTACATGTTGCGTTCCAAGATGAGCAACTTTCGAAATGCCAATTTCTGAGATGGAGGACCAAATTAAAATATCTCTAGCTTCTTGCTTGAAAGGCACTTTAAGCCGTTGGTCTCGGTTGTTGTCGTTAGATGGCAGTCGTTAAAACCTACCAAACTGCATTGGGCCAGCGTGATGGGTTATGGCCCATCACCCCATGCACTGATAAATAGATAGTTTTTTTTATATAAGAAGGAAGCAAAGGAAGGAAATAGGGTTAAGGCAGGAATAGGAATTGTGTGTGTGGGAGGGGGGGGGGGGGGGGGTTTGGTTCCGGAACTCAATAGATAGATAGATAGATAAAATATTTACACTGCTGTTCCGCTGCGCCATAATAGAACATTGTTCATTAACGTTTTTTGTTTAAAACATTTCCCGTCAGCTGCGACTTTAGCAAAATATTCACAAACTCCGGCAAACACATTCAAGTGTATTTGTTCGACAAAACATTTAGACCACGCCCCTATATATATGTTTTCGAACAACGTTCTGTTCAAAACGTGGCTCAGCGGACGCGGCTTAATATGTGGGTTTTAACTTTAGGCTGTACTTTTTACTTTTACTAAACAATTCTTTCGATTGTAGGCGAAGAAGAGAGTGGTGGCAGCCAGCCCTAACAAGTCTCGCTCGGATATATCGGAGCTGATGACCAGCTCGTTGCCTATAAACTTTGCCAACGCGCGGTCTGGCGCCGCCTCGTTCTTCAACAGCATGACCTCCGATTGGTTCAGTGGATCGTAGAGGAAAAAAGAGAAGAAAAAACATTTATTTCATCCCAGTAACGAGAATAGCAAAACCCATTAGCAAACCCAACCCAACCCACACCTTCTCGCTTTGCAAGTACTGTGAAAAGTAGGGACTTTCGATGTTCCTTAGTTATCCGTAATTTAATATAATGTAATGCATTTATTTAATAATTATTGTATAGTATTATTAGAAATTATTGATAATATATATTTTTTTTTAAATCATTGATGTTTTTTGTTATGTGTCACGTCATAGATAGAGATAGTCAAGATCTCCGAGATCAGTGGTTACAATGGGAGTTTCGCAGGGTTCAATACTAGGTCCATTCTTGTTTTTGGTTTATATTAATGACTTACCTTATTTTGTAAAAGACAGTCATGAGATAGTATTGTTTGCTGATGATACTTCACTTTTATTCAAAGTGAAACGACGACACCCATATTATGACGATGTGAATAATGCGATCTCAAAGATTGTTCACTGGTTTAGTGTAAATAACTTGCTTTTAAACGAGGAAAAACCAAATGTGTAAGATTTGTATTGCCTAATGTTAAGCAAGTAACAACTAGTGTACAAATTAAAGATAAGAATGTGAATCCTGTGGACACCACTGTGTTTCTAGGCATCACGTTAGATGCCAAGCTTCAGTGGGGCCCACATATAGCTAAATTGTCGAATAGACTTAGCTCTGCGGCTTAAGCAGTAATGAAGATCCGTCAGTTAACTGACGTTGATACATCTAGATTAGTTTATTTCAGTTACTTTCATAGTGTAATGTCGTACGGCATTTTACTGTGGGGAAATGCTGCCGACATTCAAACTATCTTTGTGCTGCAGAAGAGGGCTATTCGAGCAATCTATAACCTAAAGGCTGGCGACTCTCTCAGAGAGAGATTTAAGAACATAAATATAATGACAGTTGCATCACAATACATTTATGAAAATTTGATTTATGTTCATAAAAATACTAAAATGTTTTTAAAAAACAGTGATATTAACAATGTAAACACTAGAAGTAAGAACAAATTAGCAGTACCTTATACTAGGCTCCATAAAATAAATAATTCTTTTAAGGGTCTGTGTGTAAGATTTTACCAAATGATATTCAGAAATTAGATCTTAATAAATTTAAAATCAAATCAAACAAATGCTTTATAAAAAAGCTTATTATAAATTGTCCGATTACACAGAAGACAAAACAGCTTGGGTCTGAAATGCTCCAAGCACTCCAACAGCTATTTCTAATTGTCTTTATTTAATTGATACTACATTGTATTGTAGTTTTGTATTGCAACATTTATTATTTTTTAAATTCATAAATAAATAAATAAAATATACTTTAATTGCGCACAAGAACATACACAGAAAAGAACATTTTTACAGAGACAAAGTACAAAACAGGCGGCCTTATTGCTAACAAGCAATCTCTTCCAGGCAACCTTGGGTGATAAAAATATAAAAAGAAAGAATAATAAAATGGGTGCAAGAATAAGGAAATAAGAAAATAGGAATATACGATGTGTTGTTTAAAAACTAGATAGACAAGATAAGACATAATAATTAAATAAATGAGATAAAATAGATCATGCAATATTATATAATAGGAAATAAATAAAACTATGAAGACATACTCAAGAAATGACTCTGGACCTGACTCTTAAACGAATTCAACGTGCGAGCACTCCTGATGCTCTCTGGTAGTGCATTCATATTTTGTATTGACCTGGTAACGACATAATATTCTTTTTTTTTGTTTGTAAATGTCGTTGCTCTTGTGCGCTGTGGTTTCTTGCGCCCATTCTTTGCCACAGTTAAAAAATTATGTCCTGAATGGGTGGTAGGTTAAAAAAGATTTGGACGATTCAAAGTACTTATTAATTGAGTTTATTGAATAAATATATTTTGACTTGACTTGACTTGACATATAGTGACTACATCCTGCCTGATGGTAAGCAGCCGATGCAGTCCAAGATAACGAGAGCGCTCCTCACCGAAATGGTCTTACAGAGGAACGACTTGCCAACTTCTTTGGTACGAGTGTGCACAGTATGATGGTGGTTCCTAAGGCAGTTGCCCCACCAACGACGAGTAAACAACTATCGGCTATTTTCTCGCTCAAGAAACGTACAATAGATATACATTCCGTGTAAACAAAAGAGATGCATATATAAATAGTTGATCGCTGACTGTTCACACTGCCGGCGAGGACTCGCTCCACGAGTTCATTGCTGAGCGACAAGAGCTATCAAAGATAATGACAGGAGCTATCAAAGATAATTCTCGCTTAGCGATACTCGCTCAGCGATGAACTCACGCCGAGAGACCAACCAGCGGCAGCGGTCATTTCCCGACAAGAGGACAGCTATGCGATTCTCTAAGCGACACATAGACGCTGCGCGCATGGCTGTGATCTGCTGTCTCTTTCCAATTCTATGAATATGGAAGAGACAGAGTCAGTTCTCAGCGCTGCGGCAGCCGCTGCTACCAAGGCTTTAACTTAGAGAATCACATTGCTGTACCTGTAATGGCGTTGGGACGGAGACCCGAAATGAAACAATGTCTTGCGTTGAATCAATCCTCTTTATCCTCTAGTGTATCATCTTAAATACTAATTAACATCACATCTATACGTGACTAGAGGAAGGACGCCTTGTCAATCAGGAAGACCTTAATTATCACGTACTATTGAGTACGTGCTGATAGTGTAATTCACTATATCACACCTCCCCTGAAAAGGCTAGGCATCCCTTCCCTGAAAAGTAAACTCTTATTTTCTAAATATCTTAGTCCTATTCTTATGAACTATATATTCTTTATTATTCTTTAATATTTTTACATTAGTACCTAGCTCTTCTAAAACTTCAAATGGACCTAAATACAAGTCATTCAATTTATTATAATTTTCATTCTTATACAAGAGTAGATCACCTTTTTTGTAGTGTACTTCCTTACAATCTAAATCATAATTAGTTTTTCTACTTTGTTTTGATATTAATAAGTTGTTCCTGGCATCATTATGAGCTTTTTGCAATCTAAATTTTAACTCCGATGGATAATTGTCGTATACATATAAGGGATCAACTTTACTAACTAAATTACTAGGTACGTTACATGTTTTCCCAAAAACTAGTTCATAAGGGGAGTATTTGGTACTAGTATTTACAGAATTATTATAAGCAAAGCACCAATATGGTATCCAGGTACTCCAATTTGCCGACTGATTCTGTGTTTGTATTCTCAAGTAACATCCGAGATGTTTGTGCCAGTTTTCTAGCGAACCTATACTCTCATGATGATAGGGTGTTGAATTTAACTTATCAATATTTAGCAATTTACATACTGTTTCTAACGTGGAATTAATAAATTCCGTTCCACAGTCAGTCGCAATAACCCTGGGAGTACCATATCGTAAAATAAAATTTTCAGTAAAAACCCTAGCAACAGTTTCAGCTGACTTATCAAGTATTGGGTAAGCTTCTACAAACTTTGTCAATTCGCATTGTATTGTTAATATGTATTTATTACCCAAATTATCGACCTCCAACGGCCCCACAATATCTAAATATAATTTTTCAAAAGAAGTAGATGCTGTAGTGGTTATTACCATTTTCTCTTTATTATTTTTATTACAAAATTTCTGCTTTTGGCAATCTTTACAGCGAGTCACATATTCAGTTATGTCTTTTTGCATATTACTCCAAAAATATTTTTTTCGAATATTCTTAGTCATTTTATTTATGCCTACATGACCCCTTGTCGGCAATAAATGATAATCATTTAGTATAACACGTATCAAGTCTTTATTTGTAACATGTTCAACTTGGTTATTAATAATACATAACCGCGGTAATTCTTTATGTTTCATGAAAGTTTGGGTCAAAATTTTAATAAACTTTTTATTAAACCCATTTTTAATCACAACGACTTCTACAATATTATATTTTTTTACATAATGCACTCAGTTCTCCTATCGTTGCGTCTCGGCGCGCCTCCGTTAGTAGAGATTCCTGATTTATGTAAATAGTAGAGTCACTAAATAACATATCACCCGTCTGTGAGACGTATCTTTTCTTTTTCCTCAACTTCACGAAGTTTTCATACGAACAAATATCTAACCTTACATCATTTTGTGATTTCTGCATAATATCTACCACTCTTGGTTGCCTATGATCAACAGGGGGCTCAACCCTGCTACTTCCAGAGGTAGCGGGTTCATTATTTTGCTCCATGGTTCTTTTCATTGAACGGGTTACTACCCCCAAAAAATTTGAATTTAGATTTTTTAACTCGTCTGATGTTAAAATGACTCTCGATAAGGCATCTGCCGTTACATTTTCGGAACCTTTTATGTATTCAATATCGAAATCATATTCTTCTAAACAAAGTCTAAACTTAGTTAAACGGCTACTAGGATCTTTTATGCTAAATAAATGAACCAATGGTCTATGATCTGTTAATACTTTAAATTTTCGTCCGTATAAATATGGTCGAAAATGTTTTATAGCCCACACTACCCCTAATAACTCTTTATGAATGGTTGGGTAGTTTATTTCTGAACTGTTTAATTGTCTGCTTGCATAAGCTACGGGCTTATTATTTCCATTTGATAATACAGCCCCCAAGGCTACCCCTGACGCATCGGTTTGCAACCGGAAAACATTATCTTTTCCAAAATCTGGATAATCTAAGACAGGAAATGAACTAAGTGACTTTTTTAAGGTCTGAAATGCCACGTCACATTCTTCCGTCCACTGAAACTCGACATGTTTCTTACAAAGACGGTTTAGTGGGTACACTATTGTGGCAAAGTTTTTTATGAATTTTCTATAAAAGTTCGCAAAAGCCACAAATAATTAATTTCTTTCTTCAAAAATTCGCACTTACAAGGGTTTAGTTTTAAATTAACTGACCTAAACCTCTCAAATACACTCATTAAATTTGTATTATGCTGCGATAGGCTTTTCCCGAAAACTATTACGTCATCGAGATATAGAAAACATATCTCGTGATTTAAACCCGATAGAGCCATAGACATAAGTTTAGAAAATACGCTAGGACTCGTTTTGAGACCCATAGGTAATCTTTTCAGTTGATATTGCTCATCAGCTGTAAAAGAAGTGAATTTCCTACATTCTGGTGATAACCCTAGCTGGTAATAACTAGAACTGAGGTCTAAATGAGAATAGTATAAGCATCCCGAAAGTGAGTCAATAATTTCTTGTATATTTGGTAACGGGAACTTTTCGTCTACTATTTTTTTATTTAAAAGTCTATAATCTATTACGATTCTCCACTTTTTTTCACCGCTACTGTCAGCTTTTTTCGGAAGTAATAATAATGGAGAAGACCATTCGCTGGTACACTCTTCGATAATATCTTCTTCTAACAATTTACCTACCTGTTTTATTAACTCAGCCTTCTGAGCGTGCGGTATTCTATACGGTTTGACATAAACAGGAGACGCGTCATTTTGCAGTTTAATGTTGTACTCGTATAAGTTTGTAACGGATAGCTTATCACCCGGCATATGAAAGATATCTGCATATTTTGCACATATTTTCTCAATAGACCGTCTCTCTTCATCACCAAGATATGTTTTTAATTTAAGAAAATCGAATAGTTGTTTAACCCTCTCGACAGATTTTCCGTTTTCCGTATCAAAAGAGCATACGAAATAATCCGAGTATTTTCTAATTTTCGGGCTAAAGTTATTTAATTTTACATCTTCTTCCCGTGTGTTTAAAAATCGCACCGGAATCTTTTTCCCGTCTCCTACTACCACGGCGCCTGCTACAAATACGCCTGCAATAACTTCCTCCGCTAAAATGACACATTCGCCCTTTATCTCTGACGAAACATATTTTACGACCTCACATCTCCCTGGAATAGTCGTTATTATGTTTTTACCTAAGCCTAATTCTAGACTTATCTTATCCTGTAATGTAACCAGCTTATTTTCATAGTTAATTTTACAACTATATTTTAATAAAAAATCTTCTCCTAAAATTCCATCATTTTTACAGTGGAAGTTGCTAAACACATAAAACTTATGCCTAAAATTATAATTGTTAACACATAAGTCTAGATAAACATAACCTATTGATACTAAATCCCCACATACTCCTTTAATCATATATTTCATTATAATTTCATCCCTTACTAGCTTTGCGTCGCGGGACACGCTACGGAGTTTATTTAACCAATCTAACTTTAAAATTGAAATGCTTGCTCCTGTGTCTACTAATAGAGAAATTTGAGTTTGACTACAAGTAAAACAAACGTAATTACCACTACCATAACTACAAATATCTACCTCAGCGCTATTCAGAACGAAAAAAATCATCGCTATGATGTTCGTTCTGACGTATACTCTGACGTTCACTTTCGTTCTCGTCATTAGACTGTTCTGCTGAGTCAACTAAGAAATGTACATTCCTACGTTTATTATGAGGTGACGTAAACCTGGTGTTGCGCTGACCCTGAAACCTATTCGAGTTATAGTAGGCACGACCCCGACCTTGCTGACTCGTCGCGTTGTTGTTACGTGACTTATTATATTGTTGATGATAGTTTTTATTTATCTTTTCAAATCGCTGGTTCGAAACATAGTTAACATAATTGTTTATTGGTGGTTTCACTACCGAGTCTTCTTGTTCTAAGGCTATAGTTATTGCCTGCCTAACTGTGCTTACGGACCTAGACGTAACTATAATGCTTGTACGAGCATTGTTTAGGCCGTCAGCGAAACGCTTGATAGCCATTTTTTCATTAATCGGCTTTAATAAATTATATGCCGACTCGTCTCCATTAGCCTGTGCTGTACTTAAATCGTTGGACATTTTTTCGATTTCACTACCAAACACTTCTATGGTCTTGTTTCCTTGCCTACATCGTAGCATTCGGTCTAAAATGGCTGTGTATGATTTAATCGGAATTAAAACATTTTTTATATCTTTTATTAGGTCTGCCACAGACACATAAGACTTATTAATTTTTGTTTTAGCACTGCTAGAAAGACGAGTTTTTAAAACAAAATTGATTAACAGAGGCTGGTCCTCGTTTCTAAGGGTACTACTATAATACTCTATTCCGTCTATTAGTTGGTTAATTTGCGTTTCGTCGCAATCTACTACTGGGAGGAGCGTGAGCGCGACTTTTAGATCGAACGTGGCCATGGTTGTGATCGTTTCTGAATGATGCGGGTTAACGAGTGACTCGATTTCCTCAAAATTACATAAAAACTTTGACGATATTGCTTTTGTTATTTGTAATTCTACAGCATCTATCCCTTTTTTACATAAGTCTGCAGATATTTGTTCAAAAATATTTTTAATTTCCTTTGCTCTTAAAAACTTATTCTGCCCCTGAGCGGAATAACGTTTGTCCTTACTTAATTTAATAATAGAGTCTCTAATAGCCTTAAGCTCACTCAAGAGTTCTGACAGGTTTGCCATGAACACACTTTAGAAAAAAAAATCACTCACACACACACATAGATTCTTGGTAGCATAGTTATATTAATTCGTGCTGGCTTACACGTTCTGTGCTGGTCCAATTGCCCGTCGAACCGCTCTGCGTTCTACCTCTTCTAATAGTCGTGCGTTGAAGTAACGTAGCAGCCTAAGTACTATATAGCCCGCTAGTACAACGACGATGGTCAGTAAAAAGATCTCTGAAAGTTGCATCCCAACGGCCAAGGGAGTTGATGCTGCCGCCGATTGAGTTGGTGATTGACTGACAATAATATTGTCTTTAGATTGTGGGTTTCCCATAGTTAAACAATTTTGGCTTACAGTTTTTCTTCTTATTTCCTTCGTCCTTCTTGTAGGCCCGTGTAGCACTATTTTCCTGATATTTTGTAGACTTCAACTAGCGATTTCGCGGCGCGGACTTGTGACACCATGTCACGGTCGCCATGTAATGGCGTTGGGACGGAGACCCGAAATGAAACAATGTCTTGCGTTGAATCAATCCTCTTTATCCTCTAGTGTATCATCTTAAATACTAATTAACATCACATCTATACGTGACTAGAGGAAGGACGCCTTGTCAATCAGGAAGACCTTAATTATCACGTACTATTGAGTACGTGCTGATAGTGTAATTCACTATATCACATACCATAACTATGGCTGTACGCTCAGCTCGGCCGCCGCGAGCGAGTGGCGCGAGTAATCGCCTG